>CAWUFW010006236.1:0-600000 GCA_963921515.1 Calotriton arnoldi | reverse complement strand
CATGACCACCGGAACCACAAGAAAGTCCATTCATAGAATGGGAAATTTGCCAAAATGTTATCACTTGACCTCCTCCCTTTTTCATATATGGAAAAAGAGTTTGTTGAATTCGTGCAGATTTTCTGCCCACATGGAAGGTTCCTAGCCAGACCTATTTGTCCACTGTTGCTGTGCCAGTGCTGCAACATCACGTGCTGCAAGTGGTTGGCGATGCTATGAAGGAGAGAGTTGCTCAGTCCATCCACCTCATCACAGACATGTGGACCAGTTGTCAAGCAACAGATTGCATGTGCATCACTGTACACTGGATCTCCTTCAAGAAATTAGGTAACAGCCAACTGCTGGTTTCAGAGCTGCTGATGCTTTTCGAGGCATTCAGCAGCCTGCAACAATTGCAATGTTCACCATGGAGAAATTGCATACAGCTACCAATATCTTGGATGAATTTAAGACTATGAATGGTTTCAACTTAGAGGTCTCAGCATTGGATTCATTGGCACTGACAATGTCAGTAATATTGTCAAAGCTATGGCTAATGGTGCCATATGCTACTCCCTTTTGAGATTATGACACTGGAAGTCAGCAAGGAGGAGAGTAAAATGAGCCAAGAGAACCCTTTTTTTGCACCTGCTGCAGGAAAATTTGCAAAAGGTGAACACATATTTATCAATGTCAATGCTGTAGCAGCTGCTTTGGTCAACAGTTTAATATTTCAATTGAACACACAACAAAGGCTGTAAAAAGAGATTGTGTCCCTGAAAGGTACATATGTGCCTTAATACTGGATCCTTGGTACAGAAAACACTGGCTGTTTTTTTTTTTTTTCAGAGCTGTATGAATCAATTTACAAGACTTGGATTACCAGGAAAATAAATGATCTTGAAGAACGACTGAAAATGTGAGACCAGGACAGAACAGAAGTGCAGCCCAAAGAGGGCAGTGCTGTTGGCTCTCAGTACCTTGCCCAGTAATGAATACCATCGCTGACCAGTAGCGGTCCGTGGTAGGAGGCACTGCATTGCATTTGGCGATGCAGCGCTCACAACGAAATTCGTTTTATTTATTTAAATGTTTACTTACCTGTATTCGGCCGTAATCCGTGGTTTACTACCCCCCACCCTGCCCCTCCCCACCCCACGTCACCGCCCGGCCGGCACTCCTACCACGGACCGCTACTGTCGCTGACTACTACTAAACCAACAGCAAAAACGGTTTTAAGTTCATTGTCAATCAAGCACACAGGTGCAGCAATACAGGCTCAGAAAGTGGCATTACCAATGACAATTAAGAAGATGGTCCAAGACTATTTGGACGACCCAACAGAGATGTACTTGGATAAAGACCCTTTGATCTATTGGCATGGGAAGAAGCAACAGTGACCAGAACTCAGAAGGCTTGCAAAATAGTATCTAGAATGCCAGGTAGCCAGTATGTCTTCAGAGCATTTCTTCAGTGCATCTGAGGCAGTTGTTACAGTTAGAAGTCTCAGCCTGTCCTTGAAACATGAAGAGACTGAGGATAATTAAAATGAACAAAGACTTCATTCCAAAAGTTATAATGCTCCTGAAGACACAAGGCAGTTGTTCTGACATCACAAGTTTGGGGGGATATCATCCTCCAGACAACCGCTGTATATTTGGTGTGCAGTAGTGCTGCTTGGGCCCATTATTGTACATAATTTTAAATCGACAGGCTTGCATTCCACAGATAGTCAATCAAGTAGGAGACAGCAATTATTTTGCCAGTTCTGACTGAGCAGTGAAAGTTAAGCAAGACTAAATCTAAACATTATATTTTGAAATGAGCAATTTTATTAGTCTGCAATGTAAGCCTCCCTTTCATAGAAACAATAAAAACAATGCCTCCCATTTAAAATCCTATGTTTCAGTGAAAATGTAGGACTTCACGGTATTGTGTATCACTTCCATGTTAAAGAAGACACATAGGTAAATGGACACCACATTTGTAACAGGTAACTTGTACCAATGAATACCAAATTATGATGATTCATGTGATGCCTGGGATTGACTTTAATAGGACTGTGTGAAACTTGCATAATTGGTGTATTTTGCTGAATTATGTGAAATTACCGCCCAATTACGCATAATTATGCAAAATGCATCTCACACAAAAAAAATTATCCATTCAGGTAATAATTTGACTTGAGAATGTAAGGGTGAGTTAATTTCTGTTTGCTCGCACTGACTTTCGTGTTTGGATTGTATTTTTGTGCTACAAAATTACCGAATTGTAATCTCATGTGAAAAATCTATCTGAAATGTTTGATGGCAGCCCATATTAGACGTACTGCTGCTCACATTCAAAACACTGCCACTCATGTTTGGATTTAAAGTTTTGCTCTTAGAAATTACCCAAATGGTCTGCTCTGCTAAAAGATATTTATGAAATGCTGCTTGAATTAAAAAAAATAACCAAACAGCACGTTTCCCGCTCTCCTGAAAATCATGCGATGTGGCATAATAGGGTAATCTAAGAAATTTGATGTAAATTTCATTACGCAAAATTACCAAAATTACACCATATGGTAAATATATTTATTGTTTGGTTAGTAAAACCTTTACAATTACATTAAACATTTGCGTGCCAACAGGTATTTAAAATTGCATTGCAAATAAAAAAACGTGCACAAATGACAAGGAATTAAAATTTTAGGAGTGATAGGATTAAAATTGGCCGTGGTGATGTTTCGGTCAACTAAAAAACAAGGGCCGGATCACCATCGGGGGGCTTAGGCAAGAAGGATTTATATTGCGAGACACTTCACTTTATGGAATTGGGTTATAGTTTGGTATGAGTGGAGCTGTCCCGCATGATTTAATGAGCTTGGCATAGAGTGGAATCGCATTATAACTCGAATTGCCACAGTGCCGTCGCTGATGGCCTTGTACAAACTGTGTGATTCCATATGGCTGGGTTAGACACCCCAACAACTCTACTCCGGATGTGGCCCCTAGTCTGATAGAACATTGTGCACTTTTGAGAGACTCAAATGATATGGATTCCCCATTGTTACTGAAGTGCCATTGCGTCTTGGCTAATTGTGGCTTTAGTTTTCTTCCCATGTGCCACTCAGACCTCTCACTCTCCTCCTGCTCTGTTTGTAGCTGTTTGTTGACTACTTGAAGAGACTTTGTTGCCCTGCAAGCAAGCTGAAGCGACTGGCTATTGAAAAGTGTCATCACAGCTGGTTGACAGGACCTTATCTGGAGAAACCCGAGGGCTGGTAGTAATAGTTGCAGTCTCAGCGGCCTGACCGTGGGGCAGATACACAGGAGATGTAATACGGTTTCTTCGGAGATGCCACACAACATGCACTAGGGTTTCGACCAGGTTTGTTTCCAAGGTGGGACCTGGTCTTTTGATGTAAAAGCTTTCGAACGAAAAATGTGAAGAGAATGCTGTATTGATGGGGACATATGATTTGTGAGGTAGGGTTGTGAGCCCCAGCTCTCATATGATTGCAAGACCATTCATCCGTTTTTTTTTGTGCCATCTTAGCTTTATCCAGTGACCAGGCTTGTAGTTTGGATGCTTTGTTGGCAATTTTTTTAAAAGCTGATGTTAAGGTCCCAAGCTTCATTCAAATTGGGAGAGGTTAGCGCCTGTTGGAGCACCGTTGGCCAGTCGTTCTCAGTTTTTGGCTAGTTCTTTATTTCTATCCAGCATAGGGCGGCCAATGAGTCTGGCTGTGCTGATCTCAATCTCCAGCATAGTTTAATGAGTGTGGCCGTTCTAACGGGAGTGTGGGGGAATAAGCCGAATTCCAGTCACACCTTGCCTGAGAAGTGAATCGCAGGAGACGGAAAATACATTTAAACAGAGTAGATTGCTGTTGATTCAGTATGGTTGCGTCCTTTCCCTTTAGGAGTTCTAAACCATAAGTGAGTGTGGGAAGAAACTTGGCTGTGATTACTTGTAAAAGGTGGGCATTGGACAGGCACCCCAGCATTGTTCGGAGTGTGTTAAGTGCAAATTGAAGTTTGTTTGCCTGGGCCGGTCTGTGGACTAGGTGCTCTTTGTATTTTAATTTAGGGTCCAGGACCACCCCTAGATATTTATACGATCCAACCAGATCTAATTTTTCCCTGCTACAGTCCATTTGAATGCTACGTTGTGAATGTGCCTGTTTGCAGAAAAACAAATCACCTTTGTTTTATTATAGGTAAACTTCAGACCAAGCTACTCCGTATATTCGTGTAATTTATGTATCAGGCGCTGGAGACCGATTGGTGTCTGGCTACATAGGACTATGTCGTCCGCATATTGTAAGCACCTCACTGGATGATTTGCTAGCTTGGGTGGATTGCTTTGTGCTTTCTACAGCATAAGCTGGGGGTGAGAACATACCCTTGTTTTAAGTCTGTGTACATGCGTACCATCCCCGTTGTCCTGTCGCCTTTGCCTAGTTTGACTCGAACCCATGTTTCTGAGTAAAGGTTGACTGTGGCTTCGAGTAGCTTGGAGGAAATATCCCTTTTAACCATCTTTGACCATAGGCGCTCTCTCAGAACAATGTCGAAAGCTGCTTTTAAATCGACGAAGCAGGTATAGAATTTGGTGGCTTTGTCAAAAGCTTTTTTGACAAGGAGGGTAAAGGCCAAAAAGGTGCTTATTGTTCTAGTGCCCGGCCTGAAGCCAGTTTGTGTGGTTGGAATGATGTTCATGTCGTAGCCCATGCCTTAAGGTCTAAAAGAAGATTGGAGGCGTACAGTTTGGCTTTGACGTCAATGAGCGCAATCAGTCGGTAGTTTGCAGGGTCTGATCTGCTGCATGCCTTGAAAATTGAGTGGAGGATGCTGCCTCTCCATGATACGAGTATGGAGTTAGTTGTAAACGTGTGATTGAACAATGGGTTAAGATGCGAGAAGGGTGGTCGAGCTTAAATAGGGCGTTTGGGAGGCCAGTTGGGCTGGGAGCCCCGTCTGCTCTCAGTCTTTTTAAGGTTTTCCGGACCTGTAGTTCATTCAAAAAGGCACCAGTTATGCCGGCATAATTTAAATTTTGCACAAGTCTAGTCCTTACAGGTAAACTTTAATATAATGTTCCGTGTTATCTCCAGCCAAGGTATACAGCAGAAATATTGCGGTATACCACGGTACCTGCTGATGACAAGGGAGTATATGATTGGCTAGTGACTGCATGTCCAAAAGTAAAAGGCATGTTGTTTTTGTCACACTTAAGTTGTGTTTGGGTTAGGGCCGTAGATATAGGTAAGTAGTAGGTTTTTATTTATTTTCCATCTATTTCCACTTTTTAAAAGTGGTAATAGGAAGGGAAAACTGCGTAGTACTGCGGTACAACCTAGGAAGTACTGCGGTACTCACAAGAAATGTAAAAAAAATAAAGATGTAAAAGTACAATCTACAAAACTATATTTTACAAATGTAATATACTATTATGTTTTTCCATTTTTTTCATATTGAATGTTAAAAAAATTTACAAAATACTGCAATACTACCTAAAAATTACTGCAATACTTGTGTAAATGTGTAAAAAATTATTTAAAATAACTATTTTATAATATTTAAGGAGAACAATACTGTAGCACAGTGTTTTTTTAAACTTTTATTCTTACGCTTAATCTGCATTCTGGGTTTTAACTGGTAAATATAGTGAAGTACAGTGTATTAAAAAAATAGAAAAAACACGGTACTACACTACATTTTGCCTTAAAACCCAGAACACACACTAAGGGGCTGATTATGAGTACAGCATTCTTGAGACAACCGTACCGTCAGTGGTGGTCCGACCATCACCTCCTCCGCAGTCCAACTGCCTGATTATGAGTAGGCCGGTCGGACCCCCACAAGACCATCCATCCACCAGGATCTTGGATCCCACGGCGGCAGTTGGAACAGTGTTGCCTAATGGAGGCAGTGCCAATGCCGGCACCGCTGCGGCAATTATGACCTGACTTTCCGCCGACCGTTTTATGGCAGGGACCTCACCATGAAAATGTCAGAGAAAAGGCATGGAAGGGGCCCCAAACAGGGTCCCAGGGCGATTTCACACAGTGGGGACAGTACATGGGGCCACATGTTGTGTCCCCGATGCTTTCACAGTCGTGCATGCACTGTGTGCCTCGCATGACATGGTCCATGGTACACAGTGCTCCAAACATGCAAGTGGAGCTACACTGTGGTGGCATGTGCTTCAGGCTCCCTTCATGAGCCGAAGCATGCCGCCACAGGTCCACCACCAATGACACACTGCCAGCTCGGTAGTGGTGTCAGAATACGGCGGTCCGGATGCCGCTGGCTTGGCTGCGTTCTCCCTATTACTACAGTGGCGGTCCAGCGATAGGACTAGAAATGTCAGAATCAGCCCCTGAGTGTGGCTTTACCTATATTTCCCACCTGTAAAATATTGATTACCTCACACGTACTCTCCATTTTGGGATTTATGGGGAAACATACTGTAGTACCATGTTGAAAAAATATGAAAAAGCCATTGTACTAGACTATATTTATCATTAGAACCCAGACCACAGAATAAAGGGCTGATTACGATGTTCGATGGTCAGACCGTCTACTGCTGTTGCGGCAGTCAGGAGACCACTTGACAAGCAGTCGGCGGGTTCGATCGCCGAATCATGATGCCACCGCCTTACTGGCAGTTGGAAAAGGGCTGCAGCGCAAGCCGCAGTGTAAAAGGGCACTTTGGGTACATTCACTGTGCATGGATGTGCGTGAGGGCACTGCATATTCTCCGAGGGCCACTTAGCAATGACCCACAGGGGACGTGGCCCTGTTTAGGGCCTCCAAAGTCTGTTTCTGACTGTCTTTTCATGGCGGTCAAACCGCCATAAAAAGGAAGTCGGAAAGGAACATCCTAAATCTTACGGCGGTGCCTGCGCAGGCACCGCCTCCATGGAAGGGATAGGATTCCGACCGCTTTATCAACTTGATCTTGGATCCTGTCGGAGGCGGAGGTCTTTAGCCTTGACCTCCGCTGTCTGACCGCCTGCATTGTAATGTGACAGTCGAACAGAAGGCCTGTTGGTGGCGGTCCGCCCGACATCGTAATGAGGGTCTAAGTGTGGTCTAAACAATATGATATTACTGCGGTACTCCGCAAACTTTTTTTTAAATATATAAACTAATAAAACTATTTTTACTTAGCAGTACACACTTATATAAACTGACTCATCCCTTCCCATACACTTAAAAAACAGTGAGACACTATTATTTAGATTTAAAAGCCAGAGCATAGCCAAAGTGTGGTCTAAACAATATGACTGGACTTTACTTTAGTAAAGGCAGTGATTAGTCAATCATGTAATGTTTTGTCATCAGCATGTAACGCACAATAAGCACAGTATAAAGTGGCCTAATATGCCATTAAGATTGTGTGTCCTATGGGCCCGATTCACAACGGTAAACTTACACTCTTCTGTAAGTTTACCATTGTTTGCTATTCAGAAAAAGGCATTTTAATGGTTGTATCTTTACAACTGTGGAGTCTCCGCACATAAAAAGATAGGACTGTCCAGTCTAGGGGAGACTCCGCACTCTTAAAGAAACTACTCGTGAATTACCTTTGTAAATAGCAATCATAAGTTTAAGTTTACCTTTGTGAATCATGCCCTATAACTTTAAAACTACATAAACAATGTATATCTACTACCAAAATGTAAATCTATATTTCTGACACATTTCACCTACATTTGTTAAACCATTTTTTACACTTCATCTCTTGAAACAATGCTCTACAACATGATGCTCCACTGTATGATACACCACTCCACTTGATGACACATCACTCCACTTTAGGACAATCCAGTCCACTCTATCACACTCCATGGCACTCAACTCGAGGACACATCACTCCATAGTATGACATGCCACTCAGTCTACCACACACCACTCCACTCCAGGACATGCCACTCTGCACTACAACATGTGATTGAACTCTACCACATGCCACTCGACTCTACCACATCCCACTCCACTGTATGCCAGTTCTCTCTACAGCACCCTACTTTACACTTCCCTAAACTTAGACACTGTACCACACACCACTCTATCACATGCCACTCTACTGTAAATCAATGTTGTAGGAAAGAAGGATCTGCTTCTTAAGGTTACCCCCACTTTTTGCTTCATGTTATACTGTTTTTGGCTAGTCTGAATGGGATCCTGCTAATCAGGACCCCAGTCTATCTGCTTTCTCCCTAAACTGTTATGTTATGTACTTAGGTACACTCCAGATTGGATACTGGGGTACCCTTGTCAGTCCCTAGTATATGGTACCCAGGTACCCAGGGCATAGGTACCCCAGAGGCCTCCCATGGGCTGAAGCATGTATTCTGCCACCCAGGAGAGGCCATGCAAAATAGAACTACAGGCCTGCCTTTGCAGCCTGTGTAAGTTGGTGCATGCATCACTTACTTAAGATATAGGTTTACTATATCTAAGGGTCACTACACTTAAAACCTATAAGTCACCCCTATATCAGGCCTTAACAATCCTGAAGGCACGGTGCTTGATTCTAAGTGAGAGGGAGCCACTGCATGAGCCGGACACCCCTGCAGCCTACGTAGTCCATTCTCCCGGGTTGTTAGTGCTGCAGCCATTTACGACATATACAGTGGCATTATGCGACCGCATGATGACCAACTCTAAAATGGCTGAAAGTAACCCTATTGTGTTTGGTGTCAAACATTGTGGAATCATACCCCCAACAAATGAGCTTTGTGAGGTCCCTGGTGTTCTGGGTACCAGCCTTCTAGTCCCGGGCAGCCCAAAATGGTTGCTGCTGACCAGAGACACATTTCTGCCCTCCTGCTGCTGAGCCAAGCTTGAGCATAGGAAGGCAGAACAATAGGCATCCTGTCACAGGGAGGTGTGACCACCTCCCAGACAGGATTTAGTGTATTAGACCTGGATGGGTGCGCTTGCCAGTGACCGAAAGTCTGAATGAGGGGCACATTTGGGGTCCCTGTGCATAGTCCAGTTCAAACTAGTCCTGGGAGCTGTTGGCTCCTGCTCTGGCGTAAAACTGGACAAAGGACATGGGAGTAGCCTCTCCACTGTCCAGACCCTCCCATAGGAGGGTCCCCTGAATCTGTCCAACCCTCTCCCGTGGGTACAAAAGGGCTTACCTGGCTGTAGGACCCTAGATTCGACGTGGACAAGATTCTGATCAAGAAACCACTGACCTTCGACCGTCTGGACACTCTGGACTTCGCTGGACTTTGTTTGGGCCCGACTTCGTCTCCCTCTCCGTCCAAAGCATCGTCTGTGCCCGTGCACCATACAGGCTCCGTGTAGGACAACTGAAGATATCTCTCTTGGAGTGAAGGAGTCACTTCCCTGCAACCGCAGGCACCAGAACTCAACTGACCGATCTGCTGCTCCTGAGCTCCTATGGACTCCGGAGGCTCCAGCAACACAGGAGGTGGGTTTCCAAGTCCCTCGAGGTCCGAGCTGCCCTCTTACCAAGTTTGAGGTCAGAATCCGTCGTGGGGGCTGCAATATCCATACCCCTGTGCACTGCGTACTTTTTCAAGTGCATATGCTTGTTGGCGTTTCCAAAACAAGTGCTCTGAGTAGCCCCAATGTCTGGCTCCATTTCCACCAAAGAACTCCGGCCTCTTTGCACCGAGTGCTCCGTGGGCTGTTGCTTTGTGAAACTGCTTGAGGTCCCCTTGCAACTCCTGTGCCTCTGGCCTGTGGGTCCTATTGAGGGTCAACACTGCTTTTCTTGGGTTCCCCTGGTTGCTCCAAGCCTTCCCTGACTCCCCTGTGTTTGGTGAGTATCCTGGACCTTACTGGTCCAAACCGTAACCTTCTTCATCCTTCTTCGTGGGTTGCTGTTGCCAAGGCTTGTTGGTGCTCCAGTCAAACACCGACCCCTCAGTACTCGACATCCTTTGTGGGACAGCTCTTATCCAGCTCCTGGTCATCCTCGACATCTCCTGGTCCCAGTGGCTGCAGAGTCAAGAACCCCCTCAACGCATCTGAAGCACCCAACATCGGTGGGCATTCGTCTACCGAGCCCCTGGTCACTCCTGAGTGACCCAGACTCTTTCCCCTCTGCTTTCAGGTACTCTTCAGCAAGAATCCACCTTTGGATTCCGACTGACACTTTCCTTCTTTCCATCAGTGGCTCTTCTTCGAAGTCCTCCATAGGGATCGACGGCGGCTTCCGACGCCACTTCAGACCTATGCACCCGGTTCCCTGGGATAGGTAACTCTGGTACTACGGTATCTACGGGTGAGATGGCTCTCCAACATCCTAACTTCCACGGGGTTTCTTCGAAGTCCACATAGAAGGGTCCTTAAACTTTAAAACTTCAACCACGACTCTCTCATAGAATTGTACGTAGCACGCAGTCGTGTTCCCACACTGCACCCGTCCTCCGTGGGGTCCCTACTTACTCACCTTGGGTGGTTCCTTGGAGTCCCAGGGATTCTACATCGTCTAGACACTGTCTTGACTCGAGTCATGGTTCTTATACCACTCTTTTAGTATATGGTTGGGTCTCCCCCTGGAGCCCACTGTGTATCAGTGCTATTTACTATTGTTTCTGTGCTACAGTATTGTGTGCTTCGTGAGTATCTTCGTGTAGAAGATACTGTGTCGTACTTAGAGTGTGTTATATTAATAAATACATATTTTTATAACTACTGTGTGGTTCTCCTTTCATTTAACCAATACTATAAGGTGCATTCTGGTAAAACAAGCCGCTTAACATTCCTTCAAGACTAAGCCTGAAGGCTGCTCTCCACAGCTACCACTTGGATAGCTTTCTAAGGTTATCTTTGACCTCTTAAATCACCATAAGGGCTCTTTGGACTGGTACAGGGTGCCCAATTTAACCAGTGGACAGCATATACCAGGCCAACTTCAACCAAATACACTGTGCAATGTGGCACTCCATGCGACAACAGTCCACTTGACTGTATGACACACCTTGCCACTCCACTCTACAACACACCACTTCAGTCTACCACACCTCACTCCAATATACACCATGCCACTCACTATATTCCACTGCACTCTACGACATCCTACTTCATTCTACACAACTTCAATCTATGCCCCTCTGCTCTAAGACACAGTATGACAGGCCATTCTATGACATGCCATTCCACTCTACAGTACGCCACACCTCTACACTCTATCCCATTCCACAAGACTCCACTGTATGCCCCTCCATTGTACACAACTCTATGACACCCCATTCCACTATATGGCACACAACTCCACTGTATGACATGCACTCCATTCTACTCTACGACACTTCACTCTACTTTAAGACACTCCACTGCACTGGACTCTAGGACATGTTACTCCACACTGCATCACCAAGCTCCAATCTAGGACATGCCACTGCATTGTACGGCACTCCACTTTATGCCTCTCCACTTTAAGACAATCAAAGACACTGCACTCTGTGACACACCATCTCCTCTCTACACTATGGCACGTCATTATACTCTACGCCACTCCAATCAACTCTATGTCACACCACCCCACTGTACGTCACTCCACACTATGCCAATCCACTGTTCGACACTCGCTTCTCTACTTTACCCCTTTGCACCCTATGCCCCTCTAATGTTTGCCACTCTACTCTCCACGAAGTCACTGCACACTACAACACTGTTCATCTCAACACTCTAAGTCAGGACACTCTACGCCACAACAATCTATGACACTCCACTCGATGCAACTCCACTCTACTACCCTCTACACCCCTCTATTCAAGAACACTCTACTCCAATCTACGCAACTCCCTTGATGCCACTTCATGACACATTACTACATTCTACTGTATGACAAACTACTCCACCTAACTTCACTCTACTCCACTACTCCATTCTTCGCCACTCCACTCTATGCCACTGCACTCCAACCCACTGTCCAAAACGCCACTGTATAGCATACTGCTTCACTCTACACCAGAACACACCACTCCACTCTATGCCACTCCACTCTACGCTCCTCCAGTCTATGCCCATTGACTCCACTCTACAACACTGTACAATGTGCCACTGTATGACACACCACTCCACTCTACAGCACACCACTCCATCCTACACTCTATGCCACTCTATGGCACGGTCCGACACATTACTCCACTCCACTCTATAAAATACCACTCCACTCCATGACATGCCACTTCACTCTTTGAAACACCACTATGGGCCCCTCCATTCTCAGACACTGTACGACATGCCACTCCACTCTACTCTATGACATGCCCCTACACTCTACACCACTCTACAACACTGTATGGCACGTGAATCCACTCCACTCTATGACATGCCACTCCACTCCATTCTATGACACTCCACGCCAATCCACACCATTCCACTCTACGGCACACCACTCCAGTCAACTATATGCCAGTAAACTCTATTTATTTCTGGGGGGAAGTTTTATATAGTGCAAACTCTACCCGAAGGTATCAGAGCGCTTTACATGAGCACCAGTTGCATTACAGATGGACACATTCAGATGGATAAATCAACTCTATGACACTCCATTGCATGCCCCTCCATTCTAAGACACTGTACGACACGCCACTCCACTCTACTCCACTCTACGGCACTCTATGACATGCCACTCCACTATATGACATGCCACTTCACTCTAAAATACGCGACTCCACTCTACAACACTTAAATCCACTTGACTATTCGACAGTCCACGCCATTTCACTCTCTGACACAACTCTCCACTCTACAAAACAGGCCCTACGTCCATCCTCTCGGTGGACTTCCAACACCCCATGGACACCCACATTACTTTTTTACTTATGTAATTCCTTGGAAAGGGAATCCCTTAGGACTCTCTCAGGACTCCCCAAGGGAATGCAGTGGCCCTCACAAGGGCAAAAGTGTCAGGCTACCCCTATCCTAGCCCCTTATTTGGTATTTTTTAAACATTTTCAGGATACAGAGACAGTGACAGCGGTTCCTCCCAATGCTTTAAGAAATGACCGCCTGCATAGGCCATAGAAATATGAAACAGCAAGCTTCCTTTAACTAGAAGTGAACCTAATATTGCTGAACTGTGCACTATATAATTTAGAAGTCTGACCTTAATATGACATGCTTAGATATGTTTGTCATAAATGCAGAATGTTCCTGTTTTAATCAAATGTATTATTTCACTTAGCAACATATTGTTTGCAATGATTAAACTTCTGATTCTCACCCAATTTGACATAATGCCTGAATAGAATAGTTGCACATTCAAAACAATATTTCACGTTTGCATTAATGAAATGTATTACTAAACAGTATTTTTGCAAAGATAATGCATCTTCTTTGTAGCATAGTTCATTGTGTATGCAGTGAAGCAATTACTTCAGAAGGTCATCCTGCAATGGATACCTATTGGAACTGAGGCTTATATTTCCAGAACCTAACTACTTCAGAATGTCTGTAGCTAATTTGTGATAAGGCTTTACAATCCACATGTATTTTTGTGGGAATGAGAGAATGGAACCTGCTCACAGAGGAGGGTTGCCTTTTGATTGGTTAAGAAAGGAAGAAGCCTGATACAATGTCTGCAACATTTATTCATGTCCTTTATATTAGTGTGTGTTCCTCGTTAGTTTCAATGCCTTTTTCAATGCCTTTTTTCCATGCTCTTACCTCAATGCTTTTTCTCCACTTCTGCCCTACCTTCTTGTCCTAGACTAATGGTTGTGGCTACTGCTGCTTCTGTTCATCTTAATTTCACTGATTGCTATTTCAGCTCTATGATGACTTTTTCGATTACTGAGACTCAGCTGAGTTTCATGAACTACTCTTCATGGGGAGTTCTGCTGCTTAAAATTGTCTTTGAGCTTTATGCTCATTTAATCTCACTCTTTTCCTTTGAACTTGAACTGTTCATGGGTTCTGCTATAGCCTAATAGCCCGCTGTAGAGGGCTATACTGGCCATTAAAGGCCCGCTCCAGCGATAAAGGCCCAAGCCGAATGCCTTTAACAAGGGAGCAGCGCTTTATTGCCGGTATAGTCCAGCTACGGCGGGCTATACGGCTATTGGAACATTCTGCCACTAGAGGGCAGAATGTTCTTTTTTTTTTTTTGTCCTCATCTCACCGATAAGCGTCTGCAATTCTTAAAAAGAAGCCGTCATTCAAAACTGTGCGCCCCGCGGCTACTGCATTCGTTTAGGCCATACCAGGCCAGCCCCTTTGTTGGTAGCTTGGTGTAATCATAGGACCGAGAGGAACCAGGAGGAACTATACCAGTCTCAGATCTCTACCCCAGGACACTAAGGCCTGCCAGATGTTCACACCACTCTCACTTTCTCCCCCCTGGTCCAAGCGGGCCACAGCAAACGCAGCTTTTAACCAATCCTCACACTTTGGAGGCTGCGATTCTTTCCAGTTCTTACAGATTTCTCTCCGAGCAATTAAAACTAGATATAACAACAGGCCTCTATGTATCGGCTGAAAATTCTTTCCAAGCGCGCCGTCATCCCCAAACAAAACCAGGGAAACATTGACCTTGAGTTTGACTTTAAAAATGCCACATATAACATCCTCCACACCCCTCCAAAAAGCTCTAAGTTCGGGGCATTCATAAAAGATATGGATATCATTGGCATTAAGAAGGTCGCATCTTGGACATTTGGGGGAGGATAGTGGTGCAAACTTAGCAATCTTTGCCGGTGTATAATAAAGCCTGTTGATAACAAAGAAATGGTTCTTTTTAAGCTGGCCAGCTTAACATATTTATAGAGAAGCTTCAAAGAGGGTTCATATAGATCTTCAATAACGGAATCAAAGGGAGACTGATTCCAGACTGCATGCTGCGGGGATGTTCTAACAAATAAAACAAAGGCCTCACAGATCCAGAGGGGATTGAAATCCCCTGGGACTCTGTGAGGCTTTTTTTCTCAGCACCAGCTGTGAAGGACAACATTGGAATGTTGGAGCGCCGGGATTCTTCCGGCCATTAGAAGCCTGGAGCACGCCATTGTTTTCAAAGGAGCTCCCAACATTCCAATGTTTTGATAACTCTGAAAGTCTGATCTGGTCTTTTAGAATAGGGTTTATATCTTTATGGAACATGCTTGAGGCATAATTTTGTCTATTTGATTCTATCAGACCTTTTATGAGATTTCTGTAAACTTACTAAAAATATATTGACTAATATGAATAAAGAAAAAGATTAAAAAGACAATTACTAATCTCTCAATGAGAATAAAAGTTTAAAACGTATTTAAACTCTCATCATTTATTGAACTTGGAATTGTATTTGGAATTTGCTTGTGAAGCCGAAATAGCTCTATGAATCATAGTACGGTGGCCAAGATCCATCACCTAGAGGAGAAGTGACCATACCAGGAATGGGGTTATCCCTGTAAGTGATTGTAATTGAAACAGTGAACCATATTATACATTTTGGCCTCAATCCACACAGTTTTCTGGTAGCAGAGAAATGGTTTTACCTTGATCAAAGAGCTATAAATAATTACCTAAGTTAGAATAAACTACCCGAATCCTGAAATCCAATGCCAGGAGTTTGAGGAGTCGACAAGGTGCAATTTCTGAAGGTGGTTGCTGTTTTTAGGTGCGAGCATTATTAGGGTGATGCAACTTCTTTTGTAATTGTGCTTACAGTTGTATTATTGAGTTAAGAATGAATGGTTTGATGAATGAAGGTGTTTATTGTTTCTATGTAAAGAGATTGAAGAGTTTCATACTCGTCATAGTCACAGATCCCGTAATAGAGATACAGACATTGAGACAAGTGTAGAAGACATTTAAGCAAGCTATCAATGAATAGCATTTCTTGTTTTCAGGTTTTGTGGTGTAGAGTGTGAGGTACCATTGACTACGAAATTGAGGTAGAAATACTAATAATCTGTTGTGGTTGCTTAATATCAATTGGTGTTAGCAGAACCTAATTGCACAAAAGGAGAAAGCTGCCATGATTAGGGTGATTTCACACGGGTCGAGATTTCACTTGCTATTGTGGTATTCTTTGTGTGAATGAATTACTATCATTTCTTTAGAAGAGCAAACAAGAATTGATATATGTTTTGTTATTTGTAAAGTTTTTGTTGGTTTGTGCAAGTACAAGAGAAATTGCAAAGGTGTTTGAGCTGCTTCGAGGAGTGAGCTTATACATCATAGTGTTTCGCGCTGAGATTGGTTGGTTGGTGTGCTTTCATATTGGGTTTGGGTGTTGACATCAGTGTGCCGCGCTGCAATAGGTCAGTGCTTTTGTGGATACAGCACAGGGATTTGTTAACAGGACTTCAATAAAATAACAACTTTGATCAGGTTGGAGTAAAGAAGATCTTACGTTTACAGAACAGAATCAAAGTATTGAATTGAAATTGTTTGTTTTGTAATTTAGCCAGAATCATGAAATGTTTTAAAGACTTTAAGAGATTTGTGAAGGGTGATGTAACAATTCTGATACTGGAGGGAGAAGAGGCACCTCCTGAGGGTATGCCTGCACATGGTACGGCAACTAAATTGTGATTACATATATCTTTATGGCTTCGTCAATGGTGCAAGATCACTGAAGGTGCATTAAGATTTTCAAAATATGGTAGCTTTGAGACTAATATTATTGAAAAATTGAAAGAAAAATTGTACGTAATGAAACCGCCCCCTAGACCTACACAATCTGAAGCCTTGAATATGTGGGAAAAGACTGCCCTAGGGAAAGAAAAGGAAAAATATCAGAGAAGGACAAAGAGGGCAATGCATATTTATGCAGATACTCGATGGGATGAAGGACAGCAGAGATGGGGAAACCCTTAGTTGAAGGTACTAGATTGTATCCAGCCATTTCTACAGAAAAAGGGAAGAAGAGAAAGACCCAGGGAAAAGATAAAGAGGAAAAGAAAAAGAGGATGAGACAGATAGTGATTCAAGGGATGATATTTTAGAAGAAATATTGGCTGCATGACCGCCGCTTTATGCAACACCAACTGATAATACTAAGAGTGGTGGTCCTACAGCACGTAGACATCAGACACCACCTAAAGAAAGCCTCTGCAGACCCAAACGATCTCAAAAATTAACATCCGATGTCCCTGCTCCTCTACCGGGCCAAAGTTCTTGAGAAAGCCATCAACCAGCATCTCAATGAATTCCTGGAACAAAACCACCCACTGGACGCCTCTCAATCATGATATCATGCCATCCACAGCACTGAGACCACACTAATTGCAGCCACAGACCATGTCAAAACAGTCCTCAACCATGGAGAAACTGAGACCCTGATCCTCCGCGAACTCTCTGCGGCATTCGACACAGTCTCCCACAACACCGTCATCAAAAGACTCTACAACATAGGCATATAGCAAAATGCCCTCATTGGATTGATTCCTTTCTTACAGGATGTACACAGAGCATCTGACTGCCTCCCTTCACCACTACACCCAAAGACATCATATGTGGCATGCCACAAGGATCATCTCTCAGCCCCACCCTGTTCAACATCTTCTTGATCCCCCTCGCAGATGTCCTTAGATCCCACAGACTCAACAGAATCTCCTACGCAGATGACACTTAACTGATCCTCTTGCTCACTGATGACCCCTTCAAATCCAAAACCAACTTCTGCAACACCATGACAAACGTAGCCAAATGGATGACTGTCACCAACTCAACTCAGACAAAACTGAAGTACTGATCTTTGGGAAAAACACCTCTGCATGGGACCACAGCTGGTGGCCTTCAGAACTTGGACCTACCCCCACACCAACACCATGCACGCAACCTCGGCATCATCCTTGACAGCAAACTCACCATGAAACGACAAGTGAACGCAGTCGCCTCCTACTACTTCCACACACTTCGCATGCTCTTCAGATTTTTTCAGATGGATCCCAACCAACACCAGAAAGACAGTCACTCAGGCCCTCTTCCCCAGCTGCCTCGACTACGGCAATGCCCTCTACACCGGCTTCACCACCCAGCCCTTCATGAGACTCCAGACAATAGAGAACGCTGCAGCCAGATCATCCTGGACCACTCCAATGCACATCGCCCCTCACCTGAGAGACCTCCACTGGCTCCCTATGCAGAAAATATGCCAGTTCAAGATTCTCACACACGCCTACAAAGCCCTCCATGACCTAGGGCCTGCCTACCTCAACCATTGACTGAACTTCTACCAACACGCTAGACACCTGCTCTCCTTTTCACTCACCCTTGCTCACATCCGTCGCAGCTGCAACGGTGGCCACTCCTTTTCCTACATCACTGTCAAGACCTGGATTGACCATCCTCCAAGCTCTGCACAACTTCCTCACTGGCAAACTTCAGAAAGAGACTCAAGACCTGGCTCTTTGATGGAGACACAGCACCCACATATCCCTAGGGGGGACAGTGTTGCGCTTTACAAATACTGTTTGATTTATTGACAGCAGGCAGTACAATAGCCACTGTCTCTGTAGAAACTAGAGTAATATCAATTGAGAGACTCCTTCAAGTATTATAGATTGCCCCACCACAAGTCGCCCAACTATAGACTGTTCCTCCACCTGTGATAAATGCACCTGTTATGCATGGTCCAGTGAAAGTGCTGCAACCAGTAATTAGACAGACAGTACCTGCCCCAGGAAATGTTAACTCGATTTCAGAGGCTCAAGAAGCAGCAGGAAGTTTACCGACCACAGGATTCATTCCGACCTCTCACAATTCACATATTGTTGTTAGTAGACCGCCTCAGACAGTCCAGACATTAAGAGATGAGGGAAGGCGCATTTTTACAACATCAGTAGCCCCTGGGGAGAGGGCATGGCTTTCACATCCATCATAGTGGACGTGCTGTAGAAGAGCTCTGCTGTTTGCCCTGCTCATCTGATATTTTTCCTGCCACGAGCTCGCCACCCAGGGGCGTAAGTCTTCCTCTCGATAATACCTGTGCGCCCTGCTACAATACGAGGTGTTATCACTGCCTAGAAGGGAATAGAGACGGAGCTGCGGCCTGCATTCAGTGCTGCCTGAAATCCTGAAGGCCTTAAGGCCTGCGACCATGGTGCTGCAGTTTCTGGCTGGCGGTGCCAAGCTGCAGTGAACAAGAAGGTGAGGCTCTGCTGCAATTACTGTGGTGCACGGCCAGGAGACTCTGGAACGTGGTGCCCCTGGGGCGATTTCTGCCTCCCGATTTAAATTGGAGAGGCTGAGGAGTGTGGCATGGCCGAATGTGAGGCACAGACCCTGGTGCTCACCTACATGCAGCGGCTGTGAGATCCTCCCCTTGACTCTGCCGTGATGGCCCAGGGCTGCACTGGGGGCCACATATAAGAGACGCTTGCATGACCTGGGCACTGGTGAAGAGACATTGCACTGCCCCTGTGGTCCTTTCCTATTGCTCATGCCAGCGGGAATTACCATGCAAAACACACAAGATGATGGACGGAATGCTGCACATTGGCAAACATTCACCCCCAGTCACAGATCTGGGTTTAATCCATCGTTATTTTGCTTCACCACGCCACCCCAGTTCAGACATAGCCATATGCAAATCAGTCTTGACCCTGTGCCTCATGGGAACAGTCCAGACCGAACTGCCAAGCCATGTCTTCCCTGGACCGGAATCAAGCATCCTAGGACCGGTTTCAGGCTTTCAGCCTTCATCAGCCATGATAGCTTGACTCCAGTGGCGTAGTGAGCACGGGACCCACGTCTGGGCATACCCTTCCCACTTAGGGCGAAATGCAAAACACACAAGATGATGGACGGAATGCTGCACATTGGCAAACATTCACCCCCAGTCACAGATCTGGGTTTAATCCATCGTTATTTTGCTTCACCACGCCACCCCAGTTCAGACATGGCCATATGAAAATCAGTCTTGACCCTGTACCTCATTGGAACAGTCCAGACCGAACTGCCAAGCCATGTCTTCCCTGGACCGGAATCAAGCATCCTAGGACCGGTTTCAGGCTATCAGCCTTCATCAGCCAGGATAGCGGGAATTACCATGGCACAGGCTGGCTCTCATGCTGGAATGCTGCAGCTGCCCGCTCCCAACTTCAGCTGCAATGGGGTGAGGCGTCACACAGCTCAGCCAGTTTACTGTGTATCCACAGGTGGCCGGGGCACACTGCTAAACTTTCCGGTGATTGGATGTTCTGCCCTGGGGGAGGAGCAGGCAGGGCATCACTGGGAAGACGCGCTACTATTGAGAGCCTGATGCTTGCAAAGTGGTGACCCAGCAGACCGCCCCTAAGCCTCTGCTTGCACCTAATGTGTGATCACCCTCTGGCCATTATACCTGTCTACTCACATTGTGCTTCACCACGAGCTGTTCCTGAACAATGCTGGGGTTTACCCCCCTGACGTGCCATAGCAATTAGCTTAGTGGGTTGTGGCTCATGCCCCTGCTATTGCCCTCAATTATAGTGCAGACCGACCTATTCCACATGGCCTGCCTTGATATCTACAGACAGGGCTGCTCATACTACTGCACCTCAGGACTCTAACCAGCGCAAGTAAGCGGGCCCTCTCCTCACTGTGGGTGTTGTTCACTGCTGCATTGGGACTGGTGAGGCCATGCAGAATGCCTCCAGAGCTGACCATCACACAGTCTACATCATCTGTTACGCTATAGCCCTTGGCCCGATTTCCATGCATCACGGCTGCCACTGCACACCTGGATAAACAAGCTACATAGTTCCCTACTCTCTCATTGATCCCTTGCATTCTGGAGAAAAATACCACATTAATTCTTGCTTCAAAATGTTTCCCAAGCATTAATGCAGACATTTCCTAACCATCTCTCAGTTCTCCTTCAGCATTTCCATGCGGAACAATGTCAAGACTGTTATAAATGTTATGACCTTCTACCCCAAATTTGTGTAGCAGTACTGATTGTTTCCAGGTACCTGAACATTTTTCACCCCCCAAGGCACATGGTATGAATGTTAAGGCTTCTTCCACTGCTCACACGGTATCAGTGGCTCACCTTTGTCTGATAAAAATATAGGAGCAGAAGGCATGCTAGCTGTAGCCATTGTGGAGTAATATAACAGTAGGTACAGTAAGAAACAGGGTATGATAATATAATGTGCAAATATGCACCACTTCAAATGAATGTAGTGAAAAAATTACTTCAATGTGAAATGCTTTTGAAAGATATGCTGAATACCATTACCACTAGTTTTCAGCATGAGGACCATAATGTACCAGAACTAGACAATTAATAGCCCTCTGCTCCTTGAATGGGCTTTGATATCGTCTAAACAACTTGCTTGTCCTTTGCGATAATTATGGTGGATCACCGCTTGCAGGATGCTGTTCTGACATCCATCTAGTATAATTGGGTAACCCAGTTGCCCTCAGAACCTGGATGTACAAGAATGTGGAAAGTGTTGGTTCTGTCAGGTACAGAATTGATTCTAGGTTTACTGAATAATAACAATTAGAAAACAGTACTCAAACTTTTCAGTAATAATCATTGAAAATGTAAGAGAAGGAAGGACAAACAACACACCAAAAAATTGAGTAAATCTGAATTTGTATTGAGGGATGATTCAATATATTCTTTTACATTTTATGGTGGCGAGATAACATTAGAAGGCTGTCACAGTTCATGAACATGTGAGTTGTTCAAACGGCACAAATTATATGGTGAAAAAAAGTGCAAAAAAAGTGCTAAGTGTGAACAGGATATATACAGTGCTGTACAGATGGTTAAAACTGGTCATTCAAAGAACATCCTCCCCTAGGTACATAAATCTCCAGGCCACTTGGGGTTTAAATTTCCATTTCCCGTGGGGCGGAGAGGGTAGGGTCAGGATTATGACAAGCATGTCGACGTTTCGACCCAGAGAAGTGTGGGATTGACTAGTAGGCACAGCGGGTCTTCCTCAGGACGAAGCGAACCAAGGGACAGCCTGCACAATTAGAAATGGGTGGATTTAGATTGGTGTGTTTGATATATGGAAAGGAACAGCATGGTAAGTTGACTGAGGACCTACCCGATGAAAGAAAGAAAGAAAGAAAGAAAGAAAGAAAGAAAGAAAGAAAGAAAGAAAGAAAGAAAGAAAGAAAGAAAGAAAGAAAGGTCTTCAGGGTATGGTCCACCGTAGGTTGGATCCAAAGAAATAACTGTAGTGAGGTCCTTGATGGTAATGAATCACATCAATGGGGCAGCACAGTTCTGTAGCTGATGGAAAAGTGACTTGATGTTAGATTTTATTTGAACTTTGCCCCAATTCAGGCTATCAATATGCATTCCATTGCAGCAGTAACCCAAATGGTAGTGAGCCACTAGTGGGCAGAGTGACAGGAGGGCGGTAGTGATATTGCGGTGACTGTGGTTCATGCAACAATATTTTGCACATGCGTTGCAAGCTGTGGCTGCTCGTACAGAGATATAGTGTGCAACAGCTTGCTAATAATAGGAGGTGGAGGCAATCTCACGTCGGTATGCCTGTACAAATCAGTAATTAAAAGGTTGACAGGTTTTCGTATGGAATAATCAACATATCATCCGTTCTAGAATACGACATGCTTAATCCTAGTATAAAATAACACTTATGCACTGCTTTAACAATCCAAATAACTTAGTATTTGTATAGCAGGTTCTCCAGTGAATGGTGAAGTGGGTCGTAACATAAGTGAATTATGGTGATTATACAACAAATACAAAACAATCATGTAGATTGAGACCATACTTTGTTTTAACCAAAAACAAGACTCAAGAGTACAGTTTGAGCATATGGCAATAAATGTAGGTCAATCTGTTGTGAAGTTGATGTTTCAACCACTTATCCTATTGCTCCCTCTGGGTCTTTCTCAGGATTAGGTCGTAGCACCATGAACAGTAAATGATCAGGGCAAATCCAGGCATAACTATCCATGTAGGTTAAAGACTGCCCTCCTCCCATCTATGCTGCTGCCAGTGAAAAACACCATACAATATCTAGTTATGTAACACTTAAATAGCATTACAGTGTCATATGTGTGCCCCTGAAAGTTCAAGATCAGGCAGCTCGACATTTAACAAAATGATCACAGCTGTGTGGAGGGCGAGCACTTTTTTTTTAGAAGCACACACCTTCTGCCTAATCTACAAATGTGCTCCTGGCTACGAACATGTGATTCTCACATAATTGTCTTGCAACAGATGCTCTGTCAAGACAGACCATAAAAAACTCACTGCAACATAGCGGCCATGCGTGTGACTGTATCTTGATACATGCATTCGCATGCAAATAGAAAAAAAAACATTGGTAAAACGAATATATCAGCCTTATTGAGCTGAGATCTATTGACTTTGTCAATACCTGTTGAATACAGCAGCTAAATAGTCAGATTTTCTAAGTGGTTTGGAGAAAAATTTAATGAAATATTTCCTTAAATCCTCCCGTGACATAGTACTCATGATAGGTATTTCTTCAAAGTACCCAGTAAAGTTGCTTTTTGCAGCAGCAGCAGCAACTCTTGCATGTGCTTACAAGAACACTGAGCTGACATTCTCAGCACGTGTTTTCTTTCTGGATGGTAGGAAGGATCCCTAACCCCAACAAATCTAAAACTCAGTAGCCTATTGTTCTCCACCCCTTGAAGGATTTGCAATTCATCGTATGGATATTTTCTAGTCTGGAAATCAATTGCATTACTTCCGCTAATGTTAAAAGTCATCTTTAATGCGAATCTGAAACCCACGCAATCTATTCAGCTCAGGTATATTAATTGCATCAGGAAACTCAATTTTGTACTGGAGATTTTCTTAACAACCCTCTCAATTATACAATGTTATTTCTATTTATTTGCCGTTTCTAAAGCAACTATTCGAGAGTGCACGTAGGCAGCAATGCAATTGAACACGCAGATGCAGAAAACTACACAGATGGATAATGTTATGAAGGGATTCAATCCAATCTAGCTCTGGACACCTGCTGGAAATCACAAAAGAACTGTGTCTGCCAGCGGACAAAATGCGCACTCATAAACAGGCATTTTCAAATTCTGTAGTCTTTCACGGATTATTTTTACACTTCTCAGCGCGATAATTTTGGCCACAGCTACAAAAACAAAGCAAATGATAAACGAAGCACAAGGTCGTCCCCAGAGGAGTGCAGGCAACGGCTCATCATGTCACTCACCCTAATATTCCAAAATTAAACGTCCTCGCCCTCTGAAATCCCATCGGGATATACCAGTGGAACTTCACTTAAATAAGGAAATGATTATAAAAATGCACACGAGAAAAACTCTCCGAAATAGGTTTTGTGTGCAACAGGAGCCACGACACCCCAGGCTCGGCCGGCGACGTTGTGCAAAGATGACAGAATTCGTAACTCAATCGATTGCAAAATTAGGAATTTAATACAACTTTTTGGGTGAGATTTTAATTTCACACACCACACTGGTCAAATACAATTTGACACTTTTGTATAGTGTTTCAGATGTAGCGATGTAATTTTTTTTATTATTATAATTTTTTATGAAAGCTTGCAGGAGTGTGCTTGGCAGAAATGGCATACTTATCAGCAACGTATAGTTATGACTAGTGAAGGTTTTCTATTCATACCTCTTGCTAAATTTGATAGGCACGTTTGCATGGATGCCTTGTGTGTGATGTCTGCTTGAACGCTTACTGCCAGCCATTTAATCATTCTCTTCTTACAGTAACAACAACCCCCTTTGCTTCTTAATTAGGGTTTTGCGTTATTTGAGCTAAATTACCTTACTTTCTGACTGGTGGGATTGGATGACGCAGCTGGTAGCAGATTTACTAACATTTGGTGCAATGCAGTGACAACTCGCTGCTATGCGTCAAATGGAGAGGGCAGGATTGCACTATATTTATGTACATATGACCCATTCCTGCTCTCTCTCTGTGCTGGCGCAGTTGTGGCTGCCAGGCGCCAATGCAGGCATCCTTGCAACCATGCATGGGTGCCTCCATTACCGGCTGGATTGTTTTCATGCAGGAAGAGGATCCTTCCTGCATGAAAACAATCCTCAGGCATTTTCCTCTTTCTGCAGCATACATAGAAAGAGGAAAATATGAGGATAAATAAACATATTTCTTCTTGTTTCTCCGCAGCTGGGAAGGCGCAGCATTTTGACACATTCCCAAGGTTACTAGTGTTAGTAAATCTGGGAATGCACCAAAACCCATGGGTGGATGCATGGGAACACCCAAGCTCCACCCATGGAATGCCTCCTGGGGAAGGGTAGAAAGGCAGCGTCTTGAGCTTCATTGCATTACTCTAGATTTAATATATCACATAGAGCCACGTAAGATGGCTCTGCGTGGCATACTAAATCTTCCTTAAGGACTTGCATCGCCAGGCCCTCAGTATATCTGGGCTCAAGTGTGCATTTTGCACTGGAAAAACATGCCCTGAATTATGCCGCTTGTTGACTTTGGAGAGTGTTGAACAATAAATCATAATCCATTGCATTCATTCACTGAGTACGTTTTTTTTTTTTAAAAACGATGCGTAATTCAACATATAGGTAGTTTGTCTTTACCCCCTCTTCCTGAATGAGCTCTAATTCCAGTAACGGATCTTGATTTTGAGAGTATTTGTAACAGGAATGAGAAGAAATGAAGTGCCTCCAGAGAGCTTTGTGTAGGATTCTCCACCCTGGTGTGGGATGTGTGATGCAAATGTATCTAAATAACATACAGTAAAGCAAGAGCTACAGAGAGATGGGGGTACAGAGGACTTCCTTCTGTACAAATCTGTGGAAAGACAAACTTTTGGCTACAGAAAGAACCAACATAGTACATTAACAAAGGGTTTATTACACTTTATTTGAGAAGATTATGTGGTTAGAAGATTATGTGGCTAGACTTACTGTAAAAACATGAAGTGTAACTGAAGACAAGAAGGACCTCCTTAACCTTGGCCCTGTTTAGTTGCGTCGACCTGTATTTGATTGTTTTGCCTGTTTTTCCACACTTACTCCCTGAAAACAGCATAAGCGTTTATTATTTTGCTGGGGTACTGTGTTGTGCATATTCACCTTCTATTCAACGTTCCTGAATTAGAGGTTTGCAACAGAAATTCTATCGAATAAAGTCAAAATGCCTGCAACTGAGCTGTATCATATACATTTACATGGTCCTCAATCCAGAGCAAGACTAGACACATAGAATGGGAAATTCAAACCATGGACTGATCTTGGAACTGATTTCACCGCCTGATAGGGTGTGCCCCCCAATCTGTGGTTTTTGGTCATTAATGCACTGGTATTAGTGCCAGATGCAGAGAGACATTTGGGACACACTCTACGTTCACTATCCATCATCTACGAATGACATCTTCTAATTGATTTTGGGTAACATATTTCCAAATATAGGGGCATGTTTACAAGAACTTAACGCTGCCGTAGTGTCAATTTTTGGACGTTACAGCTGCTTTTTTTATCGCCTTATTTACAAAGTGCCACTAACTGCGGTTAGCAGCACTTTTCCAGCGTAAACGGGAATTTTATGGATCGCCACTTTTGTTAGCGGGACTTAATGAATATGAGATGCTAGGTAGGCAGTCCCGTGAAAAAACTGCCACTAACCATGCTTTGCAATATTTACAATGGAATCCCGTCTGTCGATAACCCCCCAAAGCTGCCGCTAAGTTCAGTTAGCGGCAGGTTTTTTAGACCAAAAAATAGCTGGCCTTAAAAATGGTGCAAACACACCTGTACAAGACAATCCCAGACCCTCATTGGCAATCTCAACGACGCCATGGGGGTACTACTCTTGCAAATTGGAGCTCCAAGAAGACCACCACAGAGGCAGTGCCGCAGAAGAGAGAGGGTCTACCGCCAAAGGATCACCCTCATACACCTCCAGCCAGAGGAGGTGATAGCCCATTACAGGCTAAAAAGGTCCTCCATCCTCCGACTACTCATCCAGATAGCGCCAAAGCTGCAGGCCCCATCCCAGTGCAGCACTAACATCCCTCCACAGACCAAGCTACTAGCTGTGCTGCACATGTTGGTCTCAGGCACCTTTCAGCACACCACTGCCAGAGTGGGAGGAATCTCCCAGGCATCCTTCTCAAGGATCCTCCCCACTGTCTTGGATACCATCATCAGCCTGACGTTGCAGCACCTACTCTACCCCAACACTGCGCAAGAACTACCTGCCAACAAGCAAGGCTTCTATGCCATTGCTGGTTTTCCGCATGTGTTGGGGGCAAATGACGGTACCCATGTGCAACTTGTGCCTCCTGCAGACACTGCACACATATACAAGAAGCACACATACTCAATGAATGTGCAGGCAATTGTGGGCCACCTTGGGCTGTTCATCAATGTTGTAGCCAAGTTTCCAGGGAGTGTGAATGACTAATTCATCTTCCGCCAATCTGTCATCAACCAGCGGTTTGAGAATGGCACCTATGGAAATGGACTGCTGGTTGGTAAGTACGAACTGAACACACCACACACCTCAAGTCACCAATCATGTAGCTCAACTATATGAGAATGCACATGTAGCAAATTGAATTTTGTGTACATTGTAACTGGGCCAACTACTTTACACAAACACCCAATGCCAAAGAACAACACACATGTTAGTAGGCCCAACAAGGGAGTAAGCTAGAAATACTCTCACAAACCACTAAGTCACTCTCGGAATATAGATCCTGCAGAACTCATCAGACAAAAATTGCAAGGAGTAAATGCATCATGTGCCACAAAACATATGCTTGTGCTGTGCTGCATTCAATCTGAAACAAAGACATGTGTCATTTGTAGAACAAGATGACAGATCACTCGGCTATCCCCCACGCTGGTGCACAATTAGCTGACATGCACAAACACAGGCACTCATGCACCATGCTGCAAGGGTGCCTGCGTCATGGTGAGGAAAGTATATCTGCATGAAGGGACACCTAACTGCACACAAACAATCACAAAAGGTGAATTAGCATTACTCTGGGTCGTGTCAGAATGTAGCATGCATAGAAAGAGCATACAAACAAGATACATGTAAATCTCACTCCATGTTGCGCATCCCTTCGCCTCCCCTGGTGAGGTGTATCAATCTGATGCATTTCCTTGTGGAAAATTAATACCAGATGCACCAATGTAGCCAAATAAATGTGTGTTGAGTGGGAACACACACAGCAATATCCATGGTCTGACCCCAACACGCATACACGCAGATTCAAAGTTACCATATGCCAAAGGACATCAATAGACATGTGCGTTGTCTTCACATGTCCCAGTAAGTCAAGTGCACCAGGTGTCAGTGCTACTGCATCTCAAACAGTGACCTACCTGGGGTGCAAATGGGATGTAAATAAACCACAATGAGTACAACATTTAGCATCCAAGTACTTCTGTTGCCAGTTACCCCATGTACAATAACTCACAATGATGGATTTTGCTGATGCACATACATAATAATGTGCCAGGAGTCAAGGGGGCTTCTTCACAAGCCCCATGCGCCACCGGTGCCTCTTTTACAATATGTGCAAAAGTGACATATCGTTGGTGCAAGGGGCATGTTAATAACCCCAAAGGTGTTCTGCGGTACCCAGACATCCTGAGAGTTACAACATGTAGGTAATACACATGACCTGGCCAATGGCATTATGGTGATGTGTAGGCTATAAAGCACAGGTAATTCAATGTCAGTGATGCAGGTCAATTGTCGTACCACAACATGACGAAGTAGAAAGTGCAAAGCTGCAAAATGGACACAAAATGAAATAACCCACCCTGCAAACACATCAAGGCTGACTACTAATGGTCACTTCTGTCCATTTTCTGTTTCAGGTGATCAAGGATATGCACTGTCACCATGGCTCATGACCCCCATCAAAGTGACCCACACACAGGCCCAGAGAGACTACAATGTGGCACTGGGACGCACAAGGGCCATCATGGAACGGACCTTTGGAGTCCTGAAATCAAGGTTTTGGTGTCCTGACATTTCTGGGGGAAGACGCCTGTACAGGCCTGAACTGGTCTGCAAAATCATACTGGCATGTTGCATTTTGCACAACATCTGTGTACAGACTAACCCCGGGTGGAGCAGGCCGAGTTGCTCTATGCGGAGCTCCACAGAGTTGGGCAAAAACTCAGTGGAGCTCTGCTCCTCTCAGTGCCTCCACCCGCCCTCAATAAACATTTTATAAAATAAAAATGAAAATTAAGTCAATAAAATACATTTACCTGTTTCGCGCATCTCCGGGCTGCTCTCCTCCTCCTTGCCACTTTCCTGCAGAATCCCCTACGTCAGATGTACGTCGTGTAGGACTGCGCACGCATGCGTATTCAATCGTCTCAATTGATTGGATAATCTTCCAAAAAACGAGTTTACAATTAACTCTGTAGCAAAAAAAGAGAGAAGGCAAAATTTAATATTTAATATATTCCGGACATCTGTTTAAGAGTGAAGAGTGTAAATATAATCGATCGACTCTATAGATTGGAAAACCTTTAACATATGGAGGAGGTATTTAATGTATAAACAGACATCTATTTCAATGCCCAGCCTCCCAATACTTATTAGCATGAAAAGTTCTGTAAAGAGACATAGGATAAAACAGTCTTACCGTGCAAAAAGTGCGACCATCCGTATCGCAGCCCACTGTGTGTAGATGTAGAATTTGAAACGTACCCGCCAATTTGACAGGTCTATTTATACCGGAAGAAGGCGGCTGCACCTCTACCCGATTGCATTATCTTTTAAGGCCAAACAGAGGAATATGGTGGCGGCCTTCTTGTAGGTAGCTCTTACCATAACGTACCTTACCTGTCACCTACAGAGGCTGAAAAGTGATGCAGTGCTTACTCACATAAAATGTTTGGTCCACTACCTGTCCAGCCGTCATATCGTTACTCTCCTAGCTTAAAGCGGTATATCGCTGTCACACTAGACTGATGGGCAATTTTGTCTGACACAACCTGATTCTTACGCCATGTAACAACCTATTGTACATATGTCACTAACATGACAATGGATTTGCTTGATAGACACTGTTTAAAAACATCATCAGATTTGCAAACTCTCTATTGCGTCTCACAATCTCTTTGAATCATGCCCATGAGTGATTTTGCCCAGCCCGGTGTTAATGTGCACATCTGCAATTACAGCAGAGCAAATACTCAAGTGCAAATCTGTGGTCAAGCCTTCGCATTGTTTGCAGCATCCCAAATCTGAAATTAAAGTAGTGAATGCCTGATGTTCATGTCCATGTGTGTTGCTAGCCCGTCAAACAGGTACAGACATCACAGCAATGTGTAATGTGACAGTCACATATGTGGTCACACATACAACCTATGCCAACTATAATGACTACCACTTATGCATGCTTTTATAATCACACATGAATAGATGTGGATAGGCATCAATGTGAGGAACAAGGGCATGTTGACAGATCTGGATTATTGACATCATGACATATCAGAATGACTGAAGTCACCTACACAACACAGATCAAATCCCATAGCCATATGGTGTCATCAGTCATGCAATTTCATGAAATATGGTTCGTCTGATGATCAACTTGCACTTAGCGTTAAAAATTTGGCTGCATCAACACGTACGCGATAATTCTTTTCATAACCGCCATTGAAAATAATGGCAAAAAAATGTTACAGCATTTCAAATTACCGCTCAGCCCTTAGCGGATAAAATATTCTTGCAAAGTCCAAAAACGGGCCGCAAATGCCCAGGAAGTGATGTCAGTCTGCATCCTGTGTCATGGAGGAGTAGTGTACACTTTCACTTTCTCTTTTAAGCACACTGTCAGTGTCCTGTGAACTGCCCCTAGTGTCTCTGTCAAGTCCGGTTTCTTAGTCTTATGTATTTTTTGCGTCTTGTTGATTATCTTGTCGGGTGTCTGTCCCAGGGGTATATTTGTCTTTCTTACAGTTTTAGGGTAATTTTATTGGGTTTTCTTTTTTATATAGTGGGGTTATGTGTGTGTCAGGAAATTTCGGGTGTGGGTAGGGAGGGCAGGATGTCAGAGGGGGCACTGGTGGGCTTCCTCTGGCTAGTGAAGTTTTACCTGCCACTGATGGTGGAGAGTGGGGGACGGATCCTGCAGGGTTATGGTGTCCGGGTCCGGAAGGTGAGGTGGGAGAATATCCACAACCACATGATGCAGATCTTCAGGGTGGACAGGACTGTCCACCAATGGAAGCACAGATGGCAGTATTGCGTGGGACGTGAGGGAGACCTTTGGCACCTGGGAGTTATCGTTGGCAGGGAAGGTGGTGAGTAAATGACAAAAGTCTCATTAAATCACAGTTTTTTTTTCCCAGTCAACAAATGTAGTCAGTGACATAATGTAATAAACACTACAGGATGATGCCATCCATTTTTCAGTAAAGCTGCCTAGCTCAAACATAATCACACTTGCACCATTGCACAAGTGTGCCAGTGTTGATGGTGATGTATGACCCTGTGCAGGAATGTGTTCCCTCCTGCACATAAAAAATGATGACGTGCTATGTCACGTTCTAATGTGTGCTTTGCAGTGCAGCATATTAAGATAGTGTTTAAGGATATTTGTGTGTGAGGACTCGCAATGCGCATGAAGTGCCCATTTGAGCTGCACAATAGAGCACACATGACAAAATACACTACCTGATGGACTAACGTGTCTATCCCTGTTGTGCAAGGGTCTAAGCATGTGTTAACATTTCCCAATGTATGCGCTGAATCACATGTATGCCACACTTTTAAATCTGGTACATTGCAATATGACATGGGTGTTGTTGTGAAAGGTCCATCGCAAACACCATTGGAACACTTGTCACTATTTTTGGTGTGCAAGTATGCCTCATACAAAATGTGGGATCAGACCCCTTGTGAATTATCCTAAGCACATATAGTAATCAAGCATGGGAAGTAAAAAGGTCGATTAAGAAATTCTGGCAGGTATTAGGAACGGATGAGACTTTGCGTAAAGACATAGGTGAGAATCCCAAAATTACCTTCAGAAAGTGTACATCTCTGAATGATATATTAAGCCCAAGTATCATACAGATCCCATAGAAGTTGAATCAAGTAAAGGGCTTTTATGTTTGCGGGGCTTGCAAGGCATGCAAATACAGTAGTAACTGTAAACAAGTTGAACTTTCAAAACAGTTAAAACCGTGGGTCATTGATAAACATCTCAACTGCAATTCTGTTTTTTGTGTTTATGCGCTAATTTGCCCATGTTCCCTAGTATATATAGGAAGCACTATGCATAGGGTAAAAAAGAATACTTGAGCATATGAGAGCCATTTCAAAAGAGGATAAACAGTATCCTGTTGCAAGGCATTTTAAGGAATGTCACAACAAAGATGCTAGACTGCTGAAATATTGTGCCATAGATAGAATCCTGACCTCAGAGAGGGGAGGTAACAGGGTAAGAGAACTACGACGCCTAGAATCTAAAATGATAATAAGATACGAAACTAGGTATCCGGTTGGCCTTAATAAGGATGAGGAGTTGTCCGTTCATCTAGGCTGAGGGATTATCTTAAATCAGTGGTTATTTATCTGAACTGTCTCTTTGCTTTGTAATGTACATTTGTAATGATTTTAATGGTATTAGGGAATACAATAATTATGCACATGTTTTTATCTTGTAGGAGACTTGGATATCATTGTGATTAAGAACAACGGAATGCAAAAGAGCGACAAATATCTGGATCGGGCATGAAATTAAGAGAATGGGCAGTTGAAGTCAGATTGACATGTTGGTATTCATGCCCACTGGGGCAGAATTGAAATGTTGTATGGACATTATGAAGTTTTAGCCCACTGGGGCAGAATTGTATGATCGCCCACTGGGGCACAATTGAAGGACACTTAATCTTGTACCAACACGGATAACGAATACTATTGTGGCCAAATCACGTTGCTTCTAGATTAAATCCGGTTAGAGAGGTGGTAATGAATTGTTAAATATTTATGCCCACTGGGGCAGAATTGTATGTGCCCACGAGGGCAGAATTGATGGACATTAATCAAGATCTAATTCGGATCATAAATACGATTTTGGCCAAATGTTGTCTTTTTCATATCATAATCCGGTTAGGAATATGAAAATACTGATGTAGCCCAAACGAACATTGTGCCACAGAATATCCAAACATTGTAAAACCCATTACAAAATGGATGCCATTTCTGTTGTAATGTTATGATCATATAGTAGTCCTACCTTTATTTACCACTATATGTAAATGGTGGTAAAGAAATGTACTCTGACCCGTGAACAAGGAGCGGCTGCTCCGAAACGCGTCGGGCCTTTTTTCGCTGTTTTCTTCATAAAACAGCATTCACTCAAAAAAGGAATTGGACTCAGTTTTGTTTTCTGGAAAACAGACCACATATAAATATTTGGAGGTATGCGACCTTGCTGTGAGCCCGCTGCTGCGAAGAGGCACGAGACTCGTGATAAACCTTTTACTTTTATATATATATATATATATATATATATATATATATATATATATATATATATATATATATATATACATATATCTAGGATATATGTATAGTTAGTTCATGTTAGATTAAGCTGTCTTTGTCCTGTCTCAAGATGTGCTTTAAGGGGGAGGTGGCTTAATGTATTATATATGTTGTTGAGTGCGAAGTCTTAGATAAGGTAGTTAGTTTAGTGTACAATTTTCTTAGTATAAGTTAGTTTAGATTAGGTTAGCTTAGGTAATTAGTAGTAGTTTAAGTTAGGTAGTATTTTTTATGATAAATAAATAGTTGTTGGTTCGTGATTTGTGGTGGCACTTATGTTTGACTTGATTTGATGGAGTGGTGATTTGGAAGTTTGATACAACAGATTCATTCCCAAAACAATCATTTGGATGTCTAAGTGTGGTCATGACATCATCTCCTAGGGAAAGGCTACTCTCATACTGCTGTTGGATAGTGATCAGAAAACATGCATGGATTTCAGGCTGGCAAAGTTGACTTATGACCTTGCATAGGGATAGTCTGCTGATTTAGTTAGCATCTTATGAGGAACTGACAGAGTTGTAAAACACATTATGCTTCTTCATCTTTGTGAATATGGTGAGGGCTCTATCTTGAGATGTGGCATGTTATGACACCCATCACAACAACCATTGTCTACACCATTGACTATGAGTATATCTGCCATGTATGACTTGCCTGCAATGCGAGGTAAAGCCACTTCTTGTGACATGACACTGACTTGAAAATTGAAACTAGTCCCTATCCCCATCCTGAACATACAAAAATGGGAACTTCCAGTGAAAATGTTGTCTTTGAGATATGAGGGATTGGCTTATACACACATATCCTGTCATCTTACTGCCTATCAGGGACACAGACTCAGCAGGACCATTTTTTAAATAGCCCTCTGGATTAGTTTTGCTGCCAAGACTGCTCATGTATTATAGACACGTCTATACTTGAATGGTCACAGGAAACACACATCTTTGTGACTTTAGTGCTTTTATTAACACGTGATTTTCAGGAGTTAACAGACTGGCCCAGTTCTTTGGACAACAACCCCCACATTGCTTACATGGCTGGTGGAGTGCCAGACATGGTCCTTTGGGGGGAACATGTCCAGAGACATGTTGAGGAAGAAGAAAACCTCAATCAGGAGGCTGATTGTGGTGTCATTGGGGATCAATGGCCACTTTGGCAGTTCATTAAAAGTCCAAGGTGAATGTAGCAGAGTCAATCTGAGGACAGTGACAGATGATGTTCCGAGAAATGATGCTAAGCACAAGACTAAGCAGAAACTATCCATTTGACACAGATGAATGCTACCACTGCCTTCTCCTTATGACTGATGTTTCATCCACATCTTCCTCCTCTGATGTGTCATGTGCCTCCTGTGAGGGTGATGGTGGATTTGCGGCAGCACTGGGAGGCAGAGACACATCAGGGGGGAAGAGGTGGATGCTGAAGGTGCAGCATCATTCTTTTGTGCCAACAGATGAGGCATCACTTCTGTGATGATGAGCTGCAGGGCTTGAAAGACTCCAGCAACGTCTCAGTGGTAGGCAGCCAAGAGGGAATCCTGCTTCCGCTCCATGTTCTCCATGATCTTTCGCATTTCCCCCAACTGTTTGGCAACATCGCTGGTGCCACCTTGACAGGACAGTTGTTCTTGTCTCTGAGTTTGGACACCAGCGATGTCAACCATGGAATGCTGGAGGGCATGGAGTGGACTGTGGGTGCCTCTGAAGGCTTCTAGGTGGTCCCTCATTGGACTGAGGCACCCACGATCCCTTCCAGTTTGGCCACCAGGCTGTCAAACCCCACCTGCACCTGCTCAGCCATCTCACATTGGACTCCTACCGCACTCTGTTGAAAATTTAACAGTGGGTCCCCAGAGTCCAGGTTGACAGCTGTGGTGCTAGGTGGTGCCTGCGTGATATTTTGGGCGGCAGGTGGAGAGGCAACAACGCTACTGGATGGCCCTGCTTCCGGAGATGGGCTGACTATGGATTGAAGCAGCTCTTGGAGGGTGTCCTGGTCGATGGTTTGGAGCTCTTCTTCATCTTCATCATTGAAGAGTGGGACAGGCTGCTGACCAGCAGGTGATGTTTCTTCCTCTGCAATGTAAAGGGCAGATACTGTTGTATATGTATGTTCAGTTTGGGCAAGCATTTTATCAGTTAACAGTCAGAGTGCATGACAATTTGCACTCTCTATTCTTTCATGCTACACCTATTACACACAGATTGGTAAATCATTATACAACGCCACTTATGTAACATTTAGGTTGATCATAGTTCAGGACAGTTTCCCTGTATGCCAACAGTGATGGGCATATTTCTATGCCCCTGCTGCACCTGTTACATCATTTGTTCAAAAGTTCCTGTGGTGTTGGTTTATTCACCTTATTGACAAACAATGAGGATTTGATCTATTCATGTGTCTTAACAATGCATTGTGGATAAGTCTCCCTTACTCAGTCAAGTTTGCGTATGGGTTAGTCACTTGGTTTAGAGGTGGCGATTAGACTGCACCCCCCCATTGATGTTGGCACTGCCACCTGTTTTGTAGTGTGGCATGATGAGGAGGACAGTCATGCACTTGAGATCAGGGCTACAGTGATGTCCACGTTGAGATGACAAGTAGATGTGATTGAATTCCCCTACTTTGAGAAGCATTTATGTGTTTCAAGGTGGCCAATTCACATTGACAAAGGTCAGTCCCATTCATAGATGTTGATGTGCAGGGAGGACCACCTTCCTGTTCATTAAAAATAATTCCCTCTATCCAGACACCCTTGCGCTATGGTGCAGTGGCAATGGTCAGATGATGCAAGCAGGAAGACATAGGAGTTTGAGCAGGCTCCTAAGATTGGTGTATTGTTGCACTGCAGATATTTTTGGTACCTCACAGAGATGGGCACATGCCACTATTAACTTTACCTAAGGGCCAGTTTCCATGCATGTCAATGTGTTTTGGACCTCCAAACTCAGGACCATGATGGCAATGACATACTGCCAACTAAACAACACTAGAAGATACTTTGATGTGAATGACTTCATTTGGAGGAATTGTGTCAAGTCAACGTGTAGCCAAATGCCATGCATTATTGCCAGATTGTGCATGAGTCCCATTTGCAAAATACACTTACCATGCATGTGACAGTAAATGTGTGGGTGTAGGAGCATTGCAAACATAACAGGTATGTTGTGTTTTTAGAGTGCACATTCCTAAAATGTTGAGGCCTTACACTGTCCTTTGAAATGCATATCCATTTTACTCAGAGGTATACAGCACCGTGGCCCTCCAGAATGTTGTTTTTTTATATCCTGGAATGTGCACATCATTGACACAAGGTGCTTGCAATGGCAGTGCAGATTTTGATGTGGCCAACATGAGTGGGTCTACTTTAAAAGGTGCTGTCCAACAGTTTTAGATGTGGTTATATGTGCTTGATTCTGTTGCACAGATAAAAGCAGCAGTTAAGCTATTGCAATTACTTGTGGCATATTTTGAAGGCACTGTTGCAACAGGGCCCTCGTCATTTTTAGGTTTACTGATGAAAAGCATGCTTCACAATATTTTCTAGACAGTGTTGACCCACTTGATGTAAATTGGCCAGATCATTGTGAAGGAGGAACACTTTCATTATGTAGCTGGGCTCATTTGTACAAACCTGTAATGTAATGCAGCTTTAGTCTTCTTGGCTTGACATGGCGCTCAGCCACTTCTGTGAAGCGGTGCTCAGACTCATTGACTGCATTTTCTTGAGGCATGGAATTTCGGCATGCACATGCAATTGATGTAGCTGGCTAGGCGCAACGCAGACACTCTTGCACCATTGTGTATGAGTGCCTGCTTTTGCACTACACAACTACATTGATCAGCAGTGCATGTTGTGACACGGGACTGAGCCATATTGTTGTACATGCAGTGCTGCGTTTGGAAAGAGGCTGAGGGCTGCGTTAGCCAAGTGGGCTGACCCAACGCTCAGTGACTTTGGGGAATATTTACAGGCCCCTATCACCACAGGGGTGTCACTTTGAGTGACTTTTCTGTGGCTATCTGTTCTTCACTTTAAATACAATGCAGCGTTAAGCCACTGTGTGTAGCTTAACACTGCCTTGTATATGAGGCACCATTTCATGCTGTACTTAGCATGGAAGGGGAGGGCAATGGGTTTTGTAGTGGGTGTTCCACCTCAGAACCCTTTAATTTTGGGAAATGGGTCCTATCTGCAAGGGCAGTGTTAATGGGAGTCAATGTCAAAATTGAGGGCGGGGAAATCAGGGTCTTAAACAGTCCAATCAGGTAGAAAGGCTTTATTTCTCCTTGGTTTTGCTGTTTCCATGTGTGCTGCATTGTGCAGCACACATGGGTACAACAAAGGGCCATTGGTTGTTTATGTCCAGGGAGGGAGACCTCCCTGCACATTAACAATCTTCCCCCCAACACAGACACCCTTGCACTCTGGTGCAAGGGTGCAAGGGTGCCTGCATTGGAGCTAGGCTGCTAAGCTTTGCAACAGCACTGGGGCAAACGCAGGGCTGCATCATATTGTTGTAAATATGTTGAGCCCTGTATATCAGAGTTGGCGGAGCGTGGCATTAAGCCAGGGAGGCTTACGCCACTCTCCCCCACTTCTCTAGTGTATGTGCCCCTTTGCTTGTAGATGAAGCCCAGAGTTAGGGGACACATGGGTGGTCACTTGTCAATATGTATATGCATGTGTGCTGTGTTACAAGTCCCTTACACCACCATTATGTTACTTTCTGTGTATTTGTTAATGGTACCAACAGCTCATGGGACATGTGACTATACCCTCAAGTACCTATGTATCTGGCATTTGCTCTGTACACAGTGTGGGTGGGCACTGATACATATTTGAATGGACAGAAGCATCATTACTCCCCACCCCCCATCCCCATGTCCCTGGTTGTTACTTACCCTGTTGCTGATGTAGCTGGTCATAGTCAGCACTATCCTGTCCCTCGACTCCAACCACCGACTCCTCGCAGATGACCGCAGACACCTGTTCCTCCAAGGCATCGAGCTGCTCCTGTGGTGCTGGACTCCCACCTCTGGTCTGCAGTGCTGCCTGTAGATTGCTGGCAAGTTTCTGCTTCATCTTGCGCTTGGCATCATGCCAGCGCTTCTTGCAATCAGCCACTGTCCTCTTGACTTCTGCTACTGCATTGACCTTGGTCACGATGGACTGCCAAATGGCATTTGTGGTACCCAATGACACCCTGGAGAAGACAAAGAGCAGGTGTTAGTTCTCCGTCACCTCTGCAATCTGGATCTCATTCTCCTCCTGACTGAATCTTGTTTTCCTCTTTCCCTGGGACTCTGGCTGGTCATCCTGGCTGTTTGGGGAGTTAGGGGGGTTGGTGTCTCCTGCCGAACTGGGTCCAGCCTGCTCCATTTTGCATTCAGGTAGCGCACATTTGTTTCTTGTATTTCTCTGGCTTTTTGTGTTTTTTTTCCCCAGCGAAATGTGAAAAAAGTGACGCAAGGCTGACTAACGTAAGTTTACCGGACGCTAATTGGCCAGCCGTCACTTTTTTACGTTAGAGGCAAGATTTTCATCGCTGTGACACTAGTCTTTATGGCAACAATTGCCGCCGTGAGCTGATCCTATCGCCATGTGACGACGTATTGTAAATACGTCGCTACCATGGCGATCGTTTCCAGTGATACACTGCGGTAAGAAAATTGCCGCTAACTAACGCTAACGCAAGTTAGCGGCAATTCTTGTAAATATACCCCATAGTGTTTTATCAAAAGCACTTTTTTTTAAAATTGCTAGTACTTATTATCACATGTAGGGGCACTTTGATGGAAATTGGCATTGAATGGCATTGGATACAAATTTGGCATTCAATTATAATGGGGAAAAAAAGCATCTGCTAAGAACATTTTACTATGTATTCTTTTGTTTAACTCTTACGATTCTAACATTACATTGTGATTTGTATTCATAACACCTTTTGTGGGGGAATATCTTACCTCTCCTAATGCAGTTTGATCAGCAAAGGGGCCGTATTGCTAGTTTCCACTTTGCTGCAGCTCAAGATGTTGCTATAGTAAAACAAAATTCTACAACAGCTGAGATCACTACATTCATACTTGCTTAATAATTGTGAAGCTATTTGCTTCACAAAAAGTCAGACCTCTTTGCTTTGCCAATATTATATTTATTTAGCCAACGAAGAAAAGGTTATACTGGAAACTGTTTTTTCAAGTAAGATAACTATTCAGGTCATGATGTGAATTATGAATTTGTAAGTTAGTATGTAGGTTAATGGATGGCATCCTCTAAGTGAAACTGCTCATATGCCCCATCCCTGAACAAAATGTTTCAGTTATGATGGGAGGTCTGTGATTTTATTTCTAGGGAGCTTGAAGAATTTGGCAATGGCAGAACTCCATTCACCAATAAATTGGCATCATGTTTATCTAGCTCTCAGGGGCATATTTGCTAACATTTTGCACTGGATTTGCATCATAAAACTGATGCAAACTGGCCCAAAATCCTTATTTGGGAATTACTTTCCAGCACAATATTTGTTTTTCACTGGAAAGATGCCTGAAAGTAATACATTTGCGTCAAGGGGACAATCCATGGGTGTATTCTTATGCAATCATCTTTGGTTTTTGATGCAAATCTCTTTCAACTAACAATGGTAGACAAGGCTTGCCTCCAAAAAATAAAACATTTATGAGGAGAAATGATTTCTATTTCTCCAAATTTTTCTGACTTTGAATGTGTGCCTCACTGGCTGTGTGAGCTAAAAGGAATGGTGAAAAACGGGGATTGACTCAGCGCTCAACTGGTAATATAACACATTATATCAAGAGTAAGAGAAATAAGGGTGGTGCACAAAAGGGAGGAATGTGCACCCTACATTCGCAATTTGGAACCTGAAGAGGTTCCAGTACAAAGGTTGGAAATTCCCAATGGCACGCACAGTTTATAATACGTTTTCAATTTGAAGTAATAATGCAATCCACAGTTCATATGTTCCTTCAATTCTTGGACTCCATAGGTCATTTATTCAAGTTTCAAAGGTCCAAAAAGTGCCTCATCTAGATGGCACAGCGCAAAACAGCCATTTCCGATACTGACTAGATTAGGCACTTATTCAAGTTTAGGTCTACAAAATAGTCAAAGTAGCCAACACGTGTTTCGTCGAGAATATCGACTTCATCAGGGCTGGTTATCTCAAACGAATTTAATCAGCAGCATAGCCATGCTGTTAGCTAGAAGACACATCACATGTCCACCCTAGTATATGAAAGGAGTGCTCAGTCAACCAAGTACTAATCACTATATGAAGGGTCCTTCGAAAACTCCCTCGTTTAAGAAGGCGACCAATCAGCCAAGTAAGTAATGGTAGTTGTGAGCAAGGTCCAATAAACCTATGAGAAGAAACGAGAGGCCAATCAACTGTGGTTAAATATACAATGGATGCGGTATTAGTAATGTTGTAATGGGTCCAAAAAGTGCCTGGTAATCTGAAACAAATCTAATCAGCAACATAACCATGCTGTTAGCTAGAAAACACATCACAGGTCCACCCTAGTATATGGGAGGAGTGCTCAGCCAAACAAGCAATAATCACTATATGAAGGGTCCTTCGAAAACCCCGTATTTAAGAAGGCAACCAATCCGCCAAGTAAGTAAGGGTAGTTGCGAACAAGGTTCAATAAACCTATGAGAAGAAACAAGAGGCCGATCAACCGTGGTTAAATATACCATGGATGCAGTATTATTAGTAATGCCGTAATGGGCCCAAAATGTGCCTAATATAGTCGGTATCGGAGATGGTCGTTTTGCACTGTGCACTCACAGCTATCTCCAATACCGACTAGATTAGGCACTTTCTGGACCTAAACTTGAATAAATGACCTATGTAGTCCTAGAATTGAAGGAACATATGAACTGTGGATTGCATTATTACTTCAAATCAAATACTTATTATAAACTGTGTGTGCCATTGGGAATTTGTAAACTGCGTTGTGCAAGTTTTTAGTAAATCTGCACCTTAGTGTCTCTTGAGAGGGCCACTCCACTGTGCAGCAGTCCTCTGATTTAGAGGACGAGTAAAACTTTATGGGGCATATTTATCAAATAATGGTTTTGCGATTCTCAAATAGCGATTTTTTGAGAATCGCTATTTGAGAATCGCAAAACGAAATGTAATTAAAAAATTGCAAATATTTTGCGATTCCCTGACATTCCTTAATTGCGAGTCGCAAATTGCGAGTCGCAATTAAGGAATGGCTTCCTATTCATTTCTATGGGCCAAGAGGCCCATAGGAATGAATGGGAATTGCGTGCACAATTTGCGAGTACCCAGTAGGTACTCGCAAATTGCGCACACAATTTCAAGGGTGCAAGGGTTCCTAAAGTACATCCTGTTGCACCCCTGAAATGTGCATGTGTGCACATGTGGTGCACATACATGCCCTAAGGGCATGTATGCGTGCCACATGGCACACATACATGAAGTTGGTGGTAATTTGTGATTCCTTAGGCCAAAATCGCACAACTTGGGTGCTTCCTACATTGCATTTAAGGAATCGCAATTTGCGATTCCTTAAATGCATTTTCAACATAGGGAATCGCAAATTTTGCAATTCCCTATTTTGCAGGGGCCTTTTGGGATGATACATCCCAAAAGGCTTTTTCCCGTTCGCAAACGTGCCGATTCTGAGAATCAGCCCGTTTGCGAACGGGAATGGGCTTGATACATATGCCCCTATATCATCATTACTAGTTGCACTGCCAACTGTGCTGGGTTATTTGGGAATCACACTGCTATTGTTCCTACTAAGTGGCTGATGTTTACATGTTATGTTATGTTATGTTATGTTATATTTTATGTTCTGATATGTTGTTATGTTTTGTTATGTTATGTTGACTTGAAAACTGTATACAGAAAGTTGCAAAGCACTATCTTCGTAATGAGCCACCTCATAGGTTTGTCTGGTCTCACTGAATTATCTGGGGCACTACTCATACTTGATCTACGGTGTTACAATAATGTGAGGTTTTATTGTGATGTATGCACAAATATATGATGTTGTGATGGAGCACAGCATTTGACTTCTTGACTTAATGTTGCACATCCCCAGTTAGTCAAATTCATCACCACATCACTTTAGCAAATATCCTGCTTATCACTGGCTTTCGCCTTGTCTCTGAGCAATTTTCACGGGATGCCAAACATGTAGGCACTCTGCCACAAATGTGCAAGGGGGCCTGCTTTGGTGATAGCCATAGCAAATGGACACTGTTGTGCATGCAAATTAGTATTGCCATGTTATCATATACCTTGCTAACATGCATCACCATCATGTCAGACCCGTTTTCCTGAGATGTTGTTATGTCAATGCAATAGAACATACATTTCAAACGTTGCCCATTTGAGATATGTCCCATCAGATGTGTGATCCTGTGGTATCCATTGTGTCCAAATTCCCTCCATTCTTTGCATGCTGTGGTTGTGGGTGCTCATGACCAGATAAATGCTGTATGCAACTGTCACACAATGTGCCAGAAAATGATGCGTTATACTGTGATATCAGGTGCGAATTCATGTCTAAATCACTAAGTGTAGGTGCCTTCTTCGTATTGCATCATGTGTACATGGCAGATTAGGCTCACGTTGCACGGCTACAGCTAAATGACATGTAATTCGGTCAGTCTGTACTGACTGATTCAGTCAAATAAACCTGTGAAGTTACACAGACACCTTCACTGAGGCCTGTAATTCAGAAGGGGTATGTCACTCCAGCCGATGCATGTGGATTCCACAGTGTACATAAAGGAGAGGAAACATGTGAGTGATATTAATGATGGGTATGACCAGACGTGGAATCCATGTACAGCCTGAACTGAGATAGCTGACAACGGTGATCAATACATTGGAGCACCAGTTGCCAGTTACAGGTATCAGTCCAAAGAGTCAGTCACATACACAAGATGAAAGCTGGTGTACGTGAGAAATTAGTTTGGGTGGCATGAGCCAGAGTCACGCATCCTTTGGATGAGTCGACATCACTGTAAGAGATAGATAGGTGCCGACCTTTGATTCCTGTATATAGTCACTGTCTTGCCTCTGATCTAGTGTATCTTTGACATGTTGGTGCATATTACAAGGACACCACTGCCTCTGCAACATTACTTGGAACAACATTGTGGTAGCAAGAGTGGCTTAGCCTTAGTCTCAAAGCAGCGTTAAGCCAACTCCCTCTGATTAATGCCCAATAGTGCTTTAGACCACCTTTTCACACCATATCTTGGGTGCACATGGTGAACAATGTCTACATAGACAGCAACAATTTGGGAGGTCTGGCCCCTATCTACAAGCCCAGCGTGAATATGTTGGAGTGCGTAATGTGTAATACCCTGGAAAAAATTGTATAAAAAATGCACAGGAATGAGAATGGTTTATTTACTCCTCATCTCTGCTGTTCCAATGAGTGCTGCATTGTGCAGTACTCATGGAAACAGAAAGAGACCATTCATTGTTCATGTGCAGGAAGGTGAGCCTTGCAGCACATAAACAATCTTTGAAGAAAATTACATCTTGTAACCTCAATATATGCTGCATTGAGCAGTACACATAGAAGTGACAAAACGTCATTTCAAGATTGTTTATGTGCAGGAAGGGGCACCCTCCGGCATATGATTAATCTTCCCATCAACGCAGACCCCCTCGCACCATGGTGCAGGGGTGCCTGCATAGGTGCAAGTCTGCAAAATATGACAGCAGCGCAGGGCTAAACACAGGTCTGCGTCATACTATTGTAGATGTGGTGCAGACCTGTGTTCTTGAAGTTGCAGGACGTGGTGTTTAGCCAAGGAGGCCAATGCCGCGCTCCACCACTTCCTTGTAAAGATGCCCCAATGTTGTTTTTTTTGGGGTATGGCATGGCCTGGCTCCACAATGTGCCTGTCAAGTTGTCTCCTTGAGGTCATTGCCCTGGTAGACTCAGTCTGAGTCAGCACCATCATTAAACTCTGCTAATCTGCAAATGTTGTGACTCTACTCTGCCATTGATATGTCCCATGCCATACATTGACATGTCAGTATCACCATCAGGATGTGATTGGTCCTTTCATTCACATTGCATAGTTCAGGTCATGTTGGAAGTACCAAACATTTGATGAGAGTGTAGAATCCACGTTTCATGCACTTGTGTTTTAAACTTACATGGTGAACATTGTCATTTATCTTGGATCTTACATATTGTCATATGTCTCATTTTTCAGACAACATGTCACCTGAGGAGGTACGTGAGTTCCAAGTCAGAAAGGAACTGTACTTGCATATCCGACGTGTGGCCAAGGAATATCACGCAATGGCACGGAGGTACAGAGAGGACTGGGCGGCTGGACGATGGAAATCACTGCCAAAATTTGCATGCAAAAGTGGAGCAAGGGACACCGAAGCAATGCCAGGCCTTTTAAATGTCAGACGTGGGTCCAGACGTCATCACCGAGCTACTGCTCACAGTCAGACACCACATGTCCAACCTGCTGCAACTGCCTCAGGCATGCAACCAGGTGCCCCCTCACAAGCTCGCACCCAAAGCACTGCATGCTGCCAGCTGCACCCCGGATACACGTTGTTGCTTACACGAACATGGACCGTTGTTGTCTATTGGACATAAATGTCAGACTGGCACAAGTTGAGAGGGACATATCGGACATAAACACCCACCTCCAGGACATCAAGCGTGCACTGGGGCTCCCATTCTGAGCCCCCTAATTTGTGATCCTTCCCCTTCATACAGTCCCCCTATTCCTTTTTTGATACTGTTTATTTCCTAGTGTAGGATTTTAGATGCTCTTAAGTGTAGTGTTAGAGTAGTTATACATAGTGTAAGGTTTAGGTAAGGTTTTAGATGTTTTATTCCATTCATGTAGTGTTATGGGCTAAGTTTCCTTTTCCTTTGGGTGGGGTTGATGTATTTTTCTTATAAATAAAATATATATATATATATATATATATATATATATATATATATATATATATATATATATATATATATATATATTATCTACTGGCGGTCGCCAGTAGATAGTTATAGTTAGGACCTATTTTCCATAGGAAATCCGCAACATTCTATTTGAAATAACTCTTACGCCGGTTGACGAATCTTCGCGAAATTTTCAAACTTTGTGGCCCGCTCCGATCCGCTCCTACCCTGAAAGTCTCGGGGTGATTCGTCAAGCGGGGGCCGAGAAAAAAGGGGGGTCCCAAAACGTGTTTTCCCCATTCATTTTCCAATAGGAAACTTTAGCCACGGCTACCGCCCGAACTGCTGAACGGAATTACACCAAATTTGGCAAAGAGGTAGTTCTTGGATCAGAAAGAACCCTTTTTGTTAAATGGTGTAAATCCGTTCAGTAGTTCCTGAGAAAATCAAAAGGAAAATCACATATATATCTATGGCCGCGTCGGATTCGCGCACCCTGAGCGCACCCTCCCGATCACGAGCTGCATGCTAATTGGCTTACAAGTGGCTGTCAACACTCCAAATCAGGAAGTGTTGGCAGCCATTTTGTCCCTCGGTAGAACTGAGGCACAAGAAACAAGTGCGCAAAACGCACAAAGGGGGCAGGGTAGAAACACCCTGACCCCCTAGGTCTGCTCAGGGGGTCCCACAAGGACCCCCTGGGCAGAAAAAAGCATCTTTGGAAAAAAAAATCGGCGGGATGCGCTTAGGGTGCGCAGATCCCGACAAAAAAACAAAAAACGAAGCACGGTCTCCCGCGCTTTGTTGTTAATTGGCCCCTGGGTGGGCCAAGTCCCGGAGGCATGCGGGGGATTATGAAATTAATGAATGAGGGGGGCCTCTAAGGCCCCCCCAAGCCCCGGGGACCACCACCCCCGGGTCTTTAAAAACAAATGGTGCGGGAGGGCTCTCGGCCCTCCCGCAGCCCCGGGGACCGCCACCCCCCGGGGCTTCTTTTTTTTATTTTGTAAGTACCTGTGTGGGGGGGCTCCAGCCCCCCCACATGCCCCGGGGACCGCCACCTCCCCGGGGCACTAAAGATTTAAATATGGGGGTCCGTTACGGACCCCAGAGCCCGGGGACCACCACCTCCCGGGGCTTTCAAGATGGTGGGAGGGGGCCGCACGGCCCCCCTCCTGGAGCCCTTGATGGCCCTGGGGACCGCCACCCCCAGGGACGGCTCCTGCAGTGTCCCGGGGTGCCTACCCCGGGACACTGTAGTTTGCTATGGCAGGGCGGGAGCCTCGCGGCTCCCGTCCTGTCATAGCAAACTGCTTTGGTTTTTGGAAGAGAGAGCAGGAAACCTGCTCTCTCTTCCAAAAACCAAAGACAAATGCTTTTCCACACGGGGAGCTGCATCTTAGCAGCTCCCCATGTGGAAAAGCAATGCCGGCTCCCGCAGGACACGGGGAGCCGGCGGGACCGTGGGGGGATTGGGGACCCCCCCACGGTCCCCAACGGAGAGGGCCAGCCCCGGGCGATGGGGTCCCCGGGGCTACAAGTGGCCCGGGAGGGGGGCCACGCGGCCCCCCTCCCCAAAATGTAATTTTAAAAAATAAATAAAACAAAGGCCGGCCCCAGGGATGGGGTCCTCGGGGCCATAAGTGGCCTGAGGAGGGGGGCAACGCAGCCCCCCTCCATAAGTTTTTTTTTTTTTAAAAAGAAGGCCATGCCCCAGGGGATGGGGTCCCCGGGGACGATTAAGGCCTCGGGAGGGGGGCCACGCGGCCCCCTTCCAATTTTATTTTATTTTTTTAAAAAGAGGGGGCAAGCCCTGGGGGATGGGGTCCCTAGGGCCAATAAATTAGAAAAAGAAGGGGGGCCACACAGCCCCCCTTCTTAAAAAAAAAAAAAAAAAAGACAGGCATCGCGCCGGAGGCCACGCCCCTCCTTGCAGCACTCTGCAAACGCGCCCCTGGCGCGTTTGCAGATGGAGAACGAATTCCCCTTGAATACTGGGGGTCCTGAGGGCCAACTAGCCCACTAGGAACCTCCAGTATGCGCCAGGGGGCTGTGTTGCAGAGAGGTGTACAGAGGCCATGCCCCTTTTTACACCTCTCTGCAACGCAGCTGTGTGGCGCTTTTTGGAGGTACATGGTGGGCTAGTTGGACTCCAGGGACCCTCAGGATTCAAGGGGACTTAATCCACCAACTTAAAACGCGCCACGGGGTGCGTTTGCACAGTGGTGAAGGGAGGGGGCGGGGCTTCAGGTTACATGTGTGCAAACAGGCCCCATGGCGCGTTTTAAGATGGGGATTTAAATCCCCTTCAATCCTGAGGGTCCCTGGGGGCCAACTAGCCCACCAGGTACCTCGAGTAAGCGCCACGGAGCTGCATTGCAGAGTGTTCTAAAAAGGGGCGTGGCCTCTGAACACCTCTCTGCAACGCAGTTCTCTGGCGCATACTGGAGGTACCTGGTGGGCTAGTTGGCCCCTAGGGACCCTCGGGATTGAGGAGGAATTAATTCTCCAACTTAAAACGCGCCACAGGGCGTGTTTGCAGACATGTCACCTCAGGCCCCACCCCTTCCTTCACCATTGTGCAAATATTCCTCTAAAATCAGCCGAACTACGAATTCCGATTTACTCACCTGTTATCAGGAGAGACCTCAGTGCTGCATCTTTGAGCCCAGTACTGATCCTGAAAAGTAATTTTAACCGTACTTACCAGTAACTTGAATTTCCTTCCATAGGCTAACATTGACTGGTTTCACTTGGAAATTCTTCTAAGTGTGGAGTTTTGGAACTTTATAATATTCCTCTAAAATCAGCCGAACTACGAATTCCAATTTACTCACCTGTTATCAGGAGAGGCCTCAGTGCTGCATCTTTCAGCCCAGTACTGATCCTGAAAAGTAATTTTAACTGTACTTACCAGTAACTTGAATTTCCTTCCATAGGATATCATTGTCTGCTCTTTGCTGAAAAAGTTTCTAAGTGTCAATTTTTGAAACTTACAAATATTCCTCTAAAATCAGCAGAACTACGAATTCCGATTTACTCACCTGTTATCAGGAGAGACCTCAGTGCTGCATCTTTGAGCCCAGTACAGATCCTGAAAAGTAATTCTAACCGTACTTACCAGTAACTTGAATTTCCTTCCATAGGCTAACATTGACTGGTTTCACTTGGAAATTCTTCTAAGTGTGGAGTTTTGGAACTTTATAATATTCCTCTAAAATCAGCCGAACTACGAATTCCGATTTACTCACCTGTTATCAGGAGAGAACCCAGTGCTGCATCTTTAAGCCCAGCACTGACCCTGAAAAGTAATTCTAACCGTACTTACCAGTAACTTGTATTTCCTTCCATAGGAATCCATTGTCGGGTTTTCAGCAGAAAAGTTTCAAAGTGTCGATTTTCACAAACTACAAATATTCCTTAAAAATCGCTTGTATGACTTAAACGCATTCTTTCAACTGTTTACAGGAGATGCACCAGTGCTGGATCCAGGATCCACCACTGAGTAAGAAAAAGTAACGATAACACTACTTACCTGCTAAGTGAATTTCCTCCCATAGGATAACATTGGTGATTCTATGTGAAGAAGTTTCTAAGTGTCAACTTTTAAAATACAATAATATTCCTTAAAAATCACTACTGTAACCAAAACGCTTTTACTCAACTGTTTACAGGAGATGTCCCAGGACTGAATCTAGGATCCAGTCCTGTGGTTAGAAAAAGTAATCCATAAAGTAACTAATTGCATTTAACTAGAAATTCACATTGAGCTCAATGTTGCATTGTGTTTGAAATTGTGTTGCCCATTGCAACAACTGTAACTACTGTACTTAAAAGTCTATTGCCTATTTGCAAAGTATTTAAACTAAAGTAATTCATTCTGAGAAAGTATATTTTGTAATGTAATGTATAATGTAATTACAATGTAATTTAAAAATAAAATATCTAAAAATAAATAGTTTAAAAAAATGTAGTAAATCAGTATCAAAAAAATAAATATAACAATTAATACATTTAAAAATTGTCATTTACAAAACCTTTGAAATTCACTGAAAAAAACCATAGGTTTCAGACATGTTATAGTTAGGAATTAGCATTTAAAAAACCTTTGAAATTCACTGAAAAAACCATAGGTTTCAGGCACGTTATAGTTAGAAATTAGCATTTAAAAACCTTACAAATTCACTGAAAAAACCATAGGTTTTAAGGACAGTTATAGGTAGTTGGACATTGCACTCGTACAAAACCCGTGAAATTCCCCCGTTATAGTTAGTTCAGCTAACTATAACTCGCGCCCCCGCAATGCACTGCTGATGACGTCACATACTACATCACTCATGACATGGTCAGTGACATCACTGATGACATCTCAAATGACATCACTGATTACATCACTGATGACATCATCCACGTGATAATCTGATGCACCTCCTCACACCCTAATATAACCTTTGATACACCCACTCTAAATTACAGACTGCCATTCGCAAAACCATAGACACTCCAACACCAATAACTACATACCCACTTACTGATTCTTAGGTCTACACACACATCCACTCACTCACCCGTACAGTCACTCATACTTACGGTCACTCAGTACAGGACTATCATATGCACTCATACTCCTATATAGACACTCAAACACCACCACTCATCCATAGAGGTACTCACACACCTAGTCAGTCATGCAAATAATTAAACACACTGCCATTTACTCACCTATACAGTTATACACACACCAGCTCACTTACTCATACAAATACTAGCACATTCTTACGCTCTTATACAATCACTGATACAAGCACACACTCATCCATACAGTCACTAACACAATCACACACTCTCGCTTATAGCTATTTATATACTCCAACACACATATATACTGCCTTTCACATATGTAGTTACTCACACATGTACCACTGGGACATACATTCACTCACTAACACACTCTTACACACACTTACCCACCCATACAGTCTATCACAGATCCACTCTTGAAACCATCCACCCAGTGAATCACCCACTCACACATCTATGCACAGAGTCGCACACACCCCACCCACACAAACACTCAGGCACCCATACAGATACTCAGACAACCAATCAATAACTCATATAGACACTCATGTAGCTATTCACAAACCCATGCAGCCACTTACACAGCAACAGACAGACGGATACAGACATTCACCCAGTTTAGTCACTAACCCATGCTTTCAGTAAGATACGTTTAATCACTCACTTATAGAGATAGTCACGCACCTACTAAATCATCCATACAGACACTTATACACCCACTCATTCTTCAATACGCCTTTCCCTATATATATTAAAAATATTTAAACTTTACAGAAAAACACAGTGACTGGATGATGTCATCAGTGATGTCATTTGAGATGTCATCAGTGATGTCACTGACCATGTCATGAGTGATGTAATATGTGACGTCATCAGCAGTGCATTGCAGGGGCACGAGTTATAGTTAGCTGAACTAACTATAACGGGGGAATTTCATGGGTTTTGTACGAGTGCAATGTCCAACTACCCATAACTGTCCCTAAAACCTATGGTTTTTTCAGTGAATTTGTAAGGTTTTTTAAATGCTAATTTCTAACTATAACGGGCCTGAAACCTATGGTTTTTTCAGTGAATATATATATATATATATCAACTCAAAGCTCCCTCAGCTATCGGCTGAAAACGGGACACGGACACCAGTTGAGTGCTCCTTTTTTCCTTTATTCAATCACGCTGTACACGGCAAGATGACGCGTTTCGCTCACCTCCTGGGCTTGTTCACATCACTATATATATATATATATTTATATGTGGTCCGTTTTCCAGAAACCAAAACTGAGCCCAATTCCTTTTTGGAGTGAATGCTTGTTGGACTTGGCCCTTTTGCAGGGTCATCCCTAAACTTTTTTGCCTTTCCCCTAGCCTTTTCTCTGACATGGTGTTGGTGGTTTTAGGCCTCTGGGCACTTTAGCACTGCTGTCCAGTGTAAAGTGCGTGCGCTCTCTGTGTTATGTATGGTAAGATTGGCCTGCCGTCCCATAGGAATGCATTGGGGATTCCCTGATAAGTGTTTCAGTGGTAATCCCTGAGATGAGAGGAGCAGCGTGGTCGAGTTTGGTATGTGTGAAATAGTAATAATAAATGCTATTATGTGGTGCGCACGAAATGTGAGTTATGCACCCTGATTTATGCCTCTAATGATGTTTATGCTTACGAGGTTATTGCATACTGCGTGTATGCTGGTGAGGCCTAATGTCTAATGATGTTTATGCTTATGAGGTTATTGCATACTGCGTGTATGCTGGTGAGGCCTAATGCGTAATGTGTTTATTCTCATGAGGTTATTGCAAACTGCGTGTATGCTGGTGAGGCCTAATGCGTAATGTGTTTATGCTTATGAGGTTATTGCATACTGCGTGTGCTGGTTACGCTTAATGTGATGCTGAGTGCATAATATGATTTTTGTTGCACGATATAATGCTGAGTGCAGTGTTTCACCAGTCATTACTGGTTGTGTTCTACATTTATTATTTGTGCTTGTGAAGGCTCTGACAGTGGCCCAATTGGCCCTGTCATGTGTAAATAATCCCCTGTAAATATTGCCTAGTGCCAGTTGGCACAGAGTAAATGTGTGATTATGTTTCTAATGTGCTTATGATAATACAAAGGCGATTTTGTATATAACCTTGTGTGGAGTTCCTTTTGTGGTGTGCCTAGTGGGTTGCTGCTGTGTGTGTGTGTTGCGCAAACGCTTTACACATTGCCTCTGGGATAAGCCTGACTGCTCGTGCCAAGCTACCAAGGGGGTGAGCAGGGGTTATCTTCAGCGTGTAACTCCCTTGCCCTGACTAGAGTGGTGGTTTCTGCCTGGCTTAGGCGCAAGCCCTAGCCAACCAGAAATTCCATTTCTAACAATGCTGTTTTATTAAGAAAACAGTGAAAAAAAGCCCGATGCGTTTCGGAGCAGCCGCTCCTTGTTCACGGGTCAGAGTACATTTCTTTACCACCATTTACATATAGAGCACAATAATGAAAATAAAGGTAGGACTACTATATGATCATAACATTACAACAGAAATGGCATCCATTTTGTAATGGGTTTTACAATGTATGGATATTCTGTGGCACAATGTTCGTTTGGGCTACATCAGTATTTGCACATTCCTAACCGGATTATGATATGAAAAATACAACATTTGGCCAAAATCGTATTTATGATCCGAATTAGATCTTGATTAATGTCCATCAATTCTGCCCTCGTGGGCACATACAATTCTGCCACAGTGGGCATAAATATTTAACAATTAATTACCACCTCTTTAACCGGATTTAATCTAGAAGCAACGTGATTTGGCCACAATAGTATTCGTTATCTGTGTTGGTACAAGATTAAGTGTCCTTTAATTGTGCCCCAGTGGGCAATCATACAATTCTGCCCCAGTGGGCTAAAACTTCATAATGTCCATACAACATTTCAATTCCGCCCCAGTGGGCATGAATACCAACATGTCAATCTGACCTCAACCGCCCATTCTCTTAATTTCATGCCCGATCCAGATATTTGTCGCTCTTTTGCATTCCGTTGTTCTTAATCACAATGATATCCAAGTCTCCTACAAGATAAAAACATGTGCATAAGTATTGTATTCCCTAATACCATTAAAATCATTACAAATGTACATTACAAAGCAAAGAGACAGGTCAGAAAAATAACCACTGATTTAAGATAATCCCTCAGCCTAGATGAACGGACAACTCCTCATCCTTATTAAGGCCAACCGGATACCTAGTTTTGTATCTTATTATCATTTTAGATTCTAGGCGTCGTAGTTCTCTAACCCTGTTACCTCCCCTCTCTGAGGTCAGGATTCTATCTATGGCACACTATTTCAGCAGTCTAGCATCTTTGTTGTGACATTCCTTAAAATGCCTTGCAACAGGATACTGTTTATCCTCTTTTGAAATGGCTCTCATATGCTCAAGTATTCTTTTTTTTACCCTATGCATATTGCTTCCTATATATACTAGGGAACATGGGCAAATTAGTACATAAACACAAAAATCAGAATTGCAGTTGAGATGTTTATCAATGACCCACGGTTTTAACTGTTTTGAAAGTTCAACTTGTTTACAGTTACTACTGTATTTGCATGCCTTGCAAGCCCCGCAAACATAAAAGCCCTTTACTTGATTCAACTTCTATGGGACCTGTATGATACTTGGGCTTAATATATCATTCAGAGATGTACACTTTCTGAAGGTGATTTTGGGATTCTCACCTATGTCTTTACGCAAAGTCTCATCCGTTCCTAATACCTGCCAGAATTTCTTAATCAACCTTTTACTTCCCATGCTTGATTACTAAAGGAAGTAATAAATCGGATTGGTTCCTCCCCACCTTCTTCCTGGGTCTTTATCTTGAGTGAGTCCTCTCTCTTCACTGTTTTAACTTTACTCATAGCTTGATTTATGGTTCTTTGCGGATAACCTCTTTCTCTGAATCTTTCACTCATTACCACTATTTCATCCTCAAATGTATCATCAGAACTACAATTGCGCAGGGCTCTCAGTAATTCTCCAAATGGTTTGCTATTGATGAGATTTGTAGGGTGGCAACTATTAGCATGCGATAAGCTATTGCCTGCCGTTTTTTTATGGAATAGTGAACTAAGAATCTCATCAATAGCATACCATTTGGAGAAATACTGAGAGCATTTTAAGGAATGTCACAACAAAGATGCTAGACTGCTGAAATATTGTGCCATAGATAGAATCCTGACCTCAGAGAGGGGAGGTAACAGGGTTAGAGAAATACGACGCCTGGAATCTAAAATGATAATAAGATACAAAACTAGGTATCCGGTTGGCCTTAATAAGGATGAGGAGTTGTCCGTTCATCTAGGCTGAGGGATTATCTTAAATCAGTGGTTATTTATCTGAACTGTCTCTTTGCTTTGTAATGTACATTTGTAATGATTTTAATGGTATTAGGGAATACAATAATTATGCACATGTTTTTATCTTGTAGGAGACTTGGATATCATTGTGATTAAGAACAACGGAATGCAAAAGAGCGACAAATATCTGGATCAGGCATGAAATTAAGAGAATGGGCAGTTGAAGTCAGATTGACATGTTGGTATTCATGCCCACTGGGGCGGAATTGAAATGTTGTATGGACATTATGAAGTTTTAGCCCACTGGGGCAGAATTGTATGATCGCCCACTGGGGCACAATTGAAGGACACTTAATCTTGTACCAACACGGATAACGAATACTATTGTGGCCAAATCACGTTGCTTCTAGATTAAATCCGGTTAGAGAGGTGGTAATGAATTGTTAAATATTTATGCCCACTGGGGCAGAATTGTATGTGCCCACGAGGGCAGAATTGATGGACATTAATCAAGATCTAATTCGGATCATAAATACGATTTTGTCCAAATGTTGTCTTTTCATATCATAATCCGGTTAGGAATGTGAAAATACTGATGTAGCCCAAACGAACATTGTGCCACAGAATATCCAAACATTGTAAAACCCATTACAAAATGGATGCCATTTATGGGTTAATGTTATGATCATATAGTAGTCCTACCTTTATTTTCATTATTGTGCACTATATGTAAATGGTGGTAAAGAAATGTACTCTGACCCGTGAACAAGGAGCGGCTGCTCCGAAACGCGTCGGGCCTTTTTTCGCTGTTTTCTTAATAAAACAGCATTCACTCAAAAAAGGAACTGGACTCAGTTTTGTTTTCTGGAAAACGGACCACATATAAATATTTGGAGGTATGCGACCTTGCTGTGAGCCCGCCGCTGCGAAGAGGCACGAGACTCGTGAAAACCTTACTCTTTATATATATATATATATATATATATATATATATATATATATATATATATATATATATATATATATATATATATATATATATATATATATATATATATATATCTAGGATATATGTATAGTTAGATCATGTTAGATTAAGCTGTCTTTGTCCTGTCTCAAGATGTGCTTTAAGGGGGGGAGGTGGCTTAATGTCTTATATATGTTGTTGAGTGCTAAGTATTAGATAAGGTAGTTAGTTTAGTGTACAATTTTCTTAGTATAAGTTAGTTTAGATTAGGTTAGCTTAGGTAATTAGTACTAGTTTAAGTTAGGTAGTATTTTTTATGATAAATAAATAGTTTTTGGTTCGTGATTTGTGGTGGCACTTATGTTTGACTTGATTTGATGGAGTGGTGATTTGGAAGTTTGATACAACAGATTCATTCCCAAAACAATCATTTGGATGTCTAAGTGTGGTCATGACATCATCTCCTAGGGAAAGGCTACTCTCATACTGCTGTTGGATAGTGATCAGAAAACATGCATGGATTTCAGGCTGGCAAAGTTGACTTATGACCTTGCATAGGGATAGTCTGCTGATTTAGTTAGCATCTTATGAGGAACTGACAGAGTTGTAAAACACATTCTGCTTCTTCATCTTTGTGAATATGGTGAGGGCTCTATCTTGAGATGTGGCATGTTATGACACCCATCACAACAACCATTGTCTACACCATTGACTATGAGTATATCTGCCATGTATGACTTGCCTGCAATGCGAGGTAAAGCCACTTCTTGTGACATGACACTGACTTGAAAATTGAAACTAGTCCCTATCCCCATCCTGAACATACAAAAATGGGAACTTCCAGTGAAAATGTTGTATTTGAGATATGAGGGATTGGCTTATACACACATATCCTGTCATCTTACTGCCTATCAGGGACACAGACTCAGCAGGACCATTTTTCAAATAGCCCTCTGGATTAATTTTGCTGCCAAGACTGCTCATGTATTATAGACACGTCTATACTTGAATGGTCACAGGAAACACACATCTTTGTGACTTTAGTGCTTTTATTAACAAGTGATTTTCAGGAGTTAACAGACTGGCCCAGTTCTTTGGACAACAACCCCCACATTGCTTACATGGCTGCTGGAGTGCCAGACATGGTCCTTTGGGGGGAACATGTCCAGAGACATGTTGAAGAAGAAGAAAACCTCAATCAGGAGGCTGATTGTGGTGTCATTGGGGATCAATGGCCAAATTGGCAGTTCATTAAAAGTTAAAAGTCCAAGGTGAATGTAGCAGAGTCAATCTGAGGACAGTGACAGATGATGTTCCGAGGCATGATGCTAAGCACAAGACTAAGCAGAAACTATCCATTTGACACAGATGAATGCTACCACTGCCTTCTCCTTATGACTGATGTTTCATCCACATCTTCCTCCTCTGATGTGTCATGTGCCTCCTGTGAGGGTGATGGTGGATTTGCGGCAGCACTGGGAGGCAGAGACACATCAGGGGGGAAGAGGTGGATGCTGAAGGTGCAGCATCATTCTTTTGTGCCAACAGATGAGGCATCACTGCTGTGATGATAAAGCTGCAGGGCTTGCAAGACTCCAGCAACGTCTCAGTGGTAGGCAGCCAAGAGGGAATCCTGCTTCCGCTCCATGTTCTCCATGATCTTTCGCATTTCCCCCAACTGTTTGGCAACATCGCTGGTGCCACCTTGACAGGACAGTTGTTCTTTTCTCTGAGTTTGGACACCAGCGATGTCAACCATGGAATGCTGGAGGGCATGGAGTGGACTGTGGGTGCCTCTGAAGGCTTCTAGGTGGTCCCTCATTGGACTGAGGCACCCACGTATCCCATCCAGTTTGGCCACCAGGCTGTCAAACCCCACCTGCACCTGCTCAGCCATCTCACATTGGACTCCTACCGCACTCTGTTGAAAATGTAACAGTGGGTCCCCAGAGTCCAGGTTGATAGCTGGGGTGCTAGGTGTTGCCTGCGTGATGTTTTGGGCGGCAGGTGGAGAGGCAACAACGCTACTGGATGGCCCTGCTTCCGGAGATAGGCTGACTATGGATTGAAGCAGCTCTTGGAGGGTGTCCTGGTCGATGGTTTGGAGCTCTTCTTCATCTTCATCATTGAAGAGTGGGACAGGCTGCTGACCAGCAGGTGATGTTTCTTCCTCTGCAATGTAAAGGGCAGATACTGTTGTATATGTATGTTCAGTTTGGGCAAGCATTTTATCAGTTAACAGTCAGAGTGCATGACAATTTGCATTCTCTATTCTTTCATGCTACACCTATTACACACAGATTGGTAAATCATTATACAATGCCACTTATGTAACATTTAGGTTGATCATAGTTCAGGACAGTTTCCCTGTATGCCAACAGTGATGGGCATATTTCTATGCCCCTGCTGCACCTGTTACATTATCTGTTCAAAAGTTCCTGTGGTGCTTGTTGATTCACCTTATTGACAATGAGGATTTGATCTATTCATGTGTCTTAAAACTGCATTGTGGATAAGTCTCCCTTACTCAGTCAAGTTTGCGTATGGGTTAGTCACTTGGTTTAGAGGTGGCGATTAGACTGCACCCCCCATTGATGTTGGCACTGCCACCTGTTTTGTAGTGTGGCATGATGAGGAGGACAGTCATGCACTTGAGATCAGGGCTACAGTGATGTCCACGTTGAGATGACAAGTAGATGTGATTGAATTCCCCTACTCTGAGAAGTATTTATGTGTTTCAAGGTGGCCAACTCACATTGACAAAGATCAGTCCCATTCATAGATGTTGATGTGCAGGGAGGACCACCTTCCTGTTCATTAAAAATCATTCCCTCTATCCAGACACCCTTGCGCTATGGTGCAGTGGCAATGGTAAGATGGTGCAAGCAGGAGGACATAGGACTTTGAGCAGGCTCCTAAGATTGATGCATTGTTGCACTGCAGATATTTTTGGTACCTCACAGAGATGGGCACATGCCACTATTAACTTTACCTAAGGGCCAGTTTCCATGCATGTTAATGTGTTTTGGACCTCCAAACTCAGGACCATGATGGCAATGACATACTGCCAACTAAACAACACTAGAAGATACTTTGATGTGAATGACTTCATTTGGAGGAATTGTGTCAAGTCAACGTGTAGCTAAATGCCATGCATTATTGCCAGATTGTGCATGAGTCCCATTTGCAAAATACACTTACCATGCATGTGCCAGGAAATGTGTGGGTGTAGGAGCATTGCAAACAGAACAGGTATGTTGTGTTTTTAGAGCGCACATTCCTAAAATGCTGAGGCCTTACACTGTCCTTTGAAATGCATATCCATTTTACTCAGAGGTATACAGCACCGTGGCCCTCCAGAATGTTGTTTTTTTATATCCTGGAATGTGCACATCATTGACACAAGGTGCTTGCAATGGCAGTGCAGATTTTGATGTGGCCAACATGAGTGGGTCTACTTTAAAAGGTGCTCTCCAACAGTTTTAGATGTGGTTATATGTGCTTGATTCTGCTGCACTGATAAAAGCAGCAGTTAAGCTATTGCAATTGCTTGTGGCATATTTCGACGGCACTGTTGCAACAGGGCCCTAGTCATTTTTAGGTTTACTGACGAAAAGCATGATTCACAATATTTTCTAGGCAGTGTTGACCCACTTGATGTAAATTGGCCAGATCATTGTGAAGGAGGAACACTTTCATTATGTAGCTGGGCTCATTTGTACAAACCTGTAATGTAACGCAGCTTTAGTCTTCTTGGCTTGACATGGCGCTCAGCCACTTCTGTGAAGCGGTGCTCAGACTTATTGACTGCATTTTCTTGAGGCATGGAATTTCGGCATGCACATGCAATTGATGTAGCTGGCTAGGCGCAACGCAGACACTCTTGCACCATTGTGTATGAGTGCCTGCTTTTGCACTACACAACTACATTGATCAGCAGTGCATGTTGTGACACGGGACTGAGCCATATTGTTGTACATGCAGTGCTGCGTTTGGAAAGAGGCTGAGGGCTGCGTTAGCCAAGTGGGCTGACCCAATGCTCAGTGACTTTGGGGAATATTTACAGGCCCCTATCACCACAGGGGTGTCACTTTGAGTGACTTTTCTGTGGCTATCTGTTCTTCACTTTAAATACAATGCAGCGTTAAGCCACTGTGTGTAGCTTAACACTGCCTTGTATATGAGGCACAATTTCATGCTGTACTTAGCATGGAAGGGGAGGGCAATGGGTTTTGTAGTGGGTGTTCCACCTCAGAACCCTTTAATTTTGGGAAATGGGTCCTATCTGCAAGGGCAGTGTTAATGGGAGTCAATGCCAAAATTGAGGGCGGGGAAAACAGGGTCTTAAACAGTCCAATCAGGTAGAAAGGCTTTATTTCTCCTTGGTTTTGCTGTTTCCATGTGTGCTGCATTGTGCAGCACACATGGGTACAACAAAGGGCCATTGGTTGTTTATGTCCAGGGAGGGAGACCTCCCTGCACATTAACAATCTTCCCCTCAACACAGACACCCTTGCACTCTAGTGCAAGGGTGCCTGCATTGGCGCTAGGCTGCTAAGCTTTGCAACAAAACTGGGGCAAACGCAGGGCTGCATCATATTGTTGTAAATATGTTGAGCCCTGTATTTCAGAGTTGGCGGAGCGTGGCATTAAGCCAGGGAGGCTAACGCCACTCTCCCCCTCTTCTCTAGTGTATGTGCCCCTTTGCTTGTAGATAAAGCCCAGAGTTAGGGGACACATGGGTGGTCACTTGTCAATATGTATAAGCATGTGTGCTGTGTTACAAGTCCCTTACACCACCATTATGTTACTTTCTGTGTATTTGTTAATGGTACCAACAGCTCATGGGACATGTGACTATACCCTCAAGTACCTATGTATCTGGCATTTGCTCTGTACACAGTGTGGGTGGGCACTGAGACATATTTGAATGGACAGAAGCATCATTACTCCCCATGTCCCTGGTTGTTACTTACCCTGTTGCTGATGTAGCTGGTCATAGTCAGCACTATCCTGTCCCTCGACTCAAACCACCGACTCCTCGTAGATGACCGCAGACACCTGTTCCTCCAAGGCATCGAGCTGCTCCTGTGGTGCTGGACTCCCACCTCTGGTCTGCAGTGCTGCGTGTAGATTGCTGGCAAGTTTCTGCTTCATCTTGCGCTTGGCCTCATGCCAGCGCTTCTTGCAGTCAGCCACTGTCCTCTTGACTTCTGCTACTGCATTGACCTTGGTCACGATGGACTGCCAAATGGCATTTTTGGTCCCCAATGACACCCTGGAGAAGACAAAGAGCTGGTGTTAGTTCTCCATCACCTCCGCAATCTGGATCTCATTCTCCTCCTGACTGAATCTTGTTTTCCTCTTTCCCTGGAACTCTGGCTGGTCATCCTGGCTGTTTGGGGAGTTAGGGGGGTTGGTGTCTCCTGCCGAACTGGGTCCAGCCTGCTCCATTTTGCATTCAGGTAGCGCACATTTTTTTCTTGTATTTTTCTGGCTTTTGTGGTTTTTCCCCCCAGCGAAATGTGAAAAAAGTGACACAAGGCTGACTAACGTAAGTTTACCGGCCGCTAATTGGCCAGCCGTCACTTTTTTACGGTAGAGGCAAGATTTTCATTGCTCTGACACTAGTCTTTATGGCAACAATTGCCGCTGTGAGCTGATCCTATCGCCATGTGACGACGTATTGTAAATACGTCGCTACCATGGCGATCGTTTTCAGTGATACACTGCGGTAAGAAAATTGCCGCTAACTAACGCTAACGCAAGTTAGCGGCAATTCTTGTAAATATACCCATAGTGTTTTATCAAAAGCACTTTTTTTTAAATTGCTAGTACTTATTATCACATGTAGGGGCACTTTGATGGAAATTGGCATTGAATGGCATTGGATACAAATTTGGCATTCAATTATAATGGAAAAAAAAGCATCTGCTAAGAACATTTTACTATGTATTCTTTTGTTTAACTCTTACGATTCTAACATTACATTGTGATTTGTATTCATAACACCTTTTGTGGGGGTATATCTTACCTCTCCTAATACAGTTTGATCAGCAAAGGGGCCGTATTGCCAGCTTCCACTTTGCTGCAGCTCAAGAAGTTGCTATAGTAAAACAAAATTCTACAACAGCTGAGATCACTACATTCATACTTGCTTAATAATTGCGAAGCTATTTGCTTCACAAAAAGTCAGACCTCTTTGCTTTGCCAATATTATATTTATTTAGCCAACGAAGAAAAGGTTATACTGGAAACTGTTTTTTCAAGTAAGATAACTATTCAGGTCATGATGTGAATTATGAATTTGTAAGTTAGTATGTAGGTTATTGGATGGCATCCTCTAAGTGAAACTGCTCATATGCCCCATCCCTGAACAAAATGTTTCAGTTATGATGGGAGGTCTGTGATTTTATTTCGAGGGAGCTTGAAGAATTTGGCAATGGCAGAACTCCATTCACAAATAAATTGGCATCATGTTTATCTAGCTCTCAGGGGCATATTTGCTAACATTTTGCACTGGATTTGCATCATAAAACTGATGCAAACTGGCCCAAAATCCTTATTTGGGAATTACTTTCCAGCACAATATTTGTTTTTCACTGGAAAGATGCCTGAAAGTAATACATTTGCGTCAAGGGGACGATCCATGGGTGTATTCTCATGCAATCATCTTTGGTTTTTGATGCAAAGCTCTTTCAACTAACAATGGTAGACAAGGCTTGCCTCCAAAAAATAAAACATTTATGAGGAGAAATGATTTCTATTTCTCCAAATTTTTCTGACTTTGAATGTGTGCCTCACTGGCTGTGTGAGCTAAAAGGAAGGGTGAAAAATGGGGATTGACTCAGCGCTCAACTGGTAATATAACACATTATATCAAGAGTAAGAGAAATAAGGGTGGTGCACACAAGGGAGGAATGTGCACCCTACATTCGCAATTTGGAACCTGAAGAGGTTCCAGTACAAAGGTTGGAAATTCCCAATGGCACGCACAGTTTATAATACGTTTTCAATTTGAAGTAATAATGCAATCCACAGTTCATATGTTCCTTCAATTCTTAGACTCCATAGGTCATTTATTCAAGTTTCAAAGGTCCAAAAAGTGCCTCATCTAGTTGGCACAGCGCTAAACAGCCATTTCCGATACTGACTAGATTAGGCACTTATTCAAGTTTAGGTCTTCAAAATAGTCAAAGTAGCCAACACGTGTTTCGTCGAGAATATCGACTTCATCAGGGCTGGTTATCTCAAACGAATTTAATCAGCAGCATAGCCATGCTGTTAGCTAGAAGACACAACACACGTCCACCCCAGTATATGAAAGGAGTGCTCAGTCAACCAAGTACTAATCATTATATGAAGGGTCCTTCGAAAACCCCCTCGTTTAAGAAGGCGACCAATCAGCCAAGTAAGTAATGGTAGTTGTGAGCAAGGTCCAATAAACCTATGAGAAGAAACGAGAGGCCAATCAACTGTGGTTAAATATACAATGGATGCGGTATTAGTAATGTTGTAATGGGTCCAAAAAGTGCCTGGTAATCTGAAACAAATCTAATCAGCAGCATAACCATGCTGTTAGCTAGAAAACACAACACAGGTCCACCCTAGTATATGGGAGGAGTGCTCAGCCAAACAAGCAATAATCACTATATGAAGGGTCCTTCGAAAACCCCCGTATTTAAGAAGGCAACCAATCCGCCAAGTAAGTAAGGGTAGTTGCGAACAAGGTTCAATAAACCTATGAGAAGATACAAGAGGCCGATCAACCGTGGTTAAATATACCATGGATGCAGTATTATTAGTAATGCCGTAATGGGCGCAAAATGTGCCTAATATAGTCGGTATCGGAGATGGTCGTTTTGCGCTGTGCACTCACAGCTATCTCCAATACCGACTAGATTAGGCACTTTCTGGACCTAAACTTGAATAAATGACCTATGTAGTCCTAGAATTGAAGGAACATATGAACTGTGGATTGCATTATTACTTCAAATCAAATACTTATTATAAACTGTGTGTGCCATTGGGAATTTGTAAACTGCGTTGTGCAAGTTTTAGTAAATCTGCACCTTAGTGTCTCTTGAGAGGGCCACTCCACTGTGCAGCTGTCCTCTGATTTAGAGGACGAGTAAAACTTTATGGGGCATATTTATCAAATAATGGTTTTGCGATTCTCAAATAGCGATTTTTGGAGAATTGCTATTTGAGAATCGCAAAACAAAATGTAATTAAAAAATTGCAAATATTTTGCTATTCCCTGACATTCCTTAATTGCGACTCGCAAATTGCGAGTCGCAATTAAGGAATGGCTTCCTATTCATTTCTTTGGGCCAAGAGGCCCATAGGAATGAATGGGAATTGCGTGCACAATTTGCGAGTACCCAGTAGGTACTCGCAAATTGCTCACGCAATTTCAAGGGTGCAAGGGTTCCTAAAGGACATCCTGTTGCACCCCTGAAATGTGCATGTGTGCACATGTGGCGCACATACATGCCCTAAGGGCATGTATGTGTGCCACATGGCACTTTGAAAAATGCAAAAAAGTGCATTTTTCAAAGAAATCGCCTGAAGTTGGTGGTAATTTGCGATTCCTTAGGCCAAAATCGCACAACTTGGGTGCTTCTACATTGCATTTAAGGAATCGCAATTTGCGATTCCTTAAATGCATTCGTAACATAGGGAATTGCAAATTTTGCGATTCCCTATTTTATGAGGCCTTTTGGGATGATACATCCCAAAAGGCTTTTTCCCGTTCGCAAACGTGCCGATTCTGAGAATCGGCCCGTTTGCGAACGGGAATGGGCTTGATACATATGCCCGTATATCATCATTACTAGTTGCACTGCCAACTGTGCTGGGTTATTTGGGAATCACCCTGCTATTGTTCCTAGTAAGTGGCTGATGTTTACATGTTATGTTATGTTATATTTTATGTTCTGATATGTTGTTATGTTTTGTTATGTTATGTTGACTTGAAAACTGTATACAGAAAGTTGCAAAGCACTATCTTCGTAATGAGCCACCTCATAGGTTTGTCTGGTCTCACTGAATTATCTGGGGCACTACTCATACTTGATCTACGGTGTTACAATAATGTGAGGTTTTATTGTGCTTGGAGTAACAATAGAGTTTTTTCAATGTCATGTTTACTGATGGCTTCTGAATGTATTACAGAAAGAGCGACTTCAAATTGGATTTCTGAGGTTAATATTTGTATAAGGGCGAGTTATTTATGAGACAGTTTCATTTTTCTTTTTTTTAGGAGGTCAAACACTGGTCAAGTACCTTCCTAGCTTTTAAACATCACTTTGCCAACGAGACAGCTTTGGTGTATTCGGTCTTAGCATGTAAGCCTAAGACATAAATATGAATTATATGGTCCATCCGAAGTAGAAGGTGGTCAAACAGTATCTTTTTGGGATAATAAATCAATATGTCACCTCTAAGGTGTGTGTAAGATTCTTTATAGTAATAATGATAGTAATAGAACTTGTGATACAATACATTCATTTCCCAATGAGGTGAACATGAAGATGGCATGCTCTTACACCTATTTTCGACACATAAAATTTTGGTCTGGAACTCTTGAAGCTTCACTTTTATTACGTGTCTACACTAATTGAAAATTCTAATGGTAATTGCTCAATGGCAAGGATAGACAGGTCAGCACTACTGTGTGAATGGCTGGATTTGGAATATTCTGTAAAGATAGTTAGATCGTGTCACAATTATAGGTATTTTCCACTTCTAGTCTGCCAGGTACTTTGTTCCAAAGGTATTCTGGGCTTTATAATTGGTTGATAATATTGTTTAGCAGACGTGAGTCATCTCAGTAGAGAGACCATATTTCCAAATAAAAAATATATTAAAGGCATTCTAGATGAGCACTGTCATGACAATGCAGGATATAAATCTGAAATCTTACAAGAATGCTCTAAGGAAACGTATCTCACTAATGTGCCAAGAAGGAAAAATTAACATATGATACAAATCTCTCAAGCAAACTAGATTCGTTGGGGAATCTCATGCGTAACATAAATATGTTTTTCTTCAGAAAACGTATAATGAATCCTTGGCACCTCAGGGTATATTTATCAAGCAGTTGCATCGCCCTTGCAACACCCAATGGGACACAATGGTGACACAACTAACAAGGCCACCTTGCATGAGTCTACATGGCTTGATAAATCTAGAGCAATGCAACGCAGTGCAAACCACTGTGTTGCGTTACTCTGCCCCAGGGCGGCGTTCCATGGGTGGATTTTGGGTGTTCCCACGCATCCACCAATGGATTATGGTGCATTTACAGATTTATCATTACTGGTAGACCTGGGAATGCATCAAAATGCTACGCCTCGCCAGGTGCAGCGTAATGAGAAGAAATATATTTATTTCTCCTCGTTTTTTCTTCTTTCTCTCTGTGTTGCTTCAGCAACACACTTAGAAAGAGGATAATGCCTTAGAGGACTGTTTTTGTGCAGGAAGGTGTCCCTTCATGCACAAAAACAATCTTGCTTACATCATAGCTCAAGACTGTCTGCGTTGGCGCTGGGCAGCACAGTGTGCATCATCACACAGTAAAAACAGGAATGCACCTTATAATGTTAAATTTGGTGAATTCCTGCCCCTTCCCTATCACGCAGCCAAGCAAGGTGGCTTGCTGCACTGCGTGATGTTTTGATAAATATGCCCCCTAATCCACAAGGAGTAGTAGAGCATACATTTGTTGCAGAATTAAAATGCACATGAAACTCTTGGGATATCACCTTGGATTAGTTGCTCGTTCCAGAATTGAAGCATGCTGGTTGAAGTAAGTTAATGCACCCACCTGCAGGGGGTTATCTGGGGTATGTCCATGGAAACCCCTTTCCCACTTCCAAGGGGCACTCTTGCGGAGCACACTGTACATTTCTCTCAAGACTGCTTTTGGTTCCCCAGTCCGGTCCTGATGGGTATCTTCAACTACGTTGCGGCTCCATGTTAAGTTTTTTGTTGTTGCAATGGCTCCAATAACCCTGTCAGATGGAGAAACTAATAAGTGTGAAGGAGTTGTGGCTAAGAGATGTCTCTGGAAAATGAGAAAAGCATTTACTAATAAAAGTTGTTGCATCAAGTTCCCCCACAGTTTGTGTGTGTTCTCAGTACAGCAGAAATAACATTTGAGTAAAATGGAGACCTGAATGCTGCCTCATTTTGTCCCTTTAAAATGCAGACTTTCTGACAGAGCTGCACTATGAAAAATAGACACCATTAATTCACACTTATTTATATTCGTCAATAGCTTTAAAGAACAAAATAGAATAGATAGTGTTTAATTTCTCAAAAGTATACTAAAGAACTGATACTTAAACCTAACTAAAACACTGTAGTTACTCATTTTGTTGCCATTTTATTAATATTTTTGTTAAAAGCTCAGTGGAGGTCTTCAGATTCAAAGAACGTACTTATAAATATCCATATTTTTCCCCCAACAGTCATAGAACAAACACTTAAATGTTCAACAATTGCCTGGTTTTGGAATTTAATATGATATCTTGTATGCTTATATGGTTCACCGTGGTTGCTTATCTAAATGAACAGATGGACGTTACATGGATAGGCAGGCAGATATCGAGGAGACAGATATATAGGAAAAGCAATAAAAAGAGATATAGGCCACACATCACGGAGACGAGAAAAGAAGTGAGATGTGCAGAAATTTTGAGAGAATGAAACACAGATCGATTGGTAATTAGAGATAGAGAGTGCTGGAGCCCAAAAGGAATCTCCTCAATGGTTCAGACTTTGAAAAATGCACCCATTTACAAATAACACCATGGGGAATCCTCCAGGCCAGTATACCATTGAGGGACACAACACCACATGATTGTTCTCTGTTAGAACACAAATGAGAACAATAATTGGCTATCTTCATGCAAAGGCACTGAAAAGAAAGCCTGGTGTAAATCAATGACTGTAAACCATTCTGCAGTACATGGAATTTGGAAAAGCACAGTAGCTGAATTTGGCACAACACCTAAACAAGGCGCTACAATCTCATTAATCTTCCTCAAATCCTGTCCTATTCGATATTTCCTGTTGGGGTTTGAATTCCCTTTATAGGAGATTTGCGTGAACTGTCAATTAGTTCTTTCAATATGCCCTTTTGAAGCATATCTTCAATTACGGGTTATATTCCAGCAATTGTTTCAGTAGACAATGTATTTGGTGGTCCTCTTGGGAAAACTGAATTTGGCTTTATTTGACTTTGGACTGGTTCTACATCTTTTATGAGTCCAATATCCTTTCCTGTAAAATCCCAAACCTCAGTATTCACTGTATTTCTGAAATCCTCTAGTAGTTCAGCTACTGTCAACATAGTAAACATTCCCACTTTACTGGTTTGTTTAAATAATTTGAAATAAACATCCTCGTCATGGGTTTGAAATGCAACACCATCCAGAGTGCAATAAATTGTGCAGTTTAACGTGCATAACAAGTCCCTTCCTAATATGTCCACGGGGCTGGAATCCCAAACTACAAATTGGTAATTCTCTTCAAATGTTCCTATTTAGATGGGGGCCTCTTGTGAAATTGGATCTGACATTTGTTTATTGGTGACTCCAACTACTTGGATTGTTGTTCCAGAGAGAGGTAAGTCTGGAATTTCCACTGTCCTCACTGTGGATTGGGTAGCTCCTGTATCAATCAAAAATCATGCATCGTGACCATAGCCATTTGCATCTACATAGGGGCCACGTTGGTCTACCTCTAGGACTGCACCAAGTACACAATCATCTTCCTCTCTCAGGCACTGTCATTGTGAATTCTCAGAACCAAACATATTCATTTCAAACAATGGAAATTGTCCTAACACATCTTGATTCAAATTCTGGACTTGGGGTACAGTATTGTGAATTTGATTCAGGTTTAATTTTGAACTGGTTTCTATTCAATCGGGGATTTACTATTTGTCCTTGCATACCAGAAGTCATTTGGTTCTGACCCTGCATTTGATTTTGAAACTGGCGTATCTGCACCCTTTGACCTGTTATTCCCAGTGAATTTTGGATTTGTCCTGTAATATTTTCAGGATTAAATCGACATTCTCGCTTCTAATGCCCCACCCTATTGCAAACGTGACAAGCAGTAACCTTCTTCAAAGCAGCGATCTCAGTTCCTGATCCCACACCTGTAAGAACACCTCTACCTCATCCCTGAGACACTAGCATTCCATTTGAATTTGTTACAAACCCTGCTTGTGGGGCAACAACACCTTGCATTATACCCTAACCTCCAGTCAGTGACGGAACTTGAAATCCTTTTTGAGCCAACTTCGTCTGTGCTAGCAAAAAAGTTTCCTTAATTTTCCTCTGTTTTGTATCCAATTCATCACTGCAATATTTTGTGTATCACAGAAGTTCATCTAAAGATTTTGACTGCCAGCAGAGGACATTTTGGGTGATATGTGAACTAATCTCAGGCTTCAATCCCAGAACAAACTGTGACGCAAAAATTCCCATGTCTTTGTTGAGATCTCCACAGCACAAGCTGTGTGTTCTGTGTAGTTGGTACTTCAACAACTGGAGTCGTCATTAGCTCTGGTCTTCATTCAATCTGGGGTGTTGGAGTAGGGGTTACCTGTGGCACAGCTGGGTCAGTGCCAATGGTTATTGGTCACCTCATTACTGATGGGGCAATTTATCAAATGTATAAAGGTTGTTCAATTGAAGCTAATTCTGGCAGTACTGGGGCCGTAGGCACAGTCTGACTCACACTAGTGCTTATCTCTCCAGGATCTGTATAGGTCACAGGAGGTGGTCGGGATGACAGTATTTCTTCCAATATTTCATCTCCTAAATCAGTATCTGAATCTCCCCCTTTTTGATTAACTGCATTTTTATCCTTATCATCTGATGTAAGTACAGGATATAGTCTATTTCCCTCAATAATTTCCTTTCTCCACATACGCTGCTCCTCATCCCATTGAGCGCTTGCATAATTCTTCATTACTCTTCCTGCTCTTCTTTGATATTTCCCTTCTCTTTTATCCTTCCAACCTTTTCACAAACTTGTAAGGATTCATATTGCATAGGTCGAGGTGGTGGCTTCATTTCATAAAATTTCTCCTCAAATGATTTAAAATTCTGGTATTAAAAGTTCCATAACTAGAGAAACGCAATGCCTCCTCATCCTCTGTAATTCTCATTCATTGCCTTACCCACAAACACAAATTTAAACCATGCTCAGTAGTCATTATGTAAGCTGGAGTACCCTCAGGAGGCGATTCCTCACCTTTCCAAACAGGTATAGTTACAGCTCCTATAACAAATTTCTTAAAGTCCTTTCAACATTTCATTTTTGTAATTCAATTGTCCAAATTGTGTTGAGAAAACAAATGCTTTGATTCTGTTCTGCATACATCAAGATTTCAATAACTAATTAAACAACAGTTTTAAATTCCATTAGCCCTTTATCAAATCCACGATCCAACCTCAATTTCTCTATGTCCAATACGCAGTGCGGGTCAAAACATCAACTGACCAATACCAGTGTGAAACACACCAACCAGCCAATCCCAGCGCAAACACTGGCATCAACTTCTCACTCCCCGCAGCGTCCACCCTCCTTCACAATGTTCTCCCTTATTTCAAACAAGAAAGCCTTTGACCTATCTTGTTTGCTTAACCCCTTTCTAACAGAAATATTTAGATCTCCATTCACACAGAAAGAATCCACAATCACTAGTAACTTCTTGACTGTGAAAATTCACACCAATTAATACAGCTTCACCCTAATGCACAATAAGGTTTCACTAACATTAACAAAGTCCCTACTGTTACTGATGGGAATGATGGTACCTCACGTTTCTCATCTACAAATCGCTTTGCAAACAAGATTATTATCCCCCGATCTTTCCACTCTTGGAGCCTGAAATCAACTTCTCCACACCGCCACCGGCCGGAATCTCCACAACCGGCCGGAATCTCCACCATCGGGCCGGAATCTCCACCTCCGGGCCGGAATCTCCACCTCCGGGCCGGAATCTCCACCACCGGGCCGGAATCTCCGGCCCGAGTGCGGACATAAAGTTAGTATGAGTAAGTGCATTCTGTGAATACCAAAATGAGTAAGTGCATTCTGTGAATACCAAAATGAGTAAGTGCATTCTGTGAATACCAAAATGAGTAAGTGTATTCTGTGAATACCAAAAAGTACTAACTTTACGTTTTAGTTCTGTGAATCGGGCCCATCGATTGGTGATACTCCACCGCAAGTGATAAAGTCAAACTTTTTGTGTCCAGACAAACATTTCAATACTTTAAACCTGAGCTCAACCCCTGGTAGCCATGGTACAAAACAGACAGGTTAAACTTAGAGAAAATGTGTAAAGCATTTAGGAGTACCAAAACAGTAAATACATCAAAAACACAACAGAATAAAAATCCCACTCAAATTTAGAAACATTTAGTAAAATGTAATAAACTAAACAACACCAACAAGTAAAAAATCAAGAAGTCAAAATTTCAAAGTGGAACTGGAGGTATGAATTTTTAAAGGTTTAAGGCATAAAGTGTAAAGAAAAAGTAAAGTGAAAATTAATAGTTACTCTTCGCAAGTGATTTGGACCCAGGCACAGTTTCAGGTGAACCATGATGGAGCATGGGTCAGATAAGCCAAGCGGGTTCATCCCAGTCAAGGATTTTATTATTTAACTTAGTCTCTGAACTTCGTTCAAGGTGAGAAGGCTGCAAGGAGCAGGGAGACCGTGGTGGACGGTCGTCACTGTAGCGTAAAGTTTTGGTTGGACGTTGTGACCATTGCTGCTGGAGCTTTGCGGTGCCGGTCACCATGGGCTACCATTAATATAGCATGAAGAGCAGATCTCAGGTCTATGGTTTTAATTGGCAGTTGCTGTAGTGAAAAGAGTCACATTGGCAGTCATAGTGAACAGCAGAGTCTTAATGCAAATGGGCCCATTCGCAGTCACGAAGAGCCCAAAACTTCAGTATTTCTACTTTTCTTGAAAACGAATACATTCTGATGCCACCCTAAGGTCCAGGACTTGGGAATGCACCTCTTGTGGATCAGGGACTCAATCTAGCAGAAGCCAGCAAGGCTCAGGGTGATGCAGTTGCAGTTCCAGACAGGTCTAGTTGCAGCGGTTAGCTGGGTAGACTTCTGGGAGGCTTTTGGAGCTTGTGTCCCTGTAGCTAAGAACAGGTCAGCCAACTGACCCTTGGAGTCACTCAGGAAATTTTTCTGTGGAACAAGGCATGCCTCAAGCAGCAAGCCTGCCCCCTGGTAGCAGCAGAGCAGTCCTGTGGAGAACAAGGCAGGACTCAAGCAGCAATGCAGTCCTGTGGGGAACAAGGCAGTCCTTCTTCTGTGATATCTGTAGGTCCAGGAGTGTACTGAAGAAGTGGTTCAGGAGGTACAATATTTATACCTGTTGCCAGCCTTTGAAGTGGGGGTGACGTCCTAGCTACCCGCACATCTGGTTCTGGGAAGTTCTTCCCTTCCCATACCAAGGCGCCAAGAATAGGGGTGTGACAAAAGACTGGTGTCAGGTTCCTTTGTGTGTGTGCTGGGGGCATCCCTTTGAAATGTAAGTAGGGCATTGAACAGCTCCTCCCCACCCACCTATCCTGCCAACGTGTGGTACCCCTTTGTCTCACTGTCTGGGAGAAATACACAAAATGAACTGCCAAGCTATTCACAGACATGTGACCCAGGACACAGACAACAGGTACCAAATTGTTAAGGTTAGAAAATGCCAACTTTCTAAAAGTAAAAAGAACAATTGATGGACAGAATACAGAACGATGTCATACATTCATCCCAGTACAGAGATCTGGGCCTATATCCATCGTTTGGCCTGGCTTGGCAGTTCGGGCTGGACTGTTCCCATGAGACACAGGGTCAAGAGTGATTTGCATATGGCCAGGTCTAAACTGGGGTGGCATGGTGAGCAAAAGAATGATGGATTTAACCCAGATCTCTTGACTGGGGGTGAATGTTTTGATTTGTTCAGCATTCCGTCCATCAATTGTGTGTCTTTTGCTTTCTCTCCCTAAGTGCGTCTGGTATGCCCAGACGTGGGTCCCGGGCTCACTGTGCCACTGGATTCAAGCTATCCTAGCTGATGAGGGGTATAACCCCGAAACCGGTCCTAGGATGCTTGTTTCCGGTCCACGGAGGACCTGGCTTGGCAGTTCGGGCTGGACTGTTCCCATGAGGCACAGGGTCAAGACTGATTTGCATGTGGCCAGGTCTAAACTGGGGTGGCATGGTGAGCAAAAGAATGATGTATTTAATCTAGATCTCTTGACTGGAGGTGAAGGTTTTGATTTGTTCTGCATTCCATCCATCAATTGTGTGTCTTTAACTTTCTAAAAGTGGCATTTTCAGAATTGCAACTTAAAATCCTTTACTATTAGAGGATTGTAAATTACAAATAATTTGAATCGAAACTTCACATTCCTATCTTATCCCAATCAAATGATAGCACTTAATAAAAGTATTTAGGTAACCCAATTATTTCCAATGGGAAAGATAAGCCTTGCAGTAGTTAAAAATTAATTGAGGAGTATTTAGGAGTGTTTCACTACTGGAACATGTACACCTTAGAAACACATGTCCTACTTTTTAAATACAATGCACCCTACCCTATCGGCTATTTAGAGCATATCTTAGAGGTAACATATATGATTCAAAAATGAAGATTTGGGCCTGGCAAAAACTTTATTTTACCTGGGCAAATTGGCAGTTTAAACTGCACTACAGACTGCAATGGCAGGCCTGAGACTTGTTTAAAAGTGCTACTTAAGTGGCTGGCCCAATGAGTGCTGCAGGTCCACTAGTAGCATTCAATTTACAGGCCATGGGTACATCCAGTACCAAATGCTATGGACTTATAAGTAAATAAAATATGCCAATCAGATGTACGTCAATTGTACCATGCTTAAGAAATATAGCTCAGCAATTTAGCACTGGTAAGCAGCGTCATAGCGCTTAAAGACCTAATGCAAACAAAAACTAAATTCAGAAACAGGAGGGGTGAAGGCAAAGGTTTTGCGGCGACCTAACCCAAGATAGCAGAATTAACTTTTTAATCTATATTCTACTTTCTCATAGACCAGCCAGAGACTTCCTTAGGCAAAATTGCTTTTGGGGGTTTGCCACTACAGGGATATGGTACCATTTAAATACCATCCACCCTATCATGTTGGGTACAAGGCCTAGATAGGAGTAACTTGTTAATGTTAAAAAAAGGGTTTCCCCCTGTCAAAGGGATTATTTAAATATGCCAGTTATGGAATATCAGATTTCTACATGTTTTAGCGGTAAGAGCACATACACTGGGCAATGGACAGCAGTGTGCAGAATCTAAACACCAGCAATAACATTCAGCAAAACAAACAAGGGTCATCATGTAAAAGGGGTACTTTCTTACAATAGCCCATAAAAAGTATTTTCAAAAGTATTAAATTATTACCGACTCTCATATTGTGTTAGGCAGCTGAATATTTGTTCTTCTTTCATGTTAATTTATGCGACAGAGTCTTGCTACACAAAAATTATATCATTCTGTTACAGCACTAATTGTGTTGCAGAAAGTACAGATTCACTGAATTACACTGATTCTGAAAGATGCCCTTAGCATTGGCAACACTTTATTATATTAATTCACATATATATTCCTTCTAGTGGTAGCCTGTTTATAGCAGACATCTAATGTATTTGCGTCTTCTAAAATACAGCATTAGAACAATAGGATGAAATGTATTCCAATAGGTGATGTCAATTAACTGATATTGGTTTTCTTATTACACTGTCTTTTTGTTGGTAAAGTTTCTGTTTAACTAGCAAGGAAATTGTTGCAACCATTTTATAGTTATTTGCACATAAGCTTCAATTCACATACTACATTTCAGTTTAATTAATTTATAGTCTTTATGAAAGTTTTTCATTGAAAAGTAACAAAACATCCATTTAACATTCCTATTGCAATTAATTAACTACAATTAATGAAACGATTACATCTGTACAATTGATCTAAAAGATGTATGATTAAAAACATTCATATTCTGTGGAAAATATAGCATTTACATCATCTTCTTGGAAGATCTTTTCTTCAAAATAAAAAGGTCTCCACAGATATGAATAACAAAACCTTTTCAGTAGTAGAGACACTAGAGCAATGGAGTATATTTACGAAAATCTTATGCAATGCAACGCAACTTGCTGCATTGTGTAGCGTGAGAGGAGAGAGCAGGAAAAAACCATTTCTATTAAGATATGCCATAGTCCTGCTCTCTCCCTAGTGATGGTGCACAATTAGGCTGCCAAGTGCCAAAATAGTGCAAAGGAGTGTGTGTGGTGTCTAGCATAGATTTTGCCCTGGAAAGATGCCCTTCCACTCCAGATACTTTCTCCACTCTGGAGGTGCTCTCTACAGTGCAGCACCCATGTAAAGTCGAAAAGGTTTGGCGAAATAGAAACAATTCTCCATGTCAATGCCACTGTAAAAAAACATTCTTTTTGGTGCAAAACCCTGTCTAATATTGTTAGTAGATAGAGCTTTGTGTCAAAACCCATGGGTGATTGCATCCAGGCTGCCCTGCACCATGGTGCATGGGTGTCTGAATTGTAGGGATGATTGTTTTTGTGCAGGAAGGGACACTTTCCTGCACAAAAACAATCAATTAGGGCAATTTCCCCTTTCTATGTGGGCTGGAAAATGCAGCACAGATAGAGGACAAAATGAGGAGAAATAATGTTATTTATCCTCGTTATGCCTCCCCTAAGCCACCCCTGGGGAGGCGTAGGCTTTTGACGAATTCCCAACTTTGCAGCTTAAAAAACCCTTTACTAGTTTGGAGCCAATTGCTACTTTCGATGATCTCAGGACTAGTTTTCACGATTTTGTCTCTCATTGATGGTGCTGTGCTATGGGTGATGGACACCCTCTGTGGTAGCAGGGGTCCAATTACCGGGTCAGTGAGCACCATAGACCAATTCTGTTGTATCATTTTGTGTATTGATTTGTGTTGTCTGTTGAATTTCATTATTATTCTAAATTCATTGTCCTGTGTGGTTAGTTCACTTGGATTACTCCTAGATGTATTCGCCATTATTTGTGGTTTCTCCATTAGTGCCTCCTCTCTTGTGACTAACATGGACTTGCTGATGGCATTGTCAATGACTTTGGCGGAATACCCTCTCTGTTGGAATCTCCTTTTGCTCTTCATCAGTGCAGCAATCAGATCATTATTATTACTGCATAATCGCCTCATCCGAAGCATTTCCCCATAGGGGATGCTGTTAATTAAATGCTTCGGATGGGAGCTGCTGGCATGGAGAGTGGTATTGCCTGCAGTTTTCTTTCTGAACAATCTAGTTTCCAACTTATTGCTTTCTACATAGACTTCCGTGTCCAAAACTTCCACCCTAGTTTGACTAATGGTGGCTGTAAAGTGTAGGTTTACAAGGTTAGAATTGATTGTTCCCACAAATACATTTGCTTCCTCCATTGTTCCTTGCCATACAATAAACAAATCATCTATGTAGCGTAGCCACATTCTCACATTGTTACGCATATATAGTTGGTGGGTTCCCATGAGGACCAGTTCCTCCCACCTGCCCATGTGTAGGCAGGCGTAACTAGGGGAGAAGCTGGCTCCCATGGCCACCCCTCTCACCTGTTGGTACAGTTGGCTATTGAACATAAATATGTTATTCTGCAGGCAAAACATAATCATTTCTACAAGCATTTTGTTATGTTCCTCAAAGTGGCTAGGTCAACGAGATAAGAAATATTCAACTGCTGCAATTTCATCTGCATGCTCAATACTCGTATATAATGATGTTACATCTAGTGCCATCAATACAAAGTCATCCTGCCACACAAATTTTGCAATTTTCCTTAAGAAGTCGCTAGTGTCTTTCACATATGATGCTAATCCTTTGACAAAGTCCTGTAAAAAGTAGTCTACATATTTGGTTGTGTGCTCCAATAATCCTTCCCGTGCCGATATGATTGGCCTCCCTGGAGGATTTATCTCATTTTTATGTATCTTTGGTATAAAGTACAGAGAAGGTGTTGTCGGATTTTCTTTTTAAGAAAGTTGTACTCATCCATACTGATCAAGTTAGCATTTCTCCATCGTGTTAACTTGATATGGTATTCTTTGTATGTCATTTTGAGTTTGGCATTGTCACTACGTGTGTAGCAGGTTCTGTCATTCAATTGATTGTAGGCTTCCTTTCTGTAATCTTCTTGTGGCCAGACTACAATCTTTCCTCCCTTGTCACTATTTCTGATTACAATGTTTTTATCCTTTTGTAATTTTGTAATCAGATTTGTGTATTGTTGATTGTTCATTCTGTATTTTGCTCCTTTTGCTTGTACTTTTTTGTTTAGTTCCTTCAACTGGGCAACTACTGATTACTGAAAAATGTCAATTGAATCCCGTACTGTGACCGGGGTATATGTTGATTTAGGTTTGAATGGGGTATATGGTCTCTTTCTTGTTGTTGCCTCACTATGTGCGTCATTTACTGTTGGTATTTCCAACTCGAAGTGCTGGTTCTAATTTTCTTCATATCATTCCTGCATTGTTCTTAGTAGTGGTATATCTGATTGGGATACATTCTGAGTTAATGTCTCCTCTGAAGTTACCTGTTCACTTGATTTCATATGTGATTTTGTCAATGCATACAGTTTTTTTAATTTTCATTTTCTGACACCCTTGTAAACTTCGAGTCTGGTGGTAGCATAATCAAAATCCGTTCCTGGTGCGTATGACAGCCCAAGACTGAGTATTTTTTCCTCCTGTTTTGATAATGTTATGCCCGCGATATTTACAATTGTATTGTTTTTCTCTCCTGTGTCTATTTGTTCCTCCAATACCCCCTTCCCCTGCTCTTGGTTTGATTTGGTTCACCTTGTCCTTGCTTTGCGCCTCTGCCTTCGCCTGTAGTTGTTGTATGTCCTCCGTTCTTTCGCAGAGGTCCTGGGCGGAGTGTTTGCCTTCTTTCGACACATAAGAAATTCAACTCCTCGCCTAAAGATGGTTAGGGTCGCTGTTTTGATTGTTCTGTGTTGCGCAACTCTGACTCTGATTCGCTGGCTCCCATTGAGCTAACATCAGATTGTGACATGCTTGGGGTCTGTGCGCTGAATCTTGTGGGCGGAATTGCTGACCCCTCCGCCCCCTGGAATTTTGACTTTCTGATGGTATCATAGCGTTTAGCAAACGTAAATATTTGCCCTAATTCGTAGTCATTTTTATCTCTCAAGAATTTAAATGCCTTCCTTTCTTTGATTTTTTCCTCTTCCCGTTTTAGTCGTACCATCATTTCATTTCGCATTTTAGCTTGATCTTCTTTATGATTGAGTTTGTCTAACTCATCATTAATTTCTTCATTTTCTTTCAATAATTTTGCTCTGTCAATATCGGCATATTTGATAAGATTTAGAGTCAATTTACGTGACGAATCAAGGTTGCATTCAGCCCATTCTCTCATTAGATCGGGATTCGGTTCATCGTAACTAGGGGCCATTAATCTTCTTAATCCTCTGGGAATTCTCCCCACATCAATATAACACTGTAGTGATTTGGACTCCCACCACTTTTGCTGTTCCGATTTCATTTTCTTTTCCAGTTTCTTAAACATCTCCTTCACTGAGTTGGTACTCTGTGTGCTTTCGTTTGTTGTTCTATTTACATTACTAGTCATTGGGAGGCTGTCGGTAAACATATTAATAGCCGCTGCCTCCCTCGCTTTTACCACGTCGGCTGACATGAGGCTGTCCAGTTATGGTTTTCCTCGTTACGAGTGAATATTATCAATGCTGACTCACTCGATAACTTTGGCACACCCCTTCACCCCGTAATATCCAGATACTTGCTCCTACCTGGGTCACTCAGTGTTGACCGGGTCCTCCGACTCGGCGTCCACACGGCTCTCACATGTTCTCGTTTGCTTCATTCCGGATTACGGGGGGTCAGGCGCTTAGAATCCTCCTTGAATTATAAGTAATTCCAGGTTGCCCCGGAAGTGGTGTTTCACTGGAAGCGCCGTCCGTTATGATGGGGGGGTTCCGTGCATGACCGCGTGAAACCAACCGGTCAATTACATGAAATGTACTCCGCTACTCTCCTTCGGATGTCTCCAGGAATGGACACGGACACAAAATCGTGCTTCAAGGTATTTTTATTTCACCTCTGTTGCCATTACGCGTTTCGCCTTCTGCGAGGCTTGATCACATGACAATGGTAACCGAACATCGTGCTGAATTTAAAGTGCTAGGTGCTTTACAAAAACTGCATCACATGACTGTTTTATCCATAGACATAGATGACATACTTATACATAATGTAAAATTTGTATTGTGTCTAAAACAATCATAAATAAATATGTTTTAACATTGGATTGGAGTTTGTCCCTGTAAATTAATTATTTTTTACAAGTTTCACATTTTACTCCTATCACATTACCTTTGCATCCTACTATTTTGCCCAACTATGATGGTTTAGATACCGTTTTTAAATACTGGATGATGTTATTAAAAATGTCCTAATTACAATCAACCTTAATATCGTCAATTGTTACCTTAGTGATGCCATGAAGTGCTAGAGTGCATACAAACTTAGTGCAACAGTGTTTAAAAAAAGGGATAAAAATGGAGATATGTTTAAATATTCATTGTGTCTGGATAATAGCAAAAAGGGTTGTTACATGGTTATCTCTGTATCTTTTGCTGTTTATGAGCGGACTCAGGTATGGCATAGTACTGTGTGATTTACAATTTACCGATATTCAAGCTTTGTCCAATAGATCCATTATTGTGGGGTTCTGTGCAAAACAACGCTTCATATATATATATCTAAATACATAAATATATTTGAATATAAATATATAAATACATTAAACATGATATATGACACTAATTATATTACTAAAATGTATTTGTAAGAAAGTAAAATACTTAATACAACCATATAAGATACAATGTGTGTCAGTTGTTGTTTAAAAGCCTACTAAAATCATTGAACAATAAATAGTTAAAAATCACATTATATTCAATACTGTCACTTTGTGCCCCTACAAAGTGTGTTGGTCCTAGATCGTGTAGTAAGACTTCGTATTCATGTTAAGCAGGTGTGCAAGTCCTCTGTTGCATTGAGGCCTCCAGGGAACTTGGAATCTAACTGTATAATATACCGTGTTTCCAACTTTCTCAACTTAATTTCCCTGTCACCTCCTCTTCTGCTCGGGGGGACTGTGTCAATCACAAAATATTTCAAAAGGGAAATATTTGAATTGTGTTTTTCCCTGAAGTGTCGTGCCACCGGATAGGTGTTATCCTGGTTTGTGATGGCACGTAAGTGTTGCAACACCCGCTTATGTACCGGCAACTTGGTGCTGCCTATGTACTGCAAGCCACATGGACATAACAGCACATAGACAGCATACTCCCATATGGGTTATAGGCCCAGTAGAAGGCAGCAAGCTGAAATGCGTTGGCCAGTGAAACTATATTTTTTGTACTTTTATGCACTTAATTAAGGAGTTTCATGTGTTCTAGTAAGTAAGACATTCACCTGTATGGAGAAGACGGCTGTGCGGACAGTCTTGTTCACACATAGATTGAGTAGTGAAAACGACATTACATATCCTGATAAGACATTGATGACGGACTAACAGGTAAACGTCCAGCAAAAACAAGCATGATGTAGCGGCCATCTTAGAGCATGAGATCATATGCTATCATTTTGACAAATACATACAATACTGTTATTCAAAGCCAGGCAGGTTAAAGCAAGAGCCATGCCTTTCAATATAGGCCAAAGGGTCCTTAAAGGAAAATAAGAATACAGTCATAATTGAATACATGAAACACAACAACGTGTGGAAATACACATCGAGAAACAACATGTAAACATTGAGTATGCAACATTTCAACTATTATTAACCTGTGTAACTGTGTTAATCTGTGTAACATATTATTAATATACACTGCCTTGAAGAGTAAAGTGTACATCATATTATCCGAGGTTCGAGGACATGTATAGAAGCAGATTGTAATGGAGACCCATCATGACTGCATGTTGTGGATGCTGAGGGGCCCCAAAGGGAAAGGAGACAGTAACCCTCAGGTGGATAAATGGTTCAGTGACCCAAACTGGACACCATAATAGAGGTTCAAAGGAACGGTGTAACCACATCGCCCAGCCAGTGGCAAATGAATAGTCTGTCAAAGGGGTATACAAGAAAGACAGGTCTAATACTGCCAACCCCTGGGGTCTGAGACCTGTACTGCGTTGTTCCCCGAGTGGGATATATTGGATTATATAAAGGAGGAAAATATAACATCTATAACAGAAACATATATCAAATTGCACTAAAAAATACAATTCATAGAAAACCAACAAAATTAAAGTATAAATACCAAATCACAAATTATTTAATGTTATACATTATTTAAAGAATAAAAGTAAAATGAGTATTAACAATTCTAACTAAACAATAGTAAGGAAAGTGTTGGATTTTGAAGAAGTCAAATTTACAATTCCCAATCCACCCAAAAAAAAAGAATTTAGGGAAAGTGCTAAACGTTGGAGGCTTCGATGTACTATTACCATTCCAACAAAAGCAAATGCAGGTAAAGTTTTAGACTTTGTAGAGGTCAGATTTACTATTCCAATTCCTAAGTTTGCTTCTTTAAAAAAAAAAAATTATATATATATATATATTCACTGAAAAAACCATAGGTTTCAGACACGTTATAGTTACAAATTAGCATTTAAAAAACCTTTGAAATTCACTGAAAAAACCATAGGTTTCAGACACGTTATAGTTACAAATTAGCATTTAAAAAACCTTTGAAATTCACTGAAAAAACCATAGGTTTTAGGGACAGTTATAGTTACTTGGACATTGCACTCGTACAAAACCCGTGAAATTCCCCCGTTATAGTTAGTTCAGCTAACTATAACTCGCGCCCCGCAATGCACTGCTGATGACGTCACATATTACATCACTCATGACATGGTCAGTGACATCACTGATGACATCACTGATGACATCTCAAATGACATCACTGATGACATCATCCAGTGACTGTGTGTTTCTGTAAAGTTTAAATATTTTTAAAATATATAGGAAAAGACGTATTGAAGAATGAGTGGGTGTCTAAGTGTCTGTATGGATGATTTAGTAGGTGCGTGACTGACTCTATAAGTGAGTGATTTAACGTATCTTACTGAATGCATGGGTTAGTGACTAAACTGGGTGTATGTCTGTATCCGTCTGTCTGTTGCTGTGTAAGTGGCTGCATGTGTTTGTGAATAGCTAAATGATTTTCTATATGAGTTATTGAATGCTTGTCTGAGTATCTGTATGGGTGCCTGAGTGTTTGTGTGGGAGGGGTGTGTGCAACTCTGTGCATAGATGTGTGAGTGGGTGATTCACTGGGTGGATGGTTTCAAGAGTGCATCTGTGATAGACTGTATGGGTGGGTAAGTGTGTGTAAGAGTGTGTTAGTGAGTGAATGTATGTCCCAGTGGTACATGTGTGAGTAACTACATATGTGAAAGGCAGTATATATGTGTGTTGGAGTATATAAATAGCTATAAGCAAGAGTGAGTGATTGTGATAGTGGCTGTATGGATGATTGTGTGCTTGTATCAGTGATTGTATAAGAGCGTAACAATGTGCTACTATTTGTATGAGTAAGTGAGCTGGTGTGTGTATAACTGTATAGGTGAGTAAATGGCAGTGTGTTTAATTATTTGCATGACTGACTAGGTGTGTGAGTATCTCTATGGATGAGTGGCGTTGTTTGAGTGTCTATATAGGAGTAAGAGTGCATATGATAGTCCTGTACTGAGTGACCGTAAGTATGAGTGACTGTACGGGTGAGTGAGTGGATGTGTGTGTGTAGACCTAAGAATCAGTGAGTGGGTATGTAGTTATTGGTGTTGGAGTGTCTATGGTTTTGCGAATGGCAGTCTGTAATTTAGAGTGGGTGTATCAAAGATTATATTAGGGTGTGAGGAGGTGCATCAGATTATCACGTGGATGATGTCATCAGTGATGTCATTTGAGATGTCATCAGTGATGTCATCAGTGATGTCACTGACCATGTCATGAGTGATGTAATATGTGACGTCATCAGCAGTGCATTGCGGGGCGCGAGTTATAGTTAGCTGAACTAACTATAACGGGGGAATTTCACGGGTTTTGTACGAGTGCAATGTCCAAGTAACTATAACTGTCCCTAAAACCTATGGTTTTTTCAGTGAATTTCAAAGGTTTTTTAAATGCTAATTTGTAACTATAACGTGTCTGAAACCTATGGTTTTTTCAGTGAATTTCAAAGGTTTTTTAAATGCTAATTTGTAACTATAACGTGTCTGAAACCTATGGTTTTTTCAGTGAATTTCAAAGGTTTTTTAAATGCTAATTTCTAACTATAACGTGCCTGAAACCTACGGTTTTTTCAGTGAATTCCAAAGGTTTTGTAAATGACAATTTTTAAATGTATTAATTGTTATATTAATTTTTTTCATACTGATTTACTACATTTTTAGAAACAATTTTTTTTTACATATTTTATTTGTCAAATTACATTGTAATTACATTATACATTACATTACAAAAATACTTTCTCAGAATGAATTACTTTAGTTTAAATACTTTGCAGATAGGCAATAGACTTTTAAGTACAGTAGTTACAGTTGTTGCAATGGGCAACACATTTTCAAACACAATGCAACATTCAGCTCAATGTGAATTTCTAGTTAAATGCAATTAGTTACTTTATGGATTACTTTTGTAACCACAGGACTGGATCCTAGATTCAGTCCTGGTACATCTCCTGTAAACAGTTGAGTAAAAGCGTTTTGGTTACAGTCGTGATTTTTAAGGAATATTATTGTATTTTAAAAGTTGACACTTTGAAACTTTTTCTCATAGAATCACCAATGTTATCCTATGGAAGGAAATTCACTTAGCAAGTAAAAACTGTTATCGTTACTTTTTCTTACTCAGTGTTGGATCCTGGATCCAGCACTGGTGCATCTCCTGTAAACAGTTGAAAGAATGCGTTTAAGTCATACAGGCGATTTTTAAGGAATATTTGTAGTTTGTGAAAATCAACACTTTGAAACTTTTTTGCTGAAAACCAGTCAATGTTAGCATATGAAGGAAATTCAAGTTACCGGTAAGTACGGTTAAAATTACTTTTGAGGATCAGTACTGGGCTGAAACATGCAGCACTGAGGTCTCTCCTGATAACAGGTGAGTAAATCGGAATTCGTATTTCGGCTGATTTTAGAGGAATATTTTAAAGTTCCAAAACTCCACACTTAGAAGAATTTCCAAGTGAAACCAGTCAATGTTAGCCTATGGAAGGAAATTCAAGTTACTGGTAAGTACGGTTAAAATTACTTTTCAGGACCAGTACTGGGCTGAAAGATGCAGCACTGAGGTCTCTCCTGATAACAGGTGAGTAAATCAGAATTCGGATTTCGGCTGATTTTAGAGGAATATTTGTATGTTTCAAAAATCAACACTTAGAAGAATTTCCAAGTGAAACCAGTCAATGTTAGCCTATGAAGGAAATTCAAGTTACCGGTAAGTACGGTTAAAATTACTTTTCAGGATCAGTACTGGGCTGAAAGATGCAGCACTGAGGTCTCTCCTGATAACAGGTGAGTAAATCGGAATTCGTATTTCGGCTGATTTTAGAGGAATATTTTAAAGTTCCAAAACTCCACACTTAGAAGAATTTCCAAGTGAAACCAGTCAATGTTAGCCTATGAAGGAAATTCAAGTTACCGGTAAGTACAGTTAAAATTACTTTTCAGGATCAGTACTGGGCTGAAAGATGCAGCACTGAGGTCTCTCCTGATAACAGGTGAGTAAATCGGAATTCGTATTTCGGCTGATTTTAGAGGAATATTTTAAAGTTCCAAAACTCCACACTTAGAAGAATTTCCAAGTGAAACCAGTCAATGTTAGCCTATGAAGGAAATTCAAGTTACCGGTAAGTACGGTTAAAATTACTTTTCAGGATCAGTACTGGGCTGAAAGATGCAGCACTGAGGTCTCTCCTGATAACAGGTGAGTAAATCGGAATTCGTATTTCGGCTGATTTTAGAGGAATATTTTAAAGTTCCAAAACTCCACACTTAGAAGAATTTCCAAGTGAAACCAGTCAATGTTAGCCTATGAAGGAAATTCAAATTACCGGTAAGTACGGTTAAAATTACTTTTGAGGATCAGTACTGGGCTGAAAGATGCAGCACTGAGGTCTCTCCTGATAACAGGTGAGTAAATCGGAATTCGTATTTTGGCTGATTTTAGAGGAATATTTTAAAGTTCCAAAACTCCACACTTAGAAGAATTTCCAAGTGAAACCAGTCAATGTTAGCCTATGAAGGAAATTCAAGTTACCGGTAAGTACGGTTAAAATTACTTTTCAGGACCAGTACTGGGATGAAAGATACAGCACTGAGGTCTCTCCTTATAACAGGTGAGTAAATCGGAATTCCTATTTCGGCTGATTTTAGAGGAATATTTGCACAATGGTGAAGGGAGGGGGCGGGGCCTGAGGTGACATCTTTGCAAACGCGCCCCGTGGCGCGTTTTAAGTTGGGGGATTAAGTTCCCTTGAATCCTGAGGGTCCCTAGGGGCCAACTAGACCACCAGGAACCTCCAATATGCGCCAGGGGCTGCGTTGCAGAGACGTGTAGAGAGGCCACACCCCTTTTACACCTCTCTGCAACGCAGCTCTGTGGCGCTTTCTGGATGTACCTGTTGGGCTAGTTGGCCCCCAGGGACCCTCAGGATTGAAGGGGATTTAATTCCCCATCTTAAAACGCGCCACGGGGCCTGTTTGCACACATGTCACCTCAAGCCCCGCCCCCTCCCTTCACCACTGTGCAAACGCGCCCCGTGGCGCGTTTTAAGTTGGGGGATTAAGTCCCCTTGAATCCTGAGGGTCCCCGGAGTCCAACTAGCCCACCATATACCTCCAAAAGCGCCATAGAGCTGCGTTGCAGAGAGGTGTAAAAAGGGGCGTGGCCTCTGTACACCCTCTCTGCAAGGCAGCCCCTGGCGCATACTGGAGGTTCCTGGTGGGCTAGTTGGCCCCCAGGGACCCCCAGTATTCAAGGGGAATTGTTCCTCCTCTGCAAACGCGCCAGGGGCGCGTTTGCAGAGTGGTGAAGGAAGGGGCGGGGCCTGCGGGCCCGATCGTTTTTTTTTTTTTTATTTATTCTTTTTTTTGGGGAGGGGGGCCGCGTGGCCCCCCTCCCGAGCCACTACTTGCCCCGGGGACCCCATCCCCCGGGGCTGGCCCTCTCGTTGGGGACTGTGGGGGGTCCCCAATCCCCCACAGTCCCGCCGGCTCCCCACGTCCCTTGGGAGCCGGCATTGCTGTTCCACATGGGGAGCAGCTGACATGCTGCTCCCCATGTGGAAAAGCAATCGGCTTTGGATATTGGAAGAGAGAGCAGGTTTCCTGCTCTCTCTTCCAATATCCAAAGCAAGTTTGCAATGACAGGACGGGAGCCGCAAGGCTCCCGTCCTGTCATTGCAAACAGCAGTGTCCCGGGGGTAGGCACCCCGGGACACTGCAGGAGCCGGCCCTGGGGGTGGTGGTCCCCAGGGCCATCAAGGGCTCCAGGAGGGGGCCGCGCGGCCCCCCTCCCATTCAGTGCACAGCCCCGGGGAGGTGGTGGTCCCCGGGGCTCTGGGGGTCCAAAACGGACCCCCATTGTAATTTTCTTAGTGCCCCGGGGAGGTGGTGGTCTCCGGGGCGTGTGGGGGCTGGAGCCCCCCACACAGGTTTTTAATTAAAAAAAGAAGCCCCGGGGAGGTGGTGGTCCCGGGGCTGCGGGAGGGCTCAGAGCCCTCCCGCACCATTGTACATAAAGCCCCGGGGGTGGTGGTCCCCGGGGCTTGGGGGCCCTTAGAGGCCCCCCACACATAAAATTAACCCCCCCAGCATGCCCCCGGGACTTGGGCCACCCGGGGGCCAATTAACATCGGAGCGCGGGAGACCGCGCTTCGATTTTTTTTTTTCAGCAGGGTTCGCGCTCCCTGAGCGCATCCTGCCGATTTTTAAAAAAAAATATATATTTTTTTGCCCAGGGGGTCCTTGTGGGACCCCTGAGCAAACCTAGGGGGTCAGGGTGTTTCTACCCTCCCCCTTTGTGCGCTTTGCGCACTTGTTTCTGTCCCCGGTTCTACCGAGGGATAAAATGGCTGCCAACATTTCCTGAATCGGAATGTTGACAGCCAGCTGACAGCCAATTAACATGCAGCTCGTGATCGGGAGGGTGCGCGAATCCTCCGTGCCCATAGATATATATGTACTTTTACTTTTTGATTTTCTCAGCAACTACTGAACGGATTTACACCATTTAACAAAAAGGGTTCTTTCTGAACCAAGAACTACCTCTTTGCCAAATTTGGTGTAATTCCGTTCAGCAGTTCGGGCTGTAGCCGTGTCTAAAGTTTCCTATGGGAAAATGCATGGGGAAAACGCGTTTTGGGACCCCCTTTTTTCTCGGCCCCCGCTTGACGTATCACCCCGAGACTTTCAGGGTAGGAGCGGACCGGAGCGCCCCACGAAGTTTGAAAATTTCGCGAAGATACGTCAACCGGCAAGAGAGTTATTTCAAATAGAATGTCGCGGATTTCCTATGGATAATAGGTTGTAACTATAACTATCTACTGGCGACCGCCAGTAGATAATATATATATACATATATAAAAACAAGCCATCCTCAACTCTGAAGAGAAGGTCTGCACTCAGGAAAGTAAGTAATCACTGCCTTTTTTTTTTTTTAAAGCGTCCGTTACTGGCATTGGAACGCGTTACGGCTGAAAATTCAGCTTTTTTCAACCAAAAAACGCCATTTTCTCAAAACAATTTATAATCGTCATGTGATCTTAATTAGACCAACACAGACAAAATACTTTCAAAATGGTCAAATATCTGTTTAAAGGTCAAAACATCACAAAAAATCTGCAACATTCTGCATAATTAAAAACGGCAACTTTCAGCAGTGATTGCAGCCAAAATCCGGTTGTAATAGACATAATATATATATATATATATATATATATATATATATATATATATATATATATATATATATATATATATATATATATATATATATATCAAACTAAAACATATAAAAAAAAACAGTAAATATAAATCAAACAAAATAAATTTCCTAAAATACCATTTGTATGCTACAAATAAAACAATATATATAGAAAAATTATAAATATTAAAACTAAATACACTTGCCTTCCCACTACTCAAAAAGAAACAATCATAACTTGGAAATAAAAAATATAGATGAACTATTATTAATATCAAATTAATTAAATAAAGTGACCAACCAATTATTAATAATTTTAGAACAACTACTAATTAAAATAAATATAAATCAATATATTAATTTACATATTAATCAATGAATTCATAAAATTGCATACAAATAATTATACATTAAAAACGATAATTTACAATATAACGTCCCTCACTAATCCCCTTCAAACCAAACAACCCACTCCTAAATTAAAAAAATACAATAACATTTTAAAAAATCACATTACAAATCACAAACTACCCTATAAAATTAAATACAAACGTTATTATAATACTAATACCTAGTAATGATACAAAAAGTAATATTTAGCCCATGAATTTAAAAAGACATAGGGGCATATTATCAAGGAATAGCGATATTTATCGCTAACCGCGCTTAGCGCGAATTTGTTTAACGCCGCCTATCGCTGGAAAATATCGCTGAGATAACACCCTATTAACAAGGTTTATCTCCATAGCGATAAAATTTCCAGCGATAGCGGCAAAATGTGAGAATATCGCTGGAAAAGCAGCGATATTCTCGCATTATCGCTACGGTGGATTCAGCATTAGAATCCACCTCCTATACTTTAAACAGGTAAGTCATCCTCACTAGCAGGTGATAAAATCTAGCGATAAACGCGCTTAGCGCGAATTATTTTATCGCTTTGCCTGCCTTGCTAATAGGGGGTAGTGGTGTTAGCGACTGTTTTCAGTCGCTTTAAGTAGGGAACGCCTTCCTTGCATGTCATTAGCGATAATTATCGCTGACATGCAAGGCGATGGAAAACGCGGCCTCTAACGCCTGAAAGCTGTCGCTAACGCCTGTTAGCGACAGCTTGCTAATAGGGCGATAAAACTATCTCCGCTTTAGCGGCAAAAAGTGCCGCTAAAGCGGCGATAAAGCCCTTGATAATATGCCCCTCATTTTCTACAACTGCATTAAATCAAACGATATTTTATACAACAATATTTGAAAAATTATAATATAGCGCTCAAAGACGATATTCTTACCTTCTGTAATCCCATGATATTTTTAGTTGACAATATTTTTGACTCAGTATTTGTGTATCACAATATTTTTTCCACAATATTTTGGTAATTCACTCATCAGTATGCACTTCTCTTAGTTTAGACAGTAATATATATGAAAGCCCCAAACGTGCTTTTTCTCCCGTGATGTAGGGCAACCAGCAACGTCAAAAGTTGAAGAAAAACAAACAAATGAGGCACGCAACAATTGCTTGCAAATTATCAGATATTTTTGGGGTATTACAGCCAACTCTAAAAAACGTTTCCGTGAGATTTGATTCACCTTTAAACCTATTTTCTAAATTACAATAATTCCTTATTAATCAGCCAAAACGTGGAAGAGCAATGAATTAATTTTTGCAAAAAGAGCTTGCCACGGTAATCTAACAAGGCCCTCAGCCTTAGTTCAGTGGATCCACGTGCGAGCCTTTCTTTTACAGAACTAAGAGGTTTCATTTCAGGATTTCATCCAGGATATTCTCAGGCCCTTGTGCAGGCACATTATGAGAATTCATTATCTAGTCACACACTGATCCTTTACTTAGACTAGCAGTATGGCTGCCATTATCATTTACTTTAGGATACTTTGGATACTGTTAGTCTTCCAAAATAAACCTGTTTAAATATGTTGCCATTCAGTTTCATTTATATATACTGTATTCTTACGAAAAGATTCTTGTGCTATTCACTTGAAAAAATTTTTTGTTACCATAGTGGAATGATTCATTGATAGTACACCAAATGAGTTCCTCTTGCTCACCTCTCACTTTTCGAATCACTTATTTTATGTCCATCTTTAACACCATTATCCAATTCGTCTCAGCCTATTGAAATCTACAAAGTTCTATTTTACTCATCTAGTCAAATCTTTTAATTTCTCTTGAATGTCAGCAGTTCAGCACTTTTTACAGTGATTTGGAATCCTCTTTATAGAATACGAACCATTAATGCTTAGCTATGCACATTTAACCATGTCCAGCAGAAAAGAATATTAAAAAACAGCTTATTCCCTGATCCTAATAATGTTTTCAGTAATATTTCACATTTCATTAACTAAATTTCTACTCCTTGTATTGTAAATTTTAACTTCATTTCCATCTTAACTTGTAATTGACATTTTTGACGTGACCAACTGCTTACGTTCCCACATCTTATTTAATCGATGTATACATTCTCGCTCATTTAAGGGTGTCGCCGGTACAACGGGGGCTTCATGATAGTGCTACAATGTGGAATCCACAGCCATGCAGTCATTCGTATTAAAAGAGGGTCACATGGACAATTACCCTACAACAGTGCAATTGTATCATAGAATGTATTTACATTCATCTTGCACAACAGTGCAATTGCAACATAGAATGTGCTTACATTCATCTCGTACTATGTGATCTTTTCTGGTCTGGTAATCTGCAACTGTATCACTTGTATTTCATCAGTCCTCATCTCAGCCATCGCGCATAAATCGTGCCATTTACATCACCTAACAAGCATTGGCAAAAACAATAGGTCTGGAATATTTTAGGTGAATGTTACGTAGTGGCTGTGTTGGCTCGACTATTCTTTTGCTGCAAGGACGCATTGTAAGAATGAATGATTTCATTTATATAGCGCAGCTTTCACTCCGAGGAGCATCATGGCACTAATGCGGAGAGGTCGAGATAGGAAAACATTAGAGTGGTCAAACTGATCAGATAAGTGAAAACACTTGATTATCTGGGGCTGCAAAGATCCAGGTTTTCAAAAGTTTCTTGAAAATAGATTCTGATAGCGGGAATTTGAGATGTGTGGGTAAACTGTTCCAAGCTTTAGTTTCCAGGACTGCCATCGACTTGCCCCCTCTGGATGTCAAATGAACGCTGGGAGGTGCTAGAAAGTTTTCAGAAGATGATCTCAGTAGTCGTTGGGTAACATATGGTTTGATTCTAGTCCTGAGGTATTTAGGTCCTGTTGACCTAAAAGTTCTAAATGTGATTACTAAGATCTTAAAGAGAGTCCTTTTATGTACGGGCAGCCAGTGTAGGGTCTTAAACGCCGCTGATGCCGAGGATCCTTGGGGCAATTTTAGTACCAGACGGGGTGCTGCGTTTTGGACTATCTGTAATTTTTTCAGGACTGCCTTCTTGGCTCCTGCGTATAGTCTGTTGCAGTAATCTAGACGAGACAGGATTAAGGCAACTGCAACTGTCTTTCTAGCTGTGACTGGAAGCAGATCGAAAAACTTTTTAAAGGATTTTATCATGTGGAAGCAGGTGCCGGCTACCGAGAGAGCTTGCTGATGGAAGGACAATGAGGTATCAAATCTTATCCCCAAGTTCCTCACAACATCCACTGTGTTTGGAGGAGGTGCAGTGTCAGTCGGCCACCACTGTTTGGGCGTAAAGATGTTAGATTTTCCAAGCAGCCTGATCTCTGTTTTTTGGCTATTGCATTTGATATGGTTCGATTTCATCCAGTGGATGACGGCGGAGAGGCAGCGCTGAAAGTTTTTCTCTGCCGCAGTGGAATCTTTGCCTAACGTTAGGATTAGCTGAGTGTAATCAGCATATGAGATAGACTCGATGTCAAAAGATGAAATCAAGTTGAGCAGAGGTGCCATATATATATATTGAAAAGTGTTGGGCTCAGGGCCGAGCCCTGTGGGACACCTGAGAGCAAAGGTTTCTCCGTCGATTGGTAGTGGCCGAGGGTTACTATTTGTTTCCTGTTCTCAAGAAATGATTTTAGCCAGACCAAGGCCTTGTGTGAGATGCCACTTGATGCTAATCGGTCTCCCAAGGTGTCATGGGAGGCTGTGTCAAATGTGGCCGATAGATCCAACAGAATCAGCACTGCATTTTTCCCTTGATCCAGGGCAAATTTTAACGTTTCCGTGGTTTGTAGCAGTGCTGACTCTGCTGAGTGTCCATGCCTGAAACTGAAAGCCGATTTACTAGGAGGGGTTTGACTGAAGCGATTTTCCAATTTGCTGGTACTGTTGCTTGCCTGAAAGAGGATTTTATTATTTGGTTGATAGTTGGGTTTATTGTATCAATGATTGCATGCAATATTTTTGGCTGGCAGGGACCAAGTGGGGAGCCTGATTTACATGAGAGGTTAGCTTGGCGTGACTGTGCCAGACCAATCTCCTTGAAGAAATTAAGCTTAGGTCTATTATCCAGGTCAGCTCTTTCTGCAATCACAGTGTTTGTTGGCTTAACGTCTTTTTTTAAGTCTTGAACTTGTTTATCAAAGTAATCAGCAATATGATCACATAGGATTTGTGAAGGTGGAATCTCATGTTCGAGGATTTTAGGGTGTGTAAAAGATTTAACAATTTTAAAAATCGTTTTCTGATCAGATGCTGCCTGACTAATTAGATTTGCTTAGTGGGCTTTCTTTCCTGAATTAATTTGCTGATGGTAGTTTTTGAGAGCAGCTTCAAAAAGAGTGAGCTCTTCTGATTTGTAGCTTTTTCTCCATCTACATTCCAGTTTTCTACAATGACCTTGTAATTCTTTTAGCTGAGGGGTAAACCAGGGAGCAGAGGCCTTATTAGAGATATTTCTATTTGGTGGGGCAGGTGGTGCGAAAATGTTGCCAAGTGAGGCCTTCCAGTCATTGAAGATGTGAGTATCTAGCGAGGGGTCCCCTGTTAGGGTAGGTCTACCTTGTTCTGCCACCGTGTACAGATTAGAATTAGTTAGCATTTTGTTCCATTTTCGCCTAGTTTTGTGGCAGGTTTGTCTAGAATCTTTCACAGGATTTGTATTAGGGCGTCTGATCCTGAAAGGGATGAATTTATGGTTGGACCAGGTTATATTGACTGGGGGGTCTACTTTGAGATTGGTAGAGTTAGTACAGATTCCATCCAGGGTATGCCCTGCACAGTGTGTAGGGCCAGCTATCCGCTGCTTGAGTCCCTGAGTCTCTACAATGTATCCAAAATATTTTGCACTCTGGGTATCTAATGATTCCAAGTATAGGTTAAAATCTCCCAGTAAAGTAAAATTGGAATATTTAGTGCTCAGATTTTCTCCCAGGGTGTCTAGAAAATAAAGACTAGCCCCTAGTGGCCGATAAATCAAGGCTCGCGCGAAGGACACAGAGCTTTCTAGTTGGAAGCAGAAGCCAAGACTTTCTGCCCTTTTAAGCTCTGTGAGATCAAATGTAGAGCATTTTAGCGTATTATGATATATTATTGCCAGGCCATCCCCTCTTTGGACAGGTCTATCTTGTCTGGATATGAGGTATCCTGGGGCGAGGGCTTGTGCAATATCTGGGTTAGACCAATCTTTCAGCCAGGTTTCCATGATAAAAAGACAGTCCAAATTTTGTCTCAAAATTAAGTCATAGATGTGTTGTGCAGCTTGCCTAGGGATCTGACATTGACTAAGCCCCCTAGTAGTTGCTTTAGGTTGAGGTCTGTTCTAAGGACATAGTCAAGGGGGGAACTAAGTTCATATCTGCACCCTCTACATGTTACGGGGCCATTCAATTTGTCTATTTGTAGGTGGACGAGGCATTTACTTACATGTGTATTAAGCACCAAGATCGCATCTCTTGAATAGTGGTAGCCTAGATCAGAATGGGCAGCATTTCTGGCCCTGGCCGCGTTCCGGACACGGACGGGCGCAGACGGGCTTGCCTTAGGCGCGCCTTCGGCATACCAGCAGCGCGCCCGCTGCGCGTCCGGCTCAGCATGCGTTTTATTGCTGGCCGGAGGCGACCTGTGACCTTCACACTGGAAGTGCCAAGGAAGGGGGAGTGGCCTGCACCCCTCCGCAACAAACGGCAAGCCGCGACGGAACAGGGGCACAGAGCAGACAAAATAGCAGGAAACTGCCCAAAAAGTTAGTTGACTCTACAAATGTTTAAAACGTCTTAAAACAGTAAAATCATACAACAAGGGTTAAAAGAAAAAAAAATGCCGCTACACAATAGCTAGCACTAGCTCAGGGGACTTCCTCCTCCACACTCACCAACTGCGCTTCCTGCTCAGCATGCATTTTTATTGCTGGCCGGAGGCAACCTATGACCTTCACACCAGAAGTGCTAAGGAAGGGGGAGTGGCCTGCACCCCTCCGCAACAAACGGCAAGAGCGATGTGAAACAAAGATTAGTCACAGGGAAGAGTTTCATTCACTAGGTTTATTTATGGTCCAAGTAAACACCTTAGCCTCCACACTTGCCTCAGCTCAAAGCCTCTTGTAACTTCTCTCTCATTCAAACAACAACATACCAGCACCATTGAGATAAGGTCTATGAGAGCTACATTATATTATTATAACATTCCACCAACAGAAACCAAGGCAGAGGCAAATGTGAAATGTGCACAGCTATGCAATACACCATATATAGAAGTTGCCACACTATGCTGAAAATATCAATTCGGAACAACCAAATACCCCCCACCCCAAAGAAGGTTGAGCTCCAAATTGGCAAAAAAATAGGTCAAAAGGCACAGAATTACAACATAAAAATGTTGGTACAAGTAAATTCCCAAAATAACACGTCTGCTAACAGCTTGCTGGCTCCAAAGAGTTTAAGTATGAAAGCATGGATGAATGAGTGTATGAATGAATATTGAGGTGACTTAGTACATTGATAGGTAAAAAGGTAAGTAACTATGCAAATAAGCCCTCAAGATGTCCTTGGTGGTGGTGGGTGCTCAATAAAAATTCAATAAAAGTCCTTTTCCTACTTTATATTTTACAATTGAAACCAAAGTGTGATCATAGCTGAAGAAAAGTTGCTGTTTTATTAAAAGTTCCCTTCAACTTGTCTTCCAATTATGGAGGCATGGAAGAACATGCTGCAGTTTAAAGATCAATATGGTTTGAGTTTTCGGAAACATATTTATTTATAGATAATGGTCGCAGTGACTGTTTGTTGCTTGCTTTTGCTGCTATTTGAGGTGATGGGGACTTGTAGTCCAAGGAGGCCCCAGTTCTAGGAGGAGGTGCTGCACCAGCATTTCCTGCACCACCAGAGCTATAAAGAGCCTTGCCATCTCCGGTGGCACGTGGCACGTGACGCGGTGACTTATTACTGCCTGTTTTTACCATCATTGGAGATGATATGGACTAATAGTCCCAGGTGGCTCCAGTTCCAGGAGGAGGGGCTGCACCAGCGTTTCCTGCGCCACCAGTCTTATAAAGCGCTAAGCCATCTCCAGTGACATGGGACGTGCGTCGGGCAAAGCCCAGACCAAGGGCAGCCAGTTTTGCGCTTGTCATCTTCCGGAGGAGGCTGGGCTGGGCCAGCCCTTCGAATCTGTGGTGAGTGCTTTTCCTGTGTTCATTCATTGGACCTTTGTATCCTGCTTTTCACGTCAGAACACAACTGTGCTCAGTGACAATGGTCAAACATAAAATACTGGGGGGTATTCCAGTTCCCTCCAAAACCCCGAGTGGTGCCACACTTGATGCATTTTTGAAGTGAGCGGTGGGTGTCCTGGACAAAGAAGTTGGTATGGTGGAATGGTGCCTGTCACAAGAACTGGGAGAGAGAATCCAGGTCCACCCAGGCCTACATGAAGGCAAAGGGAGTGAGGCCCTTCCAACGCCGCATTGACCCCTGTTCGAGGAGATTGCCCGGCAATTGCAACCATCAGCATCTACACCCAGGACATTGCCAATCCCTGACATCCCCGGAAATTAGTTGGGGTGGCACTGGCTCGGTGCAAAAGAAAAGGTAAGCAAGAGGGTCAAAGTAGACCTCGGAGGGCCACAAGGGTGACCAGTGCAAGGAGAAGGACCCCTCCACCCCTTCCGTTCCCACCTTCTCCGAGCATTGCACAAACTCCACTGCAGCTCCTTCTGCCTTGGATTGGGTCTACTCTTTTAATTAATATCAGCACATGGTGAATGCATGCTTGCCTCCATTGATTGACAGATTATGCAAAGTGGAAACCGCAGTTTCTCAGCTATTACAGTTTCATGGAGACGGGTTGAATAAAATGGCCACTTCCCCGGCCTCTGTGTGGGCCAATACTAATCCACAGAGTTTGAGTTTGGTAACAACTGTGGCCCCTGGTTCAACACAGACTGGTCTGGCTTGCACTGCCCCCGCCCCATCCCCATCCCTGTCTCAATAGTCCAGGCAATTGCAAGAGCAAGGAGTACAGACATAAGGGCAGGGGTGAAACAGAACTCTAACGGGCAGGGTGGAAGTGAAGCCTCACCAAGTTGCAGTCTCCAATGTTAAGCCATATCAATTTCCCAACTGGCCCCGCCTTAATCTTCCCCTGAATTGTTGCCCTTATGTGGCCATATTGATGGATGTGCCACACCTAAACTCTACTAGAGAAGAATGAACTTGTGATCTAAAGAATAAGCTCTGCCACAGGTTAGCACGTAACACTGACTTTAACATTAACAAATACGAGGACATTCTGTTTGTGAGGAGGGTCGAGTGAGTTGGGCCATCAGTAAAGCACAACATTGGGCACTGCATTGTGGTAAATTGTAAAAATCCCTGCCTTGCCCAGTGACTAATTCATCGCGGAGCCAGTAGTCAGTGTGAGGGGGTTGGAAATGGTATCAGTATCGTTCCATTGGGGTATTTCTTCAAACACTCTAGACCTCTTTACCCTAGGGCCAGAGATGGAAACTGTCACCCATATGGATCAGTGGCTGTGCAATACAGGTTTGCTGTCCCTGTCTCTAATCAGTTTCATCCACTCTCTGACTTGGCTTGTGTAGATTGACACACAGGAGGGAAGGACGCAGGCCCAGACATAGTTCAATCAGCCAATTCCCATGAGAATCTGACGAATGGGGAGGGAGCCCGAGTGGATGTGATCCCTGCGATTACAGATCATGACCCCACGAACACTCTTGCCAGTTTCAACACTTCTCCCAATCCATCAACCCAGCCCTGTTTCATGCATCCCATCTTTAACAATCTTCAGATCACACATATATTTAACCCCGACCCTTGCACTCCAGTACAGTCAACCCCAATGTTAGGTTTTAAAATCCTAGTCCCTGCAATGTATTCTTTCATGTTATATTAGGTTAGCAATATGTGGCTAAATAGATGCCAGTTGTATTTACGTTATGCAACCCACTGAGTTATCCGGGCACTGTGCAGGCTTCAGTTGGCGAATGCGACTCCATTTAGTTTTTTGCAATACTTATTATGCTGATTAAACTGTGCCCGTGTTAGGCCTCATGGCCCGTAATGCCTGCCTCAGCAGAACACTGTACTTCACTAATGTTTTTTCTTTCTGTCCAAGGCTGTTTCCCGACCTGCTAATGAGGAGACAATTCAGCTCTCGCATACCAATCTAAGTGTGTAGTTCTACTCCCACATTAGGAGACGCTGAGACCCAGCGCAGTGGCCTTGGGTTTCTGATAACATGTATCCATCTGGCAGGTGGTGCTCATCTGCCAGTGCCTCCTTTGTTCATGTTCGGCCCGGCTGGTAGTTTTCCATGGTGGGCGGGGTTGGAGGCTTTTGGGGAAGAATGATTATTCACTGTGGACCGTTGGGAAGTTAGTCCCTCGGCAGACATCTTAGGGTGCAGGTCATGATGGACTCCTCTGCAGAGCATTCCTAATAAAGCATGTACGTTTGTATTCTCTACTGTCTGACTGACTCTTCATTCTTGGGAAGGCATAGCAGGTGGTTGTGAGAAAACCCGAGTGGCCCTAGCGGGCCACTTCCTTCAGTTGGCGCCCGAACAGGGACCCCGCAAGGTGATCCGACTCGCCCGTAATCGGGTTGTAGGGTCGGGGTGTGTTTGGTCGGTTGGGCGGATCGCGGTACCCCACACAAGACCGAGCTTGGTTCTCGCAGCTGCCCTGCCCGGCTGATCGGACGCCCACTCGTCTAGTGGTCACCAGCTGGGGTCCTGAGAAGGCAAAACCTTGGAGCTGACCATTTGGTCCGAAGAGTCAGCAGTGGAGAATAGCTTGACTCTACCTGTGTGCACCAGGTGAGTGATTCGATTCTTGGAAAAAATTGCGCCATTCTTGGACGGCACGAGCCTGTGGGCTGTGTCTTGATACGGTCTTCGGACTGTCTTGTCTTCAGTTTTTGAACTGCCTTGCTTGAACGACAAGAGTCGACGGGCTGTGTCTTGGTAAGGTCTCCGGACTGTCTTGTCTTGAACTGGGTGGGTCTGTGGACCCTTGGAAAAGGCACAGAGTGTTTGCGAGCAGTTCATCGGACCACCCGGAAATTTGGCCTGTGCTTGAAAAGGCCCGGGACTGCCCGTGAACAATCTGCCAGACCAACTGGTAATTTGGCTAATGCGCGAAAAGGTCTGGGGCTGAAGCCTGTCTTCTTGGAGTTGACACAGTCTTCGGACTGTAGGAAGTGGTCCCTTGACCATTTTTGTTTGGCTCTGTGACCAATATTTGTATTTTATTTTTGTCTTTGTCTGTCGATTGTTGGTGTTATACTGGTCTGTTAGGGACTGTGCCTGTGTCTTATATTAAGATGCCTTGTTTTAGAAAATTGGGGGGTTTTGGATGTCGATGTTGTTCTACTGATGCTCGATTGGAAGAGAGCCAGCCTGCACCTCCGGAGGGTTCTCCAAATTTTGATATATATGTTAAACATGGTATTGGCCCTGTTATGTTTAGCACATTGTGGCAAAAATATACGAGGGACAATGCTGAGTTACAGTGGCCGCTTACTGGCTCATTTGATGAGCAGAATTTGAATTTCTTGCAAGACAAGTTGCTTGCTAGGAGGAGCAGACAGTCAATGTTTGATTCTCTGAGAGTATGGCAGAAAGAAGCAAAGCAGCGACGCATAAGGGCAGAGAAAGAGGCCTGGAAGAGGCAGACGCAAACGATAACACAGAAAGCAGTAGCTTATGAAAGAGGAAAGTTAGAGAAGGGTATAGAATATGCAGATAGAAAGTTCCGGTTACAGACAGATAAGTGCTATGTTACTAGAGAGGAAGGTGATGATTTCGTCGAAGACCTATTGGATTCTCGTGCTACTCCTCCTTATGCCCCTGAACGGATATACCCGGCAGTCCCAGCCTCTCAGTCCTTAGCCTCTAGTGCCGCCCCTTCTAGCATTCCCGTTTCTGGCACTACCGCTACAGCCCCGGCCCCTCTTGTTTCTCTTCTACTCATACCAGGCACTGGGGCGGGTGCTGTTAGTTCTCCGGCCCAGTCTGTCGGCTCTGGATTGACCGCTACTCTCCCTCTCACCCCTACCACCCTGTCTCCCTACATGATGGTGCCTGTCTCTGCATCTGCTCCTTCCCCCATGAGTGTGGCACACCAGGCACAGTTGAATGTTGAAACTCCTGCACGCTGCTTTCATGATGTGAATTGGGCAGCAGCGCGAGATTGAATGGATAAAGTATTGGTGCGATCTGCAGTGGGTGATGAGGAACTGAAAATGGTGGCGAACCAAGCAGCTCAGTGGGCTCGACACCCGATCTATAGTGTGGAGGATGTGTGGAGTGTGATGAAAGATTATGAGCCGTTTATACAGCAGCATGCCCTTAAACACATGTCAGCGATGCTGATAGAGTTGTGGGAACAATGTTTTCAGGGTGTTGCACCGCAAATCATATATGACATACGGGATAGGGTATATGCTGCAGAGATGGCTCCCAATGAGGTTTTTAGCAATATAACGACACTAGTGGGTTACCGAGGTAGATTGCTCCAGAAGGTACTGACAATGGGGACACAGCATCCCATGTGGGAGGTTCATCCCATTTACCATCCTGAAATTCCAGAACTGCACGATTCCACTAATGCTGTGATTAGACAACGGGTCGACGCTCGGTTTCAGGAGCAATGAATTTATACTCCTTGGAAGAGGAGTGAGGTCCTATCCTTAAAGGGCCAGCTGCTGGAACCCCGAAAAAACCCGACTGCATATTATAAGGAATTGACGGAGGCGGCCTCCTCTACTGTAATGACGTTAGCGGATATAGAGTTGTTTTTGGCTTGTTGGTACCAGTGGACATACAGAGGCAAGTCCATATGCAGGATCATGCACTAGAGTTGGGGGGAACATGGGATGAGATTAGGACTTGGGATAAGGAGCGTAAGCCCCGCGACAAGCCGAAAGCGGAGCTCCTCGCTTTGCCAGGGCGCATTATCACATACATGCATTCACTTATCCCGCCAAAAAGAGTGGATTGGGATAAGTTGACTGCGTGTCGCTAGAAGAAGGATGAAAGCGTGTCGGATTTCTTTACTAGATTTGAATGGGTGTTCTTAGATTTTAGCGGGCAGGACCTGTCGCAAGAGGATGGTATTCGTTTATTTGTCAACAGATTTGTCACTAACCTACTTCCCGAGATTGCAACGTGGTTGCAGGCTTCGGAAAGTACTTGGACGACATCAACACCGTCTGTGATATTGAGTATGGCACAATATTACGAAAATGGAGAGAATGACTTCATAGAAAGGGTGGAGAAAAAGTAAAAGGATTTGAAGACAAGGGTATTGATGCAGCAGGTTGCAAGGGGAAATAGACGAGGTAGAGGTTCGGGTTCGGCCCAGCAGCGGTCTGGCAGAGGTGGCGCGTCAAAAGCACCCCTCGGGCTCAACCAATGTGCATACTGCAAAAAGGAGGGACATTGGCGGAATGAGTGTCCGGAGTTGTTACAGAAGGGTGAGGCCCCAAGGGGTTGGCCTGGTATATGCTGTTCACTAATTAAAGTGGACACCTTGCACCAGAACAATTCGACTCTTATGGTAGATAGGTTTAAGACAACCTTTATAGAAAGCTATCCTAGTGGTAGCTGTGGAGAGCAGCCTTCAGGCTAAGTCTTGAAGGAATGTAAAGCAGCTTGTTTTACCACACAATCTCCTGAATCACCAAATGAAAAGACACCACACAGGTATATATATCAAATATATATGTATTTATTAATAAACACTCTCTACTAATCTCTTTATGAGATTAGAAGTCAGGAACATATGTACAAATCAAATGTTATCAAAATAAGTTTAGCACAATCGAATATCACAATCTTAGTTTGGCTAGACCTAGGTCTAGGGCATCTAGAATCGAGGGACCCCCAAGAACCACCCCAGGTAGTTGTAGGAGACCCACAGGGGACGGACGCGGTGTCCTGGCACCGGTGCGAGTCCTGTGCGAGTCTATGCGCTCAGACGCGATTGAGATTTCAATGTTAAAGGTCCCTTGCGTGTTCGATCCGAACACACCGATCGGTCCTTGTACGAGTCGAAGGACGCGGTTACAGATAGAGTTGCAAGGGAGATGGATGCGCTGTGTCTAACACAGACGCGAACCTTGTGCGAGTCAGTGCAATGGAGATCTCAATGTTACAGGCCCCTTGTGTGTTCGAGGCGAACACCGATCGGACTCAGTACGAGTCGAAGGACACAGTTCTAGATAGTGTTACAAAGGAGATGGACGCGGTGTGTCTAACACAGACGCGAACCCTGTACGAGTCAGCGCAATTGTCGCACTTAGAAAATAAGAGTTTTAGGACACTTCTAGGGAAGCTACAAGCAAGTCACTTACAGGGTAAGTAGTTCTAGGGCCCACACCCACAGGAGCACCGTAGTGCTGAAGTTACCTCACCCAGGGGAGCCGGGTGCATAGGTGTCCTTTGGTGTCGGGTCGCGGCGTCGTTTTCAATGGGAGCCAGTGAAGACTTGCTGCTTGCGGCGACAGGAGAAGTGTTCGGAGGAATCCAAGCCTGGATTTAGAAGATGGAAGACCTGAAAGCAGAGGGGACAGTGTTCAAAGTCACTTGGCAGTGACTCGGGGCAAGGAAGATGGAAGCCCACCGTCATTGCAAGATTCAGGTCATTCGCGGGTGCCTTGACTCTTCAGCCACGAGGTCCAGGAGGTGTCGATGATGACCAGGAGCTGGATTCGGCATGTCCCACAAAGTCTGCAGCTTACTGCGGTGTCGGCGACTCGATTGGAGCCAACAAGCCTTGGTAACAGCAAGTCTTGGGGAAAGTGTGAAGAGGCAATGGCGCAGACCAGCAAGGTCTGTGGGACTCACCCAGTGAGGGTAAGTCAGGGCAGGCCTGGAGCAACCAGGGGAGCCCTTTGGTTTCTTTAGAAAGTCTTCTGGGGACCCACAAGCCGGCTGGCAAGGGATCGTGAAGACGCCTTGGGAGGATTCGCTCAACAGGGGCCAACGGTCACTCGGGATGTGGTAGGCCTCTGATCTTCGGAGGGATTTCTGCTGGAGGCTAGGACCACACGTGTTCCAAAGCACAAGTTCGTGGATTGTTGTAAAGGGGTTGCACTCGACAATAGTGCACGGTACCCAGGGGTCGCGGTTCCTCGTCACTCTTGGGGTCCACTGGCCTCAGCTTCGCAGGGGACTCACGATGGCCTTTGAGAAGTCAGGAAATCTACTTCTTGGGCTGCAGGGACTTCGGACTCCGGCGGGAGCGGCGTAGTTTGCGACCATCGTTTGTAGTTTTTGGTGCCTGCCAAGCAGGGGAGTCACTCCTTGACTCCAAGGGAGATTCTTCAGTCTTCCAAAGGTAGTGGAACGTCGAAGGTCCAGGATTCTTCTTCAGAGCGTCGTCCAGGGAAATCTAGGGTGCAATGCACAGGTTCCCCCTCTTATACTAAAAGAAAGGGAGGGACTAGCTCTATGACCCTACCTATGGGAGGGTCAGGGGAGTGGGTGGCTACACCCACTTCCCTTTGTCCAGTTTCGCACCAGAGCAGGGGCAGGTAGCCCCTGAGCCGGTTTGAACTGGGGTATGCACAGAGGAGCCTTCTGCTCCCCCAGTGCAGGACTTCAAAGCACTCTAAGAGTGCACCCACCCAGCCCCAATACACTAAACCCTGTCTGGAAGGTGGTCACACCCCCTTGGGATAGGATATCTATTGTTGGGCTTCCTCCACTGCGAGTGTTGGTCATCAGCAGGAGGGCAGCCCAGTGTCTGTGACTGGTGGCATCCATTTTGTGATGCCAGGGCTCTGCAGGATTCTACCGCGTTTCCACAGTAGGTACATGTCTATCCCTCTAGAAGGGTGGAATGCTACCCCCGCCGCCAGGACTGGCGGGGGGGTAGTATTCCAAGATGTTTGACACCAAACACGACATGTTTTGATGCAGCCATTCCAAAGTTAGCATTCTACCGCGAGGATATAATGCACTTAAAAGTATATGGTTTAACCGCATCCACAAACAGCCCCAGAGAATGGATTCTCAGAGCTGCAGAGGGGCCCTGCTCAGGCAGAGGCACCCCCTCACATGGAAACTAAGCACCCTGCCCTCAGGATTGATAGGGCCTACTTTAGGGGTGACTGATAAGTCTCAATGTGTGTGCAGGAGAGATATAGGGGACCTATATCTCAGTGAGGGGTGCTAGCACTTCCTCACCCAGGCTGCAGTAGCAGGCCTGTGGTGTCAGATTTAGTCTGCTTCCCAGGGGTGGCATAATACATGCTTCAGCCCCTGGTAGGCCTGTGAAGTACCTAGGCCCTTGGAACCTAAGGTACCATATACTAGGGACTCATAAGGTACCACAGAATCCAATCACTAGTGCACCTAGAGTGCACTCCAAATCGTTTAGAGAGAACAGAGAGGCTGGGGCCCTGATTGGCAGGGTCCCAGCCAGACTATAGCCAGAAACCAGTGTAAACATCAGAAAAAAAGTGGGGGCAACATAAGAGGCAGATCCTACTCTCCTACACAACCCCCCCAAACGCAGGGACACTAAACTAACCTTGACCAGTTGAGTCTTCGTGTTCAAAGTGGAAATACCTTGAGAGTCCATCTGCATTGGCATGTTGGGTCCCAGGTCTATGTTCCACTGTATAGTCCATCCCCTGTAGGGAAATGGACCACCTCAAATATTTTGGGTTTTCACCTTTCATCTGTTTAAGCCATAGGAGGGGCTTGTGGTCAGTCTGAACTATGAAGTGAGTGCCAAACAAGTATGGCCTCAGCTTCTTCAGGGCCCACACCACGGCAAAGGCCTCCCTCTCTATAGCTGACCAACGTTTCTCTCTAGGGGTCAGCCTTCTGCTAATAAAAGCTTCTGGCTGGTCTTGACCTTCATCATTCAGTTGAGACAGTACAGCTCCCACACCCAGCTCAGAAGCATCTGTTTGGACAATGAACTTTTTGATGTAGTCTGGACTCTGTAAGATGGGGGCAGTGCACATGGCCTGCTTTAGGTCTTCAAATGCCTTCTGACAGCTAGCTGTCCACTGAACCTTTTTTGGCATTTTCTTTGAGGTCAGATCATTCAAGGGGGGTCACTATAGATCCATATCCCTTGACAAACCTCCTATAGTACCCAGTCAGGCCTAAGAAGGCTCTCACCTGTGTCTGGGTGGTTGGAGCAACCCATTCCATTATGGTTTGGATTTTGCTCTGTAAAGGCTGAACCTGGCCTCCACCTACAAGGTGGCTCAGGTATACAACCTGACTCTGCCCTATCTGGCACTTAGTGGCCTTGATAGTGAGGCCTGCTTTCTGCAGGGCCTCCAAAACATTCCTGAGGTGGACCAGGTGATCCTGCCAGGAGGAACTAAAGACAGCAATATCATCTAGATAAGCTGAGCAATAAGTTTCCATCCCTGTCAGAACTTTATTCACCAACCTCTGAAAAGTGGCAGGTGCATTTTTCAATCCAAAGGGCATCACCACGAAGTGGTAGTGCCCACCAGGGGTCGAAAATGCTGTTTTGGCTTTTGCATCATCAGCTAACCTGATCTGCCAGTAGCCAGCTGTCAGGTCAAACGTGCTTAGATACTTGGCTGAGGCCAAAGTATCAATCAGCTCATCTGCCCTTGGTATGGGATAGGCATCAGTCCTAGTGACTGCATTGAGGCCTCTGTAGTCTACACAAAACCTCATTTCTTTCTTACCACCCTGGGTATGAGGCTTGGGTACCAGGACTACTGGGCTAGCCCAAGGGCTATCTGAAGGCTCAATTACACCTAGCTCCAACATTTTCTGGACTTCAGTCCTGATACAGTCCCTGACATGGTCAGGTTGCCTGTAGATTTTATTCTTGACAGGCAGACTGTCTCCATTGTCCACCTCATGGGTGCACCAGGAAGTCTGACTAGGGGTCAGGCTAAACATATGTCTATACTGTTGCAGAACTTGTCTGCACTCAGTTTGCTGATGGTCAGTGAGGCTGCTTGCCAAAGCAACACCATCTACTGACCCATCATCAGGGTTCTGAGAGAGTGGGTCAGGGAGAGGGTCACTCTCCTCCTCCTGTTCCTCATCAGTTGCCATGAGCAAGCCCATGTCAGCCCTGTCAACATATGGCTTTAATCTGTTGACATGGAGCACCCTCAGGGGGCTCTTGGGAGTTCCAAGATTCACCAGGTAGGTGACTTCTCCCTTCTGTTCAACTATTGTATGGGGGCCACTCCACTTGTCCTGGAGGGCTGCTGGGGCCACAGGCTCCAATTCCCACACCTTCTGTCCTGGCTGGTATACAGTCAGTACAGCCTTTTGGTCATGCCAAGCTTTTTGTAATTCTTGGCTGGCCTCCAGGTTTTTGGTTGCCTTTTTCATGTACTCAGCCATCTGGGAGCGGAGACCAAGTACATAGTCCATCACATCTTGTTTGGGGGGCTTGAGAGGTAACTCCCAGCCCTCTTTTACCAAACACAATGGACCTCTCACAGGATGCCCAAACAGAAGCTCAAATGGGCTGTAACCAACCCCCTTAAGTGGAACCTCTCTGTATGCAAACAACAGGCAAGGAAGAAGAAGGTCCCATTTCCGCCTAAGCTTCTCTGGGAGTCCTTTAATCATTCCTTTCAAGGTTTTGTTGAAGCGTTCAACTAAACCATTGCATTGTGGGTGATAGGGGTGGTGAACTTATAAGTTACACCACACTCCTTCCACATTGCTTTCAGATATCCTGACATGAAGTTGGTACCTCTGTCAGAAATGACCTCCTTTGGGAAACCCACTCTGGAGAAGACTCCAATGAGGGCTCTTGCCACCACAGGGGCTGTGGTGGTCCTCAGGGGAATTGCTTCTGGGTACCTGGTGGCATGATCCACTACCACCAGGATAAACCTGTGCCCAGATGCAGTTTGAGGGTCAAGGAGACCAACAATGTCAATCCCTACCCTTTCAAAGGGTACCCCCACCACAGGTAGTGGTATCAGGGGGGCCTTTGTTGTGCCACCTGCCTTACCACTGGCTTGGCATGTGACACAGGAGCGACAACACTCCTTTGTGTCCTCTGACATATGTGGCCAATGAAAATGGGGGACAAGCCTGTCCCAGGTCTTGTTTTGGCCCAAGTGACCTGCTAAAGGGATGTCATGTGCTAGGGTCAAAAGGAACCCCCTAAACTTCTGAGGTATTACCAACCTCCTGGTGGCTCCAGGGGCTGGGTCTCTACCCTCAGAATATAGGAGTCCCTCATCCCAATAAACTTTATGGGACCCACTTAGCACTCCCAGCAGTCTCAGCAGCAGCCTGCTGTCTGAGGGGTTCAAGAGAGGGGCAGCACTGTTGCTCCTTACTCAGATCTTCCCTAGAAGGCCCCCCTGCCCCCAAGAACTCAACCTGATCAGGCTCAAGTCCCTCTGGGGCAGTTCCTTCTTCAGCATCAGCTTCACCTCCCTCTGGGGGTGAATCTGTGATCTGAGACAGAGGGGAAGGCACTGCCTTTACCCTACTGCTCCTCCTCTTGGGAAGCATCTGGTCCATTGTTCCAGGATCCAGAGCTGGTTCAGTGTTATGCATTCTTGCTTGTGACCTGGTCACAGCAAATACCTCTGCAGGGATGCCCAACATCTCAGCATGAGTCCATAACTCTACTTTAGACCAGGCTGAAGTCTCTAGATCATTGCCCAATAGACATTCGACAGGGAGGTCTGCACTGACTACAACCTTCTTGAGGCCAGTTACCCCTCCCCAGGAGAAATTCACAACTGCCAGACTATGGTTGGTCCTGACATTGCTTGCATTGGTCACCTGGTACATTTCACCCAGGATGATCTGTCCAGGGTCCACAAGATCCTCTGCCACCATGGTGACACTAGCACCTGTGTCCCTAAATGCCAAAGCCTGTTTGCCATTTATTACAGGCTGCTGTTTGTATTTGCCCAGATTACTGGGACATACTAGGAAGGACATATTCAGGTCTCCCTCACAAATCAGCATTGCCTGAGTGGGCACTCTGACTAGGTCAGAGTCCACTTCAGAACCCAGGGTCAACCCTACTACACCCTTATTCTGTGTACCACCTCCACCAGTAGCTGAGCTAGGGGGAACAGTTACCTTAGGGGCAGGAGTGGTGGTGGTTTGGTCTTTGGACTTGTTACAATCAGAAGTCCAGTGCCCTTTCTGTTTACAGAATTTGCACCAGGGCTTCTTTTGGCCTTTCCCCTTGTTGGATTGTGACTCCCCACCAGATGCAGATTTTTGGGGCCCTTGTGAAGACTTCTGGTCTTTTGACTTATCCCCACCTTTCTCAGAGCCCTTAGGATCTTGCTTCTTGGTGTCACCCCCTTGGTTCTGGGGTTTCTGCCTTACCCTGGTTCTGACCCATTTGTCTGCCTTCTTTCCCAATTCTTGGGGAGAGGTCAGATCTGAGTCCACCAGGTATTGATGCAATAACTGGTTCTGGCAATTATTAAGGATCTGTTCTCTCATCATCAGATTATACAATCCCTTGAAATCAGTAACCCTACTGCCAACCAGCCAACCCTCCAGAGCCTTGGTTGCACAATCTACAAAGTCAGTCCAGTCCTGAGTCTGTGCCTTCTGGGTGTCTCTGAACTTCAACCTGTACTGTTCAGTGGTTAAGCCAAACCCATCTATCAGTGCACTCTTCAGGACTTCATAATTATCAGCATCCTCTTCTCTAACAGTGAGGAGCTTGTCTCTACCTTTGTCTGAAAAGGAGAGCCACAAGATTGCTGCCCACTGCTTTTGGGGGACCTGCTGTACTCTACAGGCCCTCTCCATAGCAGTTATCCACTTGTGGATATCATCCCCACTCTGGTAGGGAGGAACAACCTCGCTCAGGTTCCTATGGTCTGGAATAGATTCTCTGCCTCTAGGGACACTGTTGCTGCCACCAAGGGGTTCTAACCCCTCTCTTCTAGAAGCTCTCTGGATCTCCAGGGCTTCTCTATCCAGTGCCAACTGCTTGGTTCTGAGGGCAACTCTTGCTTCCTCATACTGTAGCAGTTTGCACATTCTTTCAGAGGAGGTCTCTCTTAGGGGAAAGTATGAGTTCCTCTGGTGGACAAATTCTCTGCCAGAGTGATAAGAGTGGTCAGATTCCCTGGAAGGGGACCTATGCCTCTCCTCCACTCTGTCAGCTCTCTTAGGGAGAATTTGTCTGTCCTTTTCAGGCCCCTTGGAGCCTGGCCCTTCAATCACAGAGTCTTGGTCATTCTGATTTTCATAATCTGACCCAGATACTGTAATTGACCCACTCCCTGATTCAGACCCATTAGCTCCTAGAGCCAATCTAAGATCATCTGCTGTCAGCAGATCTATCAGGTGTAGTGTGGAGGGACTCTGTCCTAGCCTCAGGTGTCTTTCAACACACATGGCTCTCAAGTCAGAGAAAGCTATGTCCTTATACTGAGGTTGAGTGGATCCACTGATTCCACCCTTTAAGGACATTCTAGTGTTGTGCAGTGTTGTACTACCTACACTAGTTTGTGGCCTACTGATACTAGCTTGAGCTGTAGAAAGGGTGTGCTATCCCTTGGCACACAGCTCTAAGTTTAGTAGAACTTATTGATACTAACCTTGACTTTATATGTACCTTGAGTACCTATAGTGGTTTTCAGTTAGTAATTCAAATAGAGATTTTCTGGTAAAACAATAGCAAGCTGGAATCCCACACGCTGCCCACCAATGTGAGAAGTTGGCCTGGTATATGCTGTTCACTAATTAAAGTGGACACCTTGCACCAGAACAATTCGACTCTTATGGTAGATAGGTTTAAGACAACCTTTATAGAAAGCTATCCTAGTGGTAGCTGTGGAGAGCAGCCTTCAGGCTAAGTCTTGAAGGAATGTAAAGCAGCTTGTTTTACCACACAATCTCCTGAATCACCAAATGAAAAGACACCACACAGGTATATATATCAAATATATATGTATTTATTAATAAACACTCTCTACTAATCTCTTTATGAGATTAGAAGTCAGGAACATATGTACAAATCAAATGTTATCAAAATAAGTTTAGCACAATCGAATATCACAATCTTAGTTTGGCTAGACCTAGGTCTAGGGCATCTAGAATCGAGGGACCCCCAAGAACCACCCCAGGTAGTTGTAGGAGACCCACAGGGGACGGACGCGGTGTCCTGGCACCGGTGCGAGTCCTGTGCGAGTCTATGCGCTCAGAAGCGATTGAGATTTCAATGTTAAAGGTCCCTTGCGTGTTCGAGGCGAACACACCGATCGGTCCTTGTACGAGTCGTAGGACGCGGTTACAGATAGAGTTGCAAGGGAGATGGACGCGCTGTGTCTAACACAGACGCGAACCTTGTGCGAGTAAGTGCAATGGAGATCTCAATGTTACAGGCCCCTTGTGTGTTCGAGGCGAACACCGATCGGACTCAGTACGAGTCGAAGGACACAGTTCTAGATAGTGTTACAAAGGAGATGGACGCGGTGTGTCTAACACAGACGCGAACCCTGTACGAGTCAGCGCAATTGTCGCACTTAGAAAATAAGAGTTTTAGGACACTTCTAGGGAAGCTACAAGCAAGTCACTTACAGGGTAAGTAGTTCTAGGGCCCACACCCACAGGAGCACCGCAGTGCTGAAGTTACCTCACCCAGGGGAGCCGGGTGCATAGGTGTTCTTTGGTGTCGGGTCGCAGCGTCGTTTTCAATGGGAGCCAGTGAAGACTTGCTGCTTGCGGCGACAGGAGAAGTGTCCGGAGGAATCCAAGCCTGGATTCAGAAGATGGAAGACCTGAAAGCAGAGGGGACAGTGTTCAAAGTCACTTGGCAGTGACTCGGGGCAAGGAAAGTGGAAGCCCACCGTCGTTGCAAGATTCAGGTCATTCGCGGGTGCCTTGACTCTTCAGCCACGAGGTCCAGGAGGTGTTGACGACAACCAGGAGCTGGATTCGGCATGTCCCACAATGTCTGCAGCTTACTGCGGTGTCGGTGACTCGATTGGAGACAACAAGCCTTGCTAACAGCAAGTCTTGGGGCAAGTGTGAAGAGGCAATGGTGCAGACCAGCAAGGTTTGTGGGACTCACCCAGCAAGGGTAAGTCAGGGCAGGCCTGGAGCAACCAGGGGAGCCCTTTGGTTTCTTTAGAAAGTCTTCTGGGGACCCACAAGCCAGCTGGCAAGGGATCGCAAAGACGCCTCAGGAGGATTCGCTCAACAGGAGCCCACGGTCACTCGGGACGTGGTAGGCCTCTGATCTTCAGAGGGATTCCTGCTGGAGGCTAGGACCACATGTGGTCCAAAGCACAAGTTCATGGAATGTTGTGAAGGGGTTGCACTTGACAATAGTGCACGGTACCCAGGGGTCATGATTCCTCATCACTCTTGGGGTCCACTGGCCTCAGCTTCGCTGGGGACTCTTGATGGCCTTTGAGAAGTCAGGAAATCTACTTCTTGGGCTGCAGGGACTTCGGACTCCGGCGGGAGCGGCGTAGTTTGTGACCGTTGTTTGTAGTTTTTGGTGCCTGCCAAGCAGGGGAGTCACTCCTTGACTCCAAGGGAGATTCTTCAGTCTTCCAAAGGTAGTGGAACGTCGAAGGTCCGGGATTCTTCTTCAGAGCGACGTCCAGGGAAATCTAGGGTGCAATGCACAGGTTCCCCCTCTTATACTAAAAGAAAGGGAGGGACTAGCTCTATGACCCTACCTATGGGAGGGTCAGGGGAGTGGGTGGCTACACCCACTTCCCTTTGTCCAGTTTCGTGCCAGAGCAGGGGCAGGTAGCCCCTGAGCCGGTTTGAACTGGGGTATGCACAGAGGAGCCTTCTGCTCCCCCAGTGCAGGACTTCAAAGCACTCTAAGAGTGCACCCACCCAGCCCCAATACACTAAACCCTGTCTGGAAGGTGGTCACACCCCCTGGGGACAGGATATCTATTGTTGGGCTTCCTCCACTGCGAGTGTTGGTCATCAGCAGGAGGGCAGCCCAGTGTCTGTGACTGGTGGCATCCATTTTGTGATGCCAGGGCTCTGCAGGATTCTACCGCGTTTCCACAGTAGGTACATGTCTATCCCTCTAGAAGGGTGGAATGCTACCCCCGCTGCCAGGACTGGCGGGGGGGTAGTATTCCAAGATGTTTGACACCAAACACGACATGTTTCGATGCAGCCATTCCAAAGTTAGCATTCTACCGCGAGGATATAATGCACTTAAAAGTATATGGTTTAACCGCATCCACAAACAGCCCCAGAGAATGGACTCTGAGAGCTGCAGAGGGGCCCTGCTCAGGCAGAGGCACCCCCTCACATGGAAACTAAGCACCCTGCCCTCAGGATTGATAGGGCCTGCTTTAGGGGTGACTGATAAGTCTCAATGTGTGTGCAGGAGAGATATAGGGGACCTATATCTCAGTGAGGGGTGCTAGCACTTCCTCACCCAGGCTGGAGTAGCAGGCCTGTGGTGTCAGATTTAGTCTGCTTCCCAGGGGTGGCATAATACATGCTTCAGCCCCTGGTAGGCCTGTGAAGTACCTAGGCCCTTGGTACCTAAGGTACCATATACTAGGGACTCATAAGGTACCACAGTATCCAATCACTAGTGCACCTAGAGTGCACTCCAAATCGTTTAGAGAGAACAGAGAGGCTGGGGCCCTGATTGGCAGGGTCCCAGCCAGACTATAGCCAGAAACCAGTGTAAACATCAGAAAAAAAGTGGGGGCAACATAAGAGGCAGATCCTACTCTCCTACAGGTGTTCTTAGATTTTAGCGGGCAGGACCTGTCGCAAGAGGATGGTATTCGTTTATTTGTCAACAGATTTGTCACTAACCTACTTCCCGAGATTGCAACGTGGTTGCAGGCTTCGGAAAGTACTTGGACGACATCAACACCGTCTGTGATATTGAGTATTGCACAATATTACGAAAATGGAGAGAATGACTTCATAGAAAGGGTGGAGAAAAAGTAAAAGGATTTGAAGACAAGGGTATTGATGCAGCAGGTTGCAAGGGGAAATGGACGAGGTAGAGGTTCGGGTTCGGCCCAGCAGCGGTCTGGCAGAGGTGGCGCGTCAAAAGCACCCCTCGGGCTCAACCAATGTGCATACTGCAAAAAGGAGGGACATTGGCGGAATGAGTGTCCGGAGTTGTTACAGAAGGGTGAGGCCCCAAGGGGTCGAGGTTTTCAAGGACGCGGGTGAGGAACAGGAGGTAGAGGGGGAATGCAGTCAGAAGATACGTCACACAATAGGCAGAGCGGAAATTATTTTGATGATCCCAGGGGACGCAGTATTACCACAATGATTATGACATGGACGAAGTGATGGGGTTGTCTCACAGCTAGGACAGCCGAGGACAGGGCGAGGGACCGGTTCCAGTGCCTGTAGATCAGAATGGACCTTATGTCACTGCTGATTTACAGGGTACTACTGAAAAGTTTTTAGTTGATACAGGGGCTATGAATAGCCCTGTTTCCCGTTCACTGGTCCCGGGGGCAGCTCTGTCTGGCCAAACTAATGTTTCGGTGGGTTTCTCAGGCGCGCCAGTCATTAGCCCCATTTCCAAGCCCCTTGCTTTGACAATTGGCCCCTTTACGGTCGATTCACCATTTGTACTGGCGTCAAATTGCGGGGAAAATATGTTAGGACTCGATTTATTGAAACAGTTGCATTCGACAATTTTCTGTTCTCCAGACGGTGTTTATATGACTATTGGACCGCAGGTCGCTCGTGCCAAACAGTGCTTTGTGAAAGATGCCCCCCTTCCAGCTGAGTTTAGAGACGTACCTCGTACGTTATGGGCTACGGGAGACACAGATGTGGGGTTACTCCAGATCCCGCCTGTCTCTATACAGATCAGAGACAATGCTAAATTGCCACGTATTCCCCAGTACAAGATATCCCAGGCAGGTGAAAAGGCCCTATTACAAATAATACAGGATTTGATTGAGTCTGGTGTGGTTGAGGAGACTACAGCGAATGTGTGTAATAGCCCTATTCTTCCTATCCTTAAAAAGGCCCCCTTGGATTCCCCTGATGCCCACCCTGATGTTTACCACTTTGTGATTGACCTCAGAGAGGTTAATAAGATCGTAGTTCCCCAATACCCTGTGGTTCCAGACATTACAGCGATCTTAACAATGATTCCCCCATCAGCAAAATTTGTCTCTGTAATTGACTTGAAAAATGCTTTCTTCAGCATACCAATTCATACAGATAGCCGATATCTGTTTGGCTTTGCAATAGCTGGTCGAAGCTTTAGATTCAGTCGTGCTCCACAAGGCTATGCTGAAAGCCCTAGTATCTATAGTCAAGCTTTGAAAGCTCAATTGGATTCTCTGGAGCTTCCCCCTAGTAATGTGCTGTTGCAGTATGTTGAGGACCTCCTTATTGCTTCGGACAATGAGGACGGTGGCAAAGACGCCACTGTTAAATTATTGTTGCATCTGGCCATCATGGACACAAGGTGTCCCTTTCCAAATTCCAATATTGTCCACAGGAGGTCACCTATTTAGGTCACCTGCTGTCGAAGGAGGGTCGCAGACTAACACCTGAGCGCATAACTACCATCACTAGCTTGTCTGACCCTAGAACCCAACACGAGGTACGCGCGTTTATAGGGATAACATCGAATTGTCGGCATTGGATCCCTAACTACTCCCTTCTAACAAATCCCCTTCTTTACCTGACCACAAAAGATGTGCATGAACCCTTGCCTTGGACACCTGCATGCCAGCAAGCTTTTGAGCAACTAAAGACTGCGCTTTGCTCTGCTCCTGTGCATGGTACTCCTGATTACCAGAAGCCTTTTGTACTCTACGTGCATGAGGTGTTCTAACACAGGGTTTCGGCGGTAAGCAGAGACCCTGCGCCTATTTCTCGGCCATGCTTGATAATGTCGCCAGAGCGCTCCCGAGCTATCTGAGAGCTGCCGCGGCAGTGGCGGTTTCTATCAGACAATCGGCAGGGCTCGTTCTTGACACAAACCTCACAGTCATGGTACCTCATGCTGTTGTTACATTATTGAATAAGACAAAGACCCAGCACCTTACTAGTGCGCGTCTGACTGGTTATGAACTGACCCTGTTTGCTCCGCACCTTACCATCAAAAGATGTGCTACTCTGAACCCGGCCACATTACTACCCCTCCCTTCGGAAGAAAAGGGCAATGATGTCCATGATTGTTTATTTCGGACTGAGGAAGAAACGAAGGGACGGGTAGACCTGACTAATGTTCCCTTATCTGAACCCCAAGGGGAACTATATGTCGATGGCTCTTGTTTTAAGTTACCAGATGGCACCACCACTGCGGCCTATGCAATAACAACGTTACACACTGTAGTAGAGACATCCCGTATCCTACACCAATCGGCCCAAGCTACAGAGTTGGTTGCCCTCCTTAGGGCTTGCGAGTTAAGTGAGGGACTGGCTGTTAATATCCACACCGACAGCCAATACACCTTTGGGGTGGCCCATAATTTTGGGCGCCTCTGGGCAGAGAGATGGTTCTTGACTTCGCACGGATTGCGGATTCAGAACGGGCCATTGATACATAGATTGCTGTCAGCATTGACACTTCCCAGTAAGTTAGCAATAGTGAAATGTAGCGCTCATAAGGCTATTACAGATGATGTGGGGAGGGGAAACGCTTTCGCAGACCAGACAGCTAAGGAGACAGCTCGATCAAAGATGACACAGATGTTGGTGGCAGGTCCCGCAAGGTGGTTCCCAGACAATGGAATGTTTGAGGACACATTGGAGAATGTCAGGGAAATCCAGGGTGAGGCAACTTTCGATGAATTAGCAATGTGGGAGGAGAGAACAGGTTGTTTGGATGAGGATGGGTGATGGACTGACTTGTCAGGGAAGCAGCGGTGGTTGCTGTCTAATTCATATGTGATCCCTGTTGTGACTATGGCCCATGGCCTGGCGCACATTAGTGCTAAAGGAATATGCAAGTTGCTGGACCCAGTATGGCAGAATGATAATATCGCTAAGGCAGCCACGCACCTAGTCAAGCATTGTATTATTTGTCTGAAACATAACCCCGGGAAAGGTACCCCTATACCTTCTGGTAATTTTGCACCGCCATCCTTCCCTTTCGAGGTTCTCCAGATGGATTTCATTGAAATGGAACGGGTGAATAACCTGAAGTATGTGCTAGTAGTGATCTGCGCATTCAGTAAATGGATTGAGGCTTACCCTACTAAAGAGACTACAGCTATGGCGACGACGAAGGCACTTCTAAAAGAGTACTTCCCGCGCTATGGATTGCCACGTGTGATCTGGAGTGTCAACGGAAGTCACTTTAATGCAAAAGTCATTGAATTTGTGTGCACAGGTTTGCATATTAAGCAGAAGTATCATGCAGCGAATCACCCTCAGTCAGCAGGCCTGGTTGAGAAGTACAATGGTACTCTCAAGCTGAAGTTGGCAAAAATTCAGGAAAGCACAGGACTAAAATGGCTGGATGCATTACCCTTGGCTTTATTATCTACCAGAGCGACAGCGCATTCTAGAACAGAGTTGTCCCCCTACGAGGTGGTCTTTGGATGCCCTGCTAATGTTTGGGGCATCCCCAGACCCAACCACTTTTCCGAGATAGAGTACCCCCTACTTGTAGACTACCTGTATGAATTGTCTAAAGATTTTCATTCTCTTCATCAACAGATACACGCCACGTTGCAGCCAAGACCAGAGGGGCCCGGGCATTGCATACAGCCCGGTGAGTACGTGCTAATAAAGAACTTCCAACGGAAGAACAGCCTGGAGCCAAGGTGGAAAGGGCCAGTGATCGTGCTACTCGCCACCAGAACAGCTGTCAAGGTGGACGGCAGAAAGCACTGGATTCATGTGTCTCATGTGAAACTGGTGCCTCTCCCGCTTCCGTATGACCGCTGGTTCAACGAAGGCATCGGTGATCAAGAGTGTGAGAAGGTGTCACGCTTCGTTCCCTTCTCTGACACCAGAGTGAGGTGGGCGCAGACAGACGAAGAAAGTGATGCAGTTCTGTCTGAGGCGATCCCACCGGAGATAAGGGCCGCCCCGGATAACACCATCTCTAACACGCTGGAATCTGAGTCCCGATGCCCACCTGATCCTGAGTTTCTGCCCCTTTTTGTTGATGAAACAGTGCCTGGAGTTACCAAACATAATTTGAGGCCCCAGAGAAAGGACGGTGCACCAACCGAACAGTCTAGGAGTTAGGGAAGGACTTGCGCTTAGGGCGCAGGTGCTGTGCCTAAGGTGCCTGTATTAGACTAGGGTGAACTACACTGGTGCACTGCCCTGAACACTGGACAGGATAGCTGAGGGCATTGGCCCAGGAGGGAGGGTGCCCTATCCTGAAAGAAGAAGGAGTTGTTTTTCTACAAGGGTTGCAATCGCTTAGCTCCTCCTTGGGAGTGCTTCATAGCACCATCGTTGATGAACAATAGGAGCCTGCCATTGAGGCTCTAAACGGACACTGGGTGACTTGTGCCCCCTGGTACTGTGGTTGCAATAAGTGGCTCTAGCCTGTAAAATTTTCTTTCCCTTTTTTGACACCTATAAATTGCTCTTGAAGTTGTTCAAATGTATCCCTTTGGCCGTCCTATCCCTGATTAGGAGCAGCCCTTTGCGACTCCGCGTCCTACTCCAAATGATCCTGTTTGGTCCTCTTGGTCCACTAAGAGTAAAGTAGTGTTTGTTGCCATAATTTTGCTTTCCTTGCTAGTTGTCTTTGGGGTGGTTTGGTACCTAGAGGAACAACATCCTGTGCACACCTTGATAGGGACTACCCCGGTTCCAGCAGAGCACTCGTTTGTCACATTGGCCCCACATAAGGAGAGACATAGACAGACTTATGCACAAAATGCTTTCGTTCAGATGCTTCATCTGGTACACAGTACTACCAATGCCACGAATTGTTGGGTATGTGGGCTACTCTCCTCAGTTATGCATAAAAATGATTTGCTAGTGTCATTGCCCCTGTCATATTTGGGTAGCTGTGAAGCCTGGTTCCAACTGCTCTCTATGGTATACATGCATTATCATGCTGATGCTATGAAAATGGTACAAGCTGAGTATAAGTATGAAGCAGTGTTGGAGTATATAGTGGTACACCAGGGATATACACCCGGGCCAGATGGCAAGGAGGGTACCCTACACCCCGATGCTTGTATGAACAAATTTGAAGCCCACGAAAATGTCACTTGGTTGCAAAATGAAATGCTAGATTTCCAAGGATTTAATGTCACTGAATACTTTAAATGTTTCCAGGAGTGCAATATCACTGAGGACAAAGCTATGCCTGTCCCTGTGATCAACTCAACAGCTAGTTTCTGTGTCGAAGGAACAGGGAACATTTCAGTAGGACAGAGTCATTGTAATTACACATACCTACTGAACACTACTAGCAGCCCACCTTTACTCACACCTCCGAATGTATACTTCATCTGTGGGGAACAAGCTTATACATGGCTCCCGAGAGGGTGGTCTGGCCGGTGTTATGTTTCCTTTCTCTTGCCTTCCGTTTATATTGCACCGCCCAATTACCACAAGGATCATAGACACCGATCAGGTACACCGAGTTAAGAGGGTTGTCAATCCTGACGATATTGATCAGACAGATACCTTGTTGCAGCAATTTACTGACATAATGAAGGGCATTGTGCCGTTCTGGGGTCCCATGTTCAATAGTCGTAATATTCGTTGTCTTGCTAGGGTAGTTGAGGGAGTTATTAATACTACTACTGGTATACTGACTAATATCACAGTCGAGCTTCAGGCTACGAGGCTCGTTTCTATTCAAAACCGGATGGTTTTAGATGTCATCCTGGCTGATAGGGGTGGAGCCTGTCGCATCATCGTATTCCTGATAGTGCCCCTACTGTATACTCCGCAATATAGAAATTGCACCGACTCGCTTCAGACTTCCATCAGGACAATGTTTCATGGTCACTCACGGGGGGCTCTGGAGTCTAGTGACATCATGGGGTTGGAAAATATTACTTGTCCTAATAGCAATTGCAGGAGTCATCTTTACCTGTTGCTTATGCATTAACTGCCTACCAGCCTGTTGCATCTATTGTATGAGTAAACTTGCCCCTACCCCTACATTGCCAAGAAGCGATAACAACATTTCTGTTATGATGATGCAGGAAATTCAGGGTATCATGCTTATTGATGAGGGCATCTTCGAGTATTAGGTGCCCTCAATGTTCATGCCTTGCTTGTTTTCCCCTGTACATGAGTGACTTTGTTTATTCTTCCTCTCCCTTAGAATTGTAAAGACCCTACCGGATAGCAATAAAGCATTTAGCCACCCATGCAAAAAGGAGGGTCTGTTAGGTTTTAAAATCTCGTCCCTGCAATGTATTCCTTTCATGTTATATTAGGTTAGCAATGTGTGGCTAAATAGATGCCAGTTGTATTTACGTTATGCAACCCACTGAGTTATCCGGGCACTGTGCAGGCTTCAGTTGGCGAATGCGACTCCATTTTGTTTTTTGCAATACTTATTAGGCTGCTTAGACTGTGCCCAAGTTAGGCCTCATGGCCCGTAATGCTTGCCTCAGCAGAACACTGTTCTTCGCTAATGTTTTTTCTTTCTGTCCAAGGCTGTTTCCCGACCTGCTAATGAGACAATTCAGCTCTCGCATACCAATCTAAGTGTGTAGTTCTGCTCCCACGTTAGGAGATGCTGAGACACAGCGCAGTGGCCTTGGGTTTCTGATAACATGTACCCATCTGGCAGGTGGTAGCTCTTCTGCCAGTGCCTCCTTTGTTCATGTTCGGCCCGGCTGGTAGTTTTCCATGGTGGGCGGGGTTGGAGGCTTTTGGGGAAGAATGATTACTCACTGTGGACCGTTGGGAAGTTAGTCCCTCGGCAGACATCTTAGGGTGCAAGTCATGATGGACTCCTCTGCAGAGCATTCCTAATAAAGCATGTAAGTTTGTATTCTCTACTGTCTGACCGGCTCTTCATTCTTGGAAAGGCATAGCAGGTGGTTGTGAGAAAACCCGAGTGGCCCTAGCGGGCCACTTCCTTCACCAAGAAGTCCCCTATCTGAGCCGGGTAAATCGGCAAAAGAATCTCCGCACCCACCCCCCCAGCTCTCCCTTTCTGCTTCTGTCATGGAACATTATGGGCCTCTGAGAGAAAGTTATTGACCCAGATTGTGACCTTTTCATTTATCAACATGATATTATGATCTTGCAGGAGACATGGACCACGGAAAAACTCTTTAGGCCTGGTTACTCCAACTTCAGCATCGAGGCAACACCCTCCAAGGCTGGGCATCCCTCAGGTGGCCTCTTAATCTGGGTTAACAACACGCCCCACTTTTCCATAAAGAAATTAGAGATTAAAAGTACCGATATTCTAGGTCTGTCTATAAGGGCAAGAATGGCAGCAGGAAAGACCTCTATAATGTGTATAGTCGCTCAGTCCAGAGCAACTAAGAGTGCCCTACTTAACAATTACCTGCCAATCATCTCTCCGCCAGATCCAATAGTATTCCACTCATAATAGCTGGAGATTTCAACACTATCTGTGAGCTGTTAGGCGGTCTGGAGTACTCAATAGTTCTTGAAGATGAAGCTAAAGGCATACCCTTACTGGAGAGAAAACCTTTACTATCATGTCAATATCCACCACCCAGCTTTTGTCAATTGCCTTGAGCCATGGTATGCATTATGTAATGGGAGGTTCCACTATGATACACATTGTGCTCATAAATTTTCCAGGGGTGCCTCAAAAAGCAGAATTGATTATGTATTCCAAGACCTTAATATCTGGCATATGGCTACCGACTTTGAAATTCTAAATAGACCAGACAATGACCACAACGCACTTAGGCTCAAAATGGATGGTAATCTGTAGGGGAACTCCACTGCCTGAGGCATCAAATCACAGACCCTTGTAACATCAGGCAACAACCGGAAAACTATCAAATGGTCTAACCTTTACCTCAACACTAAAACCCCAACCGAAATCTATGACACCTTTACTGACATTTTTTCTCCACTCACAGAGCAACCCTTTGACGCATCTTTCATATTAGGTCATCACAAGGTACTTTTTGGTGCTCTACACCAGCTTTGCACTAAGGATTTAAGTTTCAACCCCCCCTTACAGGCTTCTTCCTGGTTTTCTAAAGAATGCAGCCTAGTGAAAGGGCATCTAATAGAAGTGGTAAAAAAGGGATCCCGAGAGAAAATCTATTTTTCCCGTGTGCATTATAAACACACAATTGCATCCACCAAACAGACCTGGATTGATTACAACTGGTTAGCGCTAGTCGAGGCAGTGGAAAATAATGATTCCCAGACTTTCTGGTGAATCTTCTTGAATGCTAGTGCTAGATCTTTTAGCCCCTTAGAGCTCTCAATCCAATCTCAGCAGTGGATAGATCATCTTACCAACATCTATGCCCAAACTAACGAAGAGGCCGCCGTACCCAAGATCAAGGCCAGGAGTCCGGGAGATACCACTACTACTGGCCCAATTCATTTCACCCTCACAGAGACTCTTGGGGCAATCCAAGCTATGAAACCGGGGAAGGCCCACGGCCCGACAAAGTCTCTTGCGACCTTTTCAGCTCTGAGCCTACTATATGGAGACCATACATTAATACTCTGTCAGTCTTATATTTGCAGGTGGGAAGGTTCCCGAGCCCTGGCATGCTGCTGAGATTATGTCAGTTCATAATAAAGGTGACAGAAGTTCTCCTAGTGCTCAGCCTATCAGCTTCATTGACAACCTCCAGAAGATCTTCTGTCGCCAGGTTCTGGCCAAGTTCTGGCCAGACTTCTGGTCTGTGTTGATGAGGCCTCCATCTTGTCCCCTCCATAGGCAGGTTTTCGCACCAGGGTGAGTCAAATATTTTGCTTTGACCTCATCCTCTCGAAATACCTTCGGCTCTCTAAGAACCATCTCTCCTTGGCTTTTGTGGAAGTCAGGGCAGCCTTTGACCTTGTCCCTAGACCTGTGGACCACCATAGCATCTATTGGGCTAGAACACACACTTTTAGACACCCACTTTAGATTACACAATAACACCTTTGTTCAAGTCAGATGGGGCCTGGGTGGTGAACTGACTGACCGTATATCTGTAGAATGTGGGGTGCGACAGGGGTGAGTTCTTGCGCCAACATTATTCTCATTGTATATAAATAATGTGATGAAGAATTTATGTAACTGTGTTCACGATTTTCCAAGATTAGAAGAGTGTCCCACTCCTGTGCTGCTTTTTGCAGATGATACTCTTCTCCTCTCTTGCATCCAGTCAGGACTTCAAAACCTGTTGAATAAATTTACGGAGTTCTGTGATCTTCATGGCCTGGAGGTGAATACCCAAAAAAATGAAATAATGGTACGCAAACCTCACAGATCGTGCATAAGTGGGATTCTAATGATCAAAAATTTGATTATCTGGGGATTAGAATAGATAATTAATAGAGATAGAAATCCCAATTGCAAAAAAGTGAACTAATACTGTTAAATTCTGCTTCAGCATTTGTCAAAAGATTTAAGGCGACCACCCCCAAATCTGTCTCCCCTGCTATTGAGGTTAACAGGGAAAACGCCCAGCCCCTGCACTTTATGGGGCAGACATTTGGGGGTTTGTCAACTCCTAAAGCCTAGTCACAAAGGAAAATAGCTTTTTGGGATCCTTGTTCAGCTTACTCCAAGGCAAACCCATGACCTCACTATTTTTTTATACTGGCCTAAATAGGGTCGGTGATATGGTAGGTCTGAAACCCCTCCTATATTGGGCCAGGCTGTAGTCCACCCCAGAATTTGCTCATTATAGTTCAGCTGCTGAGGAAGTATTGAAACTGAGCAAACCCAATATGCCACCTTGGTTTCAATACGTTAAACTTTATCTCTATGATTTAGGCTAGAGTGATTATTTGAATAATACTTTGTCAATCACCTCCAACTCCAAGGATATTATGAAAAGCGCCTACTGGAACAGTAATAATATTGGTCATCATCGTAAGGCCAAATCTGGGGGCTTAGTTGACGATTTTTTTTATCCTTTAAGCCCACACCTGCTAAGGAACTGTATATGTACATGATTCAACAACTCCTTGCTTGCACGTTGTTTATCAAATTTAGCTTGAGAACACTATTAGTCAACAATTTTACCAACAGATGGAAAACCCATTGTCTTGATTCTCTGCCATGTATATTTTGTAATCATAGGATAGAGGATGTTGAACATGTCCTATTTTTCTGTCCTGCTTATGATAGGCCCAGATGGTAAACCACGCTCCATCTCTACTGGTGTTCGACATTACAAGGAGGCCTATTGAATCTTACTGTCTGGCACCGGCCAGTTATTGGTTTTCTGCAAAGCTGCTACCTGTGAGCAGTGTGGCTGCACAGGAAAAGGGTGGGTGTAACACTTTAAACATTAGACACATTAATCCAACAAACCTCTTATCTCTCCCTTCCAAGTTCTTGTTCTTCCTGTATAAAAATATGAGAGCCATGCGCACTGTGATCTGTTAATTGTATTTATTTCATCCCACAATACATCTTGTGCTTCTAGCAAATTTTTAACATTCTGCTGTCATCAGAATAGTTTTTAAATCTGTTAGTTTTTATGTGATATATTAATTCTGGTGATACCTAATGATTTGTGCGATGTATTATAAAATTGTTGCTATGTTCTATGGGTTAGTTCCTAAAACAAACAGCTTTGATAAGTTGATATACCTGCACTGTTGCGCTTTAAAGCTTTCATATGTTAGCTAAAGCCTTAAGCCTCCTTAAGTTTGTAACTAGCTTAGACTTTCCAGATGGTGATCCAGCGCGGCTAATATAAATTTCTCCTTATGACACCAATCCAGAAAAACACCTACGCAACCTTTATCACTTAAAACTTATGTCGGTGGGGCCCATGACACCGCATACATACATTCATTCAATTTCTGGATTAAACGCTAAGGAGAATGAGCTGCTGGGCAAGCGGGATACCTTATTAAAAATGACAGAATTATAACCTATATATTATATACATTAACTTCGGATCCTGCCGGTTTTAAACATCATGGCACTCCGCTATTCGGTCGATGGACCAACTAGTAGAATTCAAGTCAAGTGATACTTTATTTCGGCCTAATAAGGCCATAAAAGCACAAATAAGACATTTAAAAGAAATACAGTGTGATCAATACAGCATTTCCGACATTAAAAATATGCATACATGTTAAAATATTTGATCAATAAAAAATTGTAAAATGTAATAGATATCCTAACAAGGTACAAGTATCTCAATCGTAATATACAAAATCATTTATTAAAAAGGCGGAGCCTCGGGTCGTAATAAGGAAGTAGGATGAGTTGGTTGAGCTTGCTCTTTCTTTAAAATTGCTCGACGTACACTCCACTTTGAAAACAGATAGCGGGACACTGAATATGCAATAGGCATACTGCTATCAAATTTTAGGATCCTAAAAGCCTGTGAACAGTGGGAGGTTCCAAGGTTCCTACATAGCTGTTGCAGCCAGCGGTGTCTTACTTCCTTATATGCTGGTCAAAAAAACAGTACATGTAGGTCAGTCTCCGTACAGTTGTTACAGGTCGGACAATCTTTTGTCAAACTGCCCCCCCACTTATAAGTAACGGCACGTAAGGGAAGTGTTCCATGTCTAAACTGCAAATATAATTTTTTAGCTAGAGACGGCTGTATATCGTCTATGATAAGTTCTAGACTGTATTGCAGTTTAACTTCTAGAAAAGATGTTGTAAGTGTACCTGTCCTAGGACCCCTCAGTAATCGGATAAGATTATAATCCTTGAAATTCCTTATCAAAACCTTTCTCGGAGTTATCGGACATCTGGCTTCAGCGCTATCCCATAAATCTCCCATTCCAATGGATATCAGGGTACTCTTAATATGAGCCAGCCAAGATAATTTGCTTGCTCCACTCAGAGTTGCCACTTCCCTCAGTTCCTCTCTGTACATAGATAACTCTGGGGTGCTCCATAAACGGCGCCAGTATAGCAAGGGGCTGAGGGCTACCTCCAGTGCAATTGGGCTAACTCCAAGGTCCATTCGGAGCGGGGTGAGTGGTGTGCTTTTGGGAAGTCCCAAAAGTTGTCTAAGAAACGAATTCTCAATCTTGGCAAGTTGTTCAGAAGGCCGATGACCCCAAATTGCCGCCCCATATAAGGCAGCTCCTCTGGCTTGTGCCTTATATATTTCCAGTACCGGCCCCATCATCTTGAGCACACACTTCCTATGCTGTTTCGCTAGCCCCCCTGATGTTTGAGCCAGTTTAAAGCAAACCTTCTTAATTTGAGCATCCCACTCCATTTTCTCATTTAGTGACAGACCCAAGTATTCGCATACAGGGAATTTCTCTAAACATTCCCCATCTAACTGGGGATTAGGTCGTTTTGAGTGTCCTGCATTGAAAACCATATATTTGGTTTTCTGGGTGTTGATTTCCAAGCCCCTATTCTTGCAAAATCGGTGGAATATGTCCAAAGCCCTTTGTATGCCCATCGGTGACCTCGACAGCAGGAGGGTATCATCTGCAAACATCAAGGCAGGTACCTTGCGACCCGCTAGCTTGGGAGCCTCTATGTCCCCTCCCACTGTCAGGGCTGCCACTAGGCCATTGATAAAAATACAAAAGAGGGTCGAGGCCAAAACACACCCTTGACGTACACCTCTCTCTATGGGTATTCGATCGGTGAGCTCTCCATTCTTCCCGTATCTGATTTGGGCAAAGTTGTGTTCGTGTAATCTTTTTAGAATGTGGCATAGGTGCGGGGGCGCTCCCATATCTAATAGAATAACCCAAAGTTTCTCCCTGGGAACTAAATCGAAAGCCGATTTTAAGTCCACAAAGATCATATAGAGGCTGCCACCCTCCAGGATCATTGTTTTCCAGTGCAATAATTGCAACCTGAAAACGTGGTCGATTGTGGACATTTTGGCTCTAAAACGGGCCTGGTAGGGACTAAGAATGGAAAATTCCTCCATCCAGTTTTGTAATCGGTCCAAGAGCACTCGAGCAAAAATTTTCTGTGCAACATCAATGAGGCTAATGGGCCGATAATTCGCGGGATGGAGGAGTGATCCCTTTTTAAAAATCGGGATAATTTCCGCCCCTAACCATGTTGAGGGGATCTCCATTCCCTGTAGGATAGCATTGAATACAGTCCATAAGTACGGAGCCCAAATACTAGGTTCAGAACGATAGAGATCTCCAGGGATCTTATCTAAGCACGGAGCCTTTGCGGGAATTACTCGGTCTATTGCGGCCGTTATCTCTTTAAGGGATATTTCGGGGGTATCCAGGCAGGCCAGCTGTGACTGGGGACAATGAATTGCTACTTGCCCTGGGTCGCCCTCCACCCTGGAATAGAGGGACTGAAAGTGCGCCTTCCATATCTCAGCCCCAAGATTCGGTTTGAGTGCCGATTTATCCTCCTTGGAGTCTGTATTTATTAGTTTCCAGAAGGTCCTCATATCCCTGCTATTTAGAGCATGTCTCAGACTCTCCCATTTTTCTACTTCTCAATTTTTTTTGGCTGTCTTAATTGTGTTTTTATGGGATAACCTTTTGGCCTTTATTGCCAACTTATCATTTGATTTAATGGCTGCGACAAGGGTTTTCTTGGCCTTACGGCAGTTGCCATCATACCAGGGGTGCCTAGGTGCACTGCCTTCCTTTGATCTTGATACATAAGAAAAGCTATCAGCCAAGGCCGCCACTAAGCCTTGGAGATTTCACAGAGTGGACGAGCGGGATCTACACGCTCGCTCAGTTGATTTGCAACCTCCAGATATGGCATGATGGTTCGATAGAGTGAAGATAGTCTATCTTGAGATTGGCATAGAGCACCCCATCTAACTCTCCTCCTGCAGTTAGTGAGGGTGGGCCCTGGAGTATTCGAAGATTGGCCATTTGGGACATCCCCGGTATGTGGCGAGGCCAGTTCTAAGATCAGAGCATTATGGTCGCTGTAATGTCTGGGCACAATCTTAAAATCAATTATCCGGTGCCAAGATTTAGTGTTCACCAGAATATAGTCTATAATGGAAGAACAGTCCGGTCTATTTTAGCTGGAGAATCAGATTTAAAGCGCCCATTACATGCCCTGAGCGACTGATTCAAAGCAAAGGTGTTCATCTGTAAAACCAGTGGTGTCCAAGCCCGAGTGGGCGGGGCATTGGCCGTTGGAATAGCCCATTACAGGTCCTCCTCATTAGGGTCACCTGCATCCAGGTCCTTCAGTGGTTCATACTGGCAATTTAAGTCGCCAGCCAGGATCACCAAATCGTTATCGAAGATAGTAGGCAGAAATGACGATAATAAATCAAGGGTGGCAGACTCTTGGCCATACCCTACTGGCCGTGAATAAACATTGATAAGTGTGATCCTAGTCCTAGCCGAAAAATTCAAGATAGCGCAAAGAATGTCGCTAGAGGATGTCTCTACCAGTTTCACTGTGCAACCTAAGTGAGTAGCAATCCAGATACTAAGACCCCCCGATGGTCTGCCCTTTCCCCCAGATGTGGCTGGTATGTTAAACGTTGCATAGCCAAGTCTATGTATGTCCTCCCTGGCCCAAGTTTCCTGGAACATACAAATGTCATAATCTTGAATAAAGGTCCCCCACTCCGGGTGGTCTACTTTGGAGCGGAGGCCTGCTACGTTCCAGGATAATATTTGGAGCATTGGTGAGTCATTTAACGGCTTGCTAAGGCTTCCAGTCTCCTTAATTATGGGCCTTGAGTCGTCCTTGGCTAAAAGCTGGTTAACTTCTAGTGATGACAATAATGGGTTCACCAACTGTTGGTCTTTATATGTCTGCGGCAATAACCCTAAGTTATTGAAGAGAAAAGATGCTCCCTGGAGATCCTCCCTTTCACCACTTTCTACTCCCCCAGCCTCTGCTAATCCTTGGTCTTGGGGCATAGGGTTGCCATCAGGGGGAAATACCTCGGCCGTAATTGACGAGGTTATTAAGCCTCGTCGGTTAGCCAAGAGGCTATTCTCAGCATGACTCTCAAGGGATGCCCTCGAATATGATAAGTGCAGAGACTTTCAGGCTCTAGACTCTTGTTCAGCCAATCGAAGGCTAGTTAGTACCGGATCCCGAATACCCCTTGTGACAGCCCTTCTATCTATTAGATCAGTAATCGATGGCTCTAGTCAGTCATTGTCCTCCATGGAGCCGAGAACAGCATAATGGTTATTCACTGGTATATTAAAACTGGGTTGGTTCCACCCCCCTCCTCTGACCATCCCTTGTAAAGACTTCAGGGGACCAGGTGGCTTATAAAAGTACCCCAGTGGCAGAATATGTATCCCTGTTTGCTCTATTGTCCAATTTCCCACCCTATCAAGTATTGTTTGGACAAGATCAGGTGACCCAAAAGATAACACCACACAGTCACCCCCTAGCGACTTTTTAGATCTACCTACCCAACCAACCTGTCTAATCATTTTAAATTCTGAGAAGAGCGGGGTGGATAATCCCGACCTTGCACTTAACACGGATAGTGATTTGTTCTTAAGGGATGTCCAGTGTTCACTAGCTCCATGGGGCAACATTGGAACATTGGCCAACACAATTGTGTAGGGGGTTGCTTCTGGTGGAAGGTTCAGAATGTTTGTATCAAATGAACCTCTCAATGGCTGATGTTCTTGACGTTGAGCAGTTTTCAATGGGGCTTCCCTTCTACTTTCGTGCCTTGGTCTGCTAGGAGGGGGATCTTTTTGGATATTCATAAGTCGTTCTTGGATGGTACTTGGGGCCTGTGACTTATGATGGCTGTTGGACATACCTGCCGTGTTCTGGCATAAAGACAGGGGATCCTAGGGTGGAATTTGAGGTGCTATCACAGAGCCAGGGCCTGGGGTTCCAAGTTGTACAGCCTTAGGACCGTCGCCCCTCATTGTTTGGGCGATCTTAGTTTTGCAGTGACATGGGTTGGTCATATGGGGCTGGATGGTCTGAGGACCCAACAGGCTCGACTGTGGCCGCTGGATCGTGTAAGCATTACCTGTCATCGTTTCGAGTTTATCAATGCTAATTTCAATACGGGTTAGCTTTTGCAGTAGTGGTTCTAATAGAACTGAAACCACCTCACCCATTTTAGCCCAGAACTCCCCGGTTTCCATGCCCTGAATGGGGGTTGGAGGACTTATAGAAGGCACTTTGTTAACAGGACTGGTTACAGGCGAGTGTACTACTACCTCCTCCTCCACCTCCTCCACCGTATTTTTGCTTTTACGTCCTCTTTTTGGTGCAGGGTGTATTAACTTATTGGGGCCCTGTCCCTTTCCTTTTCTGGACTGGATTGAAGGACTACTCCCCAGATTGGTCTTGCCTTTCTGACCCCTGGTGTTTACTTTGGGTCTTGTGATTGTGGCCCTTGACTTGGTAATATCATTTGCTTCAGGAGTATGACTGATTAATGTCCTATTTAGGGTGGAACTCTGATGGCATTCAGTGGAATTTGGGGGGTCTGACAACTCGATCTGCCCTTGGGGGAGTTTTGGTTCTAGGGACAATCTTCGCTCTGTTAGAGCGATTTCATGGATGAGGGCTGACTCAGCGCGTAGCAAAAAGGCATCCAATGTCCCCATCACTCCCTGTCCTGTCAGTGATTTTCTTTTATTCATTTTATCTATGCAGTTAGAGACAACTAACTATAACAGTGGTCACCAGTGATTGTCAACTGAGATCAACAATGACCCTTAAGCCCTCAAACGATAACCCCCCTAACTGAATCAATAGTCAAATAAATATAAGGCACAAAATGTTAGTAAAGTGGCCCTGCCCGGCCTATCATGGTCTCTGACGGGCCCGGACGGGCCAGCAAGCGTCCCGTGCTGCGTGAGCACTCGCGTGAGTTTATGCGCCTCCTGGCACGTTCAGCAACTGTGTCCGGTGCGCGTCCCCCAAGGGATGCCGGGAAGTGTAGTCCGCGCTACACACGACCCCCTTCCAGGGTGGGAGCTGGATCCTCGTGGCAATAGCGGCAGTGGCAGTGAAGGCAGCCCAGCTCGGTGAGTGTGGCCCAAACTAGAAGAGACTCCCGCGCTGCGAGAGCACTGGCGTGAGTTTATGTGCCTTCTGGACTGATTTGCATATGGCCAGGTCTAAACTGGGGTGGCATGGTGAGCAAAAGAATGATGGATTTAACCCAGATCTCTTGACTGGGGGTGAATGTTTTGATTTATTCTGCATTCCGTCCATCAATTGTGTGTCTTTTGCTTTTGCGCCCTAAGTGCGCCAGGTATGCCCAGACGTGGGTCCTGGGCTCACTGTGCCACTGGAATCAAGCTATCCTGGCTGAAGAGGGGTGAAACCCCGAAACCGGTCCTAGGATGCTTGTTTCCAGTCCAGGGAGGACCTGGCTTGGCAGTTCGGGCTGGACTGTTCCCATGAGGCACAGGGTCAAGACTGATTTGCATATGGCCAGGTCTAAACTGGGGTGGCATGGTGAGGAAAAGAATGATGGATTTAACCGAGATCTCTTGACTGGGGGTGAATGTTTTGATTTATTCTGCATTCCGTCCGTCAATTGTGTGTCTTTTGCTTTTTCGCCCTAAGTGCGCCAGGTATGCCCAGACGTGGGTCCTGGGCTCACTGTGCCACTGGAATCAAGCTATCCTGGCTGAAGAGGGGTGAAACCCCGAAACCGGTTTTAGGATGCTTGTTTCCGGTCCAGGGAGGACTTGGCTTGGCAGTTCGGGCTGGACTGTTCCCATGAGGCACAGGGTCAAGGCTGATTTGCATATGGCCAGGTCTAAACTGGGGTGGCATGGTGAGCAAAAGAATGATGGATTTAACCGAGATCTCTTGACTGGGGGTGAATGTTTTGATTTATTCTGCATTCCGTCCATCAATTGTGTGTCTTTTGCTTTTTCGCCCTAAGTGCACCAGGTATCCCCAGACGTGGGTCCTGGGCTCACTGTGCCACTGGAATCAAGCTATCCTGGCTGAAGAGGGGCGAAACCCCGAAACCGGTCCTAGGATGCTTGTTTCCGGTCCAGGGAGGACCTGGCTTGGCAGTTCGGGATGGACTGTTCCCATGAGGCACAGGGTCAAGACTGATTTGCATATGGCCAGGTCTAAACTTGGGTGGCATGGTGAGCAAAAGAATGATGGATTTAACCCAGATCTCTTGACTGGGGATGAATGTTTTGATTTATTCTGCATTCCGTCCATCAATTGTGTGTCCTTTGCTTTCTGGCGTGTTCAGCAGCTGTGTCCGGTGCACGTCCCCCAAGGGATGCCGGGAAGTGTAGTCCGCGCTACACACGACCCCCTTCCAAGGTGGGAGCCGGATCCTCGCGGCAATAGCGGCAGTGGCAGTGAAGACAGCCCAGCTCCGGTGAGTGTGGCCCAAACTCTATGTTCTTCAGAGAATCAATAATTATTTATCCTTTCTCTTGTTGCCGCTAGCCATGCAAATCATTCTGCTATTTTAAAAGCTCCTGCATGTATATGAAAAATGTATATGAAAAATATGCCTCTCTCTCCTTGCAACCTTCAACATTCGAATCAACTGAAAAGCCCCCTCCATGTTAATCCATCATGTTTCAACTGTGTTAGTAAACAGCAAGGGACATGAAACATTTTCTTTTTCCCTTCTCCGATTCATTGAGGTCATATTTCTGGCACAATATTGAGCTAATTCATCAGCAAAATTGTTACCCACTGCAATGTAATCAGTTCTGTTTTTGTGAGCAGCGCATTTTACCACCGCAATTTGTTTAGGCAGCTGTATCGCCTCAAGCAACTTTTTCACAAACTCACCATTCCTAATAGGAGACCCTGAGGAAGTCAGGAATCCCCTCTGGGACCAGATCTGTCCGAAATCATGGACCACTCCGAAGCCATACTGGCTATCTGTGATCACAGCAATTCGGAAATTCTTTCCCAGTTTGCACGCTCGAATCAGAGCAATCTGCTCAGCAAATTGGGCTCAACGTATTCCTCTCAAACAGGATGCTTCCATTATGGTTGCCACCGTACATACAGCATACGCAGCACTTAAAACTCCTTCATTTGTCCTCAGGCATGACCCGTCCACAAACATCACATAATCTGACTCTTTTAGAGGTTCATCTTTAATGTCTGATCGGGGCTTTGTGCAAAATTCAACCACATCCAAACACTTATGATCAACATCATCTTTGACTTCTGCATTTACTTCATCTGGCAGTGAAGTGGAAGGATTCACACTCGTGCATCTTACAATGGTTACATTGTCTGCACCCAAGATCACCTTTTCTTTCCTAGTCAGCCGACTATGTGTCATGAATTGGGTTTTTGTTCGGGTCAGAAGGATTTCAACTGAATGTGGGACATATACTCTCAAAGGATATCCCATCACAATGCCTTCACTCTGTTCCAGACTCACACAAGTAGAAGCTACTGCTTTCAGACATCCAGGCAACGCCTTTGCTACCGGGTCTAAAACAGCTGAAAAATAGGCTATTGGTCGTTTCATTTTTCCATGCCTTTGCACTAATACTGAAAGTGCACATCCGTCTCTCTCGCTACAATACAGCTCAAATTCTTTCTCATAATCAGGCATTCCCAATGCTGGTGCCTCACACAAACTTGTTCTCAGTTCCTCGAAAGCCTTCATTTCCTCCTCATTCAATGCAATCGGATCTTTGACATCCTTCTTTGTCAATCACTGTAAAGGTTTTGCAATCAATGAAAACCCACTTATCCACTGTCGGCAATAACCATCCATTCCAAGGAACATTCTAACCTCTCTTTGTGTCATTGGGGCTCTCATTGCTTTGATAATCCTTATCCTTTCTGTTGTCACTTTTTGCATCCCTCTCTCAATCTTATGACCTAAATACTGTACTTCCTGTTGACAGAATTGCAGTTTTGATGGGGACACCTTGTGTCCTCCTTCTGCCAAATGATTCAGTAAAGCAATGGTGTCCGTAACACATGCTTCTCTGGTATTTGATGCCACTAATAGGTCATCAATATATTGGACCATCACAGATTTTTCAAGCATTTTTAAATCTTCTAAGGATTTCTGTAGAATCTGATTAAAAATTGAAGGACTTTCAGTATACCCTTGAGGAATTCGGCACCATGCCAAAATACGTTCTCCGAACCAGAACGCAAATAATGGCTGGCTGTCAGGTTGCAATGGAATAGAAAAGAATGCATGGCACAAATCAATAACTGTGTACCATTCTGCATCATGTGGGATTTGATACAGTATTACAGCAGGGTTTGGCACAATTGGGCAACAAGGAATAACAATTTTGTTTACCTTTCTCAAATCTTGTACTATTCTATATGTTCCATTTGGCTTTTTCAATCCCATAATAGGAGAATTACATGGGCTGCTCATTATTTCTCTCAAAATTCCCTGTTCAATCATCTTATTAATTACAGGTGTTATTCCTTCAATAATTTCTGGCGTTAATTTGTACTGTGGGGTATTTGGGTAATTCGTTCCTTCTTTTACAGTAATTTTTACAGGATCAACTTCTCTCATTAGTCCAATATCTTCACCTGTGAAATCCCACACATCAGACCTGACTATTCCTTTCAATTCAATAGGGATTTTCTCCGCATCAAACACAGGAAACATATCATTCACTCCTGGTTCTAGTTCTGCCATTGTCATTTTATACAGAACATCATCATCTGGTGTCTGGAAAGCAATACCATCTGGGGTACAATAGATGGTACATTTCATTTTGCAAAGCAGATCGCGTCCTAATAAATTTACAGGTCTACAATCACACACCACAAAGCGATGCATCTCTTTGAATGGTCCAATTTCCACCTCTAATTGTTTTGTAAGAGGGGTTTTAATCTGCCTGTTTGAAACACCTACAACTTGGATATATTCTCCTGAGAGAGGAAGTTTTGGAATTTCCACTGATCTAACAGTAGAACGGGTAGCACCAGTGTCCACAAGGAATGTAACATTTACACCATTCACTTTTCCATCCACAAATGGACCTGACTGATCTACCTCTAGAGTTGCGCCAAGCAGGCACTCTTCTTCCTCTCCTAGGCACCGTCATAAACTTTCATCCGATTCATCTCCATCCTGCCGTAACCAATACTGCGAAACTGCAGCTGCGCGCGGCAATTTCGTTACCTGCTCTCCTCTGTAGAATCCTGCCTCTGTACTGTATCTTTGAGGATTTACACTCTTTGGAAGAGGTGGTTGCGGCACCTGACACTGTTGAGTAACTACCTGCGGCTGTTGCGTCTGTTGGTAACTCACCTCATTCTGCACCTGTGGATTCAATGGTTGATTTTCGGCATTAACTTTTGGAGGAAATTTACACTAGTTTCTCCAGTGCCCTAATTTTCCGCAGTTATGACATGGCCATTTCTTTTTAGCTTCTTCTATACTCATCTGACCTTTTCCCTTACCAATATTCGGTTTGGACTTGGTCTGTCCTGCGTCTTTAGACGGATTATTCATCTGAGCTTCTTGCTTTTCTGCGACATTTACTTGTGCCCACATTGCCTTTTCCTTAAGTTTACGCCTTCTACACTCAATATCATCACTACAATATTTTGCATACCGTAATAACTCATCTACTATGCTATTCTGCCAACATAACATATGCTGCTTAATCATTTCACTTATCTCAGGTCTCAGACCATATACAAATCTATACACAAAAGGACTCATGTCTTTTTCACTCAAATTCTCATATCCACTATACTGTTTAAAGACCATAAGCAATCTCTCGTAATAGGCATGTACAGATTCCTTACTCTCCTGAGTTGTTCTATCAATCTTTACCCAGTCCGTTTCTTTTGGTGGGATTTTATTTTTCAGAAACGTGATTGCCTGTTCATATTTTCTCATTACTTCTGAACCTGGGGCTCCTGTTTTTGCATCTCTAGGATATTCTTCCTTCGGCCAGTCAATTGTAATTTTACATTCTGTCCATAAATCTGCAGGAACAACAATCTCAAACAATCCATCCAGATCTTCCCACAACACTTTTGAAACTTTTACAAACCTTTCTACCTGTCTATACCATTCTACAGGTTTCTCTCTCAATCTTGGAAAATCATTTGTAAATGACAATATATCTTGTCTGGACCATGGGACATGTACATAACTTCCTCCTGGAGTTTCTCTCATTGGACACTCCATTACCGTTGGTTCTTTCTCTTTTACCGGAAAAGCCAATGATGCTTTATCAGTTGTTCCCTCCTTTCTCCTTATCCACCTACTTCTCCACTTGTCTACATCTCCCCATTTTCTCAGTAACACAATCAGTTCATTTATCTGTGTTAGTCGTCCTGAAGTGTCCAGATTTTCTATGTCTTTTTCACTAAAATCTACCCTGTACGGTTTCTGCAATCCTCTAATTTTTCCAAAATCTACTCCTAGTTTGTTCGCTGTTTCTTCCAATTTTTCATGCAAGTTCCTAGCTCTCCAAGTGACGCTTTTACACATAAACATTTTAAACATATACATTATATACATTAACTTCAGATCCTGTCGGTTTTAAACATCAAGGCACTCCGCTATTCGGTCGATGGACCAACTAGTAGAATTAGTTGATGGCGATTAAGACCAGCTCAATCACAATTAAAACCTTTGACATTTATAAATCACAATTTTATTTAAAGAACCACAGACTCATTCTAGAGTTAGAATATAATTTTATCTAAACTTCTTCAAGCAAATAAGTAAACTTCTTAATTAAGTAAAACATTTAGAAATATCAATAAACATTTTAAGAAAGATTTTTAGGAAAAGATGAAAAATTACTCATTACCCTTGGCCATAGGGCGATGACAAGAATGGTTCACCAAAGGAAGATGAACCACAGATCACAGGATAGGACTCCCAAACTGACTGACTGTCCCGCTAACCTCCTCGGACGCAATCACCTCCCGGGCAAATTCCCGCAACGATCTCGTTCCTTCCCCAGTCAAAGTTCAAAGTCCAAAATGACAGAGTCTCTTGCAGCATCAAGGTGGAAAAAAATGAAAAGCATGTTTTTTTTTTTCACAACGTAAGAGCAGACCCTCTTATACCCTATTCTCTGGCTCACTACACTTAAAAGTTGCAATCCTTAGGGGCAAGAATCACGCTAATTGGTCCATTGGAGGGGTGGTGATGGTCACCTCATCGCCCTCCTTGTTCGAACTGGTTTGGGGACAATAAAGCACACAATAAGTCTCATGATCACGGTGTCCAAAAATAGTCCAATTTGTTAATCCATTTTGTAACAATCTTTGATGGTCACACATTAGTTCATCCCTTGTCGCTCGATTTTCCCATCCGTTCCCAGGCATATATGCTGAACACTTGGCACGCTCCTCGTTGCAGGTCAGATTGGCCTTGACATCTCTCACTCCAAGCACAGTCCGCATACACGTGACTGGAGCTTTCATACTGAGCCTGCGCGGGGGCCATCTTATTCAGCGCACGCGATCTCGTCCTTTCCAGCGGCCATTTTAGAAGCATGGCCTAGCAGGCCCGAACGAAACTAACATAAGAACAAACAACACAACGAAAATTAAAACATAGAAAATAAGCCTTTCTGTTTACCACCCGCCATTCTAAAGACCCGTGTTAGAAATTACCTAGCAGAAGCGACTTTTAAAGCCATTTTACTTACCATCTGCATTCTTTGCCACAATACAATTCTATTACGCAACACAAACCATGCAGTTCACTCTGTTTACTACGCAAATCACAATACTCACGTTAATTAGCTTTGCATTTGTAAATAAATTTAGATTTTGCAACACTTTAGCAAGTTGCCCACATGTAATGTCTGCTAAAAAGGTGTATTTGTTGATTAGTTCATGCGTTTCAAACGGTTAGTATCATTAATTATTATGGGGTCATTAACTTCCAAGGGGTACAAAATTATTTCGTTTCCCCTGCTCCATCAATGGCATAATGGACCCTCCTTGCAGCCAATTTTCAGGACTATCTTTGAGATTGTTGTCGGTTTGGCTTTTGTCCAACCAGGAAGGTACAGTAGTGCTAGCAGATGTATTATGATTTTTAAAGAATTTTATTCAATGTTATTGTTTTGATTTTTAATTTACTCAGCATACTTTTGTTTTTATGTATCTTCTGTATTATGTATTATGTATTTTTATTGGTTAATGTACCAAAATTAAGTATTGATTGATTGATATAGATAAGGTTTGAAGCATATAGAACAAGATGGAAGCATATAAAGTGATATTTTGGTATCTTCTAAAACATTCTCCACTCCTACAAAGTATGAAGGGTATAAATAAGTAAACATGCAATGCTTTCATTCTTTATTTGTTAGCACTGATAATCCCAATGCATTTTATGAACAACATAAAATGGAAAATTAGACAAGAAAGGTGCAGTGTCTTATGATATATTATAAAGCATCCCTTTTGGGCCCTAATGGACTAGGTGTCAGAGCGCCATGCCATGAAAGCTTTTTTCTAGAATGTTATGTTAGTAGTTACGCACAGCAGAAAAAAAGACATGTAATACTAAGCTCGGTGTGTGGCGTGGTCATTGGAGGGTAGCTAGGCTGGGAAGACACTACAAATGGCGACAAGATAGGAGTTAAGTAACCCAAAGAACGACCGTGCTCTCCCAGAGAGTTTGCTGTGATCCAAGCAAACTGCTCGTGCATGCCATGTGTCGCTTTTGAAGAACAGAATCGACGCTTCATGCACGTAGAGTCAAAGCTGAACTCCAGCAGCTGTAAAGCAAAGGAAGACAACAGAAGTGTTGCAAAGAAGTTACATGGTGATGGTCGTGAACCTGCTGGTGAGGCCATACATAAGGGTACCACGCTGCCACGCAGAATAAAGTTGTACATTATACGGAGTGTTAACGCTGAAAGCAGATTCAACCTGGTTTATGAAGCACAGCTGCTGATAATCATAACTTACAAAATAACGCTGCGAACAGAAGCCCTGCCAGGTGGAGTTCAATCAGGTTCTAGAAAATACAAACTGTTGTTTAAAAAAGAAATAAATAATTTACTGTGTACTCTAAACAGAGCCTTCATACTACAGCACTCAGTGAAGTTGGCTCAAGGAGCAGTGTTCAGGCTTGTGCTTACGGAGCCGTCCATACCCAAAGTGGTTCATTCACAAAGTTGCCGAGTGGGGCTAAGAACAACTTCACAGGTCTTCGAAAAATAAGGAGCCCAGAGCAACTCTTGGTATAGGGAAAGTTCCCAGGTGGCTGCGAAGAAAGTCATGTTTCCAGCTATCATTAAATATGTCAGAGGCCAGCATGTCGCAAGGTTTCACAGATGAGTTGTATAAAACAAGTAATTCGGATCCACCCATGGTGTCATTAAGTTTCACACTGGTCTACATTGCTGCTGCATTCCTGAATCCACCACCTTTCGATACCACCAAAAAACTAAATATTGGTGATAGATGGGATGCTTGGAAAGAGACACTTGATGATTTCATTCATGCTGAGAGCAAAAAGATTTTCAAGAATCTAAAAAACCTTGCTGATGATGGTGTGAAAGAAGTCATTAAGAAACTCTTGTGAACTGATGAAGAAATTACATATTGTCAGATTAAAGAAACGCTGAATCTAAAGTTCAATCCAGTCCCAAACGTTGATTACAAAATATTCATTTTCAGTCAAGAACGCCAAAAAGTTGGTAAAACCATTGATGAATTTGTGGAGAGACTTGGTGAGCTCATTAAACAATGTAAGTTTAATTAATTTAATGATGAGGAAGCTATGAGACTGAGAATTATTGAAGGATGCTTGTCAGATTCAGTCAGATGACTAATGCTGAGAGAAACTCCTAATTAGGAGAGAGTGTTGATGGCTGCGAGAGCTGAGGAGCGTGCTGAAAGACAAGCTGCTAACGTGGAGGCCGGAAGTGCCCAAAGTGAATTGGTCATGAGCATAATACGTAAGCCAATGAAAAAGACTGAAGCACACAAAGTGCTGTCTACAAGTAAAAAGAAGTTATGTTTTAGATGTGGATATTCATTTCCACATGAAGGTAGATGTCCCACCATTGAACAGATAAGTAAAGGCTGTGAGAAAGAGAACCATTAAAGGGAAGGAAAAAGCAAGTGCATCAAGGCGTTACGACAAAATGGCCACCATAACATTCCAGAGGCAATGTTCAACGCAACCCAACAAGGCCAAACAGCGACATCAATTGAGACAAATTGACACTGAACAAAGTGTCATCTAAATCATCGTCAAACAGTTTGTCTGCCTCGGTGTCTAGTGAAAGTGAGGAAGACTGTTGCACAACATCAATGTTTACCTCATAGAACCAAGCGCATGTGGGACTAGCTGCATGCAAGGAAAAATATCAGTCAAAGAAAAGTTGACATGCCAAAGCACCAAAGTCATTGTCCGAAAATTCCATTACAAATAAATGACTGCTAGATACCTTTTATCATCGACAGTGGTGCATCAATAAACATAATGTCTGAAGAGAAATACCATGAATTGCCTCGACGTACGTCATTGAAAACCAAAGTGTATACTTGAGTTGCATCGACGCCCATAAAAAGTCAAGGTTTATTTGTAGCGACATTGAAACACAAGAAAACAAAGGTACAAGCACCCAGTCATGTGCTTCAAAGTACAGAAGCAAGTGGCTGTCTGCTCAGCTTCAGTACCGCTGCTATGTGACTGATTTCTGTAAATTACAACCTGAATGCTCACCACAAGATAGTAAGTTAACTTGTTTCATGGTTTGGGAAAGCTAAAGACTATGTAAGTAAAGTTACACATTAATGTCGATGTCCATCCTGTTGCTCAAAGACACAGATGTGTTGCTTTTCATTTACAAGAAGCTGTTAAACAAGAACTTAAATAATTACTTAAGCATGACATTATTGACCATTTATCTGGCCTGACGCCATAGGTTTCTCCCATAGTGGTAGTGCCCAAAAAAGACACAGAAGGAGCCGTACGCATAAACGTTGATATGCACCAAGCAACCAAAGCAATTGAACGAGAACGACATCCAGGTCCACAAATTGCTGACATGATAAAGCAATTAAATGGTGCAAAGGTTTTCTCTTCCTTTGATTTAAATGAAGGTTATCATCAGTTGGAACTCAAAGAAGATTGCAGGTATATTACAACCTTTTCTATACATGTCAGTCTGTTTCGATGTAAAAGACTCCTTTTGGTGTGTCATCGGCTGCAGAACTTTTCCAAAATGTCCTTCGGCATGTCATACAGCGGATGAGAATGCACTCAACTATAGCGATGACATACTGGTTTTCGGAGAGCTACACAAAATGAGCATGGTAAGGCTCTCTCCCAAGTTTGTCACATAAACAACGGAGGCAGGCCTGACTTTGAATGCAGACAAGTGTGAGTTCCCCAAGACCAAGTTAAAATTCATTGGTCATACCTTTTCTGATGGGGGTATGACACCTGATCCTGCTAAGTACACATGCTGTCTAATGCTGATCCCCCACAAGATGTTTCTATGATACGTTCAATTCTTGGCATGGCCAGTTACTGTTCAAGATACATACGAGACTTTGCTACCGTAAGCGCTTCCTTCCAATAGATAATGAAGAAAAATGTTTCATTCAAATGGTCACAAAAATGTGAGAGAAGTTTCAAGAAAATCAAACAAGCCATTGAAACTGCTACTGAAATGGCCTATTTCAATCCAAAGCTTCATGCAGAGGTTGTTGTTGACGATAGCCCCGTTGGGTTAGGTGCTATCCTGGCACAGCACAGAGGACACCCCCATGCTCGAAGATATATTGTCTCAACAGGTATATCAAGCGGGGGACTGTTCAAAAAGGTGTATCAATCACACAGCACAGGAAAGAAATAAGGGAGACCAATGAGATTGAAAAGGTTGTTATTTGCATATAGAAGCACAGAAATCAACTAAATTGCAGTAACCATAACAAACCAGATGTGCACTGGAAGTGTTGTAGTGAATAAACGGCGCAGTGACACACGTGATTAAAAACAACGTGAGGCGGCGAAAAATTATAATAATATTCAGTGTAGGTCAAACAAAAATATTTACAATCACAAACATAATTCCATTATTTGTGAATGACCCTTTGGTTGCCGCAATTGGCGTTGTAGAGTCGACGGCGTTTCGACCTCTCTAACTCAAGGTCATCATCAGGACGATGGTTACACGATTCATTTAAAGTGCTCTATATAATCAAGAGGGAAGGGAGAAAAATCAATAGGACTGAAACCCAGAGAAAAGAGATTAAAATGCGGGAAGAAAAATCGGGGCAATACCTGGTGGCACTAGGTGAGGAGGGGGAATCCAGAAGGTGAGTCCTACACGACTGGAACTGTAAGCGGTGTGATTTGGGGAAGCCTTCAATGGCTGGGATGTCGTCTAAAAAAGGGAAGGAAATTAAGAAGGCAATGGCTATCAAGGAACAAGGGCCGAGTAAAAGGACAGAGGTTTAAACGGCGCCGTGGACTTACCAATTGTGGAAAGTCCTGCGTCAAGGGGACAAAAGAGAGGGGCCACTGAGGATATTTCAGATGTAGTCATGCTAATAGGAGGGGGTCTCCCTAGAGGACATAATATGCAGATTAATTGCACATTACGTGACACAAGGTTGTGTACTATATATTTAAATTATACTCTCGCAATCCAGCGATTGCTCAATCTTAAGACAAACAAAAAACAGGAGTAAACCCGTTAACCCAGTTGAGACCGGGTAAGTATTACATCAATAAAACAACGTCTCAACAGGTATATCAAGCGGGGGACTGTTCAAAAAGGTGTATCAATCACACAGCACAGGAAAGAAATAAGGGAGACCAATGAGATTGAAAAGGTTGTTATTTGCATATAGAAGCACAGAAATCAACTAAATTGCAGTAACCATAACAAACCAGATGTGCACTGGAAGTGTTGTAGTGAATAAACGGCGCAGTGACACACGTGATTAAAAACAACGTGAGGCGGCGAAAAATTATAATAATAATCAGTGTAGGTCAAACAAAAATATTTACAATCACAAACATAATTCCATTATTTGTGAATGACCCTTTGGTTGCCGCAATTGGCGTTGTAGAGTCGACGGCGTTTTGACCTCTCTAACTCAAGGTCATCATCAGGACGATGGTTACACGATTCATTTAAAGTGCTCTATAGAATCAAGAGGGAAGGGAGAAAAATCAATAGGACTGAAACCCAGAGAAAAGAGATTAAAATGCGGGAAGAAAAATCGGGGCAATACCTGGTGGCACTAGGTGAGGAGGGGGAATCCAGAAGGTGAGTCCTACACGACTGGAACTGTAAGCGGTGTGATTTGGGGAAGCCTTCAATGGCTGGGATGTCGTCTAAAAAGGGAAGGAAATTAAGAAGGCAATGGCTATCAAGGAACAAGGGCCGAGTAAAAGGACAGAGGTTTAAACGGCGCCGTGGACTTACCAATTGTGGAAAGTCCTGCGTCAAGGGGACAAAAGAGAGGGGCCACTGAGGATATTTCGGATGTAGTCATCCGAATAGGAGGGGGTCTCCCTAGAGGACATAATATGCAGATTAATTGCACATTACGTGACACAAGGTTGTGTACTATATATTTAAATTATACTCTCGCAATCCAGCGATTGCTCAATCTTAAGACAAACAAAAAACAGGAGTATACCTGTTGAGACGTTGTTTTATTGATGTAATACTTACCCGGTCTCAACTGGGTTAACGGGTTTACTCCTGTTTTTTGTTTGTCGAAGATATATTGTGGCATATGCCAGTAGAACTTTGTCCCAAACAGAACATGCTTACTCTCAACCTGAAAAAGAAAGTTTGGCCATGGTGTGGGCTTGTGAACACTTCTATGTATTCCCGTATGGAAAGCCTTTTACGCTGGCAACTGATCATCAAGCTTTATTGACTATCTTTGGCAATCCAAAAGCCAAGATGCCTCCTTGCATTGAATGGTGGGGACTCTGATTACAAGAGTATGATTACACCATTGTACATTGTCTAGGGAAGGATCAAAACCCTGCTGACTACTTTTCCAGGTTCTCCATCCAAGACGGCGGAAGCCTTCATTAATTTCATTGTAAAGTCAAATACACCAGCTGCCATATCGTTAGCCCAGATTATCACTGCAACAAGCCATTATAGAGACATGCTGAAGTTTAAAGATATAATTACACATCAGTCTTGGAACCGACGTGCTCGACCTCCCACCAGTGATGGTGAATACCAAGAGTACAAAAACATTATATCTCAGGAAGGAGTTATACTGCGAGGGTCAAGAATCCTAATTCCGGAGAGTTTAAGACAGAAAATAATTGAAGTAGCACAAGAAGGACATCATGGTATTGTTGCCACCTAGAGAGCTCCCCAAGATCTAGTTTGGTTTTCAAATGTAGATAAGAGGGTTGAAAAGGAACTCAAGGCCTGCAATCTATGTAACTGCCTCTCTACGAGCAGTACTCAACATACGCTTACCATGTCAGAACTCCCTAAGCATACATGGGAGAGGACAGCCATCGATTTCTTTGGTCGACTCAGTAATGGACATCATCTGTTGGTAACCCTGGATGAGTACGCTTGATTTGCATTGATAGAGGATCTCTCATCCAAAACTCATGAGTGAGTCATTAAGAGAATTGATGGCATTTTTGGAACATGGGGCATTCCAGCCACTTTGAAGTCTGATAATGGCCCCTCCATTCAGCAGTCAAGAATTCAAGGATTTTCTGGAGCATCTGAGCATAAAGCATCAGAAGAGTATACATTTGTGGCCGCAGGCCACAGGACTTGTTGAATGTATCAATGTTTGAATGTTGAGTATGCTAAAGAAAGCAGTACAGCATGCAACTCTTGAGAGTCTCAATTTGCAAACTGTGTTAAATTCCACCCTACGAGCCTATCATTCAACAACTCATTCAACCACAGGTGAAAGTCCTGCAACTTTGATGTTCAGGAGAACAAAGACAATGAGGTTGCCTCAATGGACCAACAAAAGAGGTGGAACTGAAAATACAAATCGAATGAAGGACTTGGCTAATAAAGAAAAGATGAAAGCCTATGCTGACAAGAGGTGACGTGCAAAGAACATTGAGTTTAAGACAGGAGATCTAGTGATCGCCCACCAGATGCGAAGGAGAAAATCTGATGCTCCATATTATGCTGCACCTTTCCACGTTGTGTCCACCAAGGGACATATGGTGACTGCCCAGCATCCTGGGAAGTCTGTAACCAGAGACTCTTCTCACTTTCAGAATTTGATTTCTCGGTCTTCTGATGGTGAAAGAAAGACTGAACCTGAGAACCCAGCCACTGCTGTTTCTTCTTCACCATTTTCGAAGATCTCTGACAGTGAAGTTGACAGCTCCCAGCTTCCAGCAACCAGATCAGGACGAATAATTAAATCGCCAAGAGGGTTGATTGAAGAAATGTGATTATATATATATGTATATATATATATATATATATATATATATATTTGTAAAAACAATGAATTTTTTATTTAACAGAGGGGTGTAGGAAAGTGCCTCTTTTGACATGGTTAGCCCCCACTTTTTGCTTGATGTCTCATGCAATTTCGAACTGTAAGTGCATTGGGTCCCTGCTAACCAGGTTCCCAGTGCCAGATCTCTTTCCCAAAACTGTACCGTGATTGACACAACTTCAGCCACCCCTGTAAGTCCCTAGTAAATGGTACCTCTGGTACCTAGGGGATGGGTCCTGAAGAGAGTCCACAGGGCCAATAACACAAATTGCGCCACCCCAAAGACCCCTCACCAAGACTATGCAAACTGACATTGCAGGCTATATGTCTTGCTGCAGAGAAAACCAACGAGTCAACATGGCACACAGCCCTGTGTGTCATGACCTCTTACACTGCATGAGGTTTAGGTAAGTCACAACTACTGCAGGCCTTGCAGCCCTAAGGCAGGGTGCACTATACCCCATATATGAACATACCTGCAAGAGCAGATATGACTCTATAATATCTGTGCCATTCTTAGATATTGTAAGGGCACAGGAAAGCCATAAAGAGTACATGGGCTAGAAACTTGCCATTACAAGTTTTCTAGCTCCATTATGGCTATACTGTACCCTAAGATGTTTGGTACCAAACATTTTGTCTTAATAAATCCTCACTGATGCCAGTGTTGGATTTATTAATAAATGCACACATGACACACTTTAGAGGGTCCCCAGAAAACCTACCTAGCACTGATATGGTCTTTGACAAGTCATAGCCAGTCTGCCACCACCAGATATGTTTCTGACCTCTTGGGGTGAGAGCTAACCCTGGGCGTAAAACTCCGCTCTGCTCGCAGAGTTTGCAGATTTTTTGGCAACTCCGCGTTCCGCGTAGAATGCAGAGCTGCCGAAAACTCCGCACTCCGCACCGGAGCGGAGTTTTTTTTGTGTTCGCGTGCCCAAAATGCATTTTTGCGTGTGCTGGAGCTACTTACCGGGTACCTGCGATGGACGATGAGATTTCCCATCTGTTCGCGAGCGCCACGAGATTTGGTAGCCGGCCGCATGATCCCACGAGGGTGTGCGATCGCAAACACATCATTCGGGCACGCCATCGGATTTCCAGCGGAAGCTTTGTGACGATCACGATCCCGAAAACGCAGAATTTGCAATATGGAGAAGGATCTCTCTCTCGAGCAGCATCAAAATGATTATTTGGATTAAAAAAACTCCTCAGATTGACATTTGACCGTACTTTTTTGTGCGAGGAGTCCTTTTTCTTTTATAACTTTTTTTTAAGAGGAAGGAAGTGCCCCAGAGTCTCCAACTTCCTGTTCCTGTACAGCAGGCTCCTCCCAGTGCTTTGTCCATCTCCTGTTCACTTTTCATTTGGATTTGGAGCTGGAAGGATCCCTCTTTGTGTCAGCTGCATCATATATCATTGGATTTGAGGACTTTTGAATTTGAGATTTCACAAGTAAGTTTCAAAATTGGTGTTGTTAGTTTGATTTGGACATTGCACCTACATTTGTTTGCACTTTTCATAATTTCTTTCAAATTTATTGTGGTGGGTGGCCTGTAGTTTCACTAGGGGCCTAGTTGTTTGTTTGTAAGTAATTGTTCTTCTATTATAAAAGAAACATGTTGCACAGTTCACTACATTTTCTCCAACTTTTGAAATCAATTTGCAATATATATTTAATTCACTAGCCGGCCAGTAGTCTGGCAATAGGCCTTTCAGCCAGTAGGCCCAGAGCTACTCATGGGTGCATGAAACAACTGTTTCTGTAGAGTCTGTTGAATTTAAACATCATTTAGGGCATGGATGACATTGGATTGAAATGCAAAATGTTTTTTTGGGGTATTTCACTTTTTTGCATGTGTGTTAAATAAATGACTTTGTTGGATGTGTGTGGTTGTTGTGTAACTTGCAAACCTTTTTTAGCCCTGTGGATTTTCGTTTTTGGCATTGTTGTGTTAAAGCTGTGTTGATTTCCATACCTCCTTTGTCTGGCCAGTGTGTGAGTGTGTTTGTAATAGTGGGCCAGCATTTGCCTTGGCTGAGCCTCCCCGTGTGGCCAGGGGCCATTTTGTAAAGTCTGTGTCCATTTAGGCCTGCTTGAGTTGTTTTCCAGGCCTCCTGCTTGTTGTTGTGAGTGACTGACCATATGGCTGGTGGCCATTTTGTGGTGGTGGTAGGGCTTTTGCCATAGGCCTGCATGTATTCTTTCCTTTGTTCCTCTTGGCTTATTGCTTCTTGTTGTGGCCTGCCTGGCCATTTGGCTGGCAGCCATTTTGTGAAGGCAGCCAGTGTGCTTTTGCCATAGGCCTGTATTGTCTGTCTTCCCTTTCTTGTTGTTGTGGCCTGCCTGGCCATGTGGCTGGTGGCCATTTTGTGAAGGCAACCAGTGTGCTTTTGCCATAGGCCTGCATTGTCGGTCTTAACTTTCTTGCTGTTGTGGCCTGGCCATGTGGCTGGTGGCCATTTTGTTAAGGCAGCCAGTGTGCTTTTGCCATAGGCCTGCATTGTCTGTCTTCCCTTTCTTATTGTTGTGGCCTGGCCATGTGGCTGGCGGCCATTTTGTGAAGGGGCAGCCAGTCTGCTTCTGCATTAGGCCTGCAAGCTTTCTTTATGGTGGCCTTGCCTTCTTGCTGGTTGTTGTTTTGCATGCAATTTTTTCTTCTTTTATCCAGCAAAAAATGTAGCACAGTTCACTACATTTTCTAATAAATTTGCAATATCATTGATTTGAATTGATTCACTATGTGGCCTAGTCTGCCAATGGGTTTTCCAACCAATAGGCCCAGAGCTACTCATGGGTGCATGAAACAACGGTTTCTGTGGTGTCTGTTGAATTTAAACATCATTTAGGGCATGGATGGCATTGGATTGAAATGCAGAATGTGTTTTTTTGGGGGTAATTCACTTTGTTAAATAAATGCATTTGTTGGATGTGTGTGGTTGTTGTGTAACTTACAAACCTTTTTTAGCCTTGTGGATTTTCGTTTTTGGCATTGTTGTATTAAAGCTGTGTTGTTTAGCATGCCTCCTTTGTCTGGCCAGTGTGTGAGTGTGTTTGTAATAGTGGGCCAGCATTTGCCTTGACTGAGCCTCCCCGTGTGGCCAGGGGCCATTTTGTAAAGTCTGTGTCCATATAGGTGTCACAACCCCACAAGTCTTACCTTATGTACTTGTGCAGTAATCTCACAGGGATGACGTGAACAACCTCCACCGTCCCCCATCTCTCCCTTGTAAAGGAATGTATACTGACCAGGCCGAGATGGGACTGGGGGAAGGAATCCTAAGGGCGTGAAGTGGAGATTTCCTATGTGAAGACCTGGTTGGGTACTCCTACCGATGTTGAGGGAACCCTTGTGGGAATCACTGTCTGGAGAAGGGATAAACCATACGGATTAGTGCGACTGCCCTTCCCTCTCCCGGGGTACTACACATATAGCACACACACACCAACACTGGAGGCGCTGCTAAGGGGCATATAGTCACCTGAAGAATGTAGCGATCAGCAGAGATGAGAGGTCTTCAGGTATAGGTGAATAGGACAAACAGGAAGGTAGCTTGTAGGCGCTCCTGCTCGTGCCCTAAAAGTACAACCGGTGCTCCTGTGCAGGGATTCCAAACAGTGTTGTGACAGCGTGCTCCTGTCACAGCAGCACAAAACACACCAGTGCTCGTGCGCAACTGTGGGCTAAATGATAGGCGACTATGTGCACCTGCACGTGCTGCAATGGAAAAGGAAACAAAGGCGCTCCTGCTCAAGTTTGAGGGATATATTAATTGTGGCCACGCGCTCCTGCGCGTGCCGCAATGGCAAGGAAACAAATGCGCTCCTGCGCGAGTGTGAAGGATATGTTAAATGTGGCCACGTGCTCCTGCGCGTACCGCAATGGCAAAGGGAACAAATGCGCTCCTGCGCGAGTGTGAGGGATATGTTAAATGCGGCCACGCGCTCCTGCACGTACCGCAATGGCAAAGGAAACAAATGCGCTTCTGCGCAAGTGTGAGGGAGATGTTAAATGCGGCTACATGCTCCTGCGTGTACCGCAATGGCAGAGGTAACTCAAAGCACCTGCGTGAGTGTGGGGGCCGGGGTAGTGACAGCGTGCTTCGGCGCGTGTCACTGGGGGCAACAACACATCTGCGCGAGTGTGTGTGAACAAGGTTCACCTGTTCACTGGCGATAGGGAAGACGTCTCCTGAGCACAGAGGATGGCAGCTGGCATCCGGGCGTAATCCTGTACTTGAAGCACCGTGGGGTTGAGCACCGCAGACTTTATGCGGCCTCACCCGGTAGTGCTCTGTCAGCTGACCTGTTGCTACTTCCTGTACAGGAAAGCTGCACCGCTAACCGGTCCAGCATTCCCTGTGTAACACCCGCAAAACGCGGACCTGAATAACAACCATGCATACAATTACGGACCTTCCTGGACCTACCCAGAGTGGGAGCCATGACAGTACCCCCCCTCCCAAGGTAAAACCCCTCCCCTAGACAGGGGTGGCAGGGCATGGCTTGAGGGGATGCCGTGCATGGAAGGCACAAACCAACAGGTGGGCATGGCGCACATGGGATAAGGGCTCCCAGGATCTTTCCTCCGGACCATACCCTTTCCAGTCCACTAGGTAAAAGAGCCTCCCCCTAGTTCTTCGGGAATCAAGGATGGCCTTCACCTCGTATTCCTCGTGATCGTCCCTGAGTATAGGAGGTGGAGGAGAAAGGGCACGGCCTTCCGGATGAGCAGGTTGTAGGAGGGAGATGTGAAATACCGGGTGCATTTTTGTCTGTGGTGGCAAGGAGAGCCTCATTGACACCCGGTTGATGACTTTATCAATGATGTAAGGACCTACATATCGTGGCAGCAGTTTTTTGGGTCCATGCACATTGAGGTTTTTGATCGATACCCACACCTTGTCCCCTGCTTTGTATTCGGGTTCAGCTTATCTGTGTGTGTCAGCATACTGCTTGTGGCCTTCCTTGGCTGTGGTGAGCTCGAACCGGGCTTGCTGCCAAAGGTCGTGAAGAAGGGTGTGGTATTCCTGCACAGTGGGTATGCGACTGGTCTGTGGTTTTTCCCATGGCTCTGATCGGGGATACCGTCCTTGAAGGCAAAAGAAAGGCGACATTCCTATGGACGTGTGTTTGTTGTTGTTGTACGCGTACTCCACCACCCAGAGCACCTCTGACCAGTCTTTCTCTACGGACAGCAGCTAACAACGGAGGTATTGTTCCATGGTCTGATTGGTTCCCTCCGCCTGTCCATCGGTTTGCGGATGATACGCCGATGAAAGACGTACTTCTATTCCCATGTTGTTGCACACCTCACCCCAAAACATGGATATGAACTGAGAACCCCTATCCGTGATTAACACAGATGGCACCCCATGTAACTGTACTACATTGTGCATGAAGATCAAAGCCAGCTCGATCGCTGACAGCAGCTTCCTCAATGGTGCGAAGTGTGCCATTTTGGTCAGGTCGTCCACAATGGTGAGGATGGTGGTATACCCTGTCTTGGTCCTGGGTAGTTTGACGACGAAGTCCATTGATACGGTGTGCCATGGATATGGAGGCACTGGAATAGGGTTCAATAATCCAACCGTGGGTCTGGACTGGATCTTTCCTTGAGCACAGACGGAACAACGGGCTATGTGGGAGTGAACGTCGGTGTCCATGGATGGCCACCAGAAGTGTCTGACGAAAAATTAAATCCAACAATTCATTTGAAATACCTTTAAATTGACAATAAATTTCATATCCTGTATATGGTATTACAAATGAATTTGTTGGATTACATTTTTCGTCAGAATTGATTGCCCATTCAGGGCTCAATTGTGAGATATCATCGGAATTTGATGATACCATATGGGGACACGTGATTGTAACACATTTATAATAAATTAAGATTGAGATTCCATATGTGTCATCTCCTAGGAAACAACATATTCGTATATGGAAATGATCACCTTTGGATATATTTGTTTTTTTATATATTATTGTTTGCACTTGTATTATACACTGTATGGATTTGGACACTTTCAAAGATGGCCGCCATGATTCTGGTGATAAGAATGACACCAGTGAGCCATCTTTGCTGTTTATTATGAACACATGACACATTGCGTTGCATTTAACGATTGCGTGAAAATTGGGTAACCAACATCGAAGAAGGCTTTACGCCGAAACGTGTCTGTTGGTGCAGGAGGTTCGCACATTAAAAGAAGTATTTTACTTCCAAATCCGTGACTGCGCCCATTTTTTGGCTTCTGACTTTCTTTGCCAGAGTGGATACATAATTTGCGGCTCACCACCCCTTGGGCGGCACCCGGGACATGTCGAGCGGCAGCGGTGACCGGAGTGTTTGAAATCATTATGGCCGCCAGCCCCGTTGCTGCAAAGAAGAAAGGTTGTTCCTGGATTATCGGCACACCCTCATCAACCATAAGACGCACAGTGAAGGGAGGCGAATCGCATCGCTGTTAAGGAGTTCCCGAAGGCTCTGGAGTCGGAGGATACAGAACCGTCATGACGCCCGATCGGTGAGTGAGCGTCTTGTCACTGTGACTTAGTTATTGCTAAATCAGCAACAGTACCGTAGGATTTGAACTTTATGAGCGGGCCTCCTAGCAAACGTACCGCTGAAGGAAAATGTCATCCATCACGGAGCGTGAAGAGGCAGCTGCAGACATTTTTAGACAAGATGCAGATAGGGGCAAAATGACACACAAGGGAATCAATGCTACCAGCACCCCACCAAGTAACTTAAAAATTCTTTACCAAACGCTTGAGAAAACGTACGAAAAGGAAATACGCAAATGGTGGGAGGCTACCTCATTGCAAAAATATTTAGATTACGAACGAATTCCACGAGGCCTTCGCATTTTCACCGTCCCTTCATATGAAAATCCTGATCCTGAATTACTAAAAGACTGGTCTGAACATGCTACCGAATCAGCCAAAGGTATGGTCAGGATTTTAAGAAAGTACGCCTGGAGTGACAGAGAGAAACTGCTGATTGAAATCAAAAATCTTGAGGAGATGATTAACAAAGATAAGGATAAGAAACAGAGCTACGATCTAAAAGAAATCATGATGAAACGTCTTAAGGATTACGAAGCAGTGATTCGAAAACGCAAACAAACGAAGTTCCAAAGGGACGAACAGGACTATGCAACAGGTCGCATACTTACTTTTGCCCGTAAGTATGATGTCCCCAGAAAAAAGCTGGGCCAACAAGGTGGCGCAACACACTCGAACAGAGAAACATCAGAATCAGAGGTGGAGACCTCCGAGGGGGAACAAACAACCTCAACTGATGAAAGAGCCAATATGGGGGAGCCCAGTTATTTTCGGGAGTACAAATTAATAAGAGAAACAAGGCAAAGACCAGCTCCAAGAACCCACCCTCCAGAGCAACACCAGTCAAGAAACAAAAAACAAGGAGGGGTAAGAAAGGAAGGGGAAGTCCCTACCCCCAGAATTACTTGCAGCAGAGGGAAGAGAGGGAAATGGTAGCTCCCCCAGAGACTATGACAGTGATCAATCTATCTAAAAGAATATTGACACAAGATGAGATAAAAGTGTTGCAGCTAGGTTTGACATTCTGCCCCACAGCGGAATTTGACTATGCGCAGACACGCATAGACCTCTTTAAATACATTCGAAAACTTAAGCTGCAAAAAATTCATCTGCTCCATCCGAAAAAGACATCTAGGGAGGTAGGGGACTTACCATCCGAGATGGATCTTCTGAGTGGACATGACCTCGAGACATTAAGGACACTGCAATTCCTGGAGTCTACCAGTGAGAGTGGTGACCCAGGAACAGTGGAAAATGCAAACATACACTTGGAAGAAACAGGGATTACACAAGTCGGGGGTAAAAGTAAACTGAAAAACAAGTCCAAATTTATACCACAAACTCCCCATGACGCTATTGACGTTTTCAACAAAGCAATCATCTCTGATTTGAAAACCTTGATAAAGAAAGGGAACCATCAGGAACGGCAGTATAATCTCACTAGAGAACAATGGCGATTGTTACAGACACTCAAAAAGGACGACTCTCTTGTTTTTAAACCTTCAGACAAGGGAGCAAACATAGTTGTCTTCGACAAAACACATTATAAAAAGGAAGCCAGATGACAACTGGATGATGCAGAATGTTATACTCCCATTAAAAGATCTGAATATGTGGACTGTATACATACCTTTCACCAGTGGCTTCAAAAATGGAAAAATAAGGGTACGTTGACACAGGACGAATTTCTTTGCCTTTTCTGTGAAAACCCAGTCCTTCCCACCTTTTATCACCTACCTAAAGTCCACAAAGACTTGACTAACCCCCCAGGAAGACCCATTGTGGCATCCATAAAACGTCTACTGGAGAATACTTCAATATACATTGACTCGTTTTTATCACCACTAGTCAGAGACTTATCCTCCTATGTGCGTGATACGCAGGACTTTTTGAGATTGATTGAGGGGATAGTGTGGGAGGAGGACATGATGTTAATAACTTTGGAGATTACAAGTCTTTAAACCTGTATTAACCACACACAGGGTCTCAATGCGGTTAAATGATTTTTAGATCAGAGGCCATTGAAATACCAAACACAAACCAAATGCTTTTGGAAATGGTCAAGTTTTGCCTAGAAAACAACATCTTTATATTTTCAGGAGAACTGTATGAACAACAGCGGGGGACTGCGATGGGCACGTGCTTCGCCCCCAGCTACGCAAACTTGTTCGTGGGCTGGTGGGAGAAGCACGTGGCCTGGGCAGGCAGTCACGATAAATGGGTTGACAAGATAGCCCTATGGGCAAGATATATTGATGACCTGTTTATCGTGTGGAGAGGCAGTCGTTCTTCGGCAGAAGAATACATTACATCATTAAATAACAATGAGTTAAACCTGATCTTTACAGCGAGTATCAGTGACAACAAAGTATGTTACTTAGACCTTGAAGTATATGTAGAAGATAACAAACTACTGACCAGGCTATACAGGAAACCAACGTCAGGAAACTCCATCCTGTACGCAGGGACTTACCATCCAAGAAGTCTAATCAGCAACATTCCCTATGGTGAATTGTTTCGGATGAAGCGTAACTGTACTAGGGAATCAGATTACCAACAAGCAAAAACTGAAGCCTTACAACGCTTCAAAGCAAGAGGCTATACTAATAATAGCCTATGCCAAGCCGAAACAAGGGTAAACCAAGTGATGAGATCACAGTTGTTAGTGGCAAAAAAGAACAGTGAAGTGCAGGAGCTAGATACTATAGAACCTGTTAGAATGATCACCCAATATAATGAACAATCATCACAGTTAGTACAGATCTTCAAAAAGAATTGGCACATTCTAATAACAGATCAAGTACTAAGAAAATCAATTTCAACAAGACCAACAATAACATATAGGAGAGGCAATTCTCTGGGGGATCACTTAGTACACAGCCAATTTCGTCCTGCAACATAGAAGAAAGATATAATTACAGGATTTTACCCTTGCACCAAATGTAAGGCTTGTAAATACAGCAGAAAAGTAACTACATATAGAATTAAAGAGGATGACCCTAAAACATTGTGGAAGATTAACTTATTGCTGAACTGCAATTCCGAATATACTGTTTACTGCCTGATATGCCCGTGTAAAAAGCGATATATTGGGAGTACTATTCACCCCACCAAAAAACGCGTTTTAGAACATATGCTGGCAATCAATAATAAGGATAGCAGTTACCCGGTAGCACGTCATTTTGAGAGTGTTCATCAGAGCAATAGGGACCTATTGAGCTTCTTTTGTCTAGATCAAGTTCCCAAAGATGAAAGAGGAGGGGATAGGATTAGAAAATTACGTATCCTTGAATCCAAATACATAATAAAGCTTCAAACGATGGCCCCTTTAGGTCTCAATAATGATGAAGAGATGTGGGTACACCTGGATTGAGATAACGGGTTGCATCGTAATTTGGAGGTAGTCAGGTCTCTGAATCCCTATACTGCACTTTGCCTTTAATGAGAAATTCATTCTTCCATATTCTATGTTATACACTAGGCATACGTAATAATAGGAATCAAATGTTGCATTTCATAGTGTATATACATTAATGAACTAATTGTCAACACCTAAACCAAATTAATTTTCGTAAATAAGGATACGGTTAAAAATGATTTGAGTGATGCACATGCCATTAAAAACGTTTCCGTGACAAGATGGAGATGGCCCATCCAGGGCGCAATTATGAATTGAATATCTTAAGTCTTATTACCATGACCATATACAGGATATGAAATTTATTGTCAATTTAAAGGTATTACAAATGAATTGTTGGATTTAATTTTTCGTCAGAATTGATTGCCCAGTCAGGGCTCAATTGTGAGATATCATAGGAATTTGATGATACCATATGGGGACACGTGATTGTAACACATTTATAATATATTAAGATTGAGATTCCATATGTGTCATCTCCTAGGAAAGTACATATTCGTATATGACAATGATCACCTTTGGATATATTTGTTTTTTTATATATTATTGTTTGCACTTGTATTATACACTGTATGGATTTGGAAACTTTCAAAGATGGCCGCTATGATTCTGGTGATAAGAATGACACCAGTGAGCCATCTTTGCTGCTTATTATGAACACATGACACATTGGGTTGCATTTAATGATTGCGTGAAAATTGGGTAACCAACATCGAAGAAGGCTTTACGCCGAAACGCGTCTGTTGGTGCGGGAGGTTTGCACATTAAAAGAAGTATTTTACTTGCAAATCCATGAGTGCGCCCATTTTTTGGCTTCCGACTTTCTTTGCCAGAGTGGATACACATATATATATCCACTGGCGAAATCCCAAGTGCAGTCGCGCACACACAGGAACACGGACTCAAGGTATAGCTGGTGCCAAACTTAATACTTTATTAAATCAACGGTGCTGCCTCTATATATATATATATAGCCCACACTGGCAAAATATAGATTAGATTGCCCACCCATGCTCAGTATTCACTATTCAATTTTTTTTCCAAAGGAACATAATCCATCATAATTAATTGCTGGCATCGAATTATCATCCTTCCAGCACTAAAGGTAACGCTTGTCCACTTCACAGGTTGAGTCGACTTCAGTTTGTAACTTAAACTAGGCTGTCCCTGCCACCATTAGGTTTTATTTTACTTTAGCATTGCTTATCATCATCATGGTTTCTTGTTTGGCAGTCTTCTTCTTCTTGTGTACTATACTTCTACTACTCGTTCCCTGGTCTCCCTCAGGTGACTGACTGTCTCATTTTCTTTTTTTGCAAATGCAACTGTCTACTACTGCTACCACCACCCACCATGGCACCTTGAGAAACCAAACCATCACCATGCAGCCATCGCTTTGCCTAAACATCAATCACAGGTAAGAGAAGAAGTGTGAGGGAGGCAATAATGTATATACTATGGAAGTTAATTAATTCACACATCCACATCCTTCCGAGTACATACTGCATAGGGGTTTTAGTTGCAGACTGCATAGACTAGGAGGAGAGACTGACAGTAGTAGGACAAGTGAGCATACCGCATCTATATGTTGGTGTGTGTTACACTATTGGCAGATTTCAAAAACTGGCTGCGGCCCGGCAGCAAAGGAGGAAACAAGGCGACGTAGAAGAGTAACCCCCCAGAAAAGATTTACATCATATGTATTGTAAAACTATAGATAATGTATTACCCTAACAAATAAACTAGAAGAAACCCACAACACCTGACCCACCCCTCTCCCTAACCCCAACCAATGTCCAGTAAATTAAATGTCCATGATTGTCCACTCCAAAATATCACTCCAAGAAGTCCAAATGTCCAAGAACAACACCCAAAGTTTCCCCAACTCCCAACATCCCACCCACCAAAAAAAAGATTAAAAAAGGGGCAAGGGTCAAGAAGACTGAGGTCTAGCAGTGGGCGTGCCGACTAGTGCGCTCCAGGACCTCCTCCAGCCTGGCCTCTAGGCACGCCATCCGGAGGATCATGCAGTGCCGAAAGTTCCTGCAGGAACAACAGGGGTAGGCAGTAGTGGTTGATGATGAGTTACAGCGGGCGGCTGCCAGAACACGACTGCTGTATCACCGGAGGCACGGGGGGCCTGGCTGGGGCCCGGGGCATTGGAGGAAGCAGCCGCCTCCTCCGCCAGGACAACCAGCCAGCGATATTTGGCCCGGATGGCCTCCAGCTTCCGTTGCCGTGTCCTTGCTGCTAAGTACTGCCTGTTGGGTTGGGAAGGAGTAGCTATATCAAGAAAGAAAAAAGACAATTGTAACCAATACTCTTAGCAAAACAGTAACACAAAATTATACACATAAAATTATAGTGGCACAGTAGCACTAGCAGTACATAACATTTGTGGTATCCTCACTTCCTCTGCCCCTAAGATTTGGATGTGATGATTGATGATTAGACTTTCAGGCATTAGGCACTATGGAGTAGTTACATTACTTTACTACTGTTTGCAGGTGGGGCATCTGTACTAAACAATTATCTATTTTTCCATTATGGCCATACTCTGTTAAATTAATGGCAAATGCTTAATTCCACTTTCACCCTGACTACTACAACAAGGCATATGATATATACTTAATATGAATGATGATGATATACGGCACAATGTCACATCACGTCACTCACGTGATGATGACATACTACTATTGTTTGATTGTAAGTAGTTAACCATGCAGCCGATAGGCTACCCATGGCTGACATGGTCAAAATGACATGGGTAGGGAGCGGAAGTAGGCCTCAGAGTCGGAGGGAGGTGATTGATGATGGGTGGGTATGGTACATATACATAGTCATGCACAATATATATGTTGTGCTTGCAAACTACTGTAAGTCAAGGGAGTATTCCATTCTGAAATACAACCACAAACCTTTAAATCAAAAACCTTGGAAAAAATATTCCTTGTTTATTCTTCACACGGTTTTTTCATTTATCATTGCATTGCTCTTCTAGCATTATTTTATTCTTCACCCTTGGCTTTGGTACTCTAGCACGGTTTAATTTTCTTTTACATTCTCTTCATCCAGTCTGACTCTTCACCTACTCTGATACCATCCAGGCATCCATCCATCCAAACATGGCTATCATAAACCTTTCACTGACAACATGCATTTGTCATTTCACCACTACCCATGTGTGCTTGCTTGCCTTGGAGTTTGACCTATCAAACCCCCCCGGGGGATTCCTTTCACCCATACAGTTTCACCCACCCAGGCAGGCATCCTTTCTGCTTTCTTTCACCTTTCACCCATCCTTCAACCACCCATACATCCTATCAGCCACCTATATGCATCCCGGGGCTTCTTCCTTCACCCACGCCTCCTTCTCTGCCAGTCATATATTACATGTCGCCTGACTCTTTATCTTTGTCATAAAACTTTCTCTGCTGAGTTGAAGATAGAATAGAATAGGCCATTAATAGTTGCTCAATGCCTGCTAATGTTAATGTTAAGTAAAGGGTGTCTTCTTCAACTGTTCAGTGTTCACAACAACTTAGTCTCAGCAGCAGTACAGTGTACTGAGTGTACACCCTTGCAGTGAGTGTATTCATAATTCTCAATAAGTAAGGAATATGACTTACCACCGCCCGCCACTGCTGCTGGCTCACCCCTTGCAGCTGCGGCATCTGCTTCCTCCAGAGTGACGTGGCCCCCGCCGCTAGCCCTGGCACTGGTGGTCGGTATGCCTCGAATAAATATTTCACATTTTTTAGATGCCATGTACGCCTCCCCTATTTATTTTTTTCATTAGCAAGATTGAAAATACATAACAAGACATACACCACACACATCACTATCTACAATTCGGAAAACAGGAGTAGAGTAGACAGTATGTCCTATCAAAAATAACAAAATATCCGGTTGGGCATTTTGTTGGTGGCAATTTGTGAAAAGCCTCTTAAGAAGAGGACAACCCAAAGGACTGGACTCAGTGGCTAGCGCTATTGGTGCATCTCATTTTTTTAAAAGAAGAAAGAGTGGCCAACTGCGGGGACATGAGGTCTCTCTTAGTTGGAAAATAATGGTGCCATCCTCCTCCTCATACTTCCTTCCAGCCATGCTGCACAGCAATCAGTTGTTCAGTGTTGACCATCAACTGCTGCTCATAAAAAAAAGTACTAGGCCTGGATTAAAAAAAGTAAAATACACCACTTTGTGGTGTCCAACGTGAGTGACCACCATTTACTGATTGAGCATGAGACAGTAAAAGAAAGCCTCCTCATCTCAACAAACCTGCGTTGAATACCTTACTTGGGCATGCAATCTGCACAGCAGATTAGTGCTACTAGTACTAATAGTAGTAAGGAGTCCGTACTACTACTAGCACTAGTAGTAGGACCAACGGGTCCTCTGAGTCCTACAGTACCACCACTAGGCAATCCACAAAATATATAAGGGAAAGCTGAGTGGAAAACCAGAAGAAAGCAAGCTACAGACAGACTAATACAAATAATGTTAGTAGGTAATGGAGCAAAAACAAGAATTTAGAAACAGATAGATCGAAGAGGATTTGGGAAAAATTAAAATTAGGAAATGGAAATTATAGAGCAGTAAAAGTTAGGGAAATATATATTAATATAACACCAGGAGAACTTACTGGGGCCAGCAGAGCCATCTGTGTCTGAGGCCGCTTCCTGCCCCTGGGAGGCCCCTCCGACTCCGCTCTTGCCTCAGCAGACCCACTTCTTCTTCTTGTCCCTGGATGCTGATCATGTAAGACATAATTAAAGAGACAAAAAATGAGTGGGGTTAAATAAATAAATATTAAATAATCGCTCTAAAAAGAGTTTTAGACAGGAAACGATAATTGCAATAACATTGACCTATCCTAAATCAGATCGACTAGTAGTAGACTTGTATCGCAGTCGCGGACCATCGTATCTTTATTATTACAAAGTTCCATTCCGATTCCTGAATCCTGAACCTACCTAGCCCGCCTATTTCAAAGACTTTGGAATGAATTGCAAAAAAATGATATTTGCTTCTAAGTTCCGATTTCATTCGCAATCATCTCCCAGTCTCAACTCCAACCCCCTTTGACGGGCCAATTCACTAAGTCTGCATTTATTCTTCTTAAATGCATAGATGAACACATGCATATTTCATACACCAAATTGGCACCATTGGCTACTAGCTGTCTCCCCCTTTACCACCCCTAAATTTAGTATTTAGGTGGCATCCCTGGACCTGGAACCTTAGATGCGATGGACAGGAAGACGATATGGAAAAAGAAGAGCGTCTACCCAAGAACTGTAGCCCTGCTGCAGAGAAATTGGTGCCAAAACCCTGCCTGCTGACTCAAGGACTTGACAATCGTGGTTGTGCTGTCTTGTCCTGAAACTGTGAGGACCCCAAGAACCCTGGAGCCCTTCCAGCCTTCAACAAATCACCAGAGAGCCTCTCTAGGTGTAGTGGCTCTACTACACAGACTCTGGGCTTACCAACTTGCTGTTCCCCGGCGACTCCGATGCAGCACCTGGACCAAAAGTGGACCACCAGCTCGAAGGGTCAGATCTTCACTAAGTTTGGGGACACCAGGACCTACCATAGCCATGCCGCACCAATACCCGGGGTACCTCCTGCAATATGCACCAAGAAGAAGAGTACCCTCCGGACTCCAACTGTCCAGAAAGCAAGCACCCATTGAGGGACATTGAGACCGCTGAGACCCACGTTGTGAGTGGCCCAGCTGTCCTGAAATTGACCCTCCAAGTTGCCTGCTCCTGACCAAGAAGGCACCTTGACACACGCTGCCTGACTGACCTATCTGCTCTGCTCCCAGCCTTATCGGCCCCAGTAACGCTGATCCAGCTGTGCTCCCTTGGTCCTGAGGCCATTGTGACCTGCTCCCTTAAGTAGTCCCCTCCGGACTTACCTATAAGTCCCCTTATACAGTGTGTTTTCAAGTGGCCCCCTTTCCCCTAACACTCCAGCTACCAACTACCGCAGCACCCTGCTCCCAGCCAAATCCCAGATGCTCCTGAGAATCCGCTGGTGGAACATTGGACCTGGCTGTGCCAACTACTGAACTCCGAGAGGTGAACCTTGAAAGTCGACTGTACAAATTTATATGCATTTTTGTCTTTCTCCCCATTGACTTCAATAGTGCGTATTGAGCACAAATGTGATTGATTTTGCGAACCCCAGAAATTCATAACTTTAAAAGTACTTACTGTTGAATGAAGTTCTTGGCCTGAAAAAATATATAAAAATCAATGTTATTTTTGCAAATTGGTCTTGGATTTATTCTTGAGTATGTGTCTCATTTATTGCCTCTGTGAGTACAACAAATGCTTAGCACTACCCTCTGCTAAGCCTAACTGCTCACCCACACTACCACAAGTAGAGCATTAGTATTATCTACTTTCACCTCTGTAAACCAATAGCAGCGGCAGGGTTGTAGGGAACGATGGCTGGTGGGTGGGAGAAGGTGGGGGGGTAGGGAAAAAAAGATAATTAAGAAAGAAAACAAAACTTACCTGGTGGCCGCCGTTGCCAGCTGCCTCCTCTCCGCCGACACAGGAACCAGGAAGCACCCAGCCTCCCAGACTCCCCTGACCAATCACAACGCTGCCTTACAGCAGCATTGGGATTGGTCTGAGCCTTGTGGTTCGGTGCTCAGAGAGGGACTGGGAGGCTAGGCATGTTCTCCACCCAGGCTGTGCAATACAGCCTGTCGAGAACATACAAAGTGTGCATGATGGTTTGGTTGGCCCTAGACAGCCAGCCAAATCATCATGCGCACTTAAGGTGCAGTCACCACTTCTCCTCCCTCGACGTCACCGGAGCCCGACCCCAACCTAACTTAACCTGGCTGCAGTGCAACTGCAACACTAAAAACATAATGATAATAATGTTCCTTTATTATCATTTTATTTTTCCTTTGCAGTGCTTTAAAGCAATGGGGCGACGCTCCTCAGCCCTAGCGGAGGAGCCACCGCTGACCAAAAGAGGATCCACTGGATTCTGTTTAGTACACTATATAAAGAGCCACCTTCCTACAAGGGGAATATGTAGTGTCTTGCAATATTTTTTAATGGAACTCTTTTGGCTCCTATTGGACTCTGTAGAGCTGTGACGTAGGTGTCAGAGCGCAATGCCATGGAAGCTTGTTTTAGAATGTTGAGTTCACAGTTACACGCAGCAGAATAAGGACATAAGCTCTATGTGTGGCATGGTCATTGGAGGGTACCCAGGCTGGAAAGTCGCTACAAAAGGTACAAAGGAACAGTTGTTTCTTGTGTGTAGCTATGACACTGACCAATTAGGCATTTAAATATGAATTCATGTTTAGACTCTGGACTTAAGACATCTCCATTTAAATCCCTGGTTCCCCAGTTGATCAAATGCATGTCAATCCTGGAAAATCCACTTCATCTGCATGTTCATGTATATCCTTAACTCCCAAGATGAGCAGACCTTAGAATCAAACCAATCTCTATTACAAAGCAGTGCATCAAAAATATATGTGCATTTAACACTTCATAATTATTATTGATAGTAGGCACAGCGGAACAGAAAAGACAAATTTCTGAGCAGCAGTGCCAACTATGCCGTATCTGATTATTTACCAGTAGGCTTTACTGATGCACATAATAATTGCATTTTACAGAGGGATAAGAGAAGACTCTGATATTGCCATCCATTCATGAGGAGGTACAAGATGCAGTATGCATCAATGTTTAAAGAATCTGAATGTACCTCATTAGGGTCTACAAAATATTGCAACATCAGTTGGCTGAAGCAGACTACAGTCACACAGCACTGTACACCTAGGTGTCCATTGGTTCTACTCCACCATCATCACAGGGTAAAGGGTCACCTCCACTGCAGTTTTAATGGTTCAATGCAACATCTTAAAACGACGCTTAATCTGATGTTCCATAATGTTTGCAGTAGCTAACGTGAGGTTAATTGCACTACCGCGGAGTTGAATAGCCTAGAGAAAGAAGAACTATGACAGATTAAAAACTATGAACTATGCTATGAAAAATGTACCAAATATTTACATACTTAATCTACAGGCACTGCCACTGCAAACGTCTAGGCATTTGACACATTTCCAGATTTACATATGTTGTAAATCTGGGAATGCGTCAAAAGCCTATGCCTCCCCAGGGGTGGCGTAGGAGAGGTTCAACGAGGAGAAATAACATTACTTCTCCTCTTTTTTTCCGCTCTCTATGTGTGCTGCATTCTGCAGTACACATAGAAAGAAGAAATTTCCTCCATTGATTGTTTTTGTGCAGGAAGGTATTCTACAATCATCCTACAACACAGACTCCTTTGCACCCAGTGGCGGCTGACAGAGACAAAGGCCGGTGGGATGGGTGGAGGTGGTACGGGGGAGGAGATGTGGCCCGCGGGAAGCACGTGGGAGGGAAATCATTGCAGGGGGAGTTGGAGGTTAATAATAAAAAAAAACAAGACTTACCTGGTGCTGCCGGCTGCCGTGCGCTCCTCTGTTCCTGGTCCCAGCAGTCCCTAGGACAGTATTGGACTCCCCATCGAATCACCGCACTGAGCAGCGTGGGGATTGGCCTAAGTGGGGTAGATCAATGCCCGCTCAGATACAGAGAGTCTGTACTGTTTCTCCAACCCGGCTGTACAATACAGCCGGGTTGGAGAAACCTAAGGGAGCATGTCAGTTTGGCTGGCCTCAGACGGCCGGCCAAACAGATATGCACACTTAAAAGTGCACATTTACCACTCCACCTCCCCCTCCCATGGTCCAGCCCCCGCCCTGGCCCAGCCCCTCCCTACACACGCTGGCTCAGAACCAGCAGCTAAAAAGTAAAATGATAGTAACATATAATTTTATTTTTCAGCTGCTGGCTCTGAGCCAGTGAGGCAACGCTCCTTTCCCATTGCGGAGGAGCTGCCGCTGCTTGCACCATGGTGCAAGGGTGCCTGCTTTGGCGCATGGCAGCCAATGGAGCACCAGCGCAGGGAAATGACAGGACAGCAAGGCGCCGTATCAGATAAATGTGGCGCATTCCTGCAATTTTCGTTTGCTCTAGGGCAGCACAGTAGCAAGGCTTGTAGTGACGCCCGATGGCAATTTATTGTAAATGAGGCCCCTCATTTCTCCATACCAGTTTAGTATCCAACTATGCTTGCTCAACATTGGAGTGCAGAAATGATGCTGAAGCTAGCATCTTAATCGGCCGGCTGAAGCATTGCTTTTATCAACTTCATAAGTATATTTATTTTGGTTGTTCTGTTAACTACCATATCTAGTTTGCTACTGTAACAGGTGACAGGCCAGCAAGTAAATGAGACCAGTGCTAAGCAGCAGACTCCCACTCAGTCAGTCCGATAAACAAGTCCCCAAAAACTGTGGTCCCGCACAACCTTTTTAAACTTTGTACCTGCGCTACTACAATTTCTCTCCATAGGCTGGTACTGCCTTTGATGTGCCCACAGAAACAACTGGAAGATAGTGCTGTGGTATGAAAAGCAGAAGAGGATGTGGCACTTGGGCCTGAGCTGCCGACTTTCGAATTAATTAACCAGGTTTGAATCCCGGCGTCAGCCCAACATCCTGTGAATCTGGGCAAATCACTTAAACTCCCTGAGCCTCAAAAAGTACAATGAACCTTGTATACTGTCACCTTGTTGCTCATGTAAAACCTCCAATATGCACGAGTTGAGTTTCCGTTATGTAAAACTGCAAAACATCAGAATAACTGAAAGGCTAAATACAGTACTGTACAAAACCCTAATGTCGTAATCCTGCCTACTTTTGCACATGATGGATGGCACGGAGCGGCACAAAGTGCCAAAGGGGGTGCTTCTGTGCCGTGAATCAATACACCTGAGGTCTAAACTGCTGTGGGCAAAAAGAATAATAAGTAAGGCCGGTGCGTCACCAGCGACGCATTGTGCCTCTCCATATTTACAAGGCCAGATAAGTCACCCTGGGTGACTTTTCATGGCCTTGTAAATATGGGCCCCTTTCACACATTACTCTGCGTGAAAGGCGCATTCCATGGGTGTTGCTGTGGCTGTTCCCACTCAACACCCATGGAATTTGACACTGCACAGATTCACAACATCACGTAAACCTGGGGCAGCACCAAAAACTTATGCCTCCCCAGAGCAGGCGTAACAAGGAGAAATGTTTACATTTCTCCTAGTTTTTTCCTCTTTCCTCATGTGTTGCATTCTGCAGCACACATAGAACGAGGAAAATGCATCTTGTGATTGTCGTTGTGCAGAAAGGTGTTCCTTCCTGCACAAAAACAATCATACTAACAACACAGACACCCTTGGACAGGAATGTACCGTATCTTGTAAATTCGGTGCATTCCTGACCTTTTGACTTGGCATGGGGCAGCAGTTCAAAATGACTTGTGGCACTGCACTACGCCAATTCTTTGTAAATGAGGCCCATATGTGTCACCATTGTGCAGGAGCTAGACCAGAACTGTGACTGTGACCAGGCAGTTTCACAGTACCGAAATCTGCTACAGAAGCCCAATTGGCAATCGAACAGTATTGTGTGTAACAGCAGCGCAACTACAATGAGCTGCAACAGAAGGCAGTGAAGGTCTTCTTCTCAGCGGGGACTCTTCTCAGCGGGGACTCATGTAATCGGATGAAATGCCATCAATTAAGATGACTGGCACTGCCTCAATGTAATGGCTGTCCTGTGGGCTGATCTAGAAAGTGATTGACACTGAAAATAAAGCAATGGCTAAAGGGGATTGACCCCTTACCCTACTGTATGTATGAAACTTGTGGGCGGATCCAGAATGTGAAGGGCACCTCAGTCAAACAATAGCTAAAGGATCACATATTCATCGTCCCTCTCATTATCCTCATCAGATCCAACTTCACCATCTACATTTCTACTTCCACTTGGTAGTGTCTTCAATACTTTCCTCCCTTTAAATCCTAGACTATGCTTCAACATAGCCAACTTTCTTCTTGCGACGAAAATGTCTCGTCTGAAGGCCTCTAAATAAGTTTCTAAGGCTTCACACCAATCCTTTCATGGCATAACTGGATCTCCAGGAGCAGCTAGGAAATCTGGTGGAGACGTTATGGACTGCATCACAGCGTAGCAATTAAAACAACAAAAGTATTCACTGTTGTCTCAGTAAACACAATAAATGTAGCCGCCAATGCTCCTGCTGGTTTTGCCTGCCAAAGGGAGAGAAAGCCATGCCTGCAGCTACTGGGATACGCACCCCTGCACCTGAGTAACATGCTTAAAAGTGCGACGCCGACCTGCAGCGCTTGTAGACACCAACGCTCCTGCTTGTTTTGCCTGCCAAATGGGGAGAAAGCCTTGCCTGCAACTACTGGGCTCTGCTGGGGACTTCCACTACCACCAACCCCTGCGCAATATGTTTAATAGCACGACGACAGGTCCGCGGTACGGGACGCACGTGGGGACATGCCCGGCAACGTCCGGAAGAGGCTGGGCTGGGCCATGCCTCTAACATTTTCGATTCCGGCATATTTCTAGTTGTGTCATGGTCAAGCGAAAAGAAAAGGCTCCTGAACCGGGAGGAGAAATCATCAACACCCTGGACTCCTTTCTGCTAAGAGCAGTGCACGTGCTCTCTAAGGAGATTGAGCTTACAGAGTGTCACCTCTCATTGGAAGAGGTAAGACCTTTTAATGAAATCTCTGATCCCACTGGAGTGAATGCCATAGAAGCGCTGGCTAGTCATAATACAGCGCTTAGCATGGCTAAGAACTCTAAGACCACTGGGGCAGATGGTAGTCTTATAGAGGAACCACTGAGCAAGAGAAAAAGGGGGAGGATCAAGAAAGCTGTTACATCTAAGTCATCCAAGACACTTAAAGTCCGTAACATTACTCACTCGGATACATTACAGGGCGTATACTCTGATGCTGCACCTAGCTCACACCCATTACTCTCAGGAGACGGCCTATGCCAGAAACTGGAACAGACTTTTAAATCACTTCTTCAGCCGCCTTTGAGTAAACTATCCAAAATAGAGGCGAGATTAACTCTCTTACTCAATACAGTACAGGCTTGTGACTGAACGGAGAGGGGAAGGGTGTATGAGGGCAATCTAATACAAGCTCAGTTGCCCTCTGGGCATCCTACTCATATTCCGGTTCCTGAGCTATACCCATGGGCTGGATCTCAATCATCACAAACATTACCCAAAAAGAGATTGGGTGTTTCCTCAGGTAACCAAAGGCAACTCCGGATGTGAATATAAAAGGAAATTAAATAATGAGTCATCACGCCCCACAGACTACTTCTACATTACCAGCAGAAGGGCTGTCAAATGCCCACCAAATGGAGCAAGCTCTGTTACTAACATTGGGGGTAGTAATGGGTGTGAAGCCAGGGGGCCTGCTACTGACTATGGTTGCGGTCCCACAAATTCAGCGAGGGCAGAGAAACCAGTTGGAAGATTAGAACTACCACCGGCAGCATGCTCTTTTGTAATAATTCTATTTAACACCCCCGAACTGAGATCAGAACAGCAAGAATCTACGGGACATTGATGGACAAGACTTTGCACTGGTTGTCAAAATTTTATAAGGGTAGATCCAAGATATATAATCATATTATTATGGGCAGACGAGTGAACTGGGTGGGCTATGGCCCAAAATCCATAGGGGGGACTGCATAGTTGTAAATTTTAATAGGCAATGGTTGGTCGAGCATTTATTGAGTACACTGCCTAACACCTCACAGCTTGACAAACAGATTTTTGCATTACCATTAGGCTTCTTTTACAAACCTCAAAGGTATGCTGTAAGTACTCAGTTCATGGTCAACCCAACTCATCATTCCAATCCCCATTGCGATGTAATGAACTCATCTCTGCCTACCAGAAACAGATTTGCAGCTTTGAGTGATCTTGAAGTATGCGACTGACTACCCGTATCATCTGAACTTCCTAATGATCTCCAGGTTTTCCGTGATATATCCCCCAGTCAGGAGAAAACTGTTATATTGAGAGTGCCTACAGAAACCCTAAAAATAATTTCATGGAACATAGCGTGTTACAACCAAAAAAAAAAGGAACTCTGATTGGCTATCTTTTTTGTCGAATTTCGACATCCTATGTCTCCAAGAAACATGCAAATTAAATCAGATCACCTTAGATGGGTACTGCACCCTTCAGGCAGATGCGGTCCCCTCTAGAGCTGGTCGTTCAAGTGGACGCATAGTTACCTTAATAGCCAACACAGCTAGGAATTAAGATAGTTACTTTTCTATATGTTCCACCTAGTAACCATAATCTTTTGTGCAAAGGTCGTAATGGGAGGGATTGGATCCTGATTAATTTTTATAACAACAATTTTGAAGGTAACATGGCATCATTTTTAGAACTAATCGAGAAGGATATTGGCCATCTTATTAAATCTCATCATAAACTCCTTGACATAATATGGATGGGTGATTTTAACGTCGATAGTTTTAGCAGGGCTGATTCCTCAGTTTGCGGCCTGACTGATGGCCTTAAGGATCCTGTTACCCATTTCAGGCACAACGATTATGGTAATGCACTTAATAGACTATTAATAACTAATAATCTCGAGATAATAAATTCAGTTGACACTAAAACGGGACAATTAATTTATATGCTTTCTTCTGGGTCCTATAGTACTATGATTGATTACATTTTGGTCTCTTAATCTATAAGAGGAAAGTTTTCCCACATTAATACCAAATTCCTTGCCTTTAGTGACTATGTAGCTATCACATATCAAATGAAGTGGGGGCATGGTAGAACTTTCACCAGAAATCGATTGCCAAAGCCGTTCATTGCAAGGAAAAACGGGGTTGTCTTGAAATGGGGGAAGACTGATACCGCAATGCTTATGCGTACTACTGTTACTAAGATGCACCATGAAATTTCTATGTGCTTAGATCCAAATCTTCCTATTAAGGAAATCCCATTAGCCTTTGAATGGATCCTAGTTGAAATTCATAGTAAACTCCTTTGACCGAGCGTCCAGCAGGTGCCTAGAGAATTTGGCTGGTTTGATGTCGCCTCTACTACGGCACTAAAGATCCTTCACTCTATTCTGAGATCGAAACCTAGAGATGTGGCCTTGGTAAAAATGTTACGCCTCTCTTATAAAGAAGCTAGAGCTAATAGGATGATGGTCCTAAAGTAAGAAGCCTGGGACAGGTTACAACGAGCAGCAATGTCAAAGAATAGTAGGGATTTTTGGAGTGCAATCAATGCCCCGTTCCTTAAGGATGAACCAGAGATTACCCTGGATCTGCACATTAGTGAGGAGGCATGGGTGGCATATTTCAAAAAGGTTTTTGGGAAGCCAGGGGAAGAATCCCAAGTGTCACCTGGTTTCTGTGCGTCCACTCCTGAGGACACAAATTCCTTTAGTGGGCTGAAATGAGATTTGCCCTGAACTAGTGCAGTACTTTGAGGGCATCTGGCCCCAATGTGGTCCCTATCGATTTCTTTCTACCCAATTAGACATTGTGGGCTCCATTACTTACTAACGTCTTTAATGTCTTAGCCCAAACAGGAGATCCCCTTCTTGGAAAACGACGGTTATCATTCCAATTTATAAAAAGGGGGACAAGGCTATCACTAAGGAGCAAGACTTAAAAAACAGCTGAGACTAACCATAGAAGGGAGAAAACTGGAGGTGGTGGATACCTTTTCTTATTTGGCTGTAATATTTGACTCAAAAAATACATGGCAAAACATGGTGGTGAACAGAGGGCTTCTACTGGAAAGAAGTATAGGGACAATCATGCTCCACCTATAATTGTCACTCTGAACTGGATGCATCTTACATCTCGGATAAGATTACTTCTGCTCCAACTCTTTTATGGCATTCAGTTTGGAGAAGAGAATCATTAAAGCTAACTCAAGAAATCCTACTGGAGTACCTAAACCTAGATGGTATAGGTAAGCTAAAGGGGCTTCAATATGTAAGGAGCAGCCTATACTCCATTGGTTTTGGCAAATTATTTGACAACCCATCCACATGTTTAGTTGTTTCTAAGGCTGAACTGAAGGCCCTAAAGCCGGCCCTGACAGGAAAAGTACAGAGAGATAGACAGGACTCTAACGTTACCAAGTCTAGGCCCATACAATACAATTTAGCATCTAGAATAAACAAAATTGGTACTAAATATTTATATTTTGTTACGAACACACAACACAGATATATATTGCTGAGGTTTCGTTTGAAGTATATTCCCTTTATGTTCGGCTTTCCTTCTAATTCATATTCTGCAGATGCCCTTTCAGTTTGCCCATGTGATGCACTGTCCGCACAAGGGTAGCTTAATCTCCTATTCTTTTGTAGTCTGTATAACGAGGAAAGGAACAGATATATCCTCCCACTTATGCGCAGTTTTAATTTTAGATGATGTTGCCAAGCTCTCTACTTTTTACAGTTGTTATCTGATCCTTTTACATGTTGTTGCTTGGCCTCGTTTTTATGGTGTGCCATAAAAAGGAGAAAACAACTTCCGTAACATTAAAAACACATTGAAGTCAATATATGAATTCTCTATATACTAATTCTCTCTCTTTTTAGTTATGCTGTATCAAATTATGTTATTTTAATTGAAGATTTTTAATGAACTATTCATATATTTGTACTTTAAAGTTTTATGATTAATAAGATTTTATGTGCATTGTATGTAGAATACTTTTTATGCCGTTTTTTGTACTGGCGAAATAAAGTGATGATGATGATGATAACAATAAACGGACACAGTAAAAGTAGTCACCGTTGTCTCAGAAAAACATAACAAATTTACAAAACAAGCATAATCACCGCTGTCTGTTTTTTTCCTTTTTTTAAATTGGTCTAATATATTAGTGTATGTTGCCTAAGAAACATGAATGCCTTACAGACTTTCCGTTCCAGGTTAACAGTCTAGTGTTTATTTACTAAAGTGCTGTCTGATTGGCCATTAGTGTTGCCAACCAACAATTTGCTTTCCGATTTGCTACTGGAGATGCTCCTATTACTAATGTAATCCGACCCAGTGCTGTACAACAGAGCTCTACTGGTCCCTAACAGTCCTGACTTACACAAGGAACCACCATGTACGCTGCTTGTACTAGTACCTGCACCCACCTCACACTGTATTTGCACAACATGCTTCTCTCTGCAGCATAAAAAAGTTGTTTACACAATTATTTATCCGCTGCGTTCCTAGCCACCTGTGCCAACTCAGCAAGCTAATTGTCCAACTTTCAGGTCTCGACAATTCAGTTGCACACGCCACACTTCTGCATTGGATGTGCAGACTTCAAATGCACTAACTTCAACTGCACACGCCAGCTCAGCATGTTCTTGAAATCGATATCCTTTGGCTGCACGCGCTGTTTCAATGCGCTGAACTCGACCGCACGTGCCTGCTCAGTGCATTCTATTAATCAGCCAGAATGAATGAGGCTGCACATGCTAGTAAAACGTGCCCACCAAAACGGTGTGAAGACACAGGCTCACTCGCTCGTGCACGCGCGCTCTCACCATCATTTCAAATCCTCAAATGTCCCCCAAAATATCACCAGTGTGGTGATACACCGCACAACATAGCTACCTCCCTCAGTTTACAGCAGTAGCTGTCTTGTCACTGCTCACGTGAAGACGCTGCTGTGTAACCAAAGAACCCTGCCGCTGGCCCAATTTGAAATCAATCAATCAGGGGGTTTATAGAGTGTGCTACTCACACGTGAGGGTCTCAAGGCGCTAGGGGGGGTGGGCAGCTCCAACTCAGTCGAAGAGCAAGGTCTTGAGGTCCTTCCTGAAGGCGTGCAGGTTCGGGGAGCGCCTGATGCTGATTGGGAGCTTGTTCCAGGTCTTGGCTGCGATGTAGGAGAATTCCCTTCCTTCTGCTCTGCTTCTGCGGATGCGGGGGATCTCTGCTAGGGCGAGGTCGGCGGATCGGAGATCCCTTTTGGGTGCGTGGAAGCAGACTCTTTCGTTGAGGTATTTGGGACCGATGTTGTGGAGGGATTTGTAGGTGTGGGTGAGAAGTTTGAAGGTTATTCTCTTCTCGACGGGGAGCCAGTGTAGGTCGCGGAGTTGTTGCATCATGTGTTCGTGCCGAGGAGTCCTGAGCACGAGTCTGGCCGCGGCGTTCTGGATGGTTTGGAGCTTGTGTAGGAGTGTCTTGTTGATGCCGGTGTAGAGGGCATTTCCATAGTCCAGTCTGCTGGTTATGAGTGCGTGGGTGATGTTTTTTCTGTGCTCGGGGGGGATCCATTTGAAGGTCTTTCGGAGGATGCGGAGGCAGTTGTAGCTGGTGGAGGCGACGGCGTTGATCTGGTGGGTCATGGTGAGGGAGGAGTCAAGGATGATGCTGAGGTTCCACACGTGGTCTGTCGGGGTGGGAGGGCTCCCGAGTGCGGAGGGCCACCATGTGTCGTCCCAGGCGGAGGTCGAGGGTCCCAGGATGAGGACCTCTGTTTTCTCTGTGTTGACCTTCAGGCAGCTGTCCTTCATCCAGGCCGCGACATCCTTCATTCCTTCCTGGAAGCTGATCCTGGTGTCATCGGGGTCCTTCGTGAGGGAGAGGATGAGCTGGGTGTCATCGGCGTAAGATACTATGTTGAGTCCATGCTGTCTGACGATGGCGGCGAGGGGGGCCATGTAGATGTTGAACAGCGTGGGGCTGAGCGATGATCCCTGTGGTACTCCGCAGTTGATCTCTGTGTGATCGGAGGTGAAGGGGGGTGGTCTGATCCTCTGGGTTCTGCCGGAGAGAAAGGAACGGATCCAGTTGAGGGCGGTTCCTTGTATCCTGGCGTCGTGTAGTCTGGCTGCGAGGGTGTGGTGTGAGACGGTGTCGAACGCTGCGGAGAGATCCAGTAGGATGAGGGCTGTGGTGTGTCCCTGGTCGAGTAGCATGCGGATGTCGTCGGTGGCGGCGAGGAGGGTGGTCTCGGTGCTGTGGTTGCAGCCAAATCCGGACTTGTAGGCGTCTAGGATGGCGTTTTCTTCGATGAATGCGGTCAGCTGGGCATTCACGAGTCTTTCGGTGACTTTGGCGGTGAAAGGGAGCAGGGAGATGGGACGGTAGTTCTTCAGGTCCGTAGGGTCGGCCGTGGGTTTCTTGAGGAGGGGCTTGACTTCCGCCCGCTTCCAGATGTCGGGGAAGATTCTGGATTGGAGGGAGGCGTTGATGGCCCGTCGTAGTTCGGGGGCGATGGCGGTGGCGGCCCTCTGGTAGATGTGCGGTGGGCAGGGGTCGGTGGGGGCTCCAGACCGGGTTTTCATCATGGTCGTGGTGATGAGTTCCACTGTGGCGGGAGTCTAGGTGGTGATGGTCAGCTGGTGGACAGCGGAGGGGGTAGGGGTGGTGAACGGCGTCTGGTCGCTGAAGTGGTTGTAGATGGGCTTGATCTTCTGATAGAAGTAGGAGCTGAGCTTGTTGCAGAGTTCCTGGGATGGTGTGACGTCTGTGGCCTCGCTGGGGGGTTTGATGAATTGCTGTATGATGTTGAAGAGTTCCTTGGCGTTGGTTGCGTTGGCGTCGATTTTGCTCTTGATGAAGGTCCGTTTGGTGTCCCTTATGAGCTGGTGGTACTTCTTCAGGGTGCTCCTGTGGTTGTTAAGGTCTTCTGTGGTTTTCCGGCTTCACCAGTTTTTCTCGAGGCGTCTGCAGGTGCGCCTGGCGACTTGGAGTTCGGTGGTGAACCAGGCGGCCTTCGGGGGGTGTTGTTTGGCCGGGTGGCGGAGGGGGGCGATCTTGTCGGCACATCTGGAGATCCATCTGTGGAATTCTGTGGCTGCGGAGTTGGCGTCGGACGCGGTGATGGGGGGGTCTAGGAGGAGGGTGGAGTTGAGGAGTTCTTCTGTGATTTTGCTCCAGTTCCTTTGTGCCGGTCGCGGGGCAGGTATGGGTGCGGTGGTGGTGTTGAAGGTGAAATGCACGCAGTGGTGGTCGGTCCAGGGAGGCTGCGTGGTGTGGCTGAAGTGGATGTTCAATCCTCCTGTGAAGATGGGGTCGAGGGTGTGTCCTGCTCTGTGCGTGGAGGTGTTGACGAGCTGCTTCAGTCCGAGGTTGGAGAGGTTGTCAAGGAGGGTGGTGGAGTCTGGGTCGCTGAGGTTCTCGAGGTGAAAATTCAGGTCTCCGAGTAGGATGTAGTCCGTCAAGGTGATGGCATGGGGTTCGATGAGGTCGGTGATAGCTGTTGTGGCCGGGGAGCGGGGTCCCGGGGGTCTGTAGGCGAGGGTGCCGTGTAGCGTGGTCCTGGGAGAGGTCTGGATCTGGAAGAGGAGGTGTTCTGTGTTGGAGTGGGGTCACTCGTGCTGGAGTTGGAGAGTCGGATGGAGGTTTTGTGTGCGATGGTGAGTCCTCCTCCTCGGTGGTCCTTCCTCTGGATCTTGTAACCTTTGGGGATTGCGGTGGCGATGTCGGGCCGGAGGAGGCTGTGGTCCAGGTCTCCGTGAAAAAGGCGACGTCAGGTGCGAGGGTGTCGATCAGGTCCCAGATCTCTATGGCGTGTCTGTGGAGAGAGCGCACGTTGAGGAGGATGCACGTCAGGGCTTCGGTGGCACGGGCGTCCCGTGAGCCTGCGGCGGAGGTGGGGGCGCTGTCGGCTGTGCAGGAACGTTGGCAGTGTCTGCAGGTGAAGGGTCCGTGGGTGGTGTTCGGTGAGGAGCTCTGGCAGTCAGGATGTCTTCCGGGGTTGAGAGCGAGGAGGGTGGTGGCGTCATATCGGCGGGGCCTTGGGGAGCCAGGGTTCCTGGCGCTGGCCGCGGTCGGGTCGCGGATGGGCGCAGATGGGCTTGCCTTTGGCGCGCCGGCGGCGTGCCCGCCCAGGGTCGTCATTATGTAGGGGAGGGGACTGACGCTCAGCTGGGAGGTGGGAAACGGGCGAGGGCAGGGGGGGGGCCGCGGGTCAGCAGCGGCGGGCACAGGGAGAAGGGAACGGCGAGGGGAGGCGATAGGGGCAGTGAGACACAGCACAATCAGGGCAGAAAACAAATACAGGTACAAGCACAACAATGGGGAATGAAATAAAAATACAAAATGAGGAGGGCAAAAGAGAACAAGAGGCACAATTTTGAAATCAGTTAGAGTTTGGCCTGATAGTGAAACATCCCATCCTCGTCGCCACTGAGGAAGTACACTTACACCAATGAAGTTCTTCTGTTTATTTCTCAAGTACAGAAATGCGACCAACCTTGGCAAGACACATTCCGCAATTGCCAGTGGTATCTTCAATCATGGTGCAGAAGTTCTATATTCGATATTCTTTTTCATTGCTTCGCAGCATGTTACTAATGTTACTACTACATATTTATGCTCTACTATAATACAACAAGGAGCAACTGAACTACTGAAAAACGGGGGAGGGGGCAGAGGTGTGTAAAGGAAACTTTTACGTGCATGCTCACCATTTCATGCCATCTCTAAATAAGATGGTGGGTACCCACTTTTTTATATAATGCATTGAAGTGAATGATGGAAGAGCAACAATCCGATTTAGCATGGTGGTTGACAAAGGTACGTCATTGATGGAACACAAGAGAAAGAGTAGAGACACTAAACTAAAGATAGGTATAGTAAGAGATAAAGCGACTTTGGTAGAAAGACCTCGGTCACTTTGGTGCACCTTCTTTTAGCACCCTGGTGAATGAAGTCAACACCACCGCAGTGGTGAATGATAAATTGTACAGTATACACATCATTTGGTAACTATGCACATTGATTTTATATCCTATATTTCTAGGCCACAGGTGGTACAAAAACTGCCTAAGTTAAAATAGTGAAATTTCATTAGCAACACACTTTTTGTATTTTGAAAGAAGAGTTTCCATTTTAAGTGAGAAACACATACTAATAGGAAAACTGACAGAACCTTTGACTAATTAAGTGGACTCTTGCATAAAACACATTTTTATTGAAATGAGATAGTTCTAAAGTAATTCCAGAATATTTCATTGGAAAAATCTGTCCTATTTCACAAAGTATCATTTCCTCTGAAAGGTCGTACTCTAAATACATGCAGGCGATCAAATATGAAAAACGGCACAGAAACCTTGAATTTGTTCACAGAAGAAGCAGTAAACTCATTGGGGGATATTCTCAAGAACGAGCGATAATTATTGCCAACCTAGGATAACGCAATTTTACATAACGCCGTCTATTGCGGGAAACTAACGCCGTGTTAACGGTGTATTCTCAACACGACGGCAACAGGCGATAGTTTCCTGATAACGCGTCAAATGTCCATGTTAAAATTACCGGGACGCCGATAAAAAAGGAAACTCTAACTTGAAAAAAGTGGCGATGGGCCCAACAGCGATAAAAATATCAGCGATAAGCAGCGCCAGGCTTGCTATTCCCACGTCAGGCAGGAAAAATCACCATAAAAGCTGCAAAAAAAACCTCCAAAAAAAACAAACCCCAAACAACTGAGAAGCACCATGGAAGAAGCTGGAGCAACTACAGAGGCCAACCAGAACCCCACAAACCCCCCAGAGGACCAGCCAGGGACCTCGGGGAAGGAGAAGGGCAAGGAGAAGAAGAAGAGGAACCCGCGATTCAGTCCGCAGGAAAACAAGATCCTGATTAAGGAGGTGATAGAACACCACCAACAACTGTTCATCAACTCCACTGTGTCATTGGCAACTAAAAATGTAATATGGCAGTCCATCTTGGCCAAGGTGAATGCAGCCGGAGTGAAGAGAAGGGAAGTGGACGACTGCAAGAAGCGCTGGAATGATGTGAAGCACAAAACCAAGCTGAAACTCGCTAACAACCGGAAAGCAGCAATGCAGACTGGAGGTGGGAGTCCAGCGCCACATCAGGAGCTGGATGAGATGGAGGAAATGGTGTCCACAGTCATCAGTGGTGAGATGGTGGCAGGAGATGGGTGACCGGACACTGCTCAACATGACCTGACCCTTCAGCAACAGGGTGAGTAACGACCAGGGACTGTGGGGACGGGGGGAGATGGTCACAATGGCACTCATGCACAATTAAGTATAGCACAGTGCACACCCACAATGACTCTGAATCATGTCCCTGATCTCCTTGGCATACTGCAGCCCATGTAGAAAAAGCAAGTAGGCCCCCGTCGACAATGTGCCCAGAGGGGGCCCTCCCCACACATCACTAATCTCACAACAAACCCATGCACATGTGCTGAACACAGCAAAGCTGCGGGTCCGTGAGCCACACTGACAATGCAAGTGACACTGCATGACGATTAGCATGGCTGCAGTTCAATTATCATGACATGGTGCACGCTACGACACTGAGGTGGCTGAGTGTGGACCACATCCGTAAAGGAGCAGGTCACACTCTGTCACATCCACGTGCACAAACAACCCCTGACGTCAACAAGACATCTGCGGACAAACCATGCCCAAGAGTCCCAACTCCCACCAAGAGCCCAATTTACCCAAGTTTGCAACATCTCAGCACTGTATTAGCACAGAAGTGAAAGGCACAGCGCCTGAAAGGGATAAGGGCCAGCAAAATCAAAGCTGCAGGGGCGACTGTCCCACAATGCAGCACACACACATAAGAATCAGAGCACATCAACATTGGCAACAATGTGGTACAAACTGCAACACTTTCACAACAGAACAGAGGACACAACTGCTGCCGCTTGTGTGTAGAAACTGGCCAATCACATTTGGCATAGCAGGAAACTGTGAGATGATAATGTACAAGTACAACCCCACATCCCTGATGATGTAGAAATGTCCACTGTCCCGCATCAAATAGGCATCTCCTCCCAAACAGTCACAATGTACATTGTCATTCAGTCTGTTTGTAAACTTGTCCAATGCGTGAACATACATGGAACACACTGTTAAACTGCATCTCCCCTTTACATTGCAGAGGGAGAATCAACACCTCCTGCAGAGCAGACCTTACATCTCTTCACTGATGATGAAGAGGACCTCCACAACATCGACACCGACGCCCTCCAACAGCTCATGGACACCCTCAGCACCCCACCCCCAGGAGCAGGGCAGCCCAGCTGCATCAAGGAGACACCGCCCCCTGCACAGACCAAACAGCAGGAAGCACCCACCACCACGGCTGTCTCCCAGGACCCCCACGACCAACACATGGCATTCCAACGCCGTGTGTTAGAGGGCCAGAAGGAGATGGCTGATCAGGTGCGGGTGGGGTTTGACCTCATGGCAGCCAAACTAGTTGCCATATGTGGGTGTCTAAGTCCCATCAGGAACCACTTACAGTCCCTAACGGACACCCACAGTCCGCTCCATGCTGTCCAAAAAGCCATGGCTGACATCGCTGGAGTCATGACTGAGACAAGAACAACTGTCTAGTCAGAGTGGCTCCAGCGATGTCAGCCGGGAGTTGGGACACATGCGGAGGGTCATGGAGAACATGGAGCGGATGCAGGCGGAAAGAATGGCTGCCACGGCTGCACACCAGCGAGATGTAGCTGGGATCTTCCATGCCCTGCAGATCCTCAGCATGGCATTGCTGCCACAAGGCCTGGCACAGATGAATGCTGCTGCTACTACTCCATCCACATCTCTGTCCCCTGATGTGTCAGTGCCTCACAGTGTGGCAGACAATCCACCTCCGGCCCCTGATGTGTCAGTGCCACACAGTGCTGCAGACAAAACACCACCACCCACATGTGAGGCACATCACACATCAGAGGACGATGATGTGGATGATTCTGTCTTTGTGGTAAGAAGGAAGGGGTAGCATTCATCTCCGCCATATGGCCTGTTTCAGCTTGGTTCTGCCCTCTGCATCATGCCCTGGAATAACACCTTCCACTGTCCCCGATACACTCTGCGACACTCACCTTGGCCCTCGACATGGACTGCCATATTTCGTTTGGTTACCAGTGACACAGCAATCAGACTGCGGACTGAACTCTTTCTCTTCCGATGAACTTGTCAATCCCTAAAGGACTCTGGCTGGCCCTCTACGGGGCAACAATGTAAAGTGTGATTAAAACATTCTAACTCACACAGATGTGTCATGTCTATGATCAAGCAAGTATGAAAGTATGGATGAATGTAGGGGTAGTGATTCCAAAAAAAGGTACTCCCTGGGAACTGATATCAATGCGCATGTTTGACCGTGACCCAGATAGGCAGTGAGATGACTGGGAATGTGTGAACTAGCTGTGGCCTCATTGCTCCTAAACAACAATCTCACAATTTCCCAACTTAGCCCCACGTCAATGTAGGAAATAGGGCTGTGTGTAAAAAAGTCAAAGTCAAAGTTATGTGAATGCCACAGCTCGGAGCAATGATTTGTTTGAGTGTGCAACGGTTGGACTCCTGGGATGGTCTGTGCGTAAGTGTGAAGGTCATTCCATGCAAGAGAACTGCGAGCAAGGACTTCTGTGTGTGGGGTGTGTATACGTTGGTCTTTGGTTAGCGCTGTGCGTAGTGTGGGAGCCGTCATCAGCTGCTATGGTATCTCTCAGGGGGTGCCGGGCGCATGCAATTCCAAGGTCGGAGGTGCAGATGTGCTACTGCCTTCTAGTTCAGACAAAGGAGCTTTCATCCCTAATGTTAGTTTGTCATCTGCTTGCATTCTGGAAATGTGATGTGGATTTTTTTGGGGGGGATATCATTGCTTCGCCTTCCGGCATGGTTGAACCCTTACCAGCCATGTACGTGCCCTCAGGGTCAAATTTGCATGCTCTGATGTAGTAGTGGTGTTTTGCTGCAGTCTGACAGTGATGGGTACAGGTAGCTGTGAGGAGGCGCGTGACTTCTCACCTTGCATCTATTAGCTGACACTGTTCACTACTATTGATGGATGACGTCCGTGTACACATGTGATCTGTACATGGCACATATGTCCAGGGGACACCTTGGTGTGTTCCACGCAAGGTATTCCTGCTGGCTTTTTGGCTGGTGTGCATCTCCCATGTTGCTGAGGTGTTCACTGTGCCCCCATCCCCCTTAAGTCCATGTTGCTCATGTTGTGGGACTTGAGTCACAGGGTGCATCTCTGCATCAGGGTGGTTCATATTTGACCCCAAATGACACCCGCAATTTCATATTTGATGCCAAAAGACACCTGAAATGTCATATTTGACCCCAAATTACACCCTGTTGTCTTTTTATGAACACCAATGACAACCTTCATGTCATGTTTTTGTACACATGTGATACGCTGATGAGTGGGATTACGTACTACATTTGACACCCTGAAATGGCATTTCGAATACGTGACACCCTAAACAGCCTCTCTGTACAGAGGTGACATACCCACCATCTATTTGCTATTCGTGAGATTGTTAGCACTTAATGTTGCACTTACACTTGTCAGAGTGATGTGCTAATGCAGAGGACTGACATGCACACAGGGAATGTGTATTGCAATGAGTTTATTTGCACATGCTGTTCATGTGGTCATTTTGTACTGTTCCATGATTGCTAAGGACAGTCACAATGTGACGTGCTCATGCGAAAGAATTGTTAATGATTGTGTTCCTTCGGGCTATTCCTGCTGCAGCTGCAGTGGGGTGTGGTCCACCTGTCTCATCTTCGTCATCATCGTCTGGTGCATCTGACACTTGGATCCATGGGGCATTGGTGCGTACACATATGTTGTGCAATACACAACATGCAATAATCATCTTGCACACTATTTCTGGGCTGTACAGGAGTCTTCCACCTGTGATGTCCAGGCACCTGAAACGTGACTTTAACACACCAAAGATGCGCTCAACAATTCCCCTGGTGCATTTGTGGCCCACATTGTACTGCCTCTGGGCCGGGGTGTTCGGGGCTTGGAGGGGTGTCATCATCCACAGGCAGAGTGCATCACCTGTGAGAGGTAAGTGAGATTAGTGTAAATTGGTGGTTCTGCATGCTGTGTTGGCAGACTTACAAGTTTTGTGGTGTGTGATTTGTGCGACTTTGGGATTCATGTTTGCCATGTATTGCTTCTGGCAAATGTGCGGGATCAATGTGTATTACGTAGCCTCACAGCTGCTGCTCCCTCCCCCCGAGCCTATTTACTTTGTGCGCTGCGCGGTTGCATCACTTGCACTCCTACGGCACACCATTGTCATGCCTGTCTGCGCATGTCCGCAAGCCTGACAACAGCACTGTAATGTTGGCCATTGAAGGTGGGTGGCCAGGTATGTGTAGGCCTATGGTAAGGATAGGGCAGACACAGATGTAGAGTTCAGGCCTGGCTGAACTCGCGCTGCGATTGAGGCTAGGCCTTTGGCTTATGCTGCGGCAATGAAGATACACACGCAACAGTTGGCATGAATGAGCCAAGACCCTGAGCTGTCTTGCACTCCTTTATTTATTAATTCGGGTGAGCCTGCCCTCCGGGTGCATGCTACATTGAAACATTGCTGATTAAGGGCCGGGTGGCGCCGACACTACAACAGAGACACACGCCATAGTTGCTTTTGTGGCCAGCCCGGAACTGAACCACACCAGAGCCCAGAACTGAACCACGCCCAGAGCCCAGAACTGAACCACGCCCAGAGCCCCGGGCCATTTCTTCACACTCCTCACACGCCTACATGTGCGCCGCCCCCGCGGTGCTGGGATGTCGTGCGCTTTCGAGTACGTCTCCAGACGTTCCACCCAGGCTTTCCAGCGGCCTGCCTGGGACGGGGGTGGCCCTGTGACTGTGAAGGGCTCCAGTGGCGTTACCGAGGACATGCTGTTGGCTGCTGGAGGCAGACTTGTGGGGTAGCCCCACAGGACGATGACTTGTGGTGCACAGAGGTAGTGGCACCTGAGGCACTGCGTCTGGCACGGGCCTACCACCACGTGGTGATGACTTGCGGTGGACTGAGGTAGGCCCACCTGAAGAGCTGAGCAGGTGTGCAGCCTGCGATGATGCAGTAGGCCTGGAGGCTGGACGGTGACTTGTGGTGCACAGAGGTAGTGGCACCTGAGGCACTGCGTCTGGCACGGGCCTACCGCCACGTGGCGATGACTTGCGGTGCACTGAGGTAGGCCCACCTGAAGAGCTAAGCGGGTGTGCAGCCTGCGATGATGCAGTAGGCCTGGAGGCTGGACGGTGACTTATGGTGCACAGAGGTAGTGGCACCTGAGGCACTGCGTCCGGCATGGGCCTACTGCCACGTGGTGATGACTTGCGGTGCACTGAGGTAGGCCCACCTGAAGAGCTGAGCGGGTGTGCAGCCTGCGATGATGCAGTAGGCCTGGAGGCTGGACGGTGACTTGTGGTGCACAGAGGTAGTGGCACCTGAGGCACTGCGTCCGGCACGGGCCTACCGCCACGTGGCGATGACTTGCGGTGCACTGAGGTAGGCCCACCTGAAGAGCTGAGCGGGTGTGCAGCCTGCGATGATGCAGTAGGCCTGGAGGCTGGGCGGTGACTTGTGGTGCACAGAGGTAGTCGCATCTGAGGCACTACGTCCGGCACGGGCCTACCGCCACGGGGCGATGACTTGCGGTGCACTGAGGTAGGCCCACCTGAAGAGCTGAGCGGGTGTGCAGCCTGCGATGATGCAGTAGGCCTGGAGGTCCGGACTGGATTTGATTTGTGTGAGACCTGCTGGACCGCAGTGTAGGCTGGAGGGAGCAGTCAGCACACACAGAACTCCGCGGTGCGGTGCCGCAGTGTGCGCTGGGGGCCTGTTGCGCGGAAGCCAGCGATCGGCTGAGGAGGCTGCCAAGCTCACGGCCCTCGGGCTTGAAGATTGCACCGGCACGTGGTGGGCCCTCTTGGAGACACGCTGGTGGCGGCAGGTGAGCAGTGAGGCCTGGGTGCGCAGGGGTGGGCAATCACCGCTGTGTGCCGGGCGGGTCTGGGGACCAGCGGGCTGGGGTGCAGCAGGCGCACAGGATCGCGCAGGCACCACCGGTCATGGAGGCGGCCTCGTGGCAGGGTGAGGGGCGCCGCCCTGGCAGACACGCCCCTGCAGACAATGACGAGATGTGCGCCGGGTGACATGTGATGTAGCCACCTCGTCACCGGTATGAATTTGGCCCTTGAAGGTGGTCGGCCACATGTGTGTAGGCCTATGGTCAGGATATGGCGGACACAGAGACACACGCAGTAGTTACTTTGGTGGCCATCCTGGAAGTGAACCACGCCCAGAGCCCCAGGATATTTATTCACACTCCTACACTGGACTAGCGTACGCGGCCCAGCCCACTACGCTTACAGGGGAGGCGACATAGCTACATGTCCAAGGTCTTCCCCACTGCCTGAGGTAACATGGTTGCGTCCATTGTCCACAACACTACAAACACCAGCAGTATATGTCTGTAATAAAGCTGGTATACTGGATGAGGTTAGCAGAAGTTTATTTATTGAAGGAGGAGCAGGAATCTACCGAGGTAACGTCCTACCCACACAGCGCCAGCAGGAACTGACCAGTGGGAGTTCTAATGATACTCAAACTGGATCAAGGCTCTAGAATGGAGAACCCCATTCTGAGTGTAGTACACAGAACACGATGACACACCTTCCCCCTTTACACAAGGAGAGCAGAAAGCGAGACTGGGAGGAAGGAAAGAGTGAGGTAAGGAGGAAAGGAGAAAAGTGAGAATAAATAAAGAGCAAAGAAAGCATTAACAAAAAAAGAAATCATGCAGTTTTGCCGGAATCCTTCCAGTGCGAGAACTCTTTCGCAATGCAGGCAAATCTTTGGGAGGATTATTAGGAACAACCAACCTAGAGTGCACTTTAGTGCGCATGGGAGCAATCCTGCTCAAGTTCCAGATGCGACCATCATTCAACTTTACCGCATTCTGAAAGAGTTTCTTCACCACGTAGGGTGAGGAGAATTTTGAGACTCCAGCAGACCTCTGGGGAAGACGTACACGCACCCTGTCTCCCACTCGCACGCGACTGTGAGTGACAGCATGTCTAGCGTCAAAGTACTCTTTTCTTTTGGCAATCTTTAAATCCTGACCTCCTTGCCAGGACACAGGACCAGGATCCGCACTAGGGGTTGGAGTTAACACGCCAGAACCAGCATCCAAACCCACACTCGCGCTTTTGTCCCTCATCCACGCTTAAAACATCTGGGTATTGGGATTCCGTCCGTGAAAAAACTCAAAGGGAACTTTATTCGTGGTTGAGTGAGGTGTGAGGCGGTAAATCGTTACACGTTCCACGACCTCAGACTTACAGTCCTTGTTTTGGGCTTTGGCCAGTTGTATGGATTCTTTTAAAACACGGTTAAACCTTTCCACCATCCCGTTGGTTTCGGGATGGTAGAGGGCGCACCGCTTGTGTCTGATTCCCCTTTCTGCCAAATAGTCCTCCATCTCCCTCGAGACTAGTTGGACCCCGTTGTCAGTAAGAAGGCAGTCCGGGAGTCCCTCTCGGGAGAAGACTTCATCAAGGAACTTGGTGATGTCTTTAGTCTCAATGTTGGGAGTAATCTTAATCTCCGGCCACCTGGAGAACATGTCTATTAACACTAGGACATAGGACTGGCCGGAGCTGCTAGTAATGGGACCCAAAAGATCCAAAGCCACTTCTTGCCGGCAACGAACAGGGGTCTCACGCACAACCATGGGTTGGACTCTAATATTATAAACCTTGTCAAAGGCATTACATTCAGAGCAATCTCTCACCATGCGCTCGACTATGAGATCAATTCCGGGCCACCAGAAGTGCAAATGGATCCTTTCTTTGGTCTTGGAGATGCCCTGGTGCCCCTGATGAGCTTGTTAAACAATTTTTTGCCTGACAGGGAGGGGTGGAACGAGCTTGGTACCCCTCCAAAGCAAACCAGAGGAGACAGACAGCTCGTGACGCACATTCCAAAACTTTCGCGTGTCCTCATTCAGAGTTTTTATGCCCCCCCAACCTTCAGTCACCAACTTGCAGACTTCAAGAATCATAGGGTCACTTTCCATGGAAGACTTCCACTCTCCCTCACTCAAGACACCAGCCATGACCTCACACACCTTATAATTGTCATCTTCCCACAAATTACCAGAGGCGTCAAGGGCGTGATTGGGGTTGTTCAGGACAAGGCGGGAGAGGCAATCCGAAACCTTGTTCTGAGCCCCAGGTATGTGGTTTACAATAAAATCATAGTCCTGGAGTGCGACAATCCACCTGGCGATCCTTGAGGATACAGCATCAAGGCTCTTTTTTGTGAATAAGTCTTTCAAAGGTTTGTGATCAGACTGCACTGCGAAAGAACTTCCCCAGAGAAATTGTTTTAGTTTCTAAATGGTCCAAAAGATGCAAAGGGTTTCTTTCTCTATGACAGAGTATTGCATTTCGGACCCCACCAGTGCTCGTGACAAGAACATGATAGTGATCTCGTGTCCATCCTTCACCTGTTTAAGAACAGCACCAAGACCTTTGGAGCTGGCATCGGTGATGAGAATGGAATGTGCAGAAGTGTCAAAACTCTGGAGAGAGGGCGCCTCACTCAAAGTCACTTTTATGTCATCGAATTCTGCTTGGCACTGCGGTGACCAGAAAAATCTCACACCCTTCTTGAGAAGAGCCCTAAGGGTGAAAGTACGAGAAGCAAACTGCGGGACGAACTTATTGTAATATTCGGCCATGCCGAGAAAGGTGACCAACTCGTCCCTGGATTGAGGCACAGGAGGGTTGTCTATGGTCTTCACTAAATGATCTTTAGTTTTGACACCCTTCTTAGACAATTTATGCCCCAAATAGTCAATCTCAGTGAGGTTAAATTTACATTTGTTCTCGCGTGGAGTTAAACCACGTGACTTGAATCGTTTCAGAACCGCCTTGAGTCTCTCATCATGTAACTTCTGAGAAGGGGCATGTACCAGCACGTCATCCTGGTAAATCTTGACACCCGGTAACCCATGCAGGACGTCTTCCATAGCTCTCTGGAAGACAGAGGCTGCAGAATTCAGTCCGAAAGGAAGCCTTGTAAATGTATATGTGCCAAACGGTGTAATAAAAGCAGTGAGGTTCATAGAGTCGGGGTCAATCTTAATCTGGTGGTACACGGCCCTGAGGTCTAATGTGGAGAAAATCTCAGCCCCACCCAATTGTGTCAGCATCTCTGCAATGTTGGGAAGAGGGTACTTGCCGGCTATGACAGCCCACACATAGCCGCACCTCGCCAGAGGCTTTGCGGGCGAGCACTACGGGGGCTAGCCAATCACTTGCCCCGGTTTCAACAATAATTCCTTCTTTTAGCAACTTCTGTAGTTCTTTCTGCATGGGCTCCCTCAGGGCTAATGGTACACTACGCACCTTGCATGTGACAGGGATGGCATCTGGCTTCAGGATAATTTTATGCGTATAGTCAGACAAACAACCCAATTTCTCACTGAAGACTTGCTCAAATTCAGTGCATAGACCATCTACTTGATCGACCTTGGCAGGCTTGGGTGCACCAGCATAATCAGGAGGTGATGGAGGTAGGTCTTCCTTCAAGACTATACATGGATCCCCACCAGGAATTAGCATGAGTCCAAGATCGGCCTGGTGAATCCAACTTATTATACTGTCACCCTTGGAGGAGATGTAGATTTTATGGCACGACACGGAGGCCAATATTATGCAATCTCCTTTTATTGCCAGCTCACACAGCAGCAACAATTAACAAGAATTTAGAACTTTGAAAACATTCTAATCATCTATATAGTCCAGCCACAGGCAGCCATCTTCCTTCTTTTATTGTTGCTGCTCACAAGATAAGTAATTTTTACTCTCTAATCTCTAATTACTTCTATTACTACCTTTAATACAAGCTACAATTTACCATATGTCTATTTAATCCTTATTAGATCATTGCGCTATATTGTGCTTATTTTATGTCTGTCAGATGCTATTTTATTCACTTTAAGGATTAACACCCTTTTCCTTTCTCTTATTTCCTAAGCCTCGGGCTGCCCCCCTCACACTTGTTAGCCGTATATTCCCCGTCTCGTAACCCGAGACTCTATCTCCCCTGTCTCTCAGAGACACCAATCTTCGCCCTTTCACCACCAAGTGGCCCACTTTTAAAAGACACGCCGGGGCCTCATTCTAACGAGGCCCCGCGTGCCGTGCTTTCTCTCAGCGTGGCTCATGCGACCGGTCCCATGGCTGCTGGCACGTACGCGAGCCAATTTCATTCTTTTTAAAATATGCTACCTCAGTTAACTAAATAAATAAGGGCGTCTTACCTTAACACCGCTCCACGGGGCACAATAACGCTCATCTCTCTCCCGGTGCGGCCGCAACTTCCAACGCGACCGCACCGGGACCATTTTCAAAGCGGAATAGGAAACAAGGAAGTGCACCCTCGACTTCACAGATTAGAGGAAAGACCCCTTCACAAACTTCAGACACGTCACCATACCCTTCATTTTAACCACTAACGACAGTTACATCTCGAAGGAGAACATTGTTTCACCACAGCTGCCCCTGCTGGCCTAATATTTAACCTAATCTCTTTAAGTAGGAACTTTAACTGCTTATATAGTCTCTCTATATAATTAGCCTATATTAATTATTATTTAGCAACATACAGTTAACTTAACTAGTATAGTTAACTTAGTTAATATAGTTACCTAAGAAAAAAAAAAATGTCTGAGCAACAGTTAGACTCATTAGTTGAGGGTAAATTAGAGGAACTGGTAAATAGGGCTTTAGGCAAACTGATGGGGTCGCTGGATGACACCATCAATAAAAATTAGAAGTACTTTCCAATAACCAACCAAGTGACCAACCCGGATGCTCTTACTGCCCTGATAAATCTCAGAAAAAAAGGCCATCAGGTGATCACCCTCACAAAAAATCTAAGAAATCTAAAGGCATCATTGAGGGTCTACCGGATGACGCCGGTGATGGACTCAGTGTGTTCGACACTGTGGATGGGCATGAAAGAGGCCCGGTTGTCCCTATATCCAGTGAGTCTGATGACGACCAAACATACGAGCCGGAACTAGAATTGTCCTGCTCTTCAGAGTTCGACTCTGACTACGAGAACTTGCCCACAACCAAAAAAGGGACATCTGATGAGGCATCAAAGGCCTCTGGGTCTAAGATGGGGATTCTTGACCCATTTGGGGACAACATGTTTGATCCTCTCTTGATAAAACATCCCCTGTCACCTGAATGGACCCCCTCTCAGCATGTGGCTAATTATATTACCTTCTGGTTGAGAAGAGAGATCCCTAAGGAAGTGAGGTCTCATTTACGATCCGAATGCCCTCGGCCATCCCTCCCTGATAAGATAACTGTGACGCCCGAACTCGACCCAAAGGTCGTGTCATTCATCAACAAGGGAGGAAAAGACCCTAGATGAGGCCTAGACAGAGGCTTAAAATCCTGCCAGGATAGACTCCTGGACATTACTGGCCCCCTTACTAAAATGTTCGAGATGGCCGAGACAGCTTACCTGAGTGAAACTCAGGTCGACCCAAAAGAACTGCGAGAGTGGGCGCAGAGAGCTGTTTGCCTCCTTGGCAACGCGAACACGGCCCTTTCGAATGAAAGAAGGAAGAGCATCCTCTTGAAGCTTGACCCCAAGCTGATTGAGCTCGCCAATAAAGAAGGGGGACCTTCTTCCCAGGGCCAACTTTTTGGTGATGACTTCATAAAAGAGATGGCGAAATACGTGGGGATCTTCAGCTCCATACAGAAGTCCCAAAAGGAAATAAGAAAGGTGTTTCATGATAGAGTTTTTGGAAGGGGTCGGTTCCCCAGCCGGGGTACACCTTCCTCAAGACCCTACATGGCATGAGGCAGTAGGTCCTTCCAACAAGCCTATGGCTCCTATTCCAACTTCTATCCCCAAAGACAGAGAGGCCACTTCCGGAACACCAGAGGCGACAGAAGACAGAAAAACTTCTCTTCAGGTACGTCACATGAAAGACCCTTCAGATTCCCCTATAAAGGTGGGAGGGAGACTAGCCCAGTTCTGTGGAAACTGGAACTTAGTAACACAAGACCCTTGGGTGCTACAAACAGTCAGGGGATACCGAATAGAATTCACAGACACACCTTTTCAAGAGAAAATCCCAAGGGAAATCACCTTTTCGCAAGACCACTCAAAATTAGTAACAAAGGAGGTACAAGATCTATTGGCCAAAGGTGCCATCAGAGAGGCAACCGATCCAGGGGTTGGCTTTATCAGCAACATCTTTTTGGTGGAGAAAAAGAACAAAGAAATGAGGCCAGTAATGAACCTCAAAGATTTAAACGAATGGGTGGTCTACCGACACTTCAAAATGGAGGGTATATGTCTGTTAAGAGACATCCTAAGGAAAGGGGATTGGTGAACAAGATTAGCCCTCAAGGACGCTTACCTTACTATCCCCATCTGGCCTCCACACAAAAAATACCTCCGCTTCACATGGCTAAACAAAATCTGGGAGTTCTCCAGTCTCCCGTTCGGTCTATCCTCAGCACCCTGGTGGTTCACAAAGGTACTCCGGCCAGTAGCAGCCTGGCTCAGAGCAAAAGGCGTAAGGCTAATAATATACCTAGACGACATCCTAATAATGGGTCAGTCCAAGGACATTGTATCCCTGGATACTCAGTGGGCAATAGAGATCCTAGAGAAATTAGGATTTGTAATAAACCTAAAAAAGTCATGCCTAACTCCAGCACAAGACACTCAATTCCTGGGGTTCATCGTAGACACCCTTCACACAGAACTACGCTTACCCAAAGACAAACTAAAAAAATTACGCAAGGAAATAAAGAAGGTCTTATTAGAAAATATTATTACACTAAAGACTTTCGCGAGAATTCTAGGTCTCCTATCCTCAACCATCCAAGCCATATTCCCGGGCCCACTCTACTATCGAGTCCTCCAAAGACTAAAAAAGAGATGCCTTAGCATAAATCACTCATACTCTCAAACTTTGTCCCTAGATCAGGAGTCAAGGGAGGAACTAGAATGGTGGCTGAAGAACGCACAAGCCTGGAACGGGAGAGCAATCTTCGGGGAGGAACCCGAATTGGTGATAGATTCAGATGCAAGCCTAGAGGGTTGGGGAGCGAAATGTGGAAGTTCTTCCACAGGGGGACGGTGGTCAGACGAAGAGAGGAACTTGCACATCAACTGCCTGGAACTCCTAGCGGGCTCCTTTGCAGTCCGCAGTTTCACTCAAGAAAGGATGAAATGTTGTGTAATGCTTCGCATGGACAACATTTCAGCAGTCCAATATGTTAGCAAGATGGGAGGACCACATTCCAAAGACCTAGCAGACCTAGCGAAGGAGTTTTGGGGTTATTGTTTGAGCAAAGGAATTTCAGTTGTAGCTCAACACATTCCTGGTTTGAGCAATGGAGTAGCAGACTGGTTCTCCAGGAACTTCAGAGACTCCAGCAACTGGAGACTGAACAGGGAGATATTCCTACATACCCAACACATATGGGGTCCTTTCAACATAGATCTCTTTGCAGACAGATTGAATACTCAACTGACACAATTTTTCAGCTGGAAACCAGACCCCCAAGCTGCTGGGGTAGACGCCTTCCTACAAGACTGGAGAGGTCTAAGACCTTATGCCTTCACGCCTTTTGTCATGCTACCCAGATTCCTCCTACAGACACACAGATTCAAGGAAACAGTGATAGTGGTAACTCCACTTTGGAGATCTCAAGCCTGGTTCCCGGTAATCCTGGAAATGTCAATAGACTTCCCCTTACTTTTACCACATTTCGAGACCCTAGTTCTAGGCCCTCGAGGGAAATCCACCCTCTGATAGAAGAAGGGTCCCTCACACTGATGTCATGGAAGATTTCCGGAGACAATGGGAAATCCCTGGCCTTTCGACAGATGCTTTCAGACTCATTTCTGAGTCTTGGGCATCTGGCACGAGAAAGGCATATAGACTGGCATGGAAGACATGGATTTGTCGGTGTGTTCAATGGGGTATCAATCCCATTTCAACTGATGTAGTGCATGTAATAAATTACCTAACAGAATTATTTGAGTCAGGTTTGTTTTATAGGATGATAAACGTTTATAGATCAGCCATTTCCGCCGGCCACTGCTTGATAGATGGGCTACCTGTCGGCCAGAATGCTTTAACAAGGAAGATTATGAGAAGCATTAGGGTTCTCAAACCACCCATACCTAAATACACCTCTCTTTAGGATGTTAAACTGACCCTACAAGTCTTAGAGAACTGGGGTGATAATCAATATTTGTCGCTTAAAAAACTCTCTTACAAACTCACAACCCTCCTATGTCTGGTTTCATTTAGGCGTACATCTGATGTTAGAGCTTTAGATGTCACCAGTAAGGCATACCAACCTGAGGGAGTATGTTTTTATATTAAAAGAAGAACTAAGACTCTTTCCTCAGCAATTTTCTACCCTTATTTCTCAGGAAACCCAAGATTGTGTGTGGTGCTATGCTTGAAAGAATATGAAAGGAGAACCCTTAATCTGAGAAACGGAGTCGCACAATTATTAATCCGTTTCCCCCCCCTACCTTAGCTAGATGGGTGAAAGATGTTATGATTGAAGGGGGTGTGGACACTTCTATTTTTGGAGCTCATTCGCTTAGAGGTGCCTCAGCCTCCAAAGCTTTCATCTTGGGTGGAGGTTTACAGGATATTTTAAGAGCGGCTGATTGGTCCAACGAGAGCATGTTCACAAGTTGTTACTTTAAACCAATGTCTAATGTAATTGATAATGTGTTGAATGCCCTTTGAACTTGCATAATATTGGCCTCCGTGTCGTGCCATAAAATGTAGATTTTCCACAGCCTGATGAGCAGAAAATCTGGATTTTATTAAGGACACGGAGGCTAAGATTATCCCACCACCAATACCCGCCCGGGTAGAGTAACCTATTTTATACTTTCTTTCAGAGTAACGAGGTTTGGATGTGAAGGTTGGTCCTCTTGGGTACATTCATCAGGAATCCCTTTGGACTTTAATTTTATCTTATTCGCAGCGCAAGAAAAGAAGGAAGATGGCTGCCTGTGGCTGGACTATATAGATGATTAGAATGTTTTCAAAGTTCTAAATTCTTGTTAATTGTTGCTGCTGTGTGAGCTGGCAATAAAAGGAGATTGTATAATCTTAGCCTCCGTGTCCTTAATAAAATTCAGATTTTCTGCTCATCAGGCTGTGGACAATTTACATTTTATGGCACGACACGGAGGCCAATATTATGCATTTTCCCAGCGGTTAGTTTACTCTTGTACTCTATGTCACCCTCAAAGTAGCTGAACAACTTGATAGGTTGGCCACCATAAGCAAGAAGCCTGATGTCAGACTTGAACACCCTCAACTTACTCAATAAAGATGCATCATAAAAACTCTTTGGAACTAAAGTGATTTTCGCCCCGGAGTCAAAGAGCATTTTGACTGAATGACCATTTATTCAGACACTGCTCTGGCAGGCCTGAGTCAAGACTTCACCACAATACAGCTCGTCAGGATCAGAGTCCGACTCATTCTGAACCCAAACTTCCTTCACTCGCTTGTTTTTCTTAAATTTTGATACTCTGCAGGCTTTTGCTATGTGGACAAATTTCCCACAATTGAGAAATTTTGCATTTAGAGCAGGACACGACTTGTCATTGGCCATGTGACCAACCATGTCACAGCGCTAACATCTTCCGGGGAAAGGTTTTTTAGAGTTTGAAGACTGAGGTTCAATTTGCTTAAAAGTCTTAGTTTTAGGTACGACGTGTGCTTTGTCATTAGTTGTGTTAAGAGTGTCGTTTTCTTTTTTAATCACTTCTACACAAGCGAGGGAGTGTTCAATACGTTTGGCAATCAAGACGAGTTCATCAAGCTTGGGGTCGTCTTTTTGCCACAGTTCGTCCTTCACCTTTTCTATGGTGTAACCGAGCATAAATTGGTCACGTATACGTTCCTCAAGTGCGCCTTCAAATTTGCAAGTGGAGGCCAGTTTGCGCAAGTCGGTCACATACATCTCAACGGACTCTTTAGGTTGTTGTACGCGCTTCCCAAAGTGGTAACGTTCTAAGATGGTGCTGACTTTGGGAAGGTAGTGTTTATCCAGTTTCTTCAAGCAGATTTCGAATTCGTTGAGGCTGTCGGATTCAGTGTCGTTGAGGTCCGGTAGGTGTTCAAAAACTTCTTGCCCTTCGGAGCCTAGACCTAGCCTAGCCTAGCCTAATGAATAAGGTCGACTTCCTCTCGGCACTCAGTGACACTCCGCACACCCTAGCATAATTGAGAAAAACCTTCTTCCATTTTGACCAGCGGATGGAGGGCTCGCCTGGATTTGATAAGAAGAAGGGTGGCGGGGTGACGTTTTGCATTTTGAGAGGTGTGCCTGTCACCAAAGAAAGTAGTGAAAGCACTTCAAGGGGAAGTGTGCTTATCACTGTAGTAAGAGAAGTGAAGGCACAAGTGAAATGGGTGTGCCTATCACCGTGATGCACAAAAAGGCTAACAAGTTGTGGAATAACAGATGGTTGTAAACAAATTTGTTAGAAGTGAGCTGTGCCTGTCAGTGAAGCAGGCAGAAAAGGTCATTAATTACAATAAATAAATAGCTGTGCCTGCCAGCGAAGGCAGAGCAGGCAGATTGACCAGATGTGCTTGCCAGGAAATATGTGGGAGGCAGGCAAAGCAGAAAATGTATAGGAACGCACAAAATACAGCTGTGCCTACCAGCAAAATGGCAAGTAGGCGGTATGGCAAACTGTGCCTGTCAGCGAGAAAACCACAGGAGGCAGGCGGGGTGAAAGAGCCGTTAGCAACACGAAGAAGTGCTGTGCCCATCAGCGTAAGCGGGCTGAGTGCTACTAAAGCGTGGCTTTGAAATGGTATGCGCAGCTGATGTGCCCCGAAAGGAAAGCAAAGGGAAGCAAGTCGCGGCGTCCTTGGTTGCTCGGCAACAACACGCTCTGAAGAAGGAGGCTTGGAAGCGTCCTTGGTTGCCTGGCAGCGTCACGTCATTAGTTGCTAGGTCGGTATTTCATGTGATGTGCCTTGGTGGGGAGCATGCGCCGTGCAGGGTGAGACGTCATCGAAGAGGTCTCGTAATGCTGATAATGGTTGCCAGGGCCGGGAGATGTCAGCGCGAGTTACTGGTGGCGCGAGGGCTGCATGTTGGAAAACGGTTTGTTTTCACTGCAAGGTGGCCACAAACATGCGTTTAAGCGAGCGAAGGACGCAGGGCAGGCAGGAAGCACTCACAGTACCTTGAAGATGAGGCAGTTTAGATGAAGAGTGGTCTTGCAGTAAGCTGAGGTTACCGTAGTGTGTTAGGGCACCTGTAGAAGCAGGTCAGGAGAGAAGATGCCAGTGGGTCAGTTTCCATATCACCGCCAGTGTAATAAAGCTGGTATACTGGATGAGGTTAGCAGAAGTTGATTTATTGAAGGAGGAGCAGGAATATACAGAGGTAACATCCTACCCACACAGCACCAGCAGGAACTGACCAGTGGGAGTTCTAATGATACTCAAACTGGATCAAGGCTCTAGAATGGAGAACCCCATTCTGAGTGTGGTACACAGAACATGATAACACACAGGTCATTACTCTGAGAGTGGAGCACAGAACACGATGACACGCAGGTCATTACAATGTCCACATGGACATGTCTGTGCTCTGCATACTCAAGACTGTCCAGCACATCACCGCCACACTTTGGCATTGTGTACATTCTTATTCATGGGTCACTTGCCTCCTTCGCACATTCTTGGTTCCCACCTCTCCCCACATTCTGCAATTGTGTGGCAGAGGGGCTATGCCTTTGTGGATGGTTTGTCTACATGTCTGGCCCCTGTTACCACAGTTACTTGTGTTGTCGTGTCTGGTAGGTGGGCATGTTGGTTGGCATGTTGTATGTGATTTTGTTACGTGTGTATTCCCACAGTTGTGAGTTGTATGATTGTGGAGTTGAGGTGTGTGGTGTGTTCCGTTGGTACTTACCAACGAGCAGTCCATTTCCATAGGTGCCATCCTGAAAGAGCTGGTTGATGATGGACTGTCGGAAGATGTAGGAATCACGCACACTGCCTGGGAAGTTGGCGACGACATTGGTGAACAGTCCCCGGTGTCCACTATTGCCTGCACATTGATGGAATGCGTGTGCTTTCTGTTGCGGTAATTGTGTGCAGTGTCGGCAGGGGGCACAAGTAGGACATGTGTGCAGTCAATTGCCCCCAACACGTGTGGGAAGCCAGCTATGACGCAGAAGCCTTGCTTGGTCTCCAGCTGTTCCTGCGCAGTGTGGGGGAAGTGAAGGTGCTGGGGTATCAAGCTGATGATGGCATCCAAGACAGGTGTGAGGAACTTTGATAGGGCTGGCTGTGAGACTCCTCCGACTCTGGCAGTTGTTGGTTGGAAGGTACCAGAGGCCAACAAGTGCAGCACAGCCAGCAGCTTTGTCTGCAGAGGGATGTTGGTTGTCTGCTGTGTTGGTACCGTCAGCCTGTGGGCAATGTGGGTCAGGATGCAGAGGATGGTTGTCCTTTTGAGCCTGTAGTGGGCAATGACATCCTCTGGCGTTAAGTCTCGGAGGCTGGTGCGTTTTTGGAAGGCCTGCTGTCTTGTTCTGCGTGGCCTCGGTGGTAGTTCGGGGGGGGGGGGTGGTCCTGGGGATGGTCCTAGGTGTTGTGGCCCTCTTGGGTCTCCAAGCTGCATGATTAGTAGCTCCATGGCATCTGTTCGTCTTCAGATGTGGCTCTGGGCTGGGCTCCCTTTATACTGCAGGTTTTCGTCCTACTTAAGACCAGAAAAAACAGGTCTTAAGTCCCTGCTGCTGACGTGCCTTATCGCCTGTTTTTGGACCGCATCGCCGATCTGGCTGGTCATTGAGAATATCGCGAAGTGGTGTTATCGTGAGTTTTTGCATGGGATCGCCTACTCTGTATATGATTAGCGTTAGTTGTCGCTGTCAGCCTTGGCGATGTTTATAGCGCCAGCTATCGCAGGTAAACTGACGATGTCGGCTGTTAGCGCAGGCTTGTGAATAGGGCGATAAATCTATCACCACTTTTGTGCGGAAAAGTGCCGCTAAATCGGCGATGAGTCCTTGAGAATATGCCCCGTTGTTAGTCCAGATAAATACAAATAGTCCTTCAACTATCACTCACATGTAAAGACATTAGACGCTCTGAGCTTTGTATAGCAAAGCTTGACAAAGGTAGTTCATTTGGTAAAACAATTGTTTGAAAGAATGGGAAGCAAAATTTGAATCTACATACAGTTCGCACATGCATAGCCGGAGCATGTTTGTCATGGCATAGGATGGCATGACAATGTAAAGGCACCACTTCCTTTTCATGTGAAATGATGATTTCTCCCTACTCCTCATTTTGTCTGCTTGTTCAGCACCTGTTGCTTTGCTTCTCTGGCAGCGGTAATAATAAACTAACGGATGAGGTGATGCACAGGCTGTCAGGAGGAAAATGGAAAGAGATTGGAGAGATAATAGGAGTAGGAAAAAAGAGATAGTGGAGGACTTCCAACTTGGAACAATTGGGCATAAAGGGTAAGAAGGCCATTCAAAGACGATTTACAATGAGACAGTTAGAGATTTATGATTGGAGGTGGGGAGTAAAGCTTTGTAAGTATCTGCGTGTCATCGGTGTAGAGATGTATTTATTCATTTATTTAGAGAGTTTTATATTTTCCTCAGAGCACTGTACACAGAAAACCAATAATAAGCAGATAATATTCAGCAACAGACAACGAAAACACTGAAACACAAAAACAAAAGATGATAGGATAATCCAAAAGATGAGATTATACTTATCATAATGTAGAGAGAGAAAAAGAAAGGCCCTAGAAATGACCGTTAGTCGGTACCAACAGAAGAGGTGTTGGGGCAATCTTTAGAAACTTCATTCTACCCAGAATGAGCAGTCTGATAGGTAAACGGAAATCCATTGAAGGGCTGTAATGCTCACAACAATGGTTTAGAGGAGGCAAAGTATGATTTACCGTGTCAAATGGTACAGATAGGTCAGCTACTACGATTACAGAATATAGGTGATTGTGGTGAGTACAGGAAATGACGAAGGAGATGTGGGGGAGTGCTTTTCTTTTGCATGAATGAAACTGAAGCCAAATTGAATGGGGTTGAGAAGGTTGTTGCATGAGAGATGTATACCAGGTTGGGTTAAGACTAGGCACTCCAGTATCACACCATAGAGAGGCATAAGTGATACTGTATTATATTATTGGAGAAGAAATGTTAGCATTATTTTTAACAGATTTAAAACCAAGGCTAATTTGAAACAATGTGGGAAACTGGCTGTTGGGAGGGGCATCAAAGCTGAAAAACCAATTGTCTGCCTAGAAGATGTGAGAATGTACCAGAAAAGGACCACAAAAAATAATCATGAGAATAACACTGTTTTAAAAAAATACAGACTAGTTTAACACATCTGTATGTGTGAAAAAAAGGAACAGGATCCCTATAAAGTCTGGGCTTTGCATTCCAATGATAAGGACAAAGGTTGCCGACAATCTGTGTACTGTGCTACTGTGCCATCCCTGTCAATTTTCTTTTGTTACTCAAGGTAACCCTGTCTTTTGTATTTTGGCCCTTAGTCTGCTTTAAAGACAAATGCGATAGGGACATCGTGAATGTATTAAATCGTTGGCACATTTACACAGCACCCTAAAATCATTATTCCTCTGAAGACCAAAAAATTTAAATGTTCATCAGAATTACCTTGCACGCCTTTGGAACACTACACTGGCTACTGAAAAATGTATGCATCACTATGAAAAATATGTTTACTTGAAACATTAAACCACAGCAGTAATAATGTCCCAAAGACATAACGCTCAGCAAGAATGATGTGCTCCGGTAACAAAAACATTATAGGAATATTTGTTTCAAAAGATATGGTACTGAGAAATAATGGGTACCCACTAGATTTAATAGGCTATTGCAATTCTGTGCCATAAAATGATGCCCCTTATATCCGTGCACTATGGGACAAAAACATTGATCCCACACCATGCACAATGATTAATATGTAGCCCTAAAAAAAAATGCGTTAAAAGGAGAGTTTTATTACTTTCAGATGCTGACCTTTTTCTGCAGTAATTGCACCTTCATAAGGCCTTATTTGGTACCTAAAAATATTTAAAGCAACTACAAATCTTGCATGATGTGGAAACGTGGCATGTCTGGTTTGTTCTATGTGTAAAGAAAGGTGATGATGGCATGATGTGATGTGTCTGTATATGCGTGGGCTGAGTGTGCATGCTGTAGAGTGTTGCGTGTGGATGCTGTGGGAATGTCTTGAAGCATGGAATGTTGGTGACCCTGTCCTGAAGAAGACTGAGAGGTGTTTACAGCTGAAGGGAGAATGGAGCCCTATCAGGACCTATCAGGCTATGGGATTTGTTATTAGAGAGCTTTAAAGCACAAGATTTGGATCCCGGTGGGTCGGCGGGTTCCCAGTGAACAGGCACCTATTAGTTTAGCAACAATCGTATCATGATGATCGCAAGTGTGAGACTCTCATTATCACCAGGGTTTACTACGTTAATAAAAATATCACATCACATCCGCATAGGCGCCCTTGATCTCTCTCCCCCTCCCTCCATCAGTTTCTATTGATGGCCACACAGAATTTTTTAATTTGGGTTGGAATCTGGGTCGGTGGGATTTTACATCCTACAATTGATTTTTTTGTCAATGGTAGTTCCCTGTATATGTTCTGACACACCTTTAACTAGAGACTAATGTACTCAATATGTTAATGTGCTATGGATAGCACACAAGTTACAAGTATATATGCTTCTAAGATGGACATCATTCTCCTGTAATATCGTCTTTTTTTATATAACAATATGCAATAATGTTTGTGCTAAAAAAAAAAAAAAAAATCAGGATCTATCAGGCTGTGGCTGCACCCTAAGGGCCTACATGAAATAAAGAACTTACCTCCACAGAGGGCATTCAAAATTTGTTGGACCAGTTCAGCAATTTCTGCAAGCAGAGAGGGCTGGAGCTCAATCTTAACAAAACAAATAATATGGTATTGAATCCCTGCCAGACAGCTAGGTCGCACCCAGTCCTTAATGGTTCTTCACTGGAGAGGCTCCGTACCTTTGAATACCTGGGGTTCACCTTCAATGAGCATTTTAGTTGCACACTCCAGATCAAAAGTGTAAACTCAGATTAGAACATTAAATCGGTGGTAACCTGGGAGCGTTGAAGGGGCCCAGCTTTCGCCCGATAACACCTGCATTACAAATTTACAACTTTCAAGCTCTGGGGGGGGGGGGGGTCTTTATATGGTGGGGAACTCTGGGGGCACAACAATGTCAATGATATGGAACTGATGCAAAATCACTTTCTCCGACTCCTCACCAATCTTCCTGCCAGCATTCCATAAGTGCCACTCTGATTAGACCTTGGTATTTGACCTCTTGCCCTCAGAGTAAACCTCAGACCCCTCCTGTATTAGAGGAGGATCTGGTTATCAGCGGACTTATTGTCCATTTGGCTGGGCCTGGAAGAAGTCTTAAAGCTTCCTGGGGCTATCAGGATCCCATAGCTGGGATATATTAGGTGCCTTCTTGAAGAGATTGGGTGTAGAAATATATGGGCCCATCCGGAAACATTGTGTGGCGTTTCCAAGTCCATGCTTAAGGAGCTGTATCAGAGACATGTAGATGGTAGATTCCTCAGGACTGGGTGTCAGGTACCCTGACCTCAGCTTTTATGGAATTAAAAGACACCTATTGTCTGGATGAGTACATGGATACAATTGAGCCCGTAGCTGCCATATGTCTTTATATCAAGTTCTGCGTCGGGACCTTGCCACTTGGATCATTTACCTCGAAGTGATAACGTCCCCTCGACGATGCTGAACCCGACCTGAGCTGTCCTTTTTGACCTGAGGCTAAGAAAACTGTAGACCATGTCCTGTATTTTCTGTCCACAATATCATGTACGCTGTGCCGCAATTTGAGCATTAGGGACTTCAAAATTGCAACTAGGAAACTTAAGGCAGACACCCTCAACCAATTGTATTTGCTGTTTCTCGCTTTCGCACATATATGTGGAGACACAGACAGAAAAGGGTCGCCCTGTTGCTGCTTAATGCCTGGTGTCCAGAACCTGTGTGTTTTATTTTGCAGTTTCCGGTGATTTTATACATTGTATGCTGTTTTTGAATATGTTCTACCGTCGCATGTTACAGTGCAGCTATTTCTAGGTGTTCTGAATTGAACTTGGCCTCATACTTCAAATTGTTGTGATGTTGCCCTTATATGGTGCTAGTTCTTACTCTTATGTCCCTTTTTTTAAAACTATTTTACATCTCATGATTTTACGGATTTTAATTATTTAATGGTTTTATTGTTTGACTTATTGTTATATCTGCTTCTATGGCAATTGCCGAAATAATGACTAATAAAGGTAAACGTAATAATGTACCAAAGACATAACGCTCAGCAGGAATTATATGCTCTGGTAGCAAAAACATTATAGGAATAATATTTGATTCAAAATATATTGCACCAAGAAATAATGGGTACCCACTACATATAATGGGATATTGCTATTCTGTGCCATAAAACGATACCCCTTAGATCCGTGCACTATGGAACAAAAACATTGATCCCACACCATGTACAATGATTATTATGTGGCCCAAGAATATATTGCAGTAAAAGTAAAGTTTTTTACAATTAGATGCTGACCTTTTTGTGCAGTTATTGCATCTTCATAAGGCCATATTTGGTACCTAAAATAAATTAAAGCAACTACAAATCTTGCATGATGTAAAAAACATGGCATGTCTGGTTTTTTCTATGTGTAAGGAAAGGTGATGATGGCATGATGTGATGTGTCTGAGTGGGCTGAGTGTGCATGCTGTAGAATGTTGCGGTTGGATGCTGTCGGAATGTGATGAAGCATGGAATGTTGGTGTCCCTGTGCTGCATGAAGACTGTGAGTTGATTACAGCTCGAGGGAGAATGCAGCTCTATCAGGACTTATCAGGCTGTGATTGTACCCCAAGGGCCTAAATGAAAAAAGAACATACTTCCTACCTGGGTTGTGTAAAGTCCATACCCTCCAACTAGAACACATATCCTGTGAGGTTGGTTAAAAAAGAGGATTTTTTAAGGTTGCTAACTCACATTCTCTATTTCGACTCAATTAAAATTAGTGTTTCAGAACACCAGCCCCACAGAAGCAATGCCCATACTCAAACTGTATTCCCAATGCTCCCTCCATGTCACCCACAACCTGAGAGTTCCCCAAATCTATTCACAAAGATAAAATCAACCTGTGCCCCCTTCAACTGTTATACAGTGTGTATTTGTAATGCAATGTATTTCCACAAGACCTCATCTACAATGGACCCCACACTGCCACACTGTGAAATTGGCAAAGGGTTCTGGTGTGGTCTGTAGCAGGGCCTGTTTATATTTTTGCCCTATTGATCCACATGCCCTAAAGCCTCTTACACTAGTCATGGAAGTAAAGACAGTTTCCCCTTTTTTTGTTCTCAGATCGCTTATCTGTGTCATCCCGAATGACTCATCCAATGTGCTCTCTCCTGTGTATGTTACCATCAAGTCTTCCTATTCTTTTATATCTTTGAAAGTTTGGGTATTGTCTCTATCACTGACATTAATTGCATTGTTCTTCTAATCACTGCATGTCAGACATTTTTACATGATGTTATGTGACCATGCCTGTGACATGTTGTGACCATTGTAGGATACGGGACCGTTAAGTGATGGGAAAGGGAGACTGTCATCTTGGTATGAGCTGTGTCTGAGCTCTCACAAAACCAAACAATTTGACTTCTATTAGGTAAAAGGGTTTCTAGGAGGCATGCCTAGCTTTTCACAAGTAGCAGTGCCTTTTCCTGAGTAACGTGTGTGTTGTATTGGAACAATGCCAGTTTTTTATAAAGGCTTGGTGAATTGTTCCAGTCCTTAGGTAACAAACAGAGAGATAAGAATCAATATATGTAACATATTTTATGGTGTTTCCAATTGGCATAAGGTTGCTAGCATTGACTAGAAGAGAGATCCAAAAACTGCATAAAAGGTTGCCAAAGTTTACCCTTTTACGGCCATTGCACAGAGGTAATGTTATATGCGTTCAATCTATGGTTTTTGTGGATAATGTTCCACCAACCTTTTAGATAAATGTATTACGAATCCTTCCAGTGTGAGGTGAAGACTTGAATAGCAATTGCAATCAACATATAAATTAACATGGTGACAGGTATGTTATGGTAGTGAGGATCATGACACCCTCCTTGGAATACACTGATATAAGAAAAAGGGACACCAAACCACATACAGTAGTTATCTTATGACAGATCTGAACCCAAAGTTGTCGGATAACTGGGCATTAAAAAAGCACATGCATATAAGATTCAATTTGAGTATGACATGGCCAACAGGTGACCTGTGGAAGGACTTTCATTTAAAAAAGATGTATAAGAGTGCAAAACAATATTGAATTAAAAAGAATAGTGTTTGAGTATTATGAGCAGAGCGAGAGGTAAATGAAGTTTGGCCCAGATTTTGTCCTATTACTCAATGGGAATTTCAGTTTTGAAGTCCACCTCCCACTTAGTTTCTGTGACAGATTGTTCTCTGAGACAAATGGATGTAATAAGAGTTTTATATAAAATGGAGGCATTCTTACCATCTGAGTTCTTCATATTTTTAAGCAAAGTATTTAGAGACTCATCAGGAAGTACAAAAGAGTTTTGAAGACCTTCTTAGAGAATGTTGGCTAAAATATCATATTTTTATGGCCGCAAGACGTACAACGTAGGGATTTCCATTGATGAGGACGGTGAGGACGAGGAAGGAGAGTGAGACCATGGCAAGGAGGAGGCAGCCACAGCAGGTAAGTTCCTTTTTCAATTATAATTCCATTAGAGAGGGTGGAGGGGCAGGCTAACTCTGCTTCGCCACGGAGTCGGAGTTTTGCCTGAACACAACGTTCTCAACGGAGCGCGGAGTAGGCAAAACTCCGCTGGCGGAGCGAAGTTACCTGCCCGGGCTTAGTTAAAATTGTACGTAAATCCAGAAATTGAATTATTCTGCCTAATATGAAGAGCTTTGAGCATAAAATACCAATTAACTTGATCAAATGCTGTTTTAGCATCAAGGGAGATTGCTGCCAGTGAATCCCTTCTTTTTTAGATTTAAATTTCTTTATTGGTTTATCGAAAGGGAGACAAATCAAGACAAAGCAGGAGACAATCCTAGAACACTTATCTCCTAATCGGAAGCCCCATAAACTCTCCCCCTCCCCCTGAACCTGTCTCCATGCCCCCAAAAATGGATCCCATCCGCCCAGTCCTCTAATCTCAGGTCGTGAGTGTGGGCGCTAAGGTCATGTCTAAGGTCTGGCAGGTAGGGGCTCAGTGAGTCGCAGAAGCAGTAAATATTTGGGGCCTGCAAATTTCTGGAATTCCATGGTAAGCAATGATAGAAACAGGTGCCAGAGGTCTGGGAATGAGGCCCGTTGGTGTGACAAGGAAAGGGAAAGACGTTCCATTCCCAAGATGTACCAGAGGCGGTGTAACCTACCCACATGAGTGGGGACTCGTCCCGACCTCCAGTGTGAGAGGACATTCTGAAGGGCTACTCCCAATGCTAAGCCGATCTGTCGCCCCTACAAGACTTGAGGGTAAATGTAAGAGTGTTAGGCAAATCCAAGATGGAGTAGGCAGGTAAGCGAGGTAGTTGTGTGTTCAGATGGCTATCGATGTCATCCAGCACATGCACCTAGTAGGCAGCGATTTTGGGGAAATCCCACAACAAATGTGTCAGGAAACTTAGAGAACCACATTTGCGCCATCACAGGGGGTTGCGGTTGGGGTTCCCCCAGTGCAGGCAGTGGGTTGAGATACCAATAAGTAGTGATTTTGGGTGTTGTCTCTATGCTTGCCACATTGCGAGCGGTGTGGCGTGCACAGTGATAAATTTCCTCCCATTCCTTTGTGTAAAGGAGTGGCCCAGTTCAGACTCCCACCTCCTCTGGCCCGGGGATTTAAGAACAGGCAGTGGGGGCGAAGAAGGCTGTATAGTTCGGATATGAGGCGAGAATCCAAAGTTTTGGAAAGCTGCCACCTCCCAAAAGGGGTGAGATGGCATTGGGCATGGGGACGGATCTTGGGATGCATCACCCAGTGTCTGATCTGGTGATATCAATATCATTTGGATTCCGGGATGCCCTGTTGTGAGCGGAAGTCCTAGAATGACAGGGCACCGGCCTCATGTCCAATGGATCTGCCGCCCTCCTGTCTCCACTGAGTGAAGGTCCCAGAAGAGAGGCCCGGAGTGAAATCAGGATTGTCTACTATGGGCGTCAGTGGCGACCAGAACGAGGTGAGACCCCCTCGCTCAGCAACTTTGTCCCATGCAGCTATAGGGGCCTGCATGATGGGGGACAGGTAGAGGCTTTTAGGGAGTGCCAGTTTGGGGAGGAAGGGAATCTTCCACAGAGATTGGCCCACCACTGCCCTATCCATAAAAAGCCAATGCTTTTCGGATTCGGGGCATGACCACTCAATGAAAGTCCAGAGCTGCACTGTCCAGTAGAGTCGCCGCAGATTCGGAGCCCCCAGAACTGCGTCCTAAGTAGCGTCTGTCGGGAAATAGCAGACACCACTTCCTCAGCCCAAATCGGGGAGTCCAGACACGCAGCTTGGTCCCGTGTGAGCATGGAAGTCGTGGCCTCCCGGAGGTAACTGGTCGGAGCGTCCGGGGGAATACAAGTCAGGCAGCACCCTATGCTAAGCACAGATTTTTAGCTTATGTGTTTTTAAGCCACGCCCTTAATTACATTGGCCACGCACCTTTGAGAGACCCCCCAGTTTTTTCATCCCACTTAAAGCCCTGCAGAAAACCAATGTCCTACAAGGAAAATAAAACAGATTTAAAGTATAAGAGCACTGTAGTGCAGATGCTGCATGAATGCGCTCTGCATTTGAATTTCACAGCCAGCATGGGGGCGTGGACTAGGGTGTAACCAATCACTGATCTCCTGTCATTGTCAGGAATTACAAAGCTGGGACAAACCAAATCATGAAACACGGAGCCCAGCAATTCCTAACACCTGCTTCAGGCCCCCTAGAACCAGGTGCTTACTGGGAAAATAAATTTAACTAAAGAAAATGTGAGAAAAGGAAATCATAAATTTAAAAGAAATGGGACAAGCCCATAGTATGATGCATGTCAGATAGCAACTCCTTAAAACATGGCCAACCTATGTCCCACAAGGAAAATAAAATAACGTTTAGGGTATCAGTACATTGTAGTGCAGAATGAGCAAAATATAATTCAAGAGTGTAGAAAGACCTTGTCTGGTTCCTACTCCATCTTATTAGCCACTGTATACAAGTAGATGCACTCTTTTTTTCCCATCTTGGGACTTCGGGAAGAATTGTTTGTTTGCGGTCAGGAGAAGCACAGGCTTATCAAGGCCACGCGCATGGCGCGCCCAATTTTACTTTCTTGGGTCGACCCCCTATATTTCCTGGGTTGTTCACCGTATACTATCATGCTATGGATTTCGGAATTTGAAGAACTACAAAGATTTTTGGGGCATATTATCAGGAAACGGCGTTAAAATTATCGCCGCTTTAGCGGCAGAAAACTGCAGCTAAAGCGACGATAATGGGCTTGATAATATGCCCTTGAGAATACCAATAGAAGCCCATGTTCTGGTGTCAACATGGGCTTCTATTGGAATTCTCAAGGGCATATTATCAAGCCCATTATCGCAGCTTTAGCGGCAGTTTTCTGCCGTTAAAGCGGCGATAATTTTAACGCTGTTCTTGATAATATGCCCCATGATGAGTATACAGTTTGATAGTAGAGAAGATTGTATATCAGTTACATGATATGGAGTGTAGAGTATGCTAAGAACTGTGTTCGATTTATTTCCGGCTCATGCTTATTTCTCCATCTGTCAGACCTTGAAAAAGTCCATAGGACAAAACACGTGTCGGCTGCCAGTGTGTCTCACCGATTTTGTAAGAAAAAGATCGGAAAATAAAAGAAAGAAAATTTGAAATTGGACTATTTTTGATTACTTTCATGGCTGCCATACCTTTATACTGCATGGACTATCTATTGTGTGCCTCGGTATTTGTGGATACAAACAGTTATCGCCCTAGAGAATTTTTCTCTACAATGTACACCCTCCCAGAGACTGGAGGGTTTATACCCTGTGAGAACCACAGCGCACTATTTTGTTGACCTTACCATTATCCAGAAGACAATTGTAATAGATGTGCATTCGCAAAGGGCATAGCCACCTGTCGTTTGTTGCTGTTTGTCAAGTAGCTGCAGACTGTCAGGAGAGCTGTGCTCTCCTCAAATAGAAGGAAAATGTCAGGCGTTAGCTTGGCACTTCTGAGAGAAGGGATTCTAAAGTAACTGATGACATGCGCTGGTGGAAATTCTGAAAAGGAGACCGGTCACCTCCCCAGGGCTTCCGACACCCGCCAGACAACTACCAACACACAAGATGCGGCATTCACCAGCTCCAATGAAACGACAGCTGCCCATGTCGAACCTCAGTGAGATGAAGCCATCTTCATGGGCGTCGAAGCAACAGCCCCAAATTGTTCTAGTCCGTGAAGGATTAGGTTCCCACTTTCATAATATTAATTTTCTGTCCAAATGCTCCCAATGTCTCTGAGCTTGCAGCTTAATTTTCTAGGACAGCAAACCACATATTTATAGTGTAGGGAGTCCACCACAGCTCCATTGTCTACATGCAGCATAACATCCTTTTCGTCTGCAGCAGAGAAAATAATTATTTTATTATTAGACAGAAGAAATGTCAAGTTGCAACCAGTCTCTAGTAGCGGTGGGTGGAATTTGTAATTCCTCTGGTGGAATTGGAGGAATTTAGTAATTCTGCATGACTCTTCTAATGCATAAATACTAATACATTTAGCCGCTCCACTCCGCTGGATGAATTAATCATTCAGAATTAATTACTGTCCTTTATCTGTCTTCATAACCCTGAGTTATAGTCCTACGTCACTGTCTCTAGTCGCCCATGGTTTTTGATGCCAGCAGGTTGTCCTTCCTTACTGTTAGTATATTAGGGGCAAAGTGGAAACTACTCCTATACCCCGGAGCATGAACGCCTATAAAGACATCCTCTTAACTAACGCAACAAGTAAAACCTCCCTTACTCTCCCACTGTTTGACCTCAGCTGTGCTGCCCACCTGACAGAAAAAAGAGGTGCGTACAGCTGATGCATGCTGAGTCTCAAGTGAGCTGGGTGGTTGTAGAGAGATGGGGGTCTTGTGCCTGCTGATGCTGCTCTGTGCTAGAGGGGTGCAAGCTTCTGAGTAAGCCCTCCTATCTCAAGGAGAGGATCTGCCTGGAGCTCAGTGACTTGCTGCATGATGACATACAGAGCTTTCATTTTGACCACAAAAATGTCCTGGAAACGGAGGCAGTGAGGAGTTTCAACCAGTTAAATTCAGAAGAGAGCAGGGAAACATTTGGATAAGCGACCCTCCTTTTGTGAAGACGCAACCAGATATATCTGGTGTACACAGTGGCGGCAGGCATGGCTCGTGGGTGGCGAGGCGGTCGGGTCGCAATTGGGTGGGAGGTGTTGCGCAGGGGGTGGGGGACCATGTGGCGGTGGGGGGTCATGCAATAAAAAAAGTATAAAAAAATAGATAAACTTACCTTGCCGCCGGGTCCCACGTCTCTGCCCCTGCTCTCCTCTTGGAACTCGAGGAACAGGAACCAGGCCCCACTGACCAATCACAATGCTGCAATGCAGCGTTGTGATTGGTAAGCACCCAGGCTCCCCATACCAATCACAACACTGCAGTGCAGCGTTGTGATTGGTTTTGAGTGGCCTGGTTCAACGCTCAACCAGGGAATGGGGCCTGGGCTTGTTCTCCATGCAGGCTGTAATGCAGCCTGCATGGAGAATGGAGAAAGTGTGCATGACTGGTTTGGGTGCACTTAGGAGTGGGCAAACCAATCCTCCCCTGCTCTACTACGAGAGTAGAGCAGCCCCGCCCACCCACCCACCCGCAAAGCAGCACGAAGCATAACATTATAATAACTCTAAGTTATTATCATTTTATGTTTCTTCTTCCTCGCACTGCTTAAAAGCAGTATGGCGACTCCATAGTGGAGGAGCCTGTTATATGTCATATAGGTACCCCGATATAGTCTAGGTATCATCATAACCCTTCACCTACATTCTCTCCTATATTACATACATAACGGATTTGGAGGACTGACCTTTTACCCAGTTGCAATACTACACATAAGTACGTAGGGTTTTCCTTGGGCGCTGGCCTCATAAATTATGCATGAGGATTCTTAGTTTCTTGGAATCACAGCAGGAACATCATCTCCTGCATAATAACTGTGTATAAAGTTCATTCCCGACGTCATCCTAAGTCCGACACTGGCACAGCAAGGTAGAACCCCTGGTGATACCTTAGGGTATATAAACACCCCATCTTGCAGAGATAGTGAGAGGAGATCACGATTTCCATGGCACTTATTTAACAGTCAAATCTGAGTAGTTCAGTCGTGCTATTCTCAGAGACCCCTACTCACATTTCCCCAGAGACGTCTGGAGTGGGAGGGAACAAAATCCGCCGCAGCTGAGTAGGAAAATTCCTATGTATTGGCTGTTGGTTTAATCAAGCTTGAAGGATACAGTGTTCCTAATTGTGCATAACACCTTATCTCAGTTCCCTTGAAATGCTCTCCTTTCTAAAAGTAACGACTGAACAGAGAGACGTAGATGAAGGAAACGCACTAAACTTCTCAGCCGAAGAAGACGATGCAGATACAATATACATTGCAGATAATGTGAGAAATGCTGTCACCCTAAAACTAGTAGCATATGGTGTAACAATTAGCGGTGGGCAAGTGACTTTCGTGATTGAGGCACACGAATCAAATAGAACAGAGTTATTCTATTCATGGATTAAATTCCCGCAGGCAAATGCACAAACAAAAACATTTCACTACTATGTAGAAGATGATATACCAAATGACTATAGTCCATATGAGGACATTGAAATTCCACTCACTTACGAAGAACACCTCTACTGGTTTAAAGGCGCCCTCCCCCATACAAGAAATAGAGTAAGACTCGGTCCGCTCGGAAGAGACGGAGCAATGTGGCCAGTTTTAGCGGCATACACACCACACCCTGACATTGACACAAAGCCAGGAGGAGACTTACTTGTACAGCATAAAGAATTAATAAGACTTTACAGAAACATGACACAGTTCATGTTGAGAACAATCACACTTCAGCCCACATTGGCTACACAACCAGGACCAGTCCAAAATCCTACAACAAAAATTACACCACAGACACTGCACGCAGTAATGGGTAAAATGCCCACAAAACATGAACAAATGCCCTTCTAGATAACACAGAAAATTACACAACTGGAGGCGGTGTTTCCACATACTGGTCCTAAGGAAAAGCATAGAATACTTACTATTTGCTTGCCAATAGGGATAGCTCCCTCAATAGAGGATTGTACTTCTTGGGGTACAGTCTTCGCTGCAATATACACCAGGACTCATGGTATCCCTTCTTTAGCGATAATACCAGATGTATTAAGACAAATACAGAACGAATTTGGAGCAGAGTCAGCTCTAAACTTAGGGATGAAGTTGTTAAACAACTTCACCCAGGTATCTGCGATAATATTGGCTAATATTAAAGGGGAAGCAGCATAAGTGGCAATACGCCAACGTCTGAGAGAGTTTACTCCATTACAACAGGAGACAGAACTACCTAAAATAATTGAAACTGCTTATGCAGAGTTAGGTAGAGATAGTCTGGGAGCTAGACCTGTAAAACCCCAACTAGTGGGGAGTTCAGATAAAGAACAGGCAAAGCAAACACCAGTTTCTTCAAAGATGAAATGGGACAATAATAAACAACAAAAGAACAGATCTCACTCCAGGGGAAGGTCTCCTCAGCAGGAGCCCCCAGAAAGGAGATATAATCTTAGAAATAGAGATAACATTAAGAAACCTGATATCAGGATACTGATACTCGTTCCTCTCATTCCTTTCAGGGTTCATCAAAAAACCCAGAGAGGGAAGGACGGTCAGAACAAAGACAAGAATAGCGTACAAAGTCCAGAGACAAGCAACGCACTTCAGACTACGCTTCAAAGAAAGAAGAAAAACCTAAAGCAAAACCTCAATTTAAGAAGAAGAAGGTAGCAGGTCTCAAAGTTAGACATGCCCAGAATTCTGAGGACTCAGCTACTGAACGGGGAATGGGCTCTGACGATGCTAGACAGCGTGGCAGAGATAACAATAGCTCACCAGAACCTGATGGAATTTCTGGTGACAGCGGAGTTTAGTGAGTATATCACGATGGAGACACCTGATACTACGGTGAGTGTCCCACACAAATTACATGAAATAACACTCCAAATGGAGGGGGACAAGCCGAGACAAGTTAAGGGTCTCTTTTGGGAGAACATGACTTCTGGCTATGACATCCTATTAGCGGAAAAAGATTGGCTGCCTATTATTGTTATGGAATGCCCAAAGGGGAAAACTGTAATTTTTCCAGCTTTCTCCGACCTAGTCCCCGCACAGAAGTGGGCAGTAGCCCTTGCTCCAGCTTTGCACCACAACCATGTTGGGTGGGATGAAGAGTCTCCCCACCACATTATTCCAATAAAAACAAACTCAACTCCACAAAGACAGTATCCCATAAAAGAGGAAGCTAAAAAACAGGTCAGGGAGATTTTAGATCAACTTGAATACGAAGGTGTAATTGAACCTTGCACCTCATCAATGAATAATCCTTTGTTTCCCGTACTGAAACCGGACAATTCATATCGTCTAGTTTTAGAATACAGACACTTAAACTCATGCACAAAAACATTTGCAGTCCAGAATGCACACAGTGCCGCATTAATGAATAACATTGTGCAGAAAAAATACAAAACAACACTGGATATCTCAAATGGATTTTTCTGCCAAAACATAGCGCCTGAAAGCCGATATTTGACAGCCATCTCAGCGCTAGGGTCCCAGCATCAATTTTGTCGACTCCCCCAAGGGTATAAGAATAGCCCGGGGTTATTCTCAAGGAGGGTAACAGAGGTACTACAGAATTTGGATGAAGAAGCATTATCCTATGTAGATGATATTTATCTGAAGGATGATGACTTAGAGGAACACTTGACCAGGGTGGGCACCATAATTTTGGGCTTCGCCTCTGAGGGCTACAAATTTAACTTTAAAAAATCAAAGATAGCCCACCTCAATGTCCTATTTTTGGGATATGAGCTTTCAAGTGAAGGCAAAAGCCTCGCAGCCCACTTTTTAGAAAAGTGTGCACTGCTACAACCTCCAAAATCATTAAAAAATGTATAGTTCATACTTGGATTTTTGAATTTTGACAGAACATACATTTTGGATTACGCAGAGAGAGTAAAACCTTTCTACGACCTAATAAGACCTGACTTTTCAGTTAGCCAATGGACACAGGAACACACAAATATACTTCGTTCCCTACAAGCTGATTTGATATCATCAAAACACTTACAGACACGCGGAAACGTACGCAACCTGGTGATCCGCGTAGTCGCAGGTCAATCAGGAAACACTTACTTAACCTTTAATGAAGGTGAAACAGTACCAATTGCATATAAATCACATTTGTACACTAGCGCTGAAATGCGTTTTGCACCCACAGAAAAAATTCTGACAGCAGTACAGATTGCTGTAGTGAGAGAAAGAGCACTGGCTAAGGGGAAACGAATAATCGTCATAACACCAGTACCGGCCTTAGAGGCTGCCACAAAGGCAAGCGTCCCAAATGCAAAAGCGTTACATCCAAGATGGATACAATGGGCTAATTCTCTCACTGCAACAGATGTAGAATACAGATATGACCCTAGTCTAAAAACACAAGCATTCCGGCAGTATGAACAAGAATATCCTCTACCAAATGAAATAATGCCTCTAGATTGGTATGAATACATTATTTATACTGACGGATCTGCTCAACCGGCCATAGGGAGTAAGCAACAATACAGTGCAGCATGCGATATTGTAAAAGGTAGGATGCAGGACGGCAAGTACTGTCCAAGCTGTACAAAAACGCAGTCTCTAGGAGACTGCACGGCCCAGTTGGCAGAATTAAAAGCACTACTACTGGCACTGATAAATACGGATCCAGAATTCCCCACACTAATAGTGTGTGATTCCTTTTACTGTGTCCAGTCTTACAACGAATACCTCCACTATTGGGGACAAAATGGGTTCAGAGATTCAAAAGGTGGCACAATCAAACATAGGAAACTATGGGCACAGGTAGTAGAGTTGAAGAACGAACTACCAAGAGCTCACGTGATACACACGCTGAGTCATCAACGTGATGGCGTTCACGTTGAAGGGAATTCATTGGCTGATGAAGCCGTGAATGGGGCAGTACGCACTGGGTCCATAGCTGCAATCACTTGTTTAAAAACGAGGGTAGACGGTAGCACAATGGTAGCTGTGATTGCTTCACGCAACAACAACAGAGCACTACCTAAAGGTTTTCCACTCAACTACTCCTACAAGTAAGATGCAAACAATGTTCCATTTGCTCAGATTCCTGGAGTGGGGGATAGAGTAATACCAAACATGGATCGCAGGTTATGTTTAATCTTGGCTGCACACGAGGTTCTGGGTTCTGCACACGCAGGAGTTACGGCGACGGTTTCTTTACTGAAACAACGCTATTGGTGGCCAGGGTTAACAAAGCAGACCAAAGCTTCGTCTTAAAGTGCGATATCTGTCAACAGATAAAAGGGTCCACCGTAGCTCGCCCAGCGCAGACACCATTGTTAATATCAGACAGACCACTCACGTGCATTTACCTGGACCACTTTGGCCCCTTACAATCTGAAGGGGCTTACAAGTATATCATGGTTGCAGTGGATTCCTGTTCAAGATTCTTATGGGTATGGCCTCAGCGCTCGGCTGACACCCGAACTGTTATAAAAGATTTGCGAGTCTTCATAGGGACATACGCAGTTGGCACATTACATTCTGACCGTGGCCCCGCGTTCAGCTCTAGGGCTTACAAGGAAGCCATGGGAAGTTTGGGTGTAGCATTGTGGTACTCCTCTCCGTACCATCCTGAGGGAAATTCGGTAGTGGAGAGGAAAAACCGGGACTTAAAGCAATCTTTAACAGCTAGGGTATTAGGCTTGGGTGGTAGTTGGGTCAATTATCTATATGGGGTCCAGCGAGCCCTTAATAACCAGCCAAGAAGCTCTCTAGGGGGTACCACTCCTTACAAGGTCCTGTTTGGGATAAGAATGTGGGTACCTGATCTCGATTGTGAAGGCACAGTGGCGGATGAAAAACCATTTGACATCAATAAACGTTTGGCTGTTTTACAGGATCTGAATGAATCCAGAGCCTCCTTAAGTAATGTTGAGACAAAGAAAAGCGCCACTGGGGAAGTCAATTCAGCCACGGCAAGACCTGCCGGATCCCTAAAGTTGGTGATCTGGTCAGAGAAAAGATTGTGGACAAGAAAGAATTTGGGCCATCCTATTGAAAGCCTGTACCTGTCCTGGCCGTTGAAGGATCAAGAACTGTACTTCTACCGCCTCTTGCCGGAAAAGAAAAGAGATTCGTGTCAATCAATCTGATCAAACCACACTATGTGGCCGATACTAAATAGTAGGCCTCGTGGGCTCCTGAGTAGCGGACGTCCTCCTCTCGCTACAATACAGTAATTACAAACAGAAAGACTCATAACATTTGAAGAGTCACCTTTACAAAGCAACTAAATCAATAACAATGCAATGGAACTAGTTCCCCTTGACACAAACTCTCAAAATCAAAGTGAAAGACAAATTTCAATTCAACCTAATAATGATGTCTACGTCAACATGCCTCTTCAAGAGCAATCTACAAGTTCAACAAAACCTGCTGGGCTACCAAAGATAGATCGGACTGCATCTGGCTATTTCACTGACTTTGATACCTTTTCACTGGATCCAAGTGAACCTGAAACGACGCTAGCCCAAATTTCTCGCAAACAACGGATCAAAGACTTTTTTAGAAAAACTTATTTAGTATCACCTTGGCTAGAAATTTGGATAATCACCGGTATTTTCTTTTTTCTTTTCTGGTTAGGAGTAGTAATAACTTTCCACTTGCTCATCAATGGAACTTATCTTCAACAGAGCTCTACAACGTCAAAAGTGAACTTAATTTTAAAACCTCATGTTTCATCTCATCGTGAACAAAGAGACTTGTCCTTCGTGAACATTTCAGCAGTTCTTATACCGGATGGTATAGTGTGGGACAAAGTAAATTTTGATATATTTGGACCGACCGAGCTTTTAAAAATTCCACATTTGTTTAAAATTTTGTTAAACGATATCATTACCTCCAGTACCTTTTCTGATGATTGGGATTTTAAAACTGTTAATAACTTATTGTCTGATTTAGAACAATCTGCCGCATTTTCTAACACTGAAATGTTAGAGGATAGATCAGATTTTGACAAAATGCATTGTTACCAACATTATGGTCATCATTTCTTGCATAAATCAAGCAAACCCAGAAATGTTTTCACATACCACCAGTGGGAACATTGCCCTACACCATCAAAAGGTAGTTCAAAAACATTTGCACAGAAATTCTCATATTTTTCAGGGTTTAACACTTCTGAACCCACCTCGTACTATTATAATGTTGCACCCATATCTGCACAAACAATATGTTAACAAACACCAAACAGATTTACTCTGCTTCCTTTACTTCCCAGCTGTCTGAACAGGGTTTTGACTTATGGATGGACAATGTAGACTTGAAATCAATCTGGGGTTCTAGGTACTGGCAAGTCCAGGGAGCAGAAGCACTATTTAGAGCATGCCTCATTCCGCAGCAGATGATTTTTCTGAATGACACTGTGCAACAGACTTCGGGTCATATTATCAAGAATGGCGCAAACATTATCGCTGCTTTAGCGGCAGGAAACTGCCGCTAAAGCGGCGATAAGGGGCTTGATAATATGCCCTAGAGAATTCCAATAGAAGCCCAGGTTTGATGTCCTTGACACCAGAACCTGGGCTTCTATTGGAATTCTCTAGGGCATATTATCAAGCCCCTTATCGCCGCTTTAGTGGCAGTTTCCTGACGCTTAAGCGGCAATAATGTTTGCACCGTTCTTGATAATATGGCCCTTCCTGTTTTGGAATAGCCAAGAATAAGGACTTGAACACGCCTCAAATTCCAACACCTTTAAACACTGAGGGGAATTTTACATCAGAAAGAGGGGCTAAGTTGGATAACATATTGCAATACAATAGATCAGACCCCAATTGGAAGCAATGGTTGGTTTGGCCCACTGACACAAACAGATGTCAGGAAAGATTCAGGGGTACCACCGAAGGGTGCAAAATCTCTCAACAAGAAGCTGCAGAGAGATTAAGAGAAATAGATAGAGTTAACCTAGAAAAGGCATTAGCCGTAGTTGATAATGGTATGACTACATTAACATCCAGGATATATTCACTGGGCAACATTGTATCTTCTGCTATCGATGTAATAGAACAGGGTTTGTCCATATTGCAACACGGACAGTCGCAATTACGTTCTATTATTTTGTTAAGTTGGACGCTGCAGTCATTGCGCGCCGGTTATGTGCCTTGGTGTTTTACCAACATTACGTCATTATTTTCTGCATACAATCTAACAGAAAAACAGATGAAAACGGCACAGAGGGGAGCAAAATATACAATGCTACGTATTGAGAAACTGGATAGGTTACCCTTTACTGTGGCTGAGTCACCATCCACAGAATGGCTAGTCCACGGCCATATAACATTACCGGTCGCAACTTTTCACTTTCAATATTGCCTAGAACAACAACAGGCAGGCAGATATGAAAAGATGGGTAAGGAATTCATCAGGGAATCCTGGGATTTACCATACAGATTTTGATGCAGGAGTGGGGATCTGGAAGTGTTTCTAAGCGGAACGAACTGCGAGAACGCTTTAAGTGGATCTCTCATATGCCAGGATATTATGCTACATGGGGCTTGTAATGGGTCTGTGGCAAATTTGTCCTGTCACTTGAGGGGTACCCCGGCAGCTGTGATTAATCCGGTATTCAGGCTTCTCTCGAATGGGAGTTACTTGATGCTGAATGATCAAGGTTGTTGTGGGATGCTTCCGGGCATCGCATATCTAGTCACCGTGAGCTCCAGGGTTACTTGCTGTATGCAAGTATTGTTTCCACAAACACATACAGTCAGGGAGGCGCTGTTATGGCCTTCACTAAATGTTTCCTTTATACGGTTTGATACTCTGAGCAGAATGAAAGCCATGCTTTTACAACGAACCGTGCCCTTAACCTCCGACCCGGGAGACTTTTGATCTCCAGATCGCAAGGTCCTCAGCTGAGATACAGGCACTTATACGTACAAACTGCCCTTTCCATTTCACAGAAATGGTAAGTCATATCTTTAACATGGCCGATACGATGGGTATTGTACACCTATTTAAGACCATAGGTTCCGGACTGTTAAGCACCTTTCAGACGGTCCTCGGAGTTATACCAAACTTTATACACTCCGTCTTTGGAAGCATTTTTGGAGGGCTTCTGCTGAATCTGTTTCTAATAGCAGGAATCCTGATTGTTACCTTTCTGCTACGCAATGGACGTCCCAGCCACCAAGGAAGTAGCAACAGCTCTCCTGGAGCGCAAATACAGTGATCGCATGGTACAACATCTGGGCACACCTCGCCTCTTGGTTCCTGTCATTTAGACCAGTCTGGATGGACTGTGTCCTACCTGTTCTCCGATGCCTGTTCTGCGGAGAAGAATGCATGTTGGACCTCTGTCTGACACTTCCATCTGCTGCGCCACCGGACGTTGATGCTTTACTGGACCCGATAACTGCCCATGTTCTGCAGTGTCCTCAGTGTATTCCCATGTTGTTGGCAGCATTCTTAGAGCCACCACAGGTAGTTTCTGCTCCTGTTGGTATGGGCATCAGCTCCTCCAACACTCAAGCCTTGGATGTGGCACAGGCTGCCCCGGCACCTGCTGCAGGCAGTACAGAAGATCATGTGTGCTCAATTGACATTCTTTGTGAGGTGTTACAGGGATCGTCAGCTGCATATGCAGACAGCAGCAATGTTGGGTATACCAGCAAGGACACATAAACATTTGGCATGTCGCACGCTGGAAAGATTTGGCTTTTTAACCTTTTTGAAATTCTAAATTGAAACCTTTTGAACTGCATGGCTTTCAGATGCTTGTAGTTGTTTGGACTATATAAACGGACACTTTAGAGCCACTACTTGAATGATTTTTGTAGAACAATTTTTAAAGGGTTTTCTTAACGCTTTTAACTTCTCTTAAAAATGTTTTTAATATTTGTTGCGTACAAACCTCTAGACGCCTTGGTAGTATGCTAGAATTTAGTAATGTCGTCCAGTCGGATGAGGAGTGGGTGTTATATGTCATATAGGTACCCCGATATAGGTCTAGGTATCATCATAACCCTTCACCTACATTCTCTCCTATACTACATACATAACGGATTTGCAGGTCTGACCTTTTACCCAGTTACAGTGCTACACATAAGTGCGTAGGGTTTTTCCCTGGGCACTGGCCTCATAAATTATGCATGAGGATTCTTAGTTTCTTGGAATCACAGCAGGACCATCATCTCCTGCATAATAACTGTGTATAAAGTTCATTCCCAACGTCATCCTAAGTCCGACACTGGCTCAGCAAGGTAGAACCCTTGGGGATACCTTAGGGTATATAAACACCACATCTTGCTGAGATAGTGAGAGGAGATCACGACTTCCATGCCAACACACTGACGCGAGACGCTGAGGTCCCTGCATGCAGATACTCCAGCCCGCAGTGGTCTGACATCCCTCACGGGGTGTTCAGCTCGAGACCAGAACGAGGTCCCACAGGCTAACATCAGGTAATGGGGTTAGCTTTATCCTAGAGGGATTCTTGGCTTTACACCTACTCACATGCTAGGTACACTTAGGTACATCTAGTTAGGGTGCATCGTAGGAGTACGCATGTTATTGCCATGTATTTTATATACGCACCTATATTTATGGTTTTAGCAAAATGGTAGAAACCTACCATCTGTTTACTTTCTTAGTGCTGCTACTCATTTATATATGCTACTGTCTACTGGTGATTTCAGTGCACTTATTTTACGCTAGAATAACGACTGTTCAATAAATACTTATTGAAAACGTCCCAACCGTTTATTCTGTGTATGTCTCTGAGAACAAGTGAGCACGAGTGACTGAGCGAAAAGTAGGTTACTGTTTCCACGGTCCTGAGGGATCAGGATTGTCATGTTCGATAGTTGCCAAGAACTATTCTTTCCTTGGTAAGAGGAGGTGATAGTGGCATTGCGAGCTAGCTGGCACACAGGCCAACATACCCAGTGGGGGTGTCTGGAATCAGTCTGGACACCAGTCCCACAGTGTATGTTGTCTAAACGCGCAGATCCTATATAGGTCTTATAGGAACTACACGCCACTGGTGATACACATGGGGGAGTGGCACTATGCAGGGGTTTAAGTGGGATGAAAAAACTGGGGGAAGCCCGATAGAGACCAGTCTCGGTACCTGCTTTTTAGTACTGAGCACCAGCACGACCCAGCCCACTTAAAGCCCTGGCAGTCTGTAGAATTCCAGGAAGAAGTAGTGGCGCACACAGGGCTTTTGCGTGATATCTCACAGTGACAGGAAGAGAGAGTATTGCTCGCGCAAATCAAACCAAGCTCCACAAAAGAACCAACAGCAACCTAATAATGACAGTTGCAGTTCGAGAAATAGACACCCCTCCCAAAAGAAGCTGCAGGGACACAGTAGATCCCAAGAGGATCTCCGTGGTGTGCAATATAGGTGAGAAGGAAGGATCAGTGTATATCTACACGTGCAAGTATGTAGTTGCTTATAAAGTGCTATATTACCCTGCATGCATTATGAAGAACACCTTGCTCTCATGTCCTCTGCCTGTCGGGAAGTCATGCCGTCACACCCTTTGACCGTCATCAGGAATGTCTCCGAGCAGAGAGGTAGCGTGGTCAGTGCAGCCCGTAATCCCACACTGTAAAGAGGGGGAAGCCACATTCAGCAAATGCCAGCGTTTATTCGACCTTCTGCATACTCAAACTAATAATAAAATATTTTTATAAAGGGCCTCTGCAGTTTCTAAGCACTGCAAATAACGGGATAATGTTACCAATTTACTGAAAACTAGGGGTGGGCAGAACTCTGTGGAATATCGCAGATGTTTTTGTGTAACTCCATGGAGCTTCTGCACTTTCCTGCTTCAGGTGAGAAGTTCCTGATGGCATGCAGAATTTACTGAGAAAGAACCGGACCCATATGTTCTTGAGGATGAGAAATAGATTCAATTCATGCCACACTTCTTTCCCAGGCAGCAACAGACAAATATTTGCTTCCTTTGTACCAGTCTGATTCATGTAAAAAATTGGGCAATAGAGCTTGATGAAAGTCTTTTATTTGCTGCAACCCCTGAGCAAATATAAATAAAGTCTTAACATTTCATAAACTTAAAATGTTCATAATAGTAGCCTAGTTCATCTCTATTGTGTTTTCTTTCTTGATACTTTTATCCTAGAGTCCTTTAAACTATAGAAAAAGAAAGTGGCATAAGCCTGACTGCTTCCTGTCTCTTTCTTTCTCTGTTCAAATTTCTCCCATGCTGACCAATTTCTGTCTACCCAAAATTAAAGAATCCAGTCCTTCGAGATCTACCTACTCCATCCTATGCTCTGTGGGCCTTACCTTGTCTGTGGCTGCCTTCACTGAAGGAATGGCTTCTAGCGCTGCCAAATGGGCCAGATTGATAGGGCCAATATGTGGGCCATTGTGTTGATCCTCTGGGCCAGGGTGGAACTAAATAAACCAGCTCAAGCACTGACTGTTTCACGTCGACCAATCTGACACTGCCAGACTGACCAAAAGACCATTCCAATCCTGGCTGCTCCTTCCCAAAAAGAGAGCAAGTTTCTTGCTTTCTATAGCTTTGCTGAACTGTGACGTTATTGTATGGAGTTTCACTTGCTTAATTGAGCACATTACTTTGATGTTATGCTATAATTAGAGAGTATACTGACACATTGGTTTTTGGTCCTAAAACATTGCAAGCAAGAAAGGGAAGCAAATGTAAGTAAAAAACACAACACTGGGCAGGAGAATCCTGTTTTATGAGAACACTTAAATGGAAGAAAAGTTCAGAATAGAATTTTATAGCTTACCTGAGTAAATTGGGAACCTACACCCAGCAATCTTATGTTTGTTAAACTCAGAAATGATTAGAAGATTAGCTGTGAAGGAACACAAAGGCCGATTTGGGAAATACCTCTTGAAGAGCCTTCTGATGTCTGAAGGGGATTAATCAAATAGTGCCTTTGAGACAATAACGAGGTCCTTAATAGGCCTGGGCGTAGTTCGTAGAGTTTTGCTACGCGGAACTCCGAGAAGTTACAAAAAAACTCAGCGAAGTTCCGCGAGTGGCAGAGTGCAGTGCGAACAGCAGTTTTTGCTGGTATTCCTGCCGCTCAGGTAGAAATTCTATCCGAGTGGCAGCTCACGCTCCCGAACTTACCGTTCGCGATCGCGAACTTACCGTTCGCGATTGCGAGCGGGGAAAAAACTCTGCTGGACATCGCGAAGCGGAGTTTTCTGCACTCCGCGAGCTCCGCCGAGTGCGGAGTGCAGAAAACTCCGCAAACTTCACGAACGGAGCGAAGTTCACCGCCCAGGCCAAGTACTTAAATTAAATGCAGTGCTTTATCAGCAGCCAACAGAGATTAGATGGTAAAATGCAACTGCAGGTGCAGAATAACCTTGGTGCCCCCATAACAAATAAGCAGCAGCACTCTGGGTAACTTCAAGTTTATGGAGTAGAAGAGTAGAAAGTCAGTGAATTCCAAAATGTAGGGAATTGGTATAATCACATAATCCAAATGTAAGCCAATGAGAGGGTCATTGAAAGTGATAGTTGATCCTATTGTCCACAATGGGTATTCAGTATGAAACTAGGAAAGGTCAATCAGGAAAGAGGATTAGCCGTTTGTAAACATAGGGGCATATTCTCAAGAACGTGTGATAACCACCTCAAGTTCAGCTTAACGCAACCCTTCACATCGCAGTCTATCGCGGGAAAACAACTCTGTGTTAATGTGGTATTCACAACACGGCGGCCCCATGCGATAGTCCCACGCTAACGCGTCAAATGAACGCGTCAAAATCAACGCAACGCCTAAAAAACGCGAAACACGAACGCGAAAATAGTAGCGATGAGGCCAATCCCGAAACAAAAATCAGCGATACCCAGTGATAGGCCTGCAATTCCCACGCGTCATGCGGGAAACTGCACCATAAATGCAGAGCAAAAAATGGTGAGATGACAATGTACGAGCACAACCACACATCCGTGACGTAGAACAAATTACCATTGTCCCGCATCAAATAGGCATCTCCTCACAGTCACAATGTACATTGACATTCAATCTGCATGTAAACTGCACCAATGCTGAAACATGCATGGAACACACATTGAAACCGCATCTCCCCTTCACATTTGCAGAGGGACAAGCAACCCCTCCTGCACACAGACGTGTCATGACCATGATCAATTCACCATGAAAGCGTGGACGAATGTGGGGGCAGTGACTCCCGCTTACGTACATGTTGCCCATGTTGTGGTACTTGAGCCACAGGGGGCATCCCTGCATCATGGTGGTACATATCTGACCCCAAAAGGAGCCCTGTTGTCACCTGTAGGACACAAATGGCAGCCAAAATGGAATGATTTTGGACACATGTGAAACGCCGAAGAGTGGGATTCCCTATGAACTGCGACACACAGAACTGGCAGTCCGAATACGTGACACCCCAAACAGCCCCTCTGCACAGAGGTGACACACCCACCATCCATGAACAAATCAGAAAATTGTCAGCAATACATGTCGCACTCACACTTGTCTGAGTGATGTGCCTGTACAGATGAGTGAATGTGTATTTGTAATGCATTTATTAGCACATGCTGTGCCTGTGGTCATTTTGTACTGTCCCATGATTGCCAAGGACAGTCACAATGTGACGTGCTCATGTGAAGAAATTGTCAATGATGGTGTTCCTACGGGCAAGTCCTGCTGCGGCTGCAGTGGGGTGTGGTCCACCTGCCTCATCCTCCTCATCATCTTCCTGTGCATCTGGCACTTGTATCCATGGGCCTTGCTGCGTACACATATGTTGTGCAACACAGAACATGCAATGATCATCTTGCACACAATGTCTGGGCTGTACAGGAGCCTCCCACGTGTGACGTCCAGGCACCTGAAACGTGACTTCAACATGCCAAATGTGCGTTCCACGATGCCCCTGGTGCGTTTGTGTGCCGCATTGTACTGCCTCTGGGCCTGTGTGTTCGGGGCTCGGAGGGGTGTCATTATCCAAGCGCAGAGTGCATATCCTTGGTCACCTGTGACAGTGCAGAGAGACATGAGTCAAAAGTTGGTTTTGCATGATGTGTTGGCAGGCTCAGTGGTTCATTGGTCTGTGATATGTGTGACTTTGTGATTCCTGCATGACACGGGACAGTGACTTGCAATGCACTGAGGTAGGGCCACCAGAGCTGAGCGGGTCCTCGTTGATGTCCAAGGAGAATGTCGCGGAGTGTTACCGGGGACAGTGGAAGGTGTCCATCCAGGGCATGATGCAGAGGGCAGAAGCAAGCAGAAACAGGCATAATGGAGGAGTTGAATGCCACAGTCCCCTTTTTCCCACAATGTCAGTATCATCTACATGATGATGAAGACAACCCCCAGGCCATAGACTCAGACGCCACCAACGTTCAACCAGAGAGTGTCCATGACTCCCATGGCACAGAGTCAGTGGCCCCAGAGCTGGAAGGGGATGCAGTCTGCAGTCTGCAGTCTGCGATGAGGCCTGTACAATGATATAAACTCTGCTATGAACAGATCAAGACTCAGTTCCAATTGTGTGTCCTACTCGACCGCAGTGTGTGCCAGAGGCAGCGGTCAGCACGGGGCAACTGCTGTGCAGCTAGCTCCTCCTGGATCTCTAACACACGGCGTTGAAATGGCATGTGGAGAAGATTCATGGTTGACGGAGGTGGAGGCACCAGAGCGGAGTGGGTGTGCACCCTGCGACGATGCCGTGTCCTGCCTGTTACGGACTGTATTGGATTGGTGTGAGGCCTGCTGGACTGCTGTGTAGGCCGAAGGCACGTGTGGTCGGAATGCTATGCACAGAGTTGGTGGCACCACATCAAAGGGAGTATAGGGATATAAACAATGCCATAAATATGTACTCTGCCATTGTGGAATCAAGACTCAGTTCCAAATGTGTGACCTACTTGACCACTGGGTATGCCGGTGCAGTATGTCAACTTGAAAGGAGTGCTGCGGGCCTTGCTTGCGGAGGCCGTGATGGTCTGAGGAGGCTGCCAAGGTCGCGGGCCTCTGGCTCTGAGCTAGCACCTGCATGTGGTGGGCCCTCTTGGAGACACACCGGTGTCGGCAGGTGAGCAGTGAGGCCTGGATGCGCTGGGGCGGACGAGACTGGTTCGGGGACCAGCGGCCCGGGCTGCGTCAGGCGCACAGGATTGCAGGCACCGCTGCACACGGCGTCAACCTCGTGGCGGGGTGAGAGGCGCAGCCCTGGCAGCCACGTTGGCCATTCCGGAAGAGAACTACGCCCAGGGCTACGTGCTTTTTATTCACACCCCTACGCTAGCCTGGTGTACGCCGGACAAGCCCACTCCGCACACGCTTACAGGGGGGACGTAACAAGCTACATTTCCAAAAACTTCCCCACTTGCTGGGGTGACATGGTTGCGCCCACTGTCCACAACACTACCACCACCAGCAGTATGTGTCGACATGGATATGTCTGTGGTCTGCATACTGCAGTCTGTCCAGCACTTCCACGCCACACTTGGCATTGTGTGCATTCGCATTCATGGATCGCTTGCCTCCTTCGCACATGCCTGGTTCCCACCTCTCCCCACATACTGCTATTGTGTGGCTGAGGTGCCATGCCGTTGATGGCTCATGTACATGGCTAGCCCAGGTTACCGCAGTACGTTGTGCTGTCGTGTGTGGTGGGTGGGCATGTCGTATGTGAGTTTGTAACGTGTGCATTCCCAGAGTTGTGAGTTGCATGATTGTGGAGTTGAGGTGTGGGGTGTGTTCATTTGGTACTTACCAACGAGCACTGCATTTCCGTAGGTGCCATCCTGGAAGCGCCGGTTGATGATGGACTGTCGGAATATGTATGAATCATGCACACTGCCTGTGTAGTTGGTGACGACATTGGTGAAGAGTCCCCGGTGGTCCACTATTGCCTGCACATTGATGGAATGCATGTGCTTCCTGTTGCGGTAATTGTGTGCAGTGTCGGCAGGTGGCACAAGTAGGACATGTGTGCAGTCAATTGCCCCCAACACATGGGGGAAGCCAGCTATGGTGTAGAAGCCTTGCTTGGTCTCCAGCTATTCCTGCGCAGTGTGGGGAAGTATAGGTACTGGGGTACCAAGCTGATGATGGCATCCAGGACAGGTTTGAGGAACTTGGATAGGGCTGGCTGTGAGACTCCTCCAACTCTGGCGGTTGTTGGTTGGAATGTCCCAGAGGCCAACAGGTGCAGCACAGCCAGCAGATTTGTCTGAGGTGGGATGTTGGTTGTCCGCTGTGTTGGTACCGTCAGCCTGTGGGCAATGATGTTCAGGATGCGGAGGATGGTTGGCCTTTTGAGTCTGTAGTGGACAATGACATTCTCTGGGGTTAAGTCTGTGAGGCTGGTGCGTTTCCTGAAAGTCCGCTGTCTTTGTCTGCGCTGCCTCTGTGGTGGTCCGGGGAGGGGTCCGGGGGGGGTGGCGGGCCTGGGGGTGGTGGCGGTGGGTGTTGTGGCCCTGTTGGTGCTCCGAGCTGCATGATGAGTAGCTCCATAGCATCTGTTGTTCTTCAGGTGTGGCTGTGGGCTGGGCTCCCTTTTCTGGTGCAGGTTGTCGTCCAACTTTGCACCAGGTCAGAGCAGGTGTTAATTTCCTGCTGCTAACGCGCCGTATTGCCTATTTTGTGTTCTTATCGCCGATCTGGCTGGTCGTTGTGAATGTTGGGTTGTGGTGTTGTTGCGGCTTTTTACTCAGGAACGCCTAGTCTACATCTCATTAGGGATAGTTGCCGGGCTCATCTGTGGCAATGTTTTTTGCGGGTGCTATCGCAGGTGAACTGGTGATATGGGCTGTTTGCACCAGCTTGTGAATGGGGAGATAATTTTATCGCGACTTTGGCTGAGATAAAGTGCTGTTACCTCGGCGATAGTTCCTTGAGAATATGCCCCATAATTACTAAGCCTGAGTATTGGAATTATATGGAACAATTGGAGCTGAATAATGAAATGTCAAATGCAGCAATTCAAGTGTTTATGAAAGTGAATTATTAATTGTGGTCAATGGAAGTCTACCACAAGTACTAAAGTCACAAGCCTGTTAGGTCCAGTCAAAGGTTTAAGTAATTTAAACCTGATCTCAAACCCTTGTAGCTATGGCAGAGAGCAGGTAGGCTTAACCTAAAGAAAATGTCTAAACCATTCAGAAGTACCAAAACAGTTCGAAAGTCAAAAGTTCAAAACAATAAATGTCCCACTATAATTTATAACCATAGAGGAAAATGTAATAAACAAAACATCAACAACCTGACAAAAATCCAATAAAGGGAATGAGAGATATGAATTTTTGAAAGGTTAGGGAAAAATAGAAACAAAAAACGCTAAGCGCTAATGATAGTCTATGGCTGGGACCCAGGAGCTGATGGAGCCCTGGTTTGATATGTCATGCATGTTCATCCAAGTAAAAAATGTTACATTATGACATAGGGCCTGATTTAGATTTTGGCGAGACTCCCGTCATCCCTTCACGGTGGAGTTTACAAGTACTCCGCCAAGCTTAGAGAATCTCTCCCATCCTATTTGGATGTGTATTGGCTGAATCGGCGTCGCGTTGACAGAGTGATTTACGTCAAGTAAACAGTTCACCGCTGTCGACTTGGTGGACTTCTCTGTTGGTTAACATTACTCCGTCACTGTCAGGGTGGCAGGATTGCGCTGAGCCTATTTAGATTTCACAGTTGTGCTGGTGGTGTTCTAGCGGCGGATTACTGGTGGAGTGATTCCGTCATGGGGAGTGTTCAACATTGGACTGTTCCTGTGGCTGTAGGGTGGATGCTAGCATCATACACCTGATGTGTTTTGGCTAATTGTGTTCACCTGCATACCACACTATAAAACACACTCCATTTTCGACCATGATCCTTTGCTATTCCACTACACCACAACATTTTCAAGCAGAACATTTGCCAGTTAAGTCAGATTTATTTTTTGACTTTCTCTGTTTTTTGTCCCTTATTTCTTCTCTCATTTATTTTCTTATGGATTATAAAATGTATTTAATATTTTGTTTGTTTGATAATGGCCGGGTGGAGAAATCCCTGTTTTACAGAGAGAGAATTGTCAGTCATGGTGGATGAAATTATTAGAGTGGACCCACAATTGTTTGGAGTCCAAGTACAAAATACAACCATATCTCAGAAAAGGCAAATGAGGGCCAGAATAGTTGACAAAGTGAATACTGTAGCAAAGAACCTGCTCACACAGGAGGGAATTAGGGAATTAGGAACAGGATAAATGACCTGCGGGAGAGAGTGGGTTCCCTGACCTCCAAGCATCCCCTGGTCTGGACTGGTGGTTGTTCTCCCGTTCCCTCTTGCAACCTTTTCCCTGGAAGGAGAAGGTCTTGCAGATCCTACATCCTGAAGGCTTGACAGGAATCCCTGGTGGAGTACAGACTGGCAAGTTATACTTTTGTATGTGTCACTAAACCTAAATCTTGTTTTTGATTTTCAGTTAGATGTTTCTAATGTGTTTTGCACCTTTTGGATATGTTTGTATATATATCCAAATATACTATACATTGTTTTAATGTATGTTGTTGAATATAAGATTACAGGTTTCAATGATGTAATGTTGCTTGTAAGTTTGTTTAAACCAAAAAAACATATTGTATTAATGTTTTTCATTTTGTAAATTGCAAGTCCATTTGACCAGGAGTGAACTGGTCCAGCTGTCAGTCTGGGCAGACAGCTACAGCGAGTCTCACTCATCCCACACCTACACCTCCCACCCCAGCTCTTACCACACCTCAGCCTATGGACACCTCCACTTCCTGTGTCCAAACCAACATCAGTGGAGAAGTGTGGCTCAATGGTTAGAGCGGCAGACCCTGATGCAGAGATCTGGCCCGGGACCAGGGTTCAATTCCCGCCTCGGCGGGTCTTGGGCTCAATTTCCTCGGACCTGATAATTCTCGCCTCGGTGCCTATTCTAATCATGGGTCCCACTCTGCAACTCTGGGCAATAGCTTGCTTAATCTCCACAACGGCCCCAACAGCGCTGGGATGCCTGGCTTCACCCTGGGGGTGCCCAGGAGTGGACATTTCACAGGGAAAAGCCAGGAAGGGTTCCACAGCGGTATGCGTACAGCGCCAGGACACCCCTTTGGGGGTATAAGTGCGCTTTACAAGTACAAATTTCATTTCATTCATCACAGTAATCATGCGCCCCACAGTCCTGCCTGCTGGCCACCACCACTGCCTCCAGTTCAGACAGGAACCATGGGGATGGGGCACACTGGGTCAAAGGCACAGGGTAGTGGGGGTTGGGGTCATCGGAGGGAATCTGTAGACCAGCAAATTAATGCCACTGGGTTCATTGTCACCCAGGCTATCATTGACCAATTCTTGGGATCCCTCCATCAGTCCCAAGACATGATGGGTCAGGTCCTGACAGAGCCTTGGGAGATGAAGCAGTTGCAGAGGGAGCACAATGTACAGATGGAGAATCTGAACTCCATGTTCGGCTCCCTGACTGTGGTGCTACATGATATTTTCACCCATATGTGCAGGGCTTTTCCATCTAAATGTTCCCCTTTCTGTGATCCAACTATATCTGGCCTAGCCACATCTGCCTCGGCCACAGAAGGAAGGCCCTGCCACAAGAGGAAACAGCTGCACCCACCTCAGTCCCTGCAACAGTGGATCCACCCCCCCTCAGGAGGGGAAGTTCTGGCGGACTACCAGGAGAGGATGACAACACCTCCACCACCAGCCAGAGATGCAGAACCTAATATCCTGCAGAGTCTGACTACCATTCACTCTGTGGACTATTTTCTGGACATTTACCTTTCTGATGCCAGTTATATTTTGGACATTGGAGTTCAAACAATGTTGGCTCTGCAATAATATTTCCATTCACCATGATTGACTGTTTTAAGTTTTTGGTTTGGTTTTTTGATTTCATCCTTTTTTATTTTTTTTTATTTTCATTGAGCAGACATAACAAATATATCACAATTAATTTATGCTAATAATACTAATATTAATATTGATATTAAAATAACAGAAAAACCATGTTTATGCAAATCATAGTGATGTAACACAAAGCATCAATCTGGACTAATCATCAGTAATACACAGTACATCAGCAACATACACTTCTATCCATCTTGTACACAGTAAGCATTGATAACACCTGGTACAGGCATGACCCGGAGATAAATCTCAATATCGCAATCTTGAATTATAGAGTGTGATGTAAAAAAGATGTCTAATCGGGCATGCGACTGGTGAGGATTAGAAAAAAAAGTATAACCGAGTTTGGTCAGTCACTTAACTTGCCATACATCCATTAGGATGTGATCCTTACTAAGATTTTTTTAAGGACTGAAAAACTTTCGCTTTCCTTCTGCAATATCTATAATGTTCCTCACAGGACCAGCTAATGGGTAGATTAATATTTAAGTCCCCACAAACAACTATAGGAGTTGGCCGAGATACCAGTTCATTAGTCAGCCAGTCATATAGCCCCTGATCCTCTGAGATGGGTCTATATATTGAGCACAGGGTGAATCTACTAATGGGAGAGTGGAATTCAGTGATGACCCATCTTCCAAGTCTATCTCTACACGTCTGTTTGAAAAACTGAAGAAAATTCCTTTTGGCTAAGATTGCCACCCCACATGTCCGTGTGCCTTGAAGGGTACCTCCAACCAATTTAAATCCCAGTGTATCTAATAAGGACAATTGAGCTCCCTCTATGTGAGTCTCCTGGAGACAGATAATGTCAGCTTCTAAAACTTGTAATTCTAGAGCTACCTTGGCCCTCTTTCTTTTATCGTTGAGCCCGCAAATATTCACTGAGGCAATGCTTAACTTAATAGAATCCTCTTGTATTAACAATCAAAAAGGGAGGGCATCCTCAAAAAAGCAATAATTGGACCTTTGATCGAGCTTTGCTGGTTAACAATGATTATTTATGCCATATGAGGAACTGGATACCAATATTTCTGAGGGAAAATCTAGGCAGCACTTCCATGGATTTTGTGATGGATGCATTGAAAGCGGGGATCCGGGGGGAAACCCTCCAGTTTACCTTAACGCGGGCGAAGAAGGAAAAACAGAGAATGCAGGAGTTATATACCATGCTAGCAGTGGAAGAGAAGAATTTAATTACTGCTACCCAACAGGGAAAGGATACTCAAGAGGCTCAGTTGGGGGTCATGATAGCAAAGGCGGGCATCAATGAGATCACGTCAGCTAAAATTGCAGATCAATTTTCAGTCTGGAGGGAGCAAGCCTACGAATGTAGTGAACAAGTTGGTCGTGCTCTTGCCATAAGGGCGAAGCAAAAGGGTGGCCAAAATGAAGTGAGAGAAATACGGGACCCAGCACAAGATATTATTACTGATCCGGCAGGAATAAGGCTGGTGTTTAAAAGCTTTTATCAGGCATTATATTTTGAAAACAGCAAAGTGGAGTACAAGCATATAAGTAATTTTATGGATTTAAGTCAGCTCCCAAAATTCAGTGAAGAAGAGCGGCAGGGTTTAGAGGGGAGTCTCGGTTGGGAAGAGATTTTAACCGCTATCTCCTCGCTGTCCGTGGGGAAGGCTGCGGGGCTTGATGGCATCCCTGCAGAATTCTACAGGGTATTTGCGCCAGAATTAAAAGACTGCTTAACTAGGCTGTTCACTCATATTTTTGAAGGAAACAACCCTCCACCCTCGTGGTCTCAAGCCAAGATTGTGGTCTTTCTTAAAAAAAAAAAACTGGCAACCGAACTCGGGTCCTATAGACCAATCACCCTGATTAACGGGGACTCAAAAATATACTCAAAGATTCTTGCTTCTCGACTGTCCCCTGTGATCAGTAATGTTGTAACCAGATGGCAAAATAGGTTCATATCTGGAAGAAGCACCACCGACCACATCAGATGGGTAAGCACTCTATTTGATGCAGCCCAGGTGTCAGGAGACCCCATGGCTTTGATCCTGCTGGATGCTGAGAAAGCTTTCAAGAGGGTCTCCTGGCACTATCTGTGGTCGGTACTAGAGACGGTAAACATAGGACCTGAATTTCGTCTAGCTATTAAGGCTTTATATTTTAAACCAGATGCGAGGGTGTTAGTGGCAGGGGAGCTGTCGGAACCATTCAAGATCTCAAGGGGGACAAGACAGGGGTGCCCTTGCTCCCCACTCCTATTTGCTCTCTATATTGACCCTTTTATTCGCAGGTTAGAGCTTAATGTCAGCATCCCCCTCATGGTCTGTAGTGGCTGGGAGACAAAAATGCTTGCTTATGCTGATGATATAGCCCTAGTTACGCCCAAGTCATAAACAGCATTAGTCGAGATAGAAAAGGAAGCGGGCAAGTTCGGGCGTATCTCGGGCTGTTCGCTAAATAGGGAAAAAACTATAATTTTGGTCAATAATAAGAACTCTTTGGTGGACCCCCGAGTAGCCATAAGGGCAGTATATCTAGGAATTTCTATCACCCCAGACCTAGACGGGATCATTAAAGAAAATCTTGATCCTTTTATCGAAAAATCGAAAAAAGAATTATTTAGGTTAAATAACCTACATTTGTCTTTAGTCGGCCGATGTGATGTTATTAAAATGATTTCTTTCCCTAAAATTCTTTATCTGTTTCGGGCCACCCCATTAGAGATAGGAAAATCTTTGTTCAGAAAACTTGATTTGTTTGGGCATATGCAAAACCGAGGAAAGCCTTAAAATCCCTCACCCTCCCTAAAGATAGAGGTGGGCTGGGGCTGCCAAACTTAAAGCTATATTATTGGGCCTCTATGCTACAGAATTTAGGACCTCTGCTCCAAGAGAAACCATCCTCACAATTAGGAGGTGAGCATCTCCCCTCCCCATTTGAGCTATTGATAGGTGAAGGGGTGTGGGGAAACCTATGGAGGCAAATCGATCTCAATTATTTCAAGAGAGTTCGTTTCAAGACATTATTGAACACTTTTAGAGTTTGGTTATCGGCTTGAAAACTAATGGGCTTGGGGAGATTGAATTTTTACACCCCGTTAAATAACAATAAGTACCTCCCAGAAATTTTCGGGGATCAACGCATCCTTCGCTGGGTGAACTGCGGCCTAAATAAGTTGGGCTTTTTTTTTCCCCTATGGGTGTAAGGTCGTTCCAAGAGATCAAGAACGAATTCTATATCACCCAGAAAGATTTTTTTAAATACCTCCAGGTCAGGGACTTCCTATACCGCAAGGGAGGTGGCCCTATTGGTTTCCAAAGGTCTGATCTGGTTGATGCACTGGTAGCTGGGCATAAACCTTCCATTGGTTTTATTTACTCCCTTCTTAATAAACAAATGAAGGATGATATAGGCAAACACTCTCTGAAGTGTCAAGAGCGATTGGCTATTCCAGAATCTAGTTTTCGGGAATCCTTCTCTCAGGCTCAAATGACGTTTTTATCTTCAAAGCTGTTTTTACAGTATTATAAAACCTGTTTTAATCTTTATTACACACCTGGTAAAGGCTCACGATGCCCCAGGTGTCAACTAAGGGGGGCTGACATTGTGCACATTTTCAATACCTGCATGTCATTAACGTCTATTAAAACCCAGATCACAGAATTTTTAAATAGTAAATTAAATTTTCAAGTATCCCTGACCCCCGCTGTGATTCTTCTGGGAGTTGCAGCTGGAGAAAGATTGTCAAGAGGAAGGGAACTGGTTTTTATTGCATGACTATTTTTCGATTATGCATTGCTTTGGCGGGGCAAACAAGAAACCACCAGTTTCTCAACAATGGTTAGCCCGGCTGCTAATAACTTGTAACCTGGAAATAGCAATCTTCTCAAGAAAAGGGATCAGTAGTAAAATGAATGGTCTCAGGAGGTGGAGGCCGCTTACTGATTGGATAGAATCTAGGAATTGAGACAGTCATGCACAATGCACTTTGTAGTACCTGGTTTTTGCTTCTTTTTCCTATTTATATTGGTCCTGAGGTCTCTTTCTCCACTTTTGTCTAGTCTGTTCTTAAGTCCGTAAGTTGATCTGTACTACTGTTATGAAATGTCTATTTGTAAAGGTGTAGCATTGGGGGGCGGGGGATGGGGGGGCTGTAAACTGGGGGAAAAACATGATGATCCTTTTATTCTTTGTAACATAAATTATTGAAATGAAATCATCAATAAAAATATATTTTTTTTAAAAAATAACAGCAGGTACAATCCAAAATTACAAATTTGTTTCACAAATTTGTTTCAGGACATTGTCGTATAAAAGTAGAACAAGTATTACTACAGTTCACGTAAATAGGTGTTTAAAACTAAGAACCAGCACACCTTCTGACAATGGATATTAAGCTTTAGCTGCCTTAACAACTTATTACCAATATTGCCAGATGGCATTACATCTTTTCATTCCCCCTACACGCTTAGCATATACCTCTTCAAAATTCATGGTGTGGGACATTATATTCTTCCAGTCCAAAGTTGTCGGAACCTTAGCGGTCCTCCAATTCTGAAGGATCAAAGAGCACGCGATCATCAATGCTACAGATATAAAATATTGTTGACCCTTTACTAATTGTTGGCTCCTTTTGAAAACAAAAAATAAAACTAGGGTAGGATCTGGCAGAACTGTGCAATCCATGGCCTGACTAGTAGACTGAAACACTTGCCACTAAAAATTGGTAAGATGCGGGCATACAAAAAATGTGTGGAGCCATCCCCCTTCACCTGTTTTTTTTATTTCATCCTGTGTTGTTATTTATGTGGTTATGTTGAATAAAACAAAACTGACAAAGCCAAATACTGTTGTAGTTAATTTCTCAATTGGTTCATTTTTTCGTTACACCATACATTTTAAAATGTAAATATTAAAATGATTGTTTAGTCATAAATAATTTCCATATAATTACTGTGTCCTACATTTTTCAAAAATAACAAAAAACACAGATCATTAACTAGTAGTTTAATAAATTGGAACAAATAAATGTTTGAATTTTTTTTCTTACACATTACAACCCATGCATAACCCAAATATTTAGGGCCTGATTATGAGTTTGGTGGTGTGGGCCCCACACTGGCACCCCACTCCCACACTGCCAAACTCGACCACCGCCTGCCCGATTATGAGTTTCCTTGTGGTCTGGTGGATGGTCCTTTGGCTGTCCCACGGCGCTGCCTATTAGAAAGGCACCGCAATGGGAGTGCTAAAGCTCATTCCTGCACGGCATAGACTGTGCAGTCTATGCTGTGCAGGAAAGGGGCTGCAAGCTGTGCCCCCTGCATGTGTCCTCAGGCCCAGAGGCAACAGGGGGACCTGTAGGGCCCCCTTAGTTTCCTCACCGCCAGCAATTTCATGGCATCAGTACCACCATGAGAGCGCTGGTGGTGAGGAAACACATAATATGCTTGGTGGTGCCGCAGCAGCACGCCAAGCATAATGCAGCCTCAGCCACCGCTCCACCACCAGGGATCACGTTCCCCGGCAGTTAGGGCGGTCCAATGGCAGTCCAACCGCCAGGCTCATAATACGGTGACCGGACCGCCACTGCGTGCTCAGCCACACCAATGTGGGTTTCCCAAACTCATAATCAGTCACTTAGTGCCTTTTTCTCATTTACTTTTCCAGACGTTGCCACCATGGAAGAACAGAATGTAATCAAATAATCAGATTAAATAGGATAACTTTAATTGATTTATGTCATCAACTTGAGCCAGATCTCCTGGTCCACAATAGGAATCCCACATCAATTACACCAATAGTCTAAATCATGGTAGTACTCCATTTAGTAGCCGCAGGATCTTTCCAATAGAAGGTTGCAGTATCTGGTGCAATGTCACAAATTCCTTCCTCTTCACCACTATCATCTTCATTTGGCATTTCAACATCCTCACCTGTGGCTCTTCATGGTCTCCATCTTCTGCAATGTATGGGATGTTCTGTCGCAGAGCTATGTAATGTAACCAGCAGCAGGTCATGGTGATATGGCACAACTTATCGGGTGAGTAGAAGAGGGATCCACCAGTCTTATCCAGACATCAGAATGTGGCCTTTCAGAACTCAAAAGCCTGTTCCACTGGCCTCCGTGTTTTTCCATGAGCCTCCTTGAAGCAGACTTCTAATGGCGTTGTTGGAATCCTCAGCGGTGCCAACAACCATAGTCAGTTAGGATAGGCTGAGTCTCCTATAAGAAAAAAACAATTTGTAACCAAAAAATTTAACAATATTTTAGATCATATTACTTGAAATAAACCAAGCAATATATTGACCGATTGTACTTACCAAACAAGCCAGACCCTCTCAGGTCCAAGTTGTGACATTTGCAGGGGTATGCTGCTGTTCCGTAGTACAAAGGAATCATAGGTTGAGCCTGCAAAACATGCACACATGCTTGTGATGTACAAATCTGTTAAGCAGACAACTTGCACATTGATTGAATGGAAGTTCTTTCGATTGCGGTAGACTTGTTCTCTGGCATGTGGTGGCACTAAGGCAATATGTGTGCCATCAATTGCTCGAGCGACATGTGGTAGACAACCCAAGCATAAAAATCTCCCTTCACATTGGCAAAATCCTTGTTTCGTGGCAAGTGGATGAAGCTGTTGCTGTGTCTCATCATTGAAGAAAGAACTTCTTGTAGCACACCACTGAAAGCTGGTTGTGACATTTTACCAGATACTGCAACAGTGTATTGGAATGATCCTGTGGCTACAAAATGTAGTACTGCCATCATTTCGACTATTGGTGTTATTGCTGTTGCATTTCTATTGTGAAAGCAGAAGATTTGGCTCCATCTGATGACATAAATCAAGAACTGTTTGCCTATTCAATATGATCATTTCATATTCTTCCAGTGTGGCAAGGTCTGGAAGTAGTCTGAACACTTGAGGTAGTTGTCTCCTCACTCTCCCTGGGTTTATATGTTTGCATTTAAAATCTTAAAAATGTTGTAAATGTTTGATAACATTTTTAAATTAAAACACAAAATTCATCTAGTTTTCAATAATAATACATTTTTTAACACAATTATACAAAAATATGTTTGGTATATTTTTTTTCAATGACTTTCACATGTGTAAATACATTTTTTTTAAATGTATTATTTGTATATTCTTATTTTTTTTACATTTTTGTCATCAAAAATGTTGTCAACGGCAGTATAAACAAAACCACACAATTACCCACATTAGCGCACTACATAACACTTCTTTGTGAAAACAAATGAAGAACATTAGCATTTTTTATATGTAAACAAAGTAGCCACCGTTTTGAGTGGTGGTGACGCACTTAACATTCACAAACACACTATTTCACAATCTAAAATGGCAGGCACCTGACCTCACCCATCAGGACATTTGCTATCAGACGGCCACGGCGGAAGTTGACCGGGTAGTGGGTGTGATTCTCCACGACAGCCACAGGCTAATGTAAGTGATAGCAATGTACAAACGCCAATGGATGTGTCCATCTTCGCTAACAATTGCATACATCGTGTACATGTACATGGCAGTACAAAAAAGCTCACTTGCCTCCTAACACTGCAGCTAACAACACCTTCTCAAATTTTGCTGCTGTTTCCGAATTCTGGGAGACATGATGCCTGGAAAAGCAGGTGACATGGCCCCAGCCTTCTCGCTAGAGGAGCTGGAGCTGCTGGCTGTGGAGGTCCTGTCCCTGTACAACCAGCTGTATAGCTCACCCAAGAAACAGGTACATGTTGAAAATGAATATGCAATTTTTTTTAAAACACCGACTAGAATGTCCCTTTTGTTTGCTGAGTGAAGTGTAGTGATTGATGTGAAGTTTCAGTTCTTTTAAAATTACCTAGATCTATGATGGTGTGTATTTTTAAACACATTATAATTACAGTACACCACAACATTAGTATGTGTTTTGTGTTTGACCCCCTATGTCTTATTTAATGTGTATTGCTATAGATATACACATGTAGATTTGATAATTTCATGCGAATTCTACAAAATTAACATCATGTTAATTTAGAAATCACTTTCTGGGGCTTATTTCGATGTTGGGCAGCGGTCCGGGCTGATTAAGTTTGATAGTGCGGTCGCAAGCTCCCTTTTCTGTAGGGAGCTTGTGCTGCAGTCGGAATCCGGCTGCAGCGCAAGCTCCCATACAGAAAAGGAAGTTTGTGTTCATACCTGCACTACGTGGCAGGCACCTCATGGTGCCTGCCACATGGTGCAGGGATGAACAGTGGGGCACCACAGGTGCCCCCTCGGCCCCCAACCAGAGGCCGCTGGCCGCCAAAGTCCCTTTCCAACAGGATTTCCATGTTGAAAAGCCTGGCATGGAAACCCTGCTGGAAACCGACATCGCAATCCGGACGGCGTGAAACACCGTCCATAGGGATTACGTGCCGGTTCTGACTGGCAGGCGGGCTCCTCGAGCCTGTCGGAAGCAAGCCAGAATGTCCGTCTGTTTTCAAAACCGACAGCCTCCATTGTAAAGGGGCTGTCGGTTTTGAAAGTGCAATGAGGCTCCGAAAGCCTCTGAACTGCATTCGGAGACTTTCCAAACCTCATCATAATCAGCTCCCATATTTTCTATACAATTTACATATATATGTAAAAGTGGGAGAAAACGAAAATGGAAAGTTACCCTAAAGAGTAAGTTAACTCTTTATTTCAATTTTCTCCCATTTCAAAGTGTTGCATTTACAAATAGCAGGCCCTTTACTCCCAGTGGCCAGTAGACACTGCGCCATAAGTATAACAAAAAAATGCAGCCATTGTTTAAAAAGAGAGAAATTAAAGTGCAGAAAAATGTTCCATATTATACATTTTTTGGCAGATTATTTTTCTCCTATTTAAAAAAATAAAATTATATGTTTGTATTATTCATGTAACTGTGCTACATACGGCAAAAGGTATATCCTCTACTGCAAGTACATACGACACAGACTCTCTGTCACCCGTACAAATATGTCCACACATATACACACACATAATCATACATCCCACAAAGACCACGCTCTCATTGACACACATGGCAGCCCTTTCATAGTGCCGTTCGTCATAGTATGTTGTTCAAACCTTAGTATGTGGCTGTATGGACATTAGCCCTAAAGTAAATGAAGTTGGACATGGGGGTGTCTGGGAACAATGCACAGGTTGTTCAGCCTTCAGTAGTTCACAATGAGTTTCACTGACCAGAAGTAGCTCTTACTACAGATAATGTTGTAGACCCCTGGCCTGGATGATGTCAGTGGGCTGAATTAGTAAGATAAGGACATGATATGGGTATTCAACAGGTCACTACAATTTTGTTAAATTGTATTTAAAAAATCATTTATAAATGCAGTTGGAACTTTTACTAATGCTTGTAATTGATTTATCAAAATTGTGTAACATCAACACAAACAAACCAAAAGTCACAAAGCAATTTTATTTCTTTTTTTCTGTATTCATACAGGTCAATGCCCATCAAAAGAAATCAATCTGGATGGCCATTGCCAAGAAGGTGGGGACCCTGGGGGTCCTTGAGCAGGCAGTGCAGCATACATTGCAGGAAGAGTTGGTAGGACCTACGATGCTGAAGTCCAGCTCCGCCAGACCCTGGGAACAAGGGAAGCATGTGCGCCGCACCCTGACCCCCCCCAATGGCCTGCCTACTTGGAGTGGCCTATCCCCAGCTTGATGGGCAGCTGAGAGCCCAACAGCTGCATCACGTTGGTAAGTTATTTGTTGGGTATTCATGTTACATAACTATTTTTTGTTGCAGCAGGAAATTATGGCATCAACATAAAGGTTGACACATGCCCAACACACAAGAAGAGTTCTTGAAGGAATACGTTTTGCACAAGGTGTATGACGATGTGTTTTTTATATGAATTTAGGGAAAATTATTCCACTATGTTTCTGCTCAGTACCAACGGACTGTTTTGAGAAGACACATGCCTGCCTAAACAACAAATATACATGTTTTTCTTAGGTGTTTTAAGGAACAGTTGTACCAAACAGGCCACAAATTATAATTGAATCAGGTGTGATGCTCCATCAAAATTGTGAAGGATGGTACATTATCCCTATTACAGGTGACATAGCATAAAATTCACTTATGACAGAGTGGATATTCCAAACATCACATTGGTGAGTTGGTGTTATAAACAAACAATAGTGAGCATGTGAGCCAAAATGAACAGAAACATTGCATTAAATGCCTACATTTTTTATTGAAATATCTCACAAATTCATGTTAAAAGTGACCGATTTGCATGATGCCTTACTTCTTCACAAATTTGCATGTAAGCCAGTGTATATTTTTTGAAAAAATATTTTTATAGACATACATTTTTTGAAAAAACAGACAGAAATGTGTACACATTGGTGACAGAGTAACACATATCTAAAAATCTATTTTAAAATGCCCTTTGTTATGTCCAGATGATAAATCAATGATGAACACAATAGCATACTTAAAGGGACTTTTGCAGATGGAATGTTCTTTCACATATATTGTTGGAGTATACCATCTTGAAAACTCAAAATCAGGCACAACTCATGACTCATTATGAAATTGTCAGAATGCATCAAGGATCTGTTGCATATTGTGATTTGCATCAAAAATTGTGTATGAAATATTTACTGGGATGTTGTACCAATTTTTGCCTAAAGTGAAAACCACCATAATTTTTAACATGTTCACAATGGGAAAACAAACTAGAAATGTATCAAGCCCTAAGTATTTACTTATGCTGTAGAAGTAATTTGCAAATCCTCCTAAATGATTTCTTAATTTCTTCTACAGCATAAGTGAATACATAGGGCGTGATACATTAATGAGCAACTTAAGTACTGATTCAATTTAATATTTTTGACATTTGAAAAATACTTAAGTTACTTGAAGTAAGTGTTACCATTTTGAAATGCCCAAACTAAGGGAACTGGATTTCAGATTCTACAAATATTGGTACAACATTGCAGTAATGGTTAACACACTTTGATTAATATTTGCATTGCTATAAATACTATATTTCAGCTTTTTTGCCTTGTACACACACTCTACAAAGGTCTTCTTAATCTCTATCATTTTTTGTGACATACATTCACTGTTCTAAACAATAGATCAGAACCATTCAGAGGTGCGAAACAGTTCCTTGAGTGAATTTAAAATGGTTCAGAGTCAAGATCATAAATGAGATAGGAGCAATAATGTGAATTCACAAAAATGTGACCATATGGTTTCTGAATATGTACCCAACATGCATGAGATAATGATAATAATGAACCAAAGTTTGAAAGCTGTGAAAAAGATGAAATCTGAAAATTTGGGAAATGTTTTGAGAAAAAAGTTCATGATCAGTTCTATTTTCACAGATACAATATACCTATTATATATGTCTTTTCAACATCTTCAGGAGCAGGCGAAGGGGACAGTGGCCATGAAGACAGGGACGCAGCTGGCCACTGTGTTTCGGGTTGTGAGGCCATGGACACTGATCAACACAGTGGCACGGAGGGTGAGGGGACAGGAACAGATGCCACCAACTCATCAACATCTTTAGAGGCATCCACAAGCGACTAGCCGCTAGTGGTGGCAGACCCTACAGGAGCTGCATCATTGTCTACCACCCACAGACCCATCTCTACCCTCCCTCTTGCTCCCCCCAGTTGGCCAAATCCACACCCCCTAAAGGGCTGGGGTACCCTTCGCCACAGGGACCTTACCCCCTGCCCCTGTCACCCTGGCTGCACTTAGTGAGAAGGCTATTGACCTCTTACACAGCATCTCTCTAGGCCAGACTGCACTACTGAATGCCATCCAGGGCCTTAGTTGCCAAATGCAGCAAATTGTAGCATACATGGAAGCCATTTATTGTGCTCTCTGGCCTGCAAAGATCATTTGGATGACTAGTCTCCTCACTAACCACACCCTTTCAACCAGTACAACCTTGTGCCCAACTTAGGTCCCTTTCTCATCCCAATTCCAAAGTCCCACCCATATCCCAAGCACACTCACTTCTTTGCAGGCACCCACTCCAACACACACAAGCAGCACACTGACACACATAAACACAAACACACAAAGAAACACACGCAAACACCCAAACAACATACAGACACTATTGACACTACACCCACAGGCACCACAACCACCACCACACCAACAACCACCACCACATCCACAACTACCACAACCACCACCACACCCATAAGCACCACGACCACCACCACACCCACCACCACACCCACAAGCACCACAACCACTAGTATATCCACAACTATACCCAAAGACCAGCAGCACACCCACAACCACCACCAAGCCCACCACGACCACCACACTAACAAGCACACCAACACCTCAACAGCAGACTCATCCAAACACACACCTACACGCAAACCAAAACCCATTAAAAACATATGCACACACTCACCCAAACACCTAAGAAACCACACACCTCCAAACATACACAAGACCCACAGGCTACTACAAAACATACACCCACAGACACCACAACCACACCAACCACCTCAACAGCATACTAATCCAAACCAACACCCTTACACACAAGCACATCTACATGCAAACCAACACCCACCAAACACAAACACACACACTCACCTGACGAACATACATCTGCCAGGAAACAAACACCCAAACATACACAAGACCCACACGCAACTGCAAAAGCAACAGACACATGTACATCACACACTGCAGCTCCCTATATCTCCCAAACCTAATCTTCTCCACCCCTCCTACCTAAACCTCTCCTCCTGAATTCATATCTTACCTCGCCATAACTCATGTCAAACCCAAACGCACCCCTCCCAAGAAAGATACTTGAGGTGCCTGCTAAGTGCCCACTAGATGCCCCTTCCTGAGGAGTTTCCCCTTTGGCAATCGGTTTAGGAGGCGCGTTTGGGGCAACACGCCAACATCATGTCTTTGTGACTTTTTTTTGCTGTTTTATGTTTTAAAATAAAATATATTGATTTGAGAAAAGTATCACATTTCTTAATAGAAACTTTTTTAAGTTCACCAAGTTTGTCCTGAATTTTTTGTTCACTTACTATTCTTAGATTCCTAGAACTGTTAATGAGTAAAATGTGATTTATATATTTTAACTTAAAAAAAGGCAACAGTGTTTTTAATTGTATAATTTGTAAAGTCCATACACTAGTAGAAAAGTATGTGATGGACATTTAAATTTTGGTGCAACAATTCATCATGATGATGGACTTTTACACCAACAAATGGATTTGTCATTTTCTTTTTAAGAGTTAATACAGATGTGTTTATTAATACTAGATAATTGTTGACAATAAACACATATGCATTGCATTGCACCTTAAAATAATAATGACATAAATAACATTCAAGGAAACACACTAGACAAGAGAAAAGTTAAATTGATAAATATATTAATTGATTTAAAGTTTGGAACTAACATTGATTTTAGTTATTTTAAAACAAATATTTCACCCTGTCTAGCGCAATTTCTGCATTATATTACATTTCAATTATCTCAATAATGTGCAATTCAAATGTTTTCGATTTTATTGTTTAGGAATATTAAGTTAACACACAGGTATGCTCGTTTTTTATTTTTGTGTAAGTGTCCATTATCATGAAGGCAACTTGCAAAAAGATTATATAGGAGTGTTTCTTTAAATTTCTTAGATGACAACATTACACACACATATGCATCACACATTGGTATGGTATTGCTTGTAAGAGAGATTTCAACATGCACAAGTCTAGATCCATTGTAAACAGACAAGTCAAAAGGTAACAATTCATAATAAAAACTTTCCTTCAATCCAGGCGATGTCGGTGTTGATTTGCTTGATGGTCAAGTAGCAGCAGCAAAGACAGGACTTGGAGGATCGACTCCATGATGGAAAATAAAGTGTGAAGCAGAAAGAAAGTACATTTTGTCCTTATATCGGTTCCAATACGCCAACTCAGGTGTGGAGGTTTCCCCGCCACAGTAATGTTGGCAGGAAGGCACATTGTGATTGGCCCGGTGGCCAAACTGGCTGTACTCCCTTTAATGTCCCCTTTTGCCTATGGCGCTATCAACGCAGGTGAACAAATCTGGCAGAGACGGCAGCACTCCGACGGTCTTTCATCCATCGACCCACCAATAGCCAAATAGAGCTGGCGGACCGCCCAGTAGGCGAGCAGGGAATCTGATAGAAAAACTAAACCGGGACAGATTCTGCCAAGATCTAAATCAGACCCTTAGTCTCAGACATGGAAGTCAAAATCCTGAAGTGGTCAAGGTTGTAGGCTGTATCCAAAGAAGTACTTCCGAAGATGGGCAGCAATTGTATGACATACCCCAAAATCCTTTGATTTTGCTGGTCAAAGCTTTATGGGGGGAAATTCAAATTTCACACCTAGGGAAGACCTTGCATATGCCCAATAATTTTGGCACCTTCGCCAGTCAAGATTTCAATGTTCCGCTCTTTTTAGGAGCTTAGAATCCTCAAATAGGTCGAGGTTGCAGGCTATATCAGAGGATGAGTTTCACAAGGATGGATACCTTCATGCCAAGGGCCTACTGAAATGAATTTGCTGTGTAGAGACGCTCTAAGAAGGAGAAACCCGTTTCTTCAGCCCAGCAAAATCTTGCCTTGAGTGTTTAGTCCCACTGCTCCGGAGCAGGAAGTCCAAAGATTTTGGAAGTCCCAACTTTTCAGAGTTGTTAGAAAGAGTCTAGTTATACATGGCAAATAATCCCAGGAGCTCTGAAACAGAACCTGGAAGGCAAGAATCATTTGAGCAGAGGCCTCCAGCAGGGTTCAGGTGAGATCTAGTTGCTGCTGGTCAGCTGGACACTTAAGGGAAAAGGCCTCTTGGACCTTGTTGTGTCCCTGTAGCCACACAGGATATTAGCCAATTGACTTATGGAAACCACTTCTATTTCTTGGGAACAATTGGGAGCAGGCTTAGCCCTTTAAGTCTCCTCACAGGTCTCAAACAGCAGGTGTAGTCCTTCACCTGCTCTTTTACAGGTCCTTGAAGCATTCTGAGGAGGAAGCCTAGGGGTACCACATTTATGGTTGACACTAGATAGTGGGTTGGTGTGAATCTTGGTTCCTTCATGATCAATAGGGTGTAGGTTCCCGGGAGCAACCTTACCCACATTTGTAGCAGTTACGTTTGCCCTACTGTAAACAATCCCACAGTGTACCTTACTACTAAAATTGTAAATGGGGGAACTCTTCCTCCCTTGTTTGGAGCCTATATGTCTGCCCAGAGATGTGGCATGGGAAATGAGCCGCCTCCTCCCATGCTGTTACTCAAGACTGGTTCTGGGAGTAGGTGCCCTTCCACTCGGATAAGTGCCAGTTTGACTAGAAATTGTTTGCCTTCTTCAGGTTTCACCTTACATTTACAGACCCCTTTACAAGCCAGGTTAATGAAGTTTGTGGGTCTACTCTAACTGGTCTTCCAGCAAGAAAAATAAAACTATCTCCCCACACCCAGGCCATTGTTCCTGGGCAGCTGCTGGAGAGCTAATACAACTTAGCCTCTAGGAGCTTCTTGCAGGGAAAATGTAACTTTCTAAAAGTTACATTTCCTAAAGATTCATTTAGAAATCCAACTTAATCATTGAATAGGGTTTGTATTAAGTATTTAAAATAGTGCCTGAGCTATTTTTCTACCTGGCCCCAAACTTAAGATAACAGAATTATTGTTTAAATGTATTTCAATCTATAATATAGAGTTCTACTGCACAAACATGTTTTGGGGGCTTGTCACTGCAGGGACCTAGTAACATGAATTTTCCACATGTGCCTCATTTTCATACCATGCACCCAAACGTGTGGGCTACGTGGCCTATATAGTGGTTACTTATTAAAATCTAAAAGAATGGTTCGTCCTCTATCAAAAGGGTTATCTTGACAGGCTGGGATGTAGGTTTAAACTACAGAAGTCAGACTACACTTCTAGGCCTGAAGCCATATTTACCTGACACACTAGTGGATGGCACAATAAGTGCTGGAATCCTAAGGTGGCATTTACCTTTCCATGCCACAGGTGTATTTCCGAACAATATTAATATGGCCTTACAGGAATGTTAAATATGCCAATTAGGAGGTAGCCAATTTTACCATTGTTTATGGGTCATGGCACAGTCTAAAGTAGCAACAAAAATTCAGTAACAAATGGGAGTGACCATGCAGCAAAGGGGTATTTTCTCATAAAGTGTGTTAGACCTGGCACCATTGGCGTGGGTCTCCCCTGCATTTTTTGCCTTTGCCTCCTATGTTTTTGCTGTGTGTTGGACTTTTGCTGGTCTAGATGCTTTGGGCACTTTACAACCTCTGTTCAGTGCCAAGGCGCAAGTGCTCCCTTTGCAAATTACTGTTATGAATTGGTGTTTCCATGATTGGCTATTTGATTTACTAGTCAGTCCCTAGTACAGTGCACTGTGTGTTCCCAGGGCCTGTAAATCAAATTCTGCTAGTGGGATTGCTGCACTAACTGTGCCACCCACAGAAGCAGCCTGTAAAATGTAACTCTGGCCTGCCATTGCAGATCCTTTGTGCAGTCTGGGACTGCCAAGTTGACTTGGCAAGTGCACACACTTGCCAGGCCCTAACCTTCCATTTTCTACATATTAGTCACCCCTAAGGTAGGCCCAAGGTACCCCTGTGGGCAGGGTGCATTGTATGTGAAACGTTGGAAATGCCCTGATGTGTGTGGCATGTCCTGATAGTGAAATACTGCCAATTTCGTTTTTTCACTAATGCAAGGCTCCCTGTTCCCATCGGACAGAATGGGGAGTTTGTTTATAAACTCTTATAAACATAACTGCCCCTGGGAACAAGGTAGGAAAATAAAGTTTAGTATGCCTCAACTCAGAATGTTAATGCATCTTTTGGTGAGGGTGATTTTTACATTCTGTGTTTAAAAATACCACTTTTAGAAAGTAGGTATTTTTAGCCTAACTATCCAGTGTGCCTCTGCTAGGATTGTGTATTGCATGTCTGGCTTTTGGATGACAGGGGTTAGAGAGGGGCAGTGGCTCCAGAGAGCCTGATGAGTCAGGGCAGGGCTGAATGGACCTGGGCAGCATTTAGAGTAGGGGGAGGAGATTTCCTTTCACCTGAATGGGCATGGTCTACCTTCAACAATATTGTCTCCACCTCCTGCCAGGAAGCTGCACCAGTGAGTACAGAACTGGTTTTGGCTGGGTACAGACACTCTCTGCCTTCAGAGAACAAAGGATTTTTGTGTATAAAAAGAGGGGCCCAGAGCCCAGACGTTTAGATCACTTCAGGGAAATCAAGAGGAACCTTTGCCAAGGAGAAGAGCTGGAGAAACTGAGGCGGAATACTGCCCTTGTGCTGTTTGCTGTCTGGGGTTGGCCTGCAGTGGCTACTTGCTGCCAAGGAAAGGAGAAAAGGAATTTTCTGCTTGCTTTCTCCCCTGCTTGAGGAAAAGATCTCCAAGGGCTTGAACTGAGCTTACCCCCTGTTCTAGAGGTCTCAGGAGCAGCAAAGACCTCACTGTGTCTGTGGGCACCGTCTCTGATCATCTCCGCAGAAGAAAAAGGGTAACCGACTCTGTCATTGAGTCCGTCGCTGGATTCCGTGTTCTGAAAGCACCGCAGAGAGCAAGGCCTGGCTACACAGCGCAACCCTGGTCTCACCAACTCCATCAACGAGCCGCTGCTTGCACCGCGTCCTGTGGGGCCTGCACTCCGCAACGCTTCACTACACCCTGCAAGGACGTCACAACTCCGTCGCTGCCCGACTCGAACATCGACCGGCTCCATCGCCGCACCATGACCTGCCAGTACCACAGAGAGCACCGTCTCACCCTTCAACGCAAGCCCTGGTCTCACCGACTCCGCCAACGAGACGCTGCCTGCTCCAAATCGTGAGGACATCGTCCGCCACAAGGCTCCATTTCACAACGCGACTGCGATGTTTGCCCCGACCGACTCGCACCGACGTGTTGTTCGCAACAAGAAAGGTACTGTGTCCGTGTCTGTCGACGCTTTAGCTGGCCTGTATAGACACATCGTATTCAGTATCGCAGTAGCCCCAGAAGGAGCTACCGAGTCGGAAGAACTGTGTTTTATTGATTTTCCTGCAATTTAAAGGTTATTTTGCACAAGTACAATTTTTCAAGAGTATTGTGTGTTGGATTTTTATCGAATTTGGTCTTGTTGGTTTAGATAAAGATTTACTATTTTACTAAACCGGTGTGGTGTCCATTTGTAGTGTTTTCACCGTGTTACTGTATGTGTTCACAAATGCTTTAAAAAAAAAATTTAAGTCTGTCTCTGAGATAAGCCTGTCTGCTCGTGCCAAGCTTCCAAGGGGGTGAGCAGGGGTTATTTTAGAAGTGTATCCCCCTTACCCTGACTAGAAGCAAGGGTCCCTATTTGGACAAAGGTACCTACCTCTGCTAACTAGAGACCCCCATTTCTAACATTGGTGGGCAGCTGTGAGGATCCTGGACTTGCATTTGTGATTTACATACAGTGATTGGTGTACACTACTAGCATAGTGCAGAACATTACGTGACCACATACTTTTACTGAATTTTCCCTTGGATTGTTTTTCTGCAAAGTAAAGAACTGCCAATGTTGTCATCATGACCAAACCAGCATCCATTGCATCCATTGATATTGAATTTGAGGAAGATAGGGTAGAAACCTACACTGTGTCTCAACTGAAAGCCACCTGTAAGAAATTTAAAGTCTCTGTGAAAAGCCTCACCAGGAAGGATGAATACCAAAAGGAACTGAGGGTCTGGTTGGAATCCAGAAATGCCAATGGGCAGGACGAGGAGCCTCTGGTGGAGGTAGAGAATGTGGATGAGCAACAGGAGGGGTAATTGAATCTGCCAGGAGGGAGGGTACCTTCCGTGGATGGCAGCAGTGTTTCTCAAAGGGGTCTGTCTCCAGAGGAGTTGGAGGACAGAGAGAGAGATAGGGTGCATGAGAGGGAGCTTGCTAATCTCAGGCCGGGGAAGGAGGGTGACATAGAAAATAAGAAGTTGGAGTTGGAAAAGCAGAAATTGAGGAAAAGAGGATGCTTTTAGAGCATGAGAGAGGTTTGAGGGAGTTAGATCTGAAAGCAAAGAGCCTAGAGATCACTCCCCATGGTGGCAGGGCACTATCAGTGCCTAGAGAAGGGAAGGTGTACATCCCCAAGGAGGTTATCAAGGGTTTCACTAAGCATGAAGACATTGGTCAGTGGTTCAAGGCCTATGAGGTAGCAATGAAGTCCCACAGAGTCCATGAGAGAGATTGGGGAGTGGGGTTGTGGGGCCGCTTTGTCGGTGAAGGGAGGGAAACCTTGCTAAACTTGGCCACTGAGGATCAGATGGCCTATGCCCCAATGAAGGAAGCCTTGATAGCCAGTTATGGGTTGACCCCAGAGCTGTACAGACAGAAGTTTAGGAACTATAAGAAGCTGGAGTCAAGTACTTGGGTGGAGTATGTGTCCTACTTTTGCAGAGCATTGGATGGTTGGGAGAAGGGTAGCAAGGTGAATGATTTGCAGGGGCTCTATGATCTGGTTGTAGGGGAGCACTTGTCAGATAACTGTTTTCCAGAGCTACGCCAGCACTTGATTGACAGTAAGCTGACTGACCCCAGGAAGCTTGCTGTAGAGGCGGGCTGCTGGGTCAGGACCAGGGTCCACAAGAGTCGTGTGGGAGACCCTGCCAAAGGTGGGCAGGGTCCCCAGCAGAAGAGTGGGGGGACAAGGGTAAACAAAAGGAGTTCCAAAAAGGGCCCCAAAGTAATCCCCAAGGGAACCAAGGTAAGGGTTCCCAGCCCCCACTGAGAAGAAGCCAAGGATACCGACAGGTAAGCCTGTTCACATGGGTTCCAAGATATGTTTTGGATGTGGTCAGGTGGGCCACTTCCAAGGGGATCCTAGGTGTCCTAAAAAGGTAACCACCGCACCCACTAGTGCACCGCCCCGGGAAATGGCTAGTGTAGCCTTGGGGGAGAAGTCGGGTGCCCCAGAGGGGTGGGGTCCCGCAGAAATGTCCCTGGTCTCTTTAGGAGATAGTGAGATGGTCCCAAGAGCTCATCTGCCTGATAACACTAAGAAGTACAGGCAGTGGGTGACCATCAATGGCCATAGTGTGGAGGCTCTGAGAGACACCGGAGCCAGTGTGACAGCTGTCAGTTGTCGGCTGGTCTCTGAGGAGCAGGTGGCCCCCAACACATTCTACCCAGTAGTTGCTGCTGACAATTCAGAGTGCCTCTGCAAAGTGGCACAGGTTCCCTTCGAGTGGGGGGGGGTCTCAGATACCTTGAAAGTAGCTGTGAGGCCAGCCATGCCTGTTGACTGTCTGCTAGGCAATGATTTGGAGAGCTCCCCTTGGGCAAAGGTGGAGCAGAGGTCTCATTTAGAGATTTGGGGTCTGCCTGAGTGGGCGTGTGTGACAACTCGGTCTATGGCAGCCGGTAAGGGCATTCAAGAGGACCTGGAGCCTGAAAGAATGGCCCAGGTGCCTGCCAGGAAGAGAAGAGGCAGGGGGCATGGGAAATCGGCCCCCGAAATTCCCACAGTCCAGGAGGAGGCAGACCCTGAGGGGGATACCCTGCAGCCTACAGGGGATCAAGTGGCTGTACTGGGGGTACTGCCTGAGCTGACCTATTGGCAGCAAGAAGGAGGACCCTCCAGGGAGGAGTTCTGCCAGGAGCAGCAGACTCTTATTGGTTTGCGGCAGCAGACTGCAAACCAGGCAGCAGGTGATCAGTCCAGATCACATTTGATAAACTGAAAGAATGAGGTCTCCTGTATAGCAAGCCTCAGGTTGCTGAGCCTGGGTCAGCCCGCGTGCTGATGATACCCCAGCAGTTCAGAGCCTTCCTACTGGGTCTGGCTCATGATGTGCCGTTGGCAGGACATTTCGGGCAAGACAAGACCTTTGAAAGGTTTGTCACCCACTTTTACTGGCCCCAAATGCGCAAGCACTCAGATACTCATTGAAGGTCTTGCCAGACTTGCCAGGCAAGTGGCAAGAGTTGGAGGAAGTGTAAGGCTCCTCTCCAACCTTTCCCTGTGGTCAGCACCCCCTTTGAGAGGGTGGGTATTGACATTGTGGGGCCTCTGGATCCCAAGACAGCCATGGGCAACAGGTTCAACCTGGTCTTGGTGGACCATGCCACCCGGTACACAGAAGCCATCCCTCTCCGGACTGTGACGGCCACCGTGGTGGGTAGTGCGTTGATGGGGATTTTCTCCCGTGAGGGGTTCCCCAGAGAGGTGGTGTCCTACCGTGGTACCAACTTCATATCTAAGTATATGAATTCCCTGTGGCAGGAGTGTCACATACAAGTTCACCACTCCTTACCACCCCCAAGGTAATGGGCTGGTTGAGAGATTCAACCGGACGCTGAAGGGCATGATTATGGGTCTTGGTGAACCCATGAGGATTAAGTGGGACGTCCTCTTACCATGCCTTTTGTTTGCTTACAGAGAGGTAACACAGAAGTCCTTAGGGTTCAGTCCCTTTGAGCTCCTGTATGGCCTTCCTGTGAGAGGACCTCTGAGTCTGGTGAAAGAAGGCTGGGAGAAAGCTCCCAGTAAATCTCCCCAGGATGTATGTAGCTACATGCTGACCTTCTGAAACCAGACTAAGCACTTCAGAAAACTCGCTCAGGCGAAATTTGAAGCCAGCCAGGAGGAGATGAAACATTGGGATGATCAGAATGCCACTCTGATTGAGTTTCAGCCTGGACAAAAAGTGTGGGTCATGGCCCCAGTGGAGCCTTGTGCGCTCCAGGATAAGTGGACCAGACCATTTGAGGTGATGGAGTGCAAGAGTAACGTCACCTACTTGGTGGACTTGCAGTCTCCTAGGAACCTTTTGCTGGTCCTGCATGTGAACTGCCTGAAGTCCCACCTGGAGAGGTCAGAAGTGGGCATGCTCCTCGCAAAAGATGCTGGAATGGAGGAGGAGACTGAGCCTCTTCCTGACCTGTCTGCAAAACAGCATGATGGGTCAGTGGACGGTGTGAACCTCTCTCCTGCCCTGACTCCTGAACAGCAGAGTGACTGCCGCCAACTGTTGGGACAGTTTGCTGATCTGTTCTCCCTGAACCCCGGAGTCACTCAGTGGTGTGTCCATGATGTGGACATTGGGGACAGCCCTCCAGTAAAACATAAAATTAAAAGAGTGACTGACAGGGTCAAGGCCTGCATCACGGAGGAGGTCTCCAAGATGTTAGCGCTAGGGGTGATTGAGCCCTCCAACAGCCCTTGGGCCAGCCCAGTGGTCTTGGTCCCACTGGCTGCAGCACCCGGTGCCATGCCAGAACTCCGGTTCTGTGTGGACTACCGAGGGCTCAATTCAGTCACCAGGACTGATGCGCAGCCCATCCCCAGAGCTGATGAGCTCATCGACCGGTTGGGAGCTGCCCGGTACCTCAGTACATTTGACTTAACGTCTGGGTACTGGCAGATTGCCTTAACTGATGGGGCAAAGGAGAGGTCAGCATTCTCAACACCAGAGGGGCACTACCAATTCTGGGTTATGGCCTTTGGGTTGAAGAATGCCCCTGCCACCTTTCACAGGTTGGTCAACCAGGTGTTGGCTTTGCTGGAGGATTTCAGTGCCGCCTACCTGGATGACATAGCAGTGTTCAGTGCCACTTGGGAGGAACATCTGCACCACCTCTGGGAAGTGCTGAAGGCTCTGCAGAGGGCAGGCCTCACAATCAAGGCGAGTAAGTGCCAGATCGGGCAGGGCTCTGTGGTGTACTTGGGACACCAGGTAGGGAGCGGCCAGGTGGCGCCCCTACAGGCCAAGATTGATACCATTCTGGCCTGGGAACTCCCCAAGACCCAGACAGAGGTGAGAGCATTTTTAGGACTCAACGGGTATTACCAGAGATTCATCAAGGGATATGGCACCATTGTTGCCCCCTTGACAGAGCTGACTTCCAGGAAGCAGCCCAGGAAGGTGAACTGGACTGCCAGAAGGCTTTTGATGCCCTGAAATCTGCCATGTGCACAGCGCCCGTGCTTAAGGCACCCAACTTCTCAGAAGAGTTCATTGTGCAGACAGATGCTTCAGAGCATGGTGTGGGGGCTGTGCTCTCACAGCTAAATTAGGAGAACCTAGACCAACCTGTAGCCTTCATTAGTAGGAGGTTGATTCATGGGAACAGAGGTGGAGTGCGATTGACCATAAGGCATTTGCTGTGGTCTGGGCGCTGAAGAAGCTGAGGCCCTACTTGTTTGGGACTCACTTCTGGGTTCAGACGGACCACATGCCCCTCAGATGGCTGATGCAAATGAGGGGTGAGAATCCAAAGCTGTTGAGGTGGTACATTTCCCTACAGGGGATGTACTTCATGGTGGAACACCGCCCTGGTACAGAACACGCCAATGCTGATGGTCTGTCCAGATTTTTCCACCTTAGTGAAGAGAACTCCCAAGAGGGTGGGTAGTTCTCCCCACATTTCAGCTGGAGGGGACACGTGTTAGACCTGGCATCATTGGCGTGGGTCTCCCCTGCATTTTTTGCCTTTGCCTCCTGAGTTTTTGCTGTGTGTTGGTGTTTGTTTCGCTGGTCTAGATGCTTTGGGCACTTTGCCACTGCTGTTCAGTGCCAAAGTGCAAGTGCTCCCTTTGTAAATTACTGTTATCAATTGGTGTTTCCATGATTGGCTATTTGATTTACTAGTCAGTCCCTAATACAGTGCACTGTGTGTGCCCCGGGCCTGTAAATCAAATGCCACTAGTGGGCTTGCAGCACTAATTGTGCCACCCACAGAAGCAGCCTGAAAAATGTAACTCTGGCCTGCCATTGCTGAGCCTGTGTGCAGTCTGGGACTGCCATGTTGACTTGGCAAGTGCACACACTTGCCAGGCCCTAACCTTTCCTTTTCTACATATTAGTCACCACTAAAGTAGGCCCAAAGAAATCTTGTGGGCATGGTGCATTGTATGTGAAAGGTAGGACATGCCCTGATGTGTGTGGCATGTCCTGATAGTGAAATACTGCCAAATTCGTTTTTCACTATTGCAAGGCTACCTGTTCCCATCGGACAGAATGGGGAGTTTGTTTATAACCTCTTATAAACATAACTGCCCCTAGGAACAAGGTAGGAAAATAAAGTTTAGTATGGCTGAACTCAGAATGTTAAAATGCATCTTTTGGTGAGGGTGATTTTTACATTCTGTGTTTGAAAATACCACTTTTAGAAAGTAGGTATTTTCTTGCCTAACCATCCAGTGTGCGTCTGCTAGATTTGTGTATGGCATGTCTGGCTTTTGGATGACAGGAGCTGGAGAGGGCCTGATGAGTCAGGGCTGGGCTGAACTGAATGGACCTGGACTGCATTTAGAGTAGGGGGAGGAAATTTCCTTTCACCTGAATGGGCCTGGTCTACTTTCAACAATGCTGTCTCCACCTCCTGCCAGGGAGCTGCACCAGTGAGGACAGAACCGGTTTTGGCTGGGTACAGACACTCTCTGCCTTCAGAGAACAAATGATTTTTGTGTATAAAAAGAGAGGCCCAGACACCAGACTTTTAGATCACTTCTGGGAAATCAAGAGGAACCTTTGCCAAGGAGAAGAGCCGGAGAAACTAAGGAGGAATACTGCCCCTGTGCTGCTTGCTGTCTGCGGTTGGCCTGCAGTGGCTACTTGCTGCCAAGGAAAGGAGAAAAGGACTTTGGTGCTTGCTTTGTCCTCTGCTTGAGGAAAGATCTCCAAGGACTTGAACTGAGCTTTCCCCCTGTTCTAGAGGTCTCAGGAACAGCAAAGACCTCACCATGTCTGTGGGCACTGTCTCTAATCATCTCCACAGAAGAAAAAGGGTAACCGACTCTGTCATTGAGTCCGTCGCAGGATTCCGTGTCCTGAAAGCACTGCCGAGAGCAACGCCTTGCTTTGCAACGCAACCCTGGTCTCACCGATTCCGTCAACAAGCCGCTGCTTGCACCGCGTCCTGTGAGCCCCGCACTCTGCAGCGCTTCACTACACGTTGCAAGGCCGTCACCAGCTCCTTCGCTGCCCGACCCGAACATTGACTGGCTCCGTCGCCGCACGGTGACCTGCCAGCACCGCAGCGAGCATCGTGTCACCCTTCAACGCAAGCCCTGGTCTCACCTACTCCTTCAACGAGCCACTGCCTGCACCGAATTGTGAGGACATCGTCCGCCGCAACACTCCTTTCACAACGCAACCGCGACGTTTGCCCCGACCGACTCGCACCGATGTGTTGGTCGCAACAAGAAAGGTACTGTGTCCGAGTCTGTTGACGCTTTAGCTGGCCCGTATCGACGTGGTCAGCTGGAGTTGTTAGCCTCTGTTGTAGTCAGTATCGCAGTAGCCCAGGAGGAGCTATCGAGTCGGAAGAACTGTGTTTTATTGTTTTTCCTGCAATTTAAAGGTTATTTTGCACAAGTACTATTTTTCAAGAGTATTGTATGTTGGATTTTTATCGTATTTGGTCTTGTTGGATTAGATAAAGATTTACTATTTTTCTAAACTGGTGTGGTGTTTATTTGTAGTGTTTTCACTGTGTTACTGTATGTGTTCATAAATGCTTTACACACTGTCTCTGAGATAAGCCTGTCTGCTCATGCCAACCTACCAAGGGGGTGAGCAGGGGTTATTTTAGAAGTGTATCTCCCTTACCCTGACTAGAAGCAAGGGTCCCTATTTGGACAAAGGTACCTACCTCTGCCAACTAGAGACCTTTTCTAACAAAGTGTAATCAAGAAGCTGCACCTTATTTCATTTAAATGCGCTGCCCCAGGTAAGTCCTAGCTCACGGCTGCCCTGGGAGCAGCGCATTCATCCAAATTACAGTGCACTTTCCTTGCTTGCACCTGCCACACCTTTTGAAAGGTACTCCGTAAACAAGGGAAGTGTGCTGTATCCATAATACAGACCCTGGTGTGAAATTATTACTGTCAAGGTTACAGACCTTACAGGTCCCAACACCAGCAACCGGAAGATCACATACGTCTGTAGAACCTGCTGTGCTAATTTCTCAATATGGTATGGTGTTCCATGCTGCTCATATCCTCTTTGGCAGGACTAAGCCATATCTACTGTACAAGCTCTGCTGACATGGTGTACTGCTTGACATTTCTGGCCGGAAGCTCCAGGGAGACCAAGAATTTCAGAGACACAAAACATGCCAGGAAAGGTGAAGGTCGCTAGGACCACTGAGCATGCCACAGATGGTACGCTTGTCTCTGGATGTGACACAGGGACTGCTGAGCTTGACAAAGATGGTACGTTTGATCCTGGGTGTGATGCAGGGGTAGGGCCTCACTGTTTGGACAGCTGGGTGTGACACAGATGGTATGTATAGGCTCTAGATGTGATACAGAGCCAGCATCTCATTCTTCATGTTTTTAGTCTAAAGGAGTTTTCTGAGTACTATCGGTTTCTTAACACTGGTGGTGTGTGAAAGAAGTGAGACGTGTTATTTGCTTGGACCACTGGGAGTGACACAGATGGTACGCATGACCCTTAGGTGTGACATAGGTTGTAATTCGGATGTTAGGGAAAGATTTTGACCTTGATGAGTAAGGTGCAGCTTGTGCTTGACCCAGGAGGGCTTGTAGTTGTTGAGTCGCTTATTCTCTGCATAAATTGTTGCTATCTTTGTCCCAGAGCCAATATTGACAGACTATTGGGCTCACTTAGTCCTGTGTACCGCGCAGAGCCTCACCTTGTCATCGGGCAGCATGCACTAGGAGCGGGCTAAGATTTTAGGACAAAGTCATCATTTTTTCTTCTCTGTCATTTGTGTCTCTTTTACTTCTATTATAGTTTTGAATTGATGCATTTTTTCTCGATGTGGTGCTGATAAATTATTGCGACTGTATTCTATGTTGAATGTTATTTTTAGTTAATGATTCTATGTGCGTATGAAAAAGTTGTCATTTGTTTCCATTTTGTGTTTTTGTCGCTGAAAAAAATTCATAATGTTTTGAATTAATCATGCACTTTCTTACAGGTTGTTATTTTTCATATTTTTTGTTTTATGTACTAAGTTTGCTTAATGCATCTTTGTCCTAAACTGAGCTCATAGTAAAGTAGTTATTGCCAGCATAACCCCATGTACATAGTCTTTCCCCACACACAGAGTAGGATTTAAGTTTATTTAAAGAACCGGAGAAGTCTAAAAGTGCACTTAATCCATTCAAAAGTTTCCAACCCATCATGGAGTTGCCGATAAACCACATTCAAACTAGCTTCTGCACGCAAGCAAAAAATGTAGATACATTTAGATGTGAATGGCATGCTTACATTAAGACAAACGCCTTCCCCTGGCCAGAGGCAGGAACCTTCGAAACCAACATAATTGAACACATGAGGACATACATTCAGACCAATTATGCAGGGCAGAAGAAGGCTAGAAGAGAGGCACTGTTAGAACTTTGGACCGTCTTCAAATTGGCCCCGATCTACAATCCTGTTCCAGAAACTGCAAGCACGGTGTCTGCACCTCTCCCACCATACAGAGGCACGGAGGTGCTCTCTCTGATGCCTGCCATCCCAGCTGTTCTTGAGCTGGGTTACACAAATCCGCTGGTCGAGGGGGCTGAAGCGCTCCCCACTGGGCAGTAAGTTACTAGATCTAGGGCTGGGAGGCTGCCCAACTGGCTGACCTAGGAAACTTCAGCCTCACCCCAGTTGGGTGCTATAATCCCCTGAAGCTCAATCCACCACTTTTATGCCACAAAACATATACTCCACAAGCGGCAGGGAACATCATAGTGGGTCTAAACAAAAATACGACTTTCAATAGCAAGGAAGAGGACAGCAGTCCCCCAGGATCGAACAGCGAGGGTAAGGATGCAGGAATAGTCACACCAGAGACTGACAGGGCACCCAAAGGCACACAGCCAATAATGTCTGCCACACACACATAAGCACACACACACACATGTACACGTTTAGGAAAATAGGGTATTAGAGGGCCGACAACACCCATGAACCGATAGTTAGGTAAAGAGTCATCCACACACCTACAAAGAATACCCCACCAACACACTTACCTCTGTCATGGCGAGGGGGAGGGCCAAAGAACCCACAAAATAAAATTCAGGTGACACAAGACCAAAACTCCCAGATTCCTAAAATGATGCCCATACTTGGGCCCCCATCCAGTACCTTACCAAAGATTGTGCAAATGGATGCACAGAAATGCCCCTAAAAGGACAGGCACAGGAAGTTCTGAGACCAAATAATGCTGTTTGTTTCTCTAAAAGCTAACCTACAACCCACAGCTCTTATCCAACAGGTCTGAAATTGAGCCATAAGTGCACCAACTTTACTGCAGCCTGTCATCTCTCTTCAGTAGCAACCTACGAAATTCCAATGAGGCCTGAGTGTTCAAGCCAAAAAAACAAACCACAGACTATTTTTTATGGACATTTTTTACAACAGACTCGTTACACTTTGCCAAGCAAAGACAGCCCGGATGCCAGAAAGCTGCAGACAACCCCTCCAGACACCATCCCAAGACCTGCAATGTTCCAAAAGTTATGTACTATTGCACCTTTTCATGGGTGTGGCTGCATCCATCCGCAGTGAGAAATCTGCCTCGTCATATGGAGCCTACCTCAACATGAATACAGCACTTGGGCAGGGACCTCATGAGGGCATGAGTGATGTTTTTTTCTGGTGGTGCTTGGGAGCCATTTGAAGATCTTCCTCAGCACCTTAATAGTGTGGAAGCAGGATGCAGTGACTGCATTGATTAAGTCATGTCCAGTTTGCTGTGGATAATGACTTCAAGGTATGTTGCGTGAGGGCTGGAAGTGGGTCCAAGTACAGCTGGCCAGCAGTTGGAGTTCCTTGGTGAAGTGTTCTAGTAGAAGTTCACTACTTTTGTCTTGTCAGAGAGGAGCTTTAAACAATTGGCTGTCTTCCAGTTAGTGACTTTAATCATACAAGTTTTGAACTTGTTTCTTGTGCTGGGGCTTTTCTGCGAAAGGGAGAGTATGAGTTGTGTGTCAGCATAGGAGAGAGGTTGATGTCATGTTCCTGCATGACGTTGGCCAGGGGGATCATGTATATATGGAAGAGGGTGGGGCTGAATGATGAACCTTGAGGCACCCAGCAAATGAATTTGTGGCCTTCCCAGAAGTAGGTTGCTAGGCTGATAAATTGTGTTCTTTCCGTTAAGAAGGAGAAGATCCAGCAGAGAGCGGTTACTTGGATGCCAATCTTGTGATGAGGCTGGGGTTTGAGACTGTGCCAAATGCTGCAGAGAGGTTCAGGAGAATGAGGGCTGCTGTGTCTCCTCTATTAAAGATCAGGCAGATGTCGGCTGTGGCTAAAATGTGTGATGTTTCTGAACTTTGGTTGGGCTTGATCTGGACTGTGTGGTGTTGAGGAACCGGTGGTTGCTGAGGTAGTCAGTGAAGTGACAATTAATTTGTTCCTCTAATACCTTGGCCGTGTATGGTAGAAAGAAGATGGCTCTGTAGTTGTAGTTGGAGAACATGGCTGGGTCAGTGGATGGTTTCCTGAGCAGGGGCATGATGTTGACATGTTTCCCGCTGTCTGGGAATGTGGCTGAATTGATGAAGGCATTGAGGATAGGTGTTAGAGCTTGCTGATCGGTAGGAGTCCTTTGGTGAAGGCATGTTGGGGGCAAGGGTCACATGGGGCCCCTTGTGGATGGTCTTCATGGTCGCTGCATTTTCATTGGGTGGTGATGGCGGTCCATAAGGTCAGGATTCATTCTGCGGTTGTAATGGAAAGTTGATTTGCGATGTTGTTGGGATCGGGTTCAGGGTCCAAGTTGCCATATGTGGAGGTGGTTTTGTTGCAGAAGACTCCAAAGAGCTTGTTGCAGAGATCATGTGAAGGGGTGATATTGCTGGAAGTGGCAGGAAGGGCAGTTAAATCTTTGATGATGGTGAAGATCTCCTTGATGTTGTTTGTGCGAATATATACCTTTACAACGCAGATTTTACTCCGCAATACAATCACAACGCGGTCGTTACAACGACCACGTTGTAACCACGCAATGCCATTACTACCCAAGTCATTACATCGACTTGCAGTAGATGGCGCCGTAACATTAGAAATGTATAATTTACTATTCCAACTCCAGCCTACGTAACAGTAGGGAAGGTGTTGGAATAGTAAACTATACTATTCCTTATGTTAGAGCGCCATCTACTGCAGGTCGATGTAATGTCTTGCGTAGTAATGGCACTGCGTGGTTACAATGCGGTCGTTGTAACGACCGCGTTGTGATTGTATTGCGGAGTAAAATCTGCAATGTAAAGGTTGTTTCCCGTTTGTGCTGGCATTGATGCAGTTTTTAGGAGCTGAGTGCTTTGTGTTTCGCACCTGCTGGTGGTAGTCTTAGGGAGGATTTGCAGATGTTTTTATCCATGCTGACTTGACTTGCTCTCCATTTGCTGTCCAGTTGGTTGCAATGGAGTTTCATCAGGGTGAGGTCCTCAGTGTACTAGCTGGCCTGAGGGCAGGCTCTTGCCATCAGTTGTACTTGAGGGAAGCCATGTGTAGGCAGTGATCTAGCAGTGAGGTTCTTGATGGCTTTGGGAAATTGCTGGTATACTCAGGCCGGTGCAAAAGCCAGTTCTCTTCTGTGATGCCTTTCCAGCAGCTGAGGGTGGATCCAGTGGTGGTAGGTCTGAGGTGGTGTGAGATGTGTATGCTGAAACAGATGAACGTGTGGTCCGTCCAGGTCATAGTTGCTGGCTTGTTGACTGTAATGTTGCTGATTGAGGTGAAAAATGGGTCCAAAAGGTGTCTGGAGGTGTGGGTGGGTTCGGTAACATGGTGGGTGAGGTTTAAGTTTTCCGAGGTTTTCTAGAAGGGCAGAAGTGTTTGGGTCATGCAGGTCTTCTAGGTGAAAGATAAGTACTCCTAGGAGGATGAAAGTGCTGGTGTTGATGATGAGAAGTGTGACAAAGTCCATTATGTCACTGGCAGAATTGGTGATGGGTCCTGGTGGTCTGTATATGAGGTTCTGCCTTTGGAGAAGTTGGCTGTGATGCGTATCTTGAACCTGAGGTATTCCATGTAGTTGGTGGTGTATCTGTGTAGCTAATGCAGCTGATGGTGTCTTTGAATAAGATGGCTGCTCCGCCTCCAGGCTCGTGCTGATGGTCTTACCTGGAAAGTTTGTAGCTGGTGGGGATGGCTGTAGTGGTGTCTGGTACAGATGTTGGGTTTAGCCATGTTTCAGTGAGAAAGAGCAGGTCAGGAACCTGGCCATGCAGTAGGTCCTGTACCTTCATGGTGTGTTTGGTGAACGAGCAGGTGTTGAGGAGTATGTATGCAAGTGTGGTGTGTTGCGTGGGTAAGGGTTGGTCTGTGTGAGTGTGAGCGGTTGGCTGGTTTGTGTGAACATGAAAAAGTGGGGTGCTGGGTGCTGCTGGTATTGGAGTGTAGGGTATGGGGGAGTGAATGAGAACTTGCAGGAAGCACATGTGAATGCTCCCTCTGTATTGTGCAGTGTGGCAGCAATTCAGCAAGTGATGACCGGGGTCAGGAGCACAAAGGAGAGCAGCAAAGTAGCGGTAGGTGGACGAGGACTATGGTTCTCAGCACTGGGTATGGTCCAGGTGTGGATGGCTGGAGACAAGTTTGCTTTTGGCTCACCGTTGGCACACTAGTGGCTTGCCTGCTACACACGTCTGCTGCTTATCTACGCTGCAGCTGCCGTTAAGTGGGCCCTGAGAGATGGATTACAAGTAATGAAGAACTATTGCCTGGCTTTAAAACTTAAACATGATGTTGACTGAAAATCAGCAATGTCACATTCTGTGCATATGGACGATGAGAATGGTAGCGAGCGTTTAGGCCTATCAAAACATGTTAATTGAACAGGGTAAATTTGTAGTTTTAAAACTGCACAGACAGGCTACATAGCAGGTCTGCAATTATGTTTGCACTGTCCCTGTAGTGTTATGTTCCATATAGGTACCCCAATATAGGTCCAGGTAGTCACCTAAACTTTCACCTATATTCTCCCCTACCATTACACTACATAATGGTTCTTAGTACTGACCTGTTACCTAGTTACGGTAATGTCCAAAGATGACATGGGGTTTTCTCCGAAAAAGCTTAAACCTAATTTATTATGCATGAGGATTCTTGGAATCACAGCAGGACAGCAGGACTACCATCTCCTGCATAATAATGATGTATAAGGGTCATTCCTTCCATCATCCTAGTCCGACATGACACAGCAAGGTATATCCCCAGGGCTTACAGCTTTGGGTATATATACACCATATCTTGCTGAGGTAGTCAGAGGAGAAAAGGACTTCCATGCCGACACACTGATGTGAGACGCTGAGGCTCCTGCATGCAAACACTCCATCCCGCAGGGGTCTGACATCCCTTGCAGGGTGTCCCTCTCGAGACCAAGATGGGGTCCCACAGTCTCTCACTTCAGGTAATGGGGTTGACTTTATCATAGAGGGATTCTTGGCTTTACACTCACATACATGCTAGGTACACTTAGGTACATCTAGTTAGGGTCGCATCATAGGAATATGCATTCTACTGTCAGGTATTTCATATACTTGCCTGTATTCATTGTTTTAGCACAATGGTAGAAATCTACAATCCTTTTACTCTGTTAGTGCTTATAATCATTTATATCTGTTACTGTCTAATGGTTGTTTCAGCACACCTATTTTACACTAGAATGACGCTGGTTCAATAAATGCTTATTGAAAAACGTCCCCGCCATTTATACTGTGTATCTCTCTGAGACAAAGTAAGCACGAGTGACTTAGTGAAAAGTAATACACTGTTTCCATGGTCCTGAGGGATCAGGGTTGTCATGTTCGATAGTTGCCCAGAACTATTCTCTCCTTGGTAGGAGGGGTTTCTAGTGGCACTGTGAGCTAGCTGGTATAAAGGCTAACATACCCGGTATGGGTGTCTAGAATCAGTCTGACACCAATCCTATAGTGTATGTTGTCTAAACGGGCAGATCATATATAGGTTTATAGGAACTACACGACATGGCGCCGCCAACGTTGGTTTGGTACTTATTTAACAGCAAAATCTGAGTAGTTCAGTCGTGCTATTCTCAAGAGACCCCTACTCACATTTCCTGAGAGACGTCTGGAGTGGGAAGGGAACTATCCGCCACAGCTGAGTAGGCATATCCTATGTATTGGCTGTAGGTTAATCAAGCTTGAAGGACAAACAGTTTCTATTGTGCATAAAACCTTATCTCAGTTTCCTTGAAACTCTTCCTTGAGAAACATTTTTCAACAATGGCTGACGAGAACACCGCAGAGCGAGCACAGCCTGCTGTAGTCAGGGAAAAAGAAGAGGAAGGTGAAATTAACATTTCAGAAAATATCAGAAATGCCCTTTCTCAAAAGCTAACAGACTACGGAGTCACAGCTTGGGGTGGAACAGTAACATTTGTGATTGAGGCTCACAAGTCTTATAGAACAGAGGTATTCTATTCATGGGTTAAATTCCCACAAGCAGAGGCACAATCACATACATTTCATTCTTACACTAAAGATGAAACACCAAATGAATACTGTCCGTATGAGGACATTGAAGTTCCGCTCACCTACCAGGAGCACATAAACTGGTTTAAAGGCGCCCTCCCCCACACAAAAGACAAAGTAAGACTAGGTCCACTCGGAAGAAATGGAGCCACTTGGCCTGTCCTTGCTGCTTACACACCACAACCAGACATTGACACAATGCCAGTGGCAGACTTATGTCCACGTCATAAAGAAATAATAATACTTTACAGAAACCTGACACAGTTCGTAATGAGAACACTCACACTTCAGCCAACAAGAGCTACACAAACAAGCCAAGTTCAGGGTTCTACAACTAAAATTACTCCACTAACGCTATACGCAGTTATGGGTAAAATGCACACTAAATGTGAGCAAATGCCATTCTGGATAACTCAAAAAATAACACAGCTAGAGGCAGTATTTCCACACACAAGCCCTCAAGAAAAACACAGAATGCTAACAATCTGCTTGCCAATGGGGATAGCTCCCCAAACAGAGGATTGTACTACTTGGGGTACAGTTTTGGCTGCCATATATACCAAAACACATGGTATTCCATCATTAGCAGTAATACCAGACGTATGAAGACAAATACAAACTGAATATAGAGCAGAACCTGCTCTGAACTTAGGGATGAAATTATTAGGTAATTTTGCCCAGGTATCAGCTATAATATTAGCAAATATAAAAGGGGAAGCAGCAGCAGTGGCAATATGCCAACGCCTGAGGGATTTCACTCCTTTACAACAGGAACGTGAATTACCTAAAATTATCACAGACACCTATGCTGAATTAGGTAGAGGTAGTTTGTGAGCTAGAGCAACAACACCTCAGCTCACGGGTGGTCCTGAAATAGATAACACCAGGTAAGCACCTGATTCTTCCAAGAAGAACTGGGATAATAACAATAAAAATCAAAAGTTTAGAGAAAAAAGATCTCCATCTAGAAGTGGGTCTCATCAGCAGGAGCCCTACGAAAGGAGATACAGCATTTGTAATAGAGATAACATTAAAAAACCTGACAGAGACACGCCACGCACTTCAGATTACACTTCCAAGAAAGAAGAGAGGACAAAATCAAAACCTCAATTTAAAAAGAAGAAATTAGCAGTTCTTGAAGTTAGACATGTCCAGAATTCTGAGGACTCAACTACTGAACGGGAAATGGGCTCTGACGATGCTAGACAGCGCAACAGAAGTAACAATAGCTCGCCAGAACCTGATGGAATTTCTGGTGACAACGGAGTTGAATTAACATATCACGGTCGAAACACCTGATTCAAGGGTAAGTGTCCCACATCGGTTACATGAGATAACACTCCAAATGGAGGGTGACAAACCCAGAAAAATTAAAGGTCTCTTTTGGGAGAACCTGACCTTTGGCTATGACATCCTTTTAGCTGAAAAATTTTGGCCACCTGAAATTGTTATGGATTGCCCAAAGGGAGAAACGGTAATCTTACTGTCCTTTTCTGACCACGTTCCAATTTACTTAAAACACACATACGCGCAGGAGTGGCGGTAGCCCTTGCTTCGGCCCTATATCGCAACCATGTTGGTTGGGATGCTGAGTCACCACACCATGTAATCCTAGTAAAAACTACTCCAACCCACAGAAACAGTACCCAATAAAACAAGAAGCGAAAAAACAGGTCAGGGAGATCTTAGATCGACTTGAATACCAGGGTGTTATTGAAACTTGCACCTCCTCAATGAATAATCCTTTGTTTCCCGTAATGAAGCCCGATAATTCATACCATCTAGTTTTAGACTACAGACATCTGAACACATGCACTAAAACATTTGCAGTACAGAATGCACACAGTGCTGCATTAATGAATAACATTGTGCGGAAAAAATACAAAACAACACTAGATATCTCAAATGGATTCTTCTGCCAAAATATAGCGCCTGAAAGCAGGTATTTAACAGCATTTTCCGCGCTAGGTTCCCAGTGTCAATTTTGCCGACTCCACCAAGGGTATAACAATAGCCCCGGGTTGTTCAGCGATAGGGTAACAGAATTACTTCAGAATTTGGATGAAAAAGCATTGTCCTATGTAGATGATATTTATCTGACGGATGATGATTTAAAGGATCACTTGGCCAGGGTGAGCAACATAATTTTGGGGTTCGCCTCTGAGGGCTACAAATTCAACTTTAAAAAATCAAAAATAGCCCACCTCAATGTCCTATTTTTAGGATACAAATTATCGCGTGAAGGAAAAAGCCTAGCAGCTAGCTTTTTAGAAAAGTGTGCACTGCTCCAACCTCCCAAATTGCTGAAAAACTTAAAATCCACATTGGGATTTTTAAATTTTGGCAGAACATACATTTTCGATTACGCAGAAAGAGTAAAACCTTTTTACAACTTAATCAGACCTGATTTTTCAATTAGGCATTGGACACAGGAACACACAGATATCCTTTGTTCCCTACAAGCTGACATGATAGCTTCAAAACACTTGCAGACACATGTAAACGTACTCAATCTGGTGATCCGTGTTATAGTGGGTCAATCTGGGTACACTTACCTAACCTTCAATGAAGGCGAAATGGTACCCATAGCATATAAATCACATTTGTACACAAACGCTGAAATGTGCTTTGCTTCTACAGAGAAAATCCTGACAGCAGAACTGACTGCTGTAGTAAGAGAAAGAGCACTGGCTCAGGCAAAACGAATAACTGTCGTAACTCCAGTACCAGCCTTAAAGGCTGCTATAAAGGCAAGCATTCCTTATGCTAAAGCCTTACATCCAAGATGGATACAATGGGCTAATTCTCTCACTGCAACAGATGTAGAATACAGCTATGACCCAAGGCTCAAAACACAAGCATTCCTGCACTATGAACAAGAATATCCTCTACCAAATGAAATAATGCTCTAGATCAGTATGAATACATTATTTACACTGAAGGATCTGCTCAGCCAGCCATAGGAAGTAAACAACAATACAGCGCCGCTTGTGTGATTGTAAAAGGTCGTATGCGGGATGGCAAATTCCATCCCAGCGATACGAAGACACAGTCTCTAGGAGACTGCATGGCTCAGCTGGCAGAACTAAAAGCCCTATTACTGGCACTAATAAATACGTATTGAGAATTTCCCACACTGATTGTGTGTGATTCTTTTTTATTGTATCAAGTCATACAACAAATACCTTCACTACTGGGGTCAAAATGGGTTTAAAGACTCAAAAGGTGGCACAATTAAGCATAAAATGCTATGGGAACAGGTAGCTGAGTTGAAAAACGAACTACCAAGAGCTCACGTTATACACACGCTGAGTCATCAACGTGATGGCGTTCACGTTGAAGGGAATTCATTGGCCGATGAAACTGCAAAGGGGGCAGTACGTACTGCTGCCGTAGCTGCAATCACTCGTTCAAAAACGAGAATAGACGGACAGATAATGGTAGCTGTCATTGCTACATGCAAAGACAGCAAAGCCTTACCAACAGGTTTTCCACTCAAATACTCCAACAAATTAGATGCAAACAACATTCCGTAAGCTCAGATGCCAGGAGTGGGGGATAGAGTAATACCAAACATGGATCGTAGATTGGGTTTAATACTAGCTGCACACAAGGGTCTAGGTTCTGCACAAGCAGGGATTACCGTGACGGTTTCTTAATTGAAACATCGCTATTGGTGGCCTGCTTTAACAAAACAGATGATGAATTTTTTATTAAATTGCGACATCTGCCAGCAGATGAAGGGTTCCACCGTAGCTCGTCCAGCGCAGACACCACTACTAATATCAGACAGACCACTCGCTTGTGTCTATTTGGACCACTGCCGCCCCCTACAATCGGATGGGGCTTACAAGTATATCATGGTGGCAGTGGATTCATGCTCCAGATTCCTATGGGTATGGCCTCAGCGCTCGGCTGACGCTCGAACTGTTATAAAAGGTTTACGAGTATTTATAGGGACATACGCAGTTGGCACATTACATTCTGACCATGGCCCTGTGTTTAGGTCTAGGGCTTACAAGGAAGCCATGGAAGGTTTGGGTGTAGCATTGAAGTACTCCTCTCCATACCATCCTGAGGGATATTTGATCATGGAGAGGAAAAACCAGGACTTAAAGCAATCTTTACCAGCTAGAGTATTAGGCTCGGTGGTAGTTGGGTCAATCACTTGTATGGGGTTCAGCGGGCCCTCAATAATTTGCCAAGAAGCCCTCTAGGGGGAGTCACTCCTTATGAGGTCCTATTTGGGATGAGAATGTGGGTACCTGATCTCGATTATGAAAGCACAGTGGCGGATGAAAAACCATTTGATATCAATCAACGTTTGGCTGTTTTACAGGATCTAAATGAATCCCGAGCACTACTAAGCAACGTGCAGGTAAAAAGCACTGCCACTGGGGAAGTCAAATCAGTCACAACAAGACCTGTCTGGATCTCAAAAGTTGGGGATCTGGTCACAGAAAAGATCAAGGACAAGAAAGAATTTGGGCCATCATACAGAAAGCCTGTACCTGTCCTGGCTGTCGAAGGAAGAAGAACAGTACTTCTTCCGCCGCTTGCCGGTAAAAAAGAAAAGAGATTTGTCTCCATTGATTTGATCAAATCATACTATGTGGCCGATACTGAATAGTAGGCCTCGTGGGCTCCTGGGTAGCCGATGCTCTCCTCTCGCTACCATACAGGAAGTTCAGACAGAAAGACTCATAACATTCGAAGAGTCTACAATACGAAATGATGGAATTTCCAACAATGAAATGGAACTCGTTTCTCTGGAAACAGAAATTCAAAGCACAAATGAAAGACAAATGTCAATTCGGCCTAACACCGATGTCTACATCAATATGCCTCAACAAGAGACACCTGCCGGTTCTACACAACCTGCCGAGCTACCAAAGATTGATCGAACTGCATCTGGCTACTATATCAATTTTGATACCTTCTCTCTTGATCCCAGTGAACCTGAGACAACACCAGCTCCAGTTTCCCATAAGCAACAAATGCGTGATTTCAAAATTTTTCTGAAAAAGACTTACTTAGTTTCACCTTGGCTCCAGCTCTGGATGATATCTGGAATATTGTTTTTTCTGTTCTGGATTGGCCTAGTGACTGTCTTTTGCTTACTCATAAATGGAAAATATCTCTCAGAATGCTCTGCAGTATCAAATGTGAACTTGGTCCTGAAACCTCATACATCATCTCATCATAAACAAAAAGACTTGTTTTTCTTGAAAATTACAGCTGTTCCAATTCCTGATGGTATAGGTTGGGACAAAGTTGATTATGATGTATTTGGCCCCACTGAACTTTTGAAAATACCACATTTATTTAAAATTTCTCTAAATGATATCATTACCTCCAGTACATTTTCTGATGATTGGGATTTCAAAACTGTAAATAATATGTTGTCTGTTTTGGAAAAATCCGCTGCATTTTCAAAAAATGAAAAGTTAGAGGACACATCTGACTTTGATAACATGTACTGTTACCAACATTATGCTCATCACTTTTTACACAAATCCAGTATCCCAAGAAATGTTTTCACATACCACCAATTGGAACATTGTCCGACACCACCAAAAGTTAGTTCGAAAATGTTTGTACAGAAATTTTTGTATTTCTCAGGGTTTAACACTTCTGACCTGACCTCATATTACTATAAGGTTGCACCTACACCTGCACAGAAAAATATGCTGACTAACACCAAACAGATTTATTCTGCATCCTTTATTTCCCACCTGTCTGAACAGGGTTTCGACTTATGGAAGGACACTATAGACACAAATCAGTCTGGGGTTCAAAGGAATGGCAAGTTAAGGGAACAGAAGCACTCTTTAGAGCGTGCCTCATTCCACAGCAGATAAAATTTCTGAATGAAACTGTGCAACAGACTTCCTGTCTTGGACTATTCAAGAACAAGGATTTTAACACACCTCATATTCCCACACCTTCCCACATCAATTTTACATCACGTGGAGGGGATACAATAGATGACATCATGCAGTACAATACTCCAGGCCCCAATTGGAAGGGATGGTTAATTTGGCCCACAGACACAACCAGATGTCAGTCAAGATTCAAGGGTACAACCGAAGGGTTTAGTATCCATATGCCAGACCCACGATATGTACAAAGAGAACATCCGGGGGTGGTGACATCATACAGTGTTGGGAAGTTGTGCCTCGATTGGCTAGAAACCTCAACACTGTCCCAGGTGAAACAGCACTTATCCTTACTCTCAGATGAGGTGGATCTAAGGGATTTTTTATTAGGTCCAAGAAAGCCACATCAGAAATGCTTCTATTACGCTGTCTATAATGAAATCTGGAAAATCTCTCAACAAGAAGCTGCGGAGAGACTCCGTGAGATAGATAAAATTAACCTAGAAAAGGCGTTAGCTGTAGTTGACAATGGTATGACTACATTAACATCTAGGATTTATTCCCTGGGCAACATTGTATCTTCTGCTATAGATATACTAGAACAAGACTTGTCCATACTACAACACGGACAATCTCAACTTTGTTGTATTATGTTATTAAGCTGGACGCTGCAATCATTGCGTGATGGTTATGTGCCTTGGCGATTAATCAACAGTACGTCCCTATTTTCTGCATACAATCTAAGTGACAACCAGATAACGATGGCACAAAGGGGAGCAAAATATACAATGCTGCGTATTGAAAAACTGGACAAATTACCTTTTACTGTGGCAGAGTCACCATCCACAGAATGATTAATCCATGGCCATATAACATTACCGGTCGCAACTTTCCAGTTTCACTATTGCCTAGAACAACAACAGGCAGGCAGATATGAAGTGATGAGTATGGAATTTATCAAGGAATCTTGGGAATTACCACACAGATTTCGATGTAGGAATGAGGACGTGGAAGTGTTGCTTAGCGGTACCAACTGTGAGAATTCCTACAGTGGATCTCTCATATGCCTGGATATCATGCTTCACTGGACCTGTAATGGTTCAGTTGCTAACTTATGCTGTCACTTGAAAGGATCCCCATCTGCTGTGATTAATCCGGAGCTTTCAAATGGGAGTTACTTGATGCTGAATGATCAAGGTTGTTGTGGGATGTTCCCGGGCATCGCATATCTTGTCACTATAAGCTCCAGGGTTACTTGCTGTATGCAAGTATTGTTTCCACCAACCCATACAGTCAGGGAGGCGCCGTTATGGCCTTCGTTGAATGTTTCCTTTATACGGTTTGATACTCTGAGCCGGATGAAAGCCATGCTTCTACAGCAAACCGTGTCCTTAACCTCCGCCCGAGAAACTGATGATCGCCAGGTTGCAAGGTCCTCGGCTGAGATACAGGCACTAGTACAAACAAACTGCCCTTTCCATTTCACAGAAATGGTACAACGCATCTACAACAGGGTATTTTCCACCTATTTAAGACCATAGGTTAAGGACTGTTAAGCACCTGTTAGTAAATCCTCGGAGTTGTTCCCAACTTCATACACTCCATATTCTGAAGCATTTTTGGAGGGTTTTTAGTTGATCCTGTTTCTAATAGCAGGTATCTTGATTGTCATTTTTCTGCTGTGCAATGGACATCCCAGTCACTAGGGAGATGGAAAAAACGCTCTTGGAGCGCCGATACCGTGATCGCATGGTAATGCATCTGGGCACACCTCGTCTTCGCGAACTGAGCGAATCTTGGTTCTTGTCATTTAGACCAGTCTGGATCGACTGTATTCTGCCTGTCCTCCGATGCCTGTTCTGCGGACAAGAATGCGTTTTGGATCTCTGTCTAACACTTCCAACAATTGCGCCACCAGAAGTTGATGCTTTACTGGACCCGATAACAGCCCATGTTCTGCAGTGTCCTCAGCGTATTCCAATGTTGATGTCTGCAGTCTTAGAGCCACCACAGGATGCTTCAGCTCCTACGGAAAGGATACCAGCGCCTCAACAAATACTCAGGCCTTGGATGACACTCATACATCCCCAGCAGCGGCAGCGGCAGTGGTGAATACGGACGAACATCTGTGCTCGATTGACCTGATCTGCGAGGTGTTGCAGGGACCGTCATCTGCGATTGCAGGCAACAGTGATGTTGCGTCTCCCAGCCAGGACACATAAACATTTGGCTCATCATGTGCTGGGAAAATTCGGCCCTTTTCAAAAACAACCAAAATTTGGAATTTTAAACAAAGACACTTTCTGCTAAACTGCATGGCTTTCAGTCTCTCATTGTTCGGACTATATATACGAACTTATTTAGTACAGATTTCTATCGCATGCACTATTTTTCTTTTTAGCATTTTTTAGAAATTTTATATTTCTTAAGTACTATTTTTAATGGACTTATTAATAGTTGCGTACCACGTTTAGCAGTACGTAGAATTTTTAGTATGTCGTCCAGTCGGATGAGGAGTGGGTGTTATGTTCCATATAGGCCCAGGTAGTCACCTAACCTTCCACCTATATTGTCTCCTACCATTACACTACATAACGGTTCTTAGTACTGACCTTTTAGCTAGTTACGGTAATGTCCAAAGATGACATGGGGTTTTTTCCGAAAAAGCTTAAACCTCATTTATTATGCATGAGGATTTTTGGAATCACAGCAGGACAGCAGACCTACCATCTCCTGGATAATAACTATGTATATGGGTCATTCCTTCTGTCATCCTAGTCTGACATGACACAGCAAGGTATATCCCCAGGGGGTACCGATTTGGGTATATATACACCATATCTTGCTGAGGTAGTCAGAGGAGAAAAGGACTTTCATGCTGACACACTGATGCAAGACGCTGAGGCTCCTGCACGCAGACACTCCAGCTCGCAGTGGTCTGACATCCCTTGCGGGGTGTCCATCTCGAGACCAAGACGGGGTCCCACAGTCTCTCACTTCAGGTAATGGGGTTGACTTTATCCTAGAGGGATTCTTGGCTTTACACTCACATACTTGCTAGGTACACTTAGGTACATCTAGTTAGGGTCGCAATGTAGGAGTACGCATTCTACTGTCATGTATTTCATGTATTTCATATACTTGCCTGTATTCATTGTTTTACCACGATGGTAGGAATCTACCATCCTTTTACTCTGTTAGTGCTTATAATCATTTATATCTGTTACTGTCTAATGGTTGTTGCAGCACACTTATTTTACACTAGAATGACGCTGGTTGAATAAATGCTTATTGAAAAACGTCCCTACTGTTTATTCTGTGTATCTCTTTGAGACAAAGTGAGTACGAGTGACTGAGCGAAAAGTAATACACTGTTTCCACGGTCCTGAGGGATTAGGGTTGTCATGTTCGATAGTTGCCCAGAACTATTATCTCCTTGGTAAGAGGGGTTTCTAGTGGCACTGTGAGCTAGCTGGTATACAGGCTAACATACCGGTAGCGGCGTCTAGAATCAGTCTGACACCAATCCTATAGTGTATGTTGTCTAAATGCGCAGATCCTATATAGGTTTATAGGAACTACACGACAGTAGTGGGTGGCAATGTGGTTGCTACAGCCCACTAGTGACATTTAGCTTACAGGCCAGAGTACACTTTGTACCATATATTAGCGACTCATAGGTAAGTTGAATATTTCCACACATTTTAGGGGTCCGAGCACATGTACTCGGACCTGATTAGCACAGTCCCAGTGCACAGAGTCATAAAACCAACAGCATCAGTCCACAAAAACCTGGGATGATCATGCTAAATAATACAATTTTCTTCAGTTAACCATTGCAAACAATATATTTGTATGTATTATTGCAACTATATTCCTTTTGTGATATTCTATACGTAACTGATTCATATTGTTAGCTTCTTCTTTTACATATGTTTATAATTGATATATATTTCAATGGTTTCAAGCTGGACATTCCATATTTATTTTAAATGTGATAACTTAGTTGTAGTCTTTCTAATCTCAACCTTCACAACACCTACATTGGACTAAGAGTTGAATGATCAACCAAGTTATTGTATGAGGCTGACGGGGCAAGAGAGGTTAACATTCCATCACAGACAAAGTACTAAGTGCTTGCCCTTGAAGAAATGAAGAAGCAATATAATTTGACACTAGAGGAGTAGTCATCATTTTGCATTGGACTGAGGTAGAGCTCAATTTGCAATTGAAATATGTCACCATTAATGAACATGAATTCAGTTGTGATTCAGTTCTGCTGTAAGAACACTGAAGAAGAAGAAAAGAAGATTAAGCAGAACAAGCAGAGTGTTTGGAGCTGTCTCTTCTCTGTCCCAATCCCCTTTCCCCCCTAAGTACTTACCTGCGATGGATTATTAAGAAACTTAGCAGGGGGGGTTCTGAGAGGGGCAGTGGAAGCCAGCGTCGTTCTGCTCCTGTGTGATTCGAATAGTAATTGCTAGCCCTTGAAAGCAACCCTGTATGCCAGGAGGGGCTGCCCAGAATATTTGTGCTGTGTAGATTGAGCCTGAGAAATGTGAGCAGCGGTGATCAGTAGGTCACCAGGAGCAACAAGACCTGCAACTGACCTGACCCCATGAACTCAGTGAGGACGCTCTGGTAGCATCACCACCTTAGTGAGACCGAGATCAGGGGCATCAGAATCATCCCATCCCCCTTTGGGAGTGTGGAAACTTACCCCACAGGAGGAGCACAGGAACACCTCTGATCACTGCTGGACCACAACCATGTATGCTAAGGAGAGACCCTGCGCTTGCTGATTGCTGCCGCTGAGTCCACATGCAGTCAACTCACCTAAGCAGGATCGTAGCTGTTGAAAAAGTGCCCACGGATGAGGCATCCTCCAAGAGGCTGCATGCTTCCTGCCTGCCAGAGCAGGTAACACTTGTTAGGGGCTTACCAGGCCCTGGGGAATTAGCTGCTGAAAGCGCTGCAACGGTACAGCACTTTGGACTGTATTTGAAGAGTCAGCAAGCTAAAGATCCCCATCAGTGTCCTGGCCACCACAGGCACTGTCACTGTCCTCAGTCAGTAGCATAGCCTTAGGGTACCAGGTGGCATGGTCCACCAAGACCAGGATGAAACTGTTGCCAAGGGCTGTCTTGGGCTCCAGAGGCCCAGCAATGTCGATGCCCACCCATTAAAAGGGAGTGCCAATGACAGGAAAATATTGCAGGGGAACCTTGCACATCCCCCCTGTCTTGCCACTTGCCTGGCAGGTAGGCCCATCTGAGGCCTTCCTCATTTGAGGCCAATAAAAGTGGATGACAAGCCTGTCTTGTCTTGTCTCAAATGACCTGCCAATGGCACATGATGAGACAGACCCAGTAGAAAGTACCTGCAGCACTGGGGGACCACCAACATATCTCTTGCACCAGGCTCAAGAACCTTAGGCTCACTATACAGGAGACCATTCTCCCAGTATATCAGGTGCTTGCCAGAGGTGCCACCAGCTGCCTGGATCTCAGCATGCTGCTGCAGACCCTCACAAGAACGGCTTTCCTTCTGCACCCTACAGAATTCCTCCCTGGTGGGACCCCCTTCCTGCTGCTGATTGGCCAGCTCAGGCAGGTTCCCTAGTTCAGCCACTTCCTCCCCTGTAAGCATCAGGGCTTCCCCCTCAGGTTCAGCCTGCTCCCAGACCAGGAGAATTCAGGAGCGGGGTTCCTGCGCCCCTTGCCCTTTCTTTTTTTTTGCAGGGGCCTGGGCCATTCTTCCAGGCTTCAAGTCCCCTTGACGAGCCTGATGGGCTGCCATGGACCGTGTGGTCAGGCGCACCCATTAAGGCAACCCCAATATCTCCACATGGGACCTGAGCTCCACCACCTTCCAGGCGGTATGCTCTAGGTCATTACCCAGAAGATAATGCACAGGCATGTGTTGCTCGGATATGAGTTTTCCTTAAATAAATGAAAAGACAAGAGGCATTTGGCAAAACAGGAACAAGTTGGTTTATCTAAAGGCTGTGACCGGGAGACCCTCGGCAGAATGTGTCTGCTCAAAGTCTCTTGGAGTACAAATTTTTGGCCGCTATTATATTCACTTCAGGAGCTACAATAAAGCAATCTACAGTCCAAAAAGCACCTCAGTCATAAATCAAGAAATGCGAGCATCTGATAAGAACACAGACGGCTCTCGACCTCGGAAAGAGTCAGTGTGGGCTCATGTGTATGTGCCTAGATGTCCAGCATGAGGAGCACGCGATCGCTACGTGTGGTGTGCATGTCGTGTCCTGATTGGTTGAGTGTTTCTATCTACATGGTGTATATAGCTTTGTTGTATTTTGGGGAATGCGAGCCCTTGGCCAAACGTGTTTTATTGGGGCCAATTTCCTCGGACCTGTTTGTGGTGCAGCTATCTATCTGTGGGGTCGATCAGGGTTTTCCCTGGGTGCACATTTGTCTCCACTTGTGTCCTGGTATTTGATAGGCATGGGTGTGGGTTGTAGAGCTTGTCTAACTATGTATCTCTGACTTGGGTCAATGGGGAGGTCACCTTGGGTGAATCCAACACCAATGATACAAGTTCATTGGAACTCCTAAAATTAATTGGCAGTAACTGCTATCATTTTCATCGACATCCTTAACGTTGTGCAAATGGTTGTCATAGCATACATTGACATTGTTCTTACATGGATTGACATGGTTAAGTTTGCTTAAGTCATAACGCACATCGGCATTGTTTATTCCTAGTAACAGTATCGTCATTTGAGCATGATTATGCCATACATTGATCTCATCATTGCTGGTGTCAGGGCTACTGTGGGGGTACAGGTTATGACATACATTAACATTGCATTGACAGGTACTGGCTTGGTATTCCGGGCAAATGTTGATATTGTATTTATTGGTATTGAAATTGTCGGGCCTGCACACATCATGGTAATCATTGACATCGTATTCACCCATTCCAACATTCCCCCCTCTAGCTGATTTGTCAACTACTTTATTCTCCTCATATGTCATGACAGTTATGAAATTAGAAAGTGTGTGTGTGTGTAGTGTCTGTTACTTTTTCCCTAGTTATGTGCATACTACCTACTTTGAGGAAGGCGTATTTTACAGCAGGAAACCCCCACTTGTAGGAAACCACATAACAGCAGTATAGCAAAGAGAGTTGGCATCAATGACTTGAATAGTTTGGATAGCCATAAGGGGATCCACGAAAAGATACTATGCAACCTGTCCTGCTCCGGGGCACCTCCCTCCTTCTTCATGTTGACTTGCAGACAATGCAATTCTTGGATAGCATGGGCTAATGTCCCATTGTCCATGACATTTCTGGGAATAAAAGTACAACAGGAAGCACCAATCTTGGCACACACCCCACCCTCCATAGCGGTCATCAAGTCCAACACATACTGATGTTGCATCACCATGAGGTGGATGGCTCTCAATTACTCCTTGATAGCATTTAGGCCAAGCTCAGTACTATTGATCATCTTCATCATCTCCCACAGAGACGGCAGGCACAGGTAAGCGCAGTGGGCGCAGGGGCGGGGCGGGGGCAGGGGAAGGCGACAGACGACGGAATAGGTATAATTAAATAAACAAATAATACCTATTCCGTCGTCTGTCAACTTCCCCCCGCCACACCCTACCCCACCCCACCCCGCCTCACTGCGCTTACCTGTGCCGGCCGCCGCTGATCTCCCATCTGGTTATTTGTAACCAGCGGGTGTTCGCTTTTGTTTGCATGGTGAAAAAAGGTGTTAATCCTCCAGCGTTTACTTGAGCTTCTGTGAACAGTCTGAATTCTTCGGAAATGTCCTTGTACTGAGCCCAGCCAAAATACTCAACAGTTCTTTTCCTTCAGGCGTGATGCAACAGAGTTGTTTTCTTCTGCAAAGGATGTTGGGACAACTCAGACAGATTTTCTTCAGGGATGTTAATGTTAATAAAACTTGTAGAGCGCGCAAATACCCGGAGGTGTCTCGGCGCTATAAATGCAGTAAGCCCAGCCCGGCGACTAATTCTGAAATAGCCATGTTTTTAGCTTCTTCCTGAAAATGGTGATGGAGACAGCTCCTCTGAGTTCAATGGGTAGCATGTTCCACAGTTTTGCAGTGCCATAAGAAAAACTTCAGCCAGCCCAACCTGTAGAATGCATTCTCTGCACTTTTTCATGAGTTTCGTGCCTGTAGAGCGCAGCTGTCTGGACGGTTGATACCAGGCAAAGAGATTTCTGAGAGAGAGAGGTCCTGTGTTATTCAGAGCCTTATATGCTAGACAAAGAGATTTAAATTTAATTTGCTGTGCCACCGGGAGCCAGTGGAGTCTACGAATCTCATTGCATATTGAGTCGTACTTAGGGATATTTCCCAACAGCCGAGCAGCTGTATTTTGAACCGTCTGAAGCTTTTTTTGATATTGCTTCTGCATACCTAGGTAGAGCCCATTGCAATAATCCAGTTTTGCCTGGATTAGTGCTGTTACCACCATCTTTCTAGAATCCGTGGGGATGTATGGCAGGATCTTCTTGAGTTTCTTTATCAGAAAGTGGGAGGCAGAGACAATGGCATTTGTCTGGTGTGAGAGTGCTAATTTGTTGTCAATCCACACTCCTAAATTTTTCGCCTTTTGCACTGGTTTTGGTGCTTTACCCATCTCTGCCGGCCACCAAAGATTGCCCCATCTAGGTTGCAGGTTACCGAAGATTATGACCTCGGTTTTTTCAGTGTTGAGCTTAAGACAATGTGTTCCCATCCATCTATTTATTTCTCTCATGTAGTTCTGAAACTGTAGGGTGGGTGAGGCTTGATGCCTATATGCTGCCACGACTATCTGGGTGTCGTCAGCATAAGACGTCAAACTAAAGCCAAATTCTAGGATCAAAGGGGCGAGCTCCAAGACATACACATTAAAAAGAGTTGGACTCAAAGATGATCCTTGAGCGACTCCGCATGGTAGCACATATGGTTCTGATTGATACCTGTCCAATGTCACTGTTAATCTCCTTTCCTTCAGAAAGGAGGACAGCAGGGTCAATGCCACTCCCTTGACCCCCATCGTTTCCAGCTGCTGTTGCAAAAGATTATGGTCAACAGTATCGAATGTGGCTGATAAATGGAGGAGAACAAGGGCTGCTGTGCCCCCTCTGTCCATCACAGCCCTAATCTCCTCAGTGGCGTTGATAAGTGCTGTTTCCGTACTGTGCTCCTGTCGGAAGCCAAACTGGGAATGATTGAGCAGATCATTTTCCTGGATGAATTGAGATAGCTGTGTATTCATAATTTTTTCAACTATTTTTGCCGGGAGAGGCAGACGGGCTATTGGACGATAATTAATTGGATTGGACACATCTAAATTGGTTTTTTTTTAACAGAGGGTGAATGGAGCAATCTTTCCATATAGATGGAAAGTTGCCTGAGCTGAACAAGGTGTTGAAGATCTCTGTAAGTTCGGGGCTCACCACCTCCACTATCTCTCTAAGAAATGCAGGTGGACAAGGGTCAGATGGCGACCCGGATTTAGCTTCTTTTATGTGCTTTTCTACTACCTCAGGTGAGGTTGGGGAGAAACAATAAAAAAAGTTTCTCCTAGGTTCGGAACAAATAGGAAATTTAGTGGGACTGTGATCTGGCGTAGCTGCAAAAGCGTTATAGATATCCATAACTTTGGATTTGAAGGCTGCTGCGATCGAATCACAAACATTTTGGTTGCATTTGGTTCCTTCGATCTTCGGGAAAGACGTCAATTTATTTACTACCCTGAACAATTCTTTAGAGGTACTTTTAGCTTTCTCAATCTGTCTAGTAAAAAAATCCTTTTTTCAGCCCTCAGTAGATTTTTATAATGGATTAACGCAGTTTTATATATCTCTTTTTCCGCTGTGTCGTAAATCGCTCTCCAGCATCTTTCCATTCTACGGCACTTTTGTTTTTCCTTGCGCAGGGCATCGGTAAACCAAGGGGCCAATGGTGAATTCCGATTCCCTGAGGTTATCCCAATGGGTACTGAGACCTTAATTGCTTCCTTGAGCCAGTCTGTATATTTAATGGCAGCTGATTCTGAAGAAAAAGTTTAGCTGTGGACGTGTCTTGTCCAGATGAGCCTGAAGCATGGCTTTATCTACTTTGTTCCAGGCTCTATAGATAGAAGAGAGAGTTTTTATTATCCCTCCCAGACGAGCTTTAGCGACTAATAAGTCAAACTTAATTAAAGTTTGGCGGTTGGGGTATGTATGGTCACGAGGGTGCAAAGGCCCTGCCATCCGGGGATAAGCTTGGTGTAGGCAAGCTTGTCACACTGCCAGTACATATCCATCAATGTGGAGTCGCCCCATTGCAGGTCTGGTATGTGCATTATCATCCCACAATTCTCATTATTGCCCAATGGTATGGTTCCTTTGCCCCCATAACATAAAGAGTAAAAAGTACGTTTCTGTACAATTAGGGGACGCCCTTTCCTTTCCAACCATGTGTACCTATTCATCTTGTTATCCCAGATTTCCTGTCCCAGAGTGTCTATGCTGGCGTTTGACCCCCTCCCATGGAACTCATTTACCCTTGTGTGATTGCGGTGAGTGGGCCTGTACTGCAATTCCATGTCCGGGTCCATTTGTCGTTAAAGAAGGTGACCCCAAAGATGTTAAGGGCTGCCCTGGGATCACGGACAGAGAAGGGAGTGGGCGTGTTTGTGCATTGGTGCGGTGGTCTTGCTACCTCCAGGAACCTCTTTTCTTTAAAGTCCCAGGGCCAAAGAGTGTCCTCCCCTATGTTGCCTTTCCTAAGCATTCTGTCTACCTCAGATTGGATGGCATTTGGTTCGGGGAAGAGGTACAGTGCAGTGGGGTTGGTCTCATACCGGGTGATGTTTACTAGGGCCCTACAGGATTCTACTCTATTGGTTGGATTCCTGTCCTGATTCTACATAGGTACAGATGGATAAGGCACTTTGCTTTTTCGGGGGCTATCTCCTGTGAAAAGTAAAGCCTGTCTGTGCCTACGGCATAGGGTATCAGTGAACAGATGTAACATGACCTGTTCGTAGTTTGAGTGCCTACGTTGGTCATGTGCTGATATCAGGTGTTGTGTATGAGGAATACTAGTGTTTGGTTCAGTGTAGATGTAAGTGAGGTGAGTGAGATCTTCGCATGCGAAGCAAGAATTCAGAAGTAGAACTCATGAGATTAGGCTTACTATGAGCTCCAGAGGGACTCAAGAGCACCCCGGCTAGAGAAAGTTTGTACAAAAATGTAAAGACACATACCTTAGGAAACATTTTGTAGGCTGTAGGGTTGTCTGCAAGGGAGATGTCAGTCGTCTGGGCCTGTCATCTGTTGTTTGTTGTCTGTTGTTTGTTGTCCAGTGCCTGGGTGCCCAGAGGAGTCTTGTCCTGGTGCGGTGCAGAAAAATATCTTTTAGGGTGAGGTTACAGAAGTCAGTTCAGAATTTGCGTAAGTTGAGTGATTGGCCTTGTAAAACAGTCTTTGAAAGCTTTGTTCCAAGAAATGGTTGACCATGTTTGTGCACTTGAAGTTTTGATCGCAGACCTGTAGCATAACAGCTGCAATTGTAGGTTAGCTGGGAAAAACACACTAATAGGCCATTTTGAAACATTCCGTAGTTTATTTGTAAATAGTAAGTTCTTATGACTTTACTCAGGGGCACATGTTTCTCAAGCAGGATGAAGGTGATCAAATTTTTGTGAAATGGTGGGGGTTTAACTTACTTTTAGTCAGTGCTAGAATTTTGGGGAAAATGGTGACCTTTAAACTTTTTCAAGGCTATTTGTTTTATGGGTTTTTTCTCCCCTCTCCTTGTCATAGTGGAACAGTACTCCTCCCTGTGGACTACTTCGCTTAGAGGAGTTCTTTTAACCGGTGAGGTGGTGTCCTTTTGACCTGCATGAGCAGCGTACAATTGTGAGAAGAGGCAGATGTTTAGTTTTAGGCTAATGTTTCTGTTGACACATGTGCGTCCCTTGGGACCCTGCACGTGGCGTGGAACAAGGTTTCTTTCTAACTGGGCTGAGTGAAGGGGTAACGCCCTTCTTCTGAAAGGGTTGAAAATCTTTGGACTGTCATCAGGCTGTTTTGTGCAGGTCCCAGGGGGCGGTTATCTGTAGTTTTGGGCACTGCTAACTTTAACAAAAGATACTGGAAGTTGTGTGTGGACCCCTGTTGGAACCTGCAAGACAAATGGCTGGCACTATGTTGGTTTGCTGTGTTTTCCTGGCAAGAGTCAGGGGTCTTGTTGGGACTTTTATGCGTTCAACCTGATGGTGGTGCTACTGACTATGATGGATTCTCCAGATGGGATACTGCGGTTTTGTGGCCATCGCTGAACTATAGTCTCTATGTCTTGGATGTGGCCACGGATGGGTTCGGACAATCATGAGGTCCTGTGAATGTCATTTTGGCTAGCTGGGCACAGTTGGTGAGCCTGTCCCTGCACTCCAGGAATGGGCTGTGAAAGTCATTTGTGGAGACCCTTTCCGTCCCATCAATCCCCTCTCCCTTGGACCCAGGATGTTTTAGGTTTTGCTGTACTTGGTGTAAAACAGAGGCTTCCTACCTAGCCTATCTAATGGGCAGACCCTGGATGTTTTAGAAGCTTTTAGGGGAGAGGAAGAGTCTGAATGTTCTGCCCATGGTAGGAGTCAGGTGGGCATCTGGGGCTTGTTGTGCTGTGAGTAAATGAACCGAATCGGCTACCTGCCTGGGTGGGTTTTCTCACTGACTTGGTTCCAGATCTGTGCATGGCTGATGGAGTTCTACGGCCTTCTTAACAACTCTTTCCCCCAGATGTCATGTAAGCCTGGCTTCGCCACTAGAGCAGCTGCCTTGTTTTGGAACTAAAGAAGGTCCTATAGGAGTAAATCCTGAGGCATGTGAGACTTAAATAGCCCACCCAAAATTGGACTTGGGTGAGTGGTCCTTGTATTGTATTGTATTGCATATTTATATAGCGCATGCTGCCACCCTGCGGGTATCCTGGCGCTGTCACTTAGCAGAGGAATTTGTTAGTCTACAGTGCTTCTCAACCTAAGGAATGGCATTATCATTCCTAGGGAAGAGCCATGTTTTCAGATTTTTTCTGAAGCAAAGCAGGGTATCAGCTTGTCTGATCTTCTGGGGGAGTTCGTTCCACAGGCGGAAGGCCGCATTGCTGAAGGCCCTTCCTCCCATCCTGGATTTTTTAAATCTAGTGGTATTAACCAGATTGGCACCAGAAGATCGAAGAGGTCTAGTCGGCTTGTACCATGTAAATCTATCCTGCATAGGGAGGGGGCCCAAACCATGTGCCGCTCTAAACACTATGCATAGTGATTTAAAACTAACTCTGTCCTTAACTGGTAGCCAGTGTAGCTCTCTTAGAGCCAGCGTGGTCGAGGACCTGCATTGCCTTCCCAATGCCAGCTTAGCTGCCATGGACTGGACTCTCTGCAATCCCTGCAGGATATACTGCGGGGCTCCCAAATATAGGGAGTTGCAGTAGTCCAGTCTGCTCAGGATTGCACTCCTTACTACCAAGGGTCTGGTTTCATCTGGCAGTAAGGGGAGGATCTTCCGCAGTGCCTTTAATAGGGCAAAGCAGACACTGGTTGTTTTATTGGCCTGTGATGCCATCTGGAGGTTGTCATCGATCAGGACACCTAAGTTGCGGACCGTTTTAACTAAGGACAGAGATTTATCTCCAGGGGAGAATTTAATCTCCGTCTGTATCTGATGCGTCAATTTGGCAGTATTACAGTACACCACTTCCGTTTTTTCCCTATTAAATTGCAGAGAATTTTCTCTAAGCCAGCCAGATGTTTGGCGCATGCATTCTTGTAAGGTATCCATGGTCACTGCATCTTTCCCTCCCATGGAGAAAACTAGTTGAGTGTCGTCAGCATAATTAACCAGGTCGATCCCAAAAGATTTTATTAGGGAAATCAGTGGGTACAGATATATATTGAAGAGGATGGGACTAATTGCCGAACCTTGTGGCACTCCATGGCGAACCTGGGATTTGGGAGAGGCATACGGCGTCATGGTTACCATCTGCTGTCTCTCAGTGAGGTATGATTGTAGCCACTTCAGTGCTCGGCCTTTCACCCCTGCCCTCTCCAATCTTCCCAGCAACACTGCATGGCTTACTGTGTCGAAGGCGGCCGACATATCTAACAGTACTAGTACCGAGGCGTTCCCATTGTCGGCTCGCATTCGAAGATTATCCATTACAGTTGCCAGGGCTGTTTCTGTCCCATGACCTGGTCGGAATCCAAATTGATCCCTATCTAGAAGGTTGTTCTCCTCCAGATAGCATGACAGAGACTTACTAACTATTTTCTCCAAGATTTTTATAGGGTATGGCAGTAGTGATATAGGCCTAAAATTAGCCGGGTCCGTGGGATCCGATGATGGTTTCTTTAGCAGGGGAGTTACCACTGCCTGCTTCCAGATCTCCGGGACCACTCCTTCCTCTAGGGACTAGTTGCAGATCAGTCGCAACCGGGGGAATAGATCTTGCCCCCAAGACTTCCAGATCTTGTGTGGGAGGGGGTCTAGAGGGGATCCAGAGGATACATTTTGGGCGGTACTGTCAAAGAGCTCCTTGGTAAGTAGTGGAAAACATTCCAAGGATGTTTCTGCCCAAGATTCCCCTGCAAATGAGTGAGGTGAGGTGTCTCTGCTGCTGATGTTATGCTGATTCAGTTCTCCAACAATTTTAGCGACCTTATCTTCCAAGTGAGTGGCAATCTTGTCACAAAGTTTTTGTGATGCCACCACTTTATTACTAGTACAGGTGGGGTTAGTGAGGTCCCTTACGATCTTAAAAAGGGTTTTTGTACTGTTTGAGGCATGTATGATGGAGTCGGCTATATAGAGTGCCTTGGCCTTGGCAATATCCTCCTTGTAAAGGGCTTGAGTGGCCCTCAGCGCTTTTTTGTCCAGTTCGGAGTAAGACTTCCGCCATCTCCTTTCAGCCTTTCTGCACATATTTCGCAGAAGTTTCAGTTCCTCAGTATACCAGGGAGCTGAGGGTTTGCGCCTAGTCTTAATTTTTTTTAAAGGGGCTCTTACATCCAGAGCATCTGTGATATCCTTACAGTAGGTTTGATAGTTTCTATCTACTGAGTACTCAGGGGAAAAATGGGTTTTCATCGGTAATAGTGGAGCTGAGCTGTTTCTTGCTAATTTGGCCCAGTCCCTGCCTATCCGAAATGCAGTTGAGCTGACATTTTTTTGTCCTGTTCTAGGTATGGATATTTTAAAATGGACTAGCGAGTGATCGGACCAGCTCTGGGGTAAAATGTTAAGAACCTCTGTCTCTGCTTGGTCAGCATACAGCAGATCCAATATATGACCTTCTAGGTGAGTAAGGCCTTGTACAAGCTGAAGCAGGTTGAAACTTTCGCAGATTTGATTAAGATCTCTTAAATGGTTCCCTAAAGTACCATTGTCCCATAAGTTAAAGTCCCCCAAGAATATTATTCTAGAGTGCGTCAAGCTTAAGTCAGCTATGGTGTCTAGTAGTTTTTGGTATTGTGTAACAGACTCAGGAGGTCTGTGACATACCATTCCTGATAGCAGTCTTACTCCAGTCCCCTGTATTGAGAAGCCTAGCGTCTCAATCCCTACAACCTCATCGACCATAAGAGGAGCGAAGTTCCATATTTCCTTATAGATGACCCCGACCCCCCCTCCTCTTCCAGAGGTCCTGGTGTTGTGGAAGACTCTGTGTCCCTCTGGGCACGCAAGGCCCAGTTTGACCATCGAGTTGTTGCTGGTCCAGGTCTCTGTGAGAAATAGTGCATCAAGGTCCATATCTTCTAAAAGATTGGATATATCTTGATGATGTTTTACTAAAGATCTGCAGTTGATCAGACCGCTCTTCAACTCTATTTCTTCTTGAGGTTGGACTGTACGGTGTGGCTTTTCATATATTCTACTACCAATGTTAATCAGTTGTGTTCTGGAGTATGTGGTCCTACCTGGCCCCATACAAGCAGCGTTGCTGGCGCTGTGCGCGGCCAGTGCGCGGACGGGCGCAGACGGGCTTGCCTCTGGCACGCCTCTGGCGCGCCGTCGGCGCGCCCGCTGCGCGCTTGCATTGGTCTTCCTAATATAGGCTGGCGAGTGGCGTCTTCCAGCACTAAAGCGCTAACCAAGATGGCGCTGCCGGAAGTAGGTGTCCCTAAATCCCGCGAAAGCTGCGGGGTGACGAATTATGTTTTTAAAATGCGGGTAAGAGCTAAAACAATCCTGGGTGCCTGTTTTTATGAACCAGTGGGGGCTCGCTCTGCTTACTCGTCAGACTGCCCCCCCCCCCGGATGGCGAACTCTAGCATAGATTCCCGATTGACATAACATGGCTGTCCTGAAAGCCAGCTGTGGAGACAGGTAAGGAAGTGTGGCTGGGAGTGATATGAAGGGGTGTATGTCATTTTAGGGCAATGGTTTTAGACTTATGTCTCATTGGTACCCTCTGATTGTGCTAGGGCATTGCCACCCCACACAGTCACCCCACCTTGCCGGAACTGTGGATCTGGATCCTGCTTGACTGAACTCACCATTTGTCGCATTGATTTCTGTGTGCTTGGCCACCCACACAGTGGGATAAGTACAGCCTGGTTTTCTTGAGACTGATTGGGTGATGCAGGTGGGGCGTTCTGAACTTGGCTTTGGGGGGGTGACTGCTTTGTGGGGGCTGTCCCTGTACTATTCTGTTCTGATCATGGTATACTTTTAGGCAGCACCTGTTGGCCATATAGCCCATTCTGTTACAGTAGTGGCACTCTATAACACCAGCCTGAGCCCAGCGTCCCTGACCTCGGCCACTAGGACTGGGCTGATACCCTCTGGGGTCCATATGCATAGCTCCCCTTTTGACAGGTGCTATCTGGTTGTGTGTGGCTAACGTGGCCCCTTCAAGGGCAATCTTTTTCAACCTCTGTTGGACCAGTTTGGCGGTGTCTCTCTGGGCCTGCTTCTGCTTCTTCCTGTCCTTCTCTTGTATTTTCAGTAATAGTGTAGTATGTGGGCCTGTATTCCATGCCAGGGTTTGGTGTCTAGCCCTACTATGCTATCTAATCTGGTCTGGATCTCCATGGGTAAACCTGTCTTGAGGATTTTGTAGAATAATGCAACCTTGAGACCCGTGCCAGTCCAGGGGTTTCCTGCTTCCTGCCCCCACCATTCTCTCATTCTGTCTAGGAACTCAGTCATAGTCTCCTCAGGTTTCATACTCTCTACCATTAATCCTCCTACATCTGAGTGGTCAAGGAACAAATTCCTCAGTGCCATCTAGATCGGGTGTCTGAATGAAATAAATGAAGTCCTGTCGTGCTTGGTGTTGATGAGTGTGACTGTGGGGATGCGGGCTCGGGAGAACACCATGTGTTCTGCTCCCCAATAAGGCAGCTGAGCAGACTTTTGATGTCATCTATAGCTAGGTTTATACCCGTAGTGTTCTTTTCAGAGCAGGAGATCCATTTTCCTGCCCCATCCATCAATGGGATCAGTTAGTTCCGGAGCCCCTTCTTGATCATCTGTGCTCAAGGATCGTAGATGGTTCCTGCTGCACCTTTCTGGAGTAGCGGACAAATTCTGGCTCGGGCAGCTCTTTTGGTTTCTCCCCAAAGTTTGGCACCCATCATCTCAAGCACTCCTATATGTAGGGGTAGTTCAATTGTGGATCTCCCCCTCCATGCCGGATGCAGTCTTCTACAATGGCCGTGTCCTCAGGTTCGAGGGATCTCTCTTCTTGCCAAAGATGATCATACTGGTGGCCCTTCCTTTCAGTTCAGTAGGCTAGTGGATGGCAAAAATGCCATGTGAAGTTTTCACCCTCCTCTCTGGATATTATCTCTCATGGGGTTGGCCTTTCTGACCAGTGAGTTAGGAGGGAGCAGAGGACGTCCTGGTTGTCACTCTCCTCATGCACACGTAAAGCTGCCATGCTACTTCTTCTGCATCTCAATTGCATCTCTGTCAGGTTTTCCTGTCTACTTATTTCCTGGTCAGCCTCTCTTCTACGTCGACGGCCCGTTGATGTGTAGTCCGTGGTTAGGGGCTTTCCACCCGATTCATCCTGGGGCTCATCCTATTCTGGGCATTAGACTGAGCCCTTGTTCCCTCTGGGTGAGGGAGAGTTGTTTACCCTCCTCACTTGGATCCCAGGCGAGAGCTCTCTCCCTCTCCATCCTTAACTCTCGCCTTTCCTTTAACTTCCACCTGGGTTGCCTCCTTCTCTCTGTAGTACTTGCTGTTCTTCTAGGCAATGTCTCACCCCCTGATGCTTCCTCTGTGCCATAGGCCTGCCTAGGTGGAAGTTAGCCCACGGCTCCCCCTTCAGAGTCAGCTCCTGCGCGACTGGCACTTCTTTCTTCTCCTCCACTGTTGGAATCACCTTCTGGGTGGCCACAAACCTCCATCTGACTTTATGGCACCCGGCGGGGCACTCAGGAATATGCGATCCTTGTTCTGTTCAGACCCGCTGGGTTACTGGTGATGATTGAGGGGTAGACCCAGAGGGGGCTTGGTACCAGTCTGAGCCAGGGCTGATGGTGTCTGGGCTAGAGGAACCTAGGACCCTCTTCCCCGCCCTGAGGCTTGCTGCCCCAGGAGGGGTTCAGCAGCCTCCTCGACCGGTGTATTGGTGTAACCTAATGCGACGGGAACTGGGATGGCTTGCATTAGTGAAAATACATCCCTGCTGGTGTATGGTGGGGAGGTGCAGATGCCTTACGTATGGGTTCAGAGATAGTCTTGTAGGTTGGGGCCACCTCAAATATGGCCCATAGTTCTAGAAGGGACTCTCGCTTAGCCTTCTTATGTCCTGTATACCTGGTCTTTATGTGGGTCTTTGTGCGTTCTATGGTGCTGGCATCAAATGTCCCCCCCTCAGGCCAAGGAAATGCGCTGTTTTTGGTAAAGTTGTGCCACCCACAACAGTGGTTCTCTAGTCTCCAAGCCAGTTTTGGGAACTTCGCTCGCATGTGGCCTACTGGAGTCTCCATGATGGATTAGGAAACTTGTTTGTTTTGAGGTCTTTGCAAAATCTTCAGAGTTTTTAAAAGAATCACAAATCCACTCTAATTTTTGGGATTTGTGTACACGGGGTGGTACCGAATAACCTATCTTCTGGGTCATGAGGTTGAAAAATACAGATTCATCAAAAGAATCGATTAACATTAATTAGAGACAAAAAATGCAATGAAATAATGGCAACCTATAACAAAAGTGTAACTGTTAGTTCAGAGCAGTATGAGTTGGTTTGTAGCAGTAAACTAGTAATCATGAACCTTTGAATTGAAAAACTGGTTATTATTACCTAAAGCATAGACTTACTAACACAACATAGCATTGAAACATGCAGCATGATTTGCAAAATTTTAACAGCACCACAACATCAATAACTGCATAATAATGAAAAAAATCTTATAGAGACTAAAAGGTTTTGCAGGATTTTTTTTCATTTTGTCCTAATATTGGTGGAGAGGGGATGCTCTGTGTAGTATGTGGAACTAGGGGAGCCTGATAGTCTGCCACTATCAGCTCGGCAGTCAAAATTTAGCAATGATTTAAGTGGAGAAAAAGGAATAACCTACACCTGATTCACCAAGGTCTAAATTTTCCCTAATTTCTGAATTACACCCTATATCACCCCCAGGAGTTTTGTGTATCACTGTCTAATGACCAGCAATCCAAGCGGAGAGAAAAAGGGGAACACCTCTCATTTCTTTTAGATCCTGGGTACTCAAAAACTTTCTGTCGGGGGCCAAAATTAACAAAAAACAGTCCTAAAATGCCATTTTGTAACTTTCATGTTTGCGGCTTCATGCAGCACACATGAAAGTTACAAAATGGCATTTTTTGAAAAGGTTTGTTTATGTACAGGAAGGGACACCTTCCTGTACATAAACAATCCATGGCATTTTGCTTTCTCCATGTGTGCTGCACTGTTGTAGGGATTCTGCACATACACAGAGCTATGCACAGGATAATAGGACCTCGGAGTATAGTGGTGAACCAACCATGCACCTTAGTACCCACAATCCCAATCCGACTAGCTTTAGCGTCTCATTAGCAGCGATGCTACCAATGATTAGACAACCCAGAACACGGTATCTCTCTCTCTCAGGACTCGCGGGAGCAAGAACACCCTTTCATAACTCACTCATACCTGTCCACAACGTGCGTAGTAAGAGACACAGTATAGTTTAAAATGTTTATTTCAACTATCGTGCTCTAAGATACAGTACACGTGCCAGTACTATCAACATAATGCATAATGATAAAATAATAAGCATAGTTACAATTCCATAGAATACAAACAGGGAAAGCATTTCATAAGGCAGTGGATATAGGGCTAAATGACCTTACCACCCTCCCCGTACTACTAACTAGTTTATTATAAAAATAGAAGACCTCTGGGCGTTGTTAGGCAAATCCTCATACCTCAATATCTAGATGCAAGTTTTACATCATCAGACAAGCACAGCTCTTCTCTCTGGAAAGGTTTTTCTCCGAGTGCCACCAACAGCGAGATCACCATATTAAAAGCACACAAATTTCTCCAGTGCAGCTGTACCTAGTGTTATGTCTAAGTGCGAGGGACTGGCCAGATCAGCAAGAACAAGGGACGTTGTTTTTCGACCTTGTACATGTTGTGCAGACGAAACCCACAGGGAACAGGAGAAAAGGTGAAAGGCAGAAAGCCAGACAGTTCTAATATAGCTGGGCACAAGCAGAGGCTGGAAAAACAAAGGCACGAAGTAACGTGCGCATAAAAAGGCATCATGGCAGCCAGGCCTAAGCCAACTTAGCAATGCAGAGAATGAGGCCACAAACCACACGACACCCTCCCCTGGTCAGTCCATAGGACGAAGACAGTGTTCAAATAGATGGAGCAGAATGCGGAAACGTTCATGCAGGAATAGTCCCCAATGAAGGACAATAACCGGAAGAGGAAAAAAAAATTGCAAAAATTAAAAAACAATAAAATCCAGTGAGGCAGGATGCTGAAGGCGGAGGCCCCTCAATCCATGAGAGTGTAAGTGCAGAAAAACGCCACACCTTCCAAGAGGACATCGTTGGAACTGTCGGAAAAAAGAGACACCATCCAGTTCAACAAATCAAAATTGCATCCATGTTCCTCGCAAGAGGGAGTAGTGAACAGCCTTGCGGGACAACTTGCGTGATACTCAATATAACTTTGTCGTAGGAGAGTCTGAGCAGCCGCCCAGACATCCCATTGTGCCAAAATTCAAAGTGCAGCCGCACGCGCCATTAAGCCATCACCTGAACAGTCCCATTCATGGGCCTCTAAGGGACCCACCAACTGGACAAAATCCGGGTCAGACAGAGACGAATTGGAGAGGCAATAATCCAAGGACCACGAGAAAGGACATCGGATGCAAGACATCACAGGTTGCACGCAAGTGAAATACGCAAAGCGAAAAGAAAGTCTATAGGACGCACTAAGTGTCGAAAAAGGCAGGATGCCGAAGCCGGCGAGGATGCGTTCACAGAGCATCCGGAGTCGGCCTTGGTCGAGGAGGGCACCAGGAAGTGCAGCCATTGCGCAGCAAACAGACCAAAAGCAATATACCAGCCGCTAAGGCGAGAATCAACAGAAAGCCGCCAAAGACGCTGGAAAAAATGGAATGAGTAAAAGCCGGTATTACACCAAAGATAGTTTGAAAGGAGGTAACAAGGCCAGAGCCCACAACTTTAAAAAAGTGCACAAGACCTTCAGTGCGCGATGCATTGAAAACACGGTGAATCAGCTCACCGAAATGTTGTGGGAGGTTTGTGTTCAACAGGGCCTGTATTTCACTGTGGGTACTAGCCACCTGGAGGATGAATGTCTCCCGAGCGGACGTGAGCATAACCTCCTGGTTTAATAATAGCGCCTTTATTCTGCTCAATTTATTGAAATCTGCCTTCAAAGTCGGAATGGAAGGCCAAATGGAACTATCTATGATGTCGTGCGGGGGAGGAAAAAGCACATTTTTACAGCACACAACCCGGTGGGAAACAGTTACAATATAGGGTATGCCAGCCAGCATTCCACAGCAGTCCTGGTTATTCAGAAGGAGATAGCTACCATTTGCAAGCACAGTAAAAGTAGGAGATATAGCAGGAGCAGGGATGCCCTTTAAAACACAAGCAAGATTCGGAGCTGAAACGTTACAAGCCCCGTGCAATTTAATGTTCTTACAAATCAGGGAATGACCCACAGTAGAATCGCAGGACTCTCCTGTGAGAAAAACTTCCTTTCCGTCCCTAAGGCATCTATATAGGAAAGGCAGGGACCAAAGTTCATGCAAGAAGGCACTGCCTAGAGGCTGAAAACGGTCAACAGGATAATGTTTCATGCAGGAACTGAACTCAAATAAAGAAAAAGGCAAAGCAATAACCCCGTGAACTAGCCACACTGCAGAATCCAATTCCGCCACAGAGAATGGTAAGGGCTCTATCTTTTCGATATGTAAGAGAGTGTATGTTGCATCTTTCATGGACATGAATTGCTGTTTCTCAGTTAAATTAAACGGCAAGAACAAGGCAGAGGTGTTCAAAAAATGCCAAGGAACTTTCCCCATTTTAAGCGTTTGCAAAGTCCATGCAAACTGCATTACTGAACGCAACTGATTCTGACCATGATATAACACAGAAACATCATCTTGTACAATATCAACAACAGATGAAACAATATTCTCTAATGTGTAAATGCGGGAAGACAGGGTATTAATACTATTGTCAACAACAGCAAGCACCGTTTCTAAATTTTCTTGATCAATCTGCCGAAGACGGGAGGCAGCTTCAATTTGTGAAAGCTTCCAGAGTTCACTGTAAGCTTCATAAATGAATCTCTTAGGTCGAGGACCACGAGGCCCCAGAACAAAATCGGACAGATCAATGTTGCCTGATAGGAGGGATAAATGTTGTTTCACAGAATCTAAGGAAGAGTGCTACAACCACTGTTTACACAATTTACCAACAGAATATGTTGTAACAGTACGAGAGTCAGAAAACCTTGGATCCGGTCTATCCTGTTTGTAACCAGGAACCGAATCATGAAAACGCATCTGGCAGGCGTTTGATGCCGTTGGCCAAGCCAACCAGGGTGACTGAACAAACGTAGAGACATTAAACGAATTGTTCTGAAACAACGCTTGCAAATCGGCCAGGGAAACATTAAAATGCAAGCTGTCATTGGGAGTGGAAGACAATGCGGGAATGGAGGGTGCATTCAATTGTTTAGAAGTAGCCAAACCCCAACAGGTCGTTTGATAGATGGTATGATTTAAAAATAAAATTTGGGTCGGGATTAGGCAATCACGGTGCAAGGCTTCCGTGCCTTGCACCTGCCATGATTTGGTGCCCCAGATAGATTTCAAGTCAATGGTGTCCTTCCAGTGTTCCTAACCACCCACCGCTAAGGCGCTCAAAAAGGAACCCGAATACAGCAATTTGGTGAGGGTCAACATGAACATCTGTGTGGACGAATTATTCAATTTTAAATAATAGGACCCAGGGTTTGATCTATCAAAGTCTGTAAAATAAGTAAACTTACTTTTAAGTGTGGGGGAGCTACCGGGCAAAGGGGTCGGACAATGTTCCCATTGGGTGTAATTAAACGGACCCCGCAGAGTACTTGGTTTAGGGAGAAAGTGGTTGCCCCAATGCTGGTAACAATATAAATCGGCATAACTTGCAGAATTCATATACAAATCTTCAGCATTAAAAGCAGCATAATATTTCAAATCAGTAAATAACGATTCAACGGCATGCACATCCCAATTGTCAGAATGAATATTACTTTTAACGACATCACCCATTGAAACACGAAGGACATTTGGTACATTAATAATTTCGGTGGGTCCATGAATTTGGAAGTTTACTGCATCCCATACGATGCCATCAGTGACTGGGAAAGCTGAAATGTTCACAAATGTGTGGTCACGCTTCATAATGTGAGAAGAAGAATGCAGAGCCAAAGTTCCAGCGACACAGTTCACAGCAGAGCGTTCTGGTAAATAGTGACCATTGATGAGTAGAAAAAAAACTGTGACAAAGCCAATGGACATGAACAGAAAAATCAGGAATAGTACCAACCAGATGTATGTCCATGGTGGGATCAAAAAATTGTCTCTGAACCAGGAGATAAAAACACTGAATCTGGACGGGATAAGTGATGAGGTGGAAGCCGAATCAAAGGAATAACGGTTTGGGCTCAGTGTCGTTGTTGGTAGGTGAGCCACCGACTCGTTGGCAGGGTATGTATACTCGGTCTCCTCATTGCAGGGGGAATCCGGGTAGTCGAGCAGGCGATCAGGCACATCTACCATCTCAATGGCAACATCAGTGACCGTTCGGGCTGGAGGGACACAAACATGTGTCCTAGAAATGGCTGGACAGGAGACCGCTGGTGTTACACTATTCAGGATCGGCCAGATGTTGTAGCTTGATATTTTCCACTGAGATGTATCTGTTCTCTTTGCGACCAGGAAGCGGTGGTAAGATGACAGTTCGAGTACCCTTCAAGCCAAGGACTGGAACTGGTGCCCGATAAGAGGGGCCAAATTCTTTTTTGTTCTCCACCTTCTCTCGGACCAGGTCTCCAACCTTCGGAAGCCAGCCGGCGACCGGAATCTGCAGCGCAGCGTCTGTGGCTGAAGGTAAATGTTCCTTTGCAAGTTTGTAACGTGCTTGTTGTAAGTCCTGCAACATAGTAGAATGGTTATCTACATCAAAGATTGCGGATTGCGCCGCCATGTCTAGAACATCAAGGTCGGGTACAAACATTTGGATGCCAAAGAGCATTTCGTATGGGGTCCGTCCACCCAGAGGTCTTCTAGGAAGATTATTAAGTGCACGTTGCACGCTATACAAGTGGGCCAGCCAGGTCCTGCCAGTACCTAAGACTCTAGCTGTCAAGGATTGCTTTAAGTCACGGTTCATTCGTTCAACAATCAAATTGCCCTCAGGCCGATATGGAGACAAAAATTTCACCCGCACCCCCAGTGACCCCATTGCGTCCTTGTACGCCTTAGAGGCGAACGCTGGACCTTGGTCAGAATGGAAGGTGCCACAGGCAAAAATTCCCACAAAGACACGCAAATCCCTTATGACATTTCGAGCGTCAGCACTCCGTTGTGGCCAAACCCAGATGAAACGTGTGCACGAGTCTACTGCAACTAAGATGTATTTGTATGCAGTGTCAGAAGAAAATGGACCGCAGTGATCCAGGTAAACACACGCAAAAGGTCTGTTAGATATGCAGAGCGGTGTTTGTGGTGGTCGTGTAACCGTTGAAGGCTTATTTTGCTGACAAACGTCACAAGAAAGCACATAAGTACAGGTCTGTTTATATAAACCACGCCACCAGTAACGCTGCTGCAAGATGGAAACCGTCGCAGACACGCCAGCATGGGCCGAAGCCAAGCCTTCGTGTGCGGCTGTTATCAAGGAAGGTCTGCGGTCCGCGTTGGGAATCAGCCGATCACCAACGTCTGGAATTTTTACGTAAGGAACCTGATCAGGACCTACTTGATAAGAGTATTTGGAAGGGAAACCCCGTGGGTAATTAGCACCCTCCTTTGTTGCAGCAATAGCTGCCAAAATATCATTATCTATTTTAGTCATGGATCTTGGAACTGCTGCTACTGAGCACGTGCCTACTGCTAATTTGGCAGCTTCGTCTGCCAAACCGTTACCGACAGCGTGTGCGCCCACACGCTGGTGGCCAAGGGTGTGAATCACCTGTGTGAGAGGCAAACGTTGTTTAAGATCTGACACTCGAACCCAAAGCATCTTATGCTTAATTGTACTGCCTTTTGCATCTCTATAGTCGTTCTGCGACCAAAAGAATAGATTGTCATTGAAAGACTGAACATAGTAGTAAGAATCGCATACAATAAGGGTTGTCACGTCTGGATTAGCGAACTCAAGTGCGAGCACCAAAGCACGCAGCTCGGCCAATTGTGCAGTACTGTCTCCTAGTGCCTGAGTGTGCACTACAGTCGATTTGAACTCACCGTTCACCATGGTACCTGCAACAATAGCAGATGCTGCTGAATAAGCATGCTTGGAACCCGTGGCCGGTTGTGCCGAACCATCAGTATAGATAATACATTCGTACTCGTCAAGCGGCAGCAAGGACAGAGGAGGAGGATGAACAAATTCATACTGTAAAAACTCCTGCGTCTGAAGAGAGGAATCGAATATAAAAGTGACATCCGGAGACGTCAGAGATGTAGCCCATTGTATCCAACGGGGGTGCAACGCCTTAGAGTTCGGAACACTCGCTTTCGTCACTGCCTCAAGGGCAGAATATGGTGTTACCACCAAAATGCGTTTTCCCTGTACCAGTGCGCGTTCCTTTAGAATCGCCATTTGCACGGCAGTCAAAACTTTCTCCACAGAGGAAAAGCGCATTTCTGCTGAAGTGTAAAGATGTGGCTTGTATGCAATCGGTACTGTATCACCTTCGTTAAAGGTTAAGTACGTGAAACCCACTGCCCCTGGAACAATTCTAATCACCAGGTTAGTGTGGTTGTCACGAGTCAACAAGAATTTTGATTCAAGTAAATCTGCCTGCAAAGATTGCAGTATAGAGGAATGCTCGGGAAGCCAGCATGACTTTGAAAAGTTAGGTTGTATCAAGGCATAAAGTGGCTTGATACGCTGGGCATATTCGGGAATGTAAGTACGCCCGAGTTTAGAAAACCCAGCAAAGACTGAAGCTTCTTCAGAGTAGTTGGAGGGCACAAAAGTGTGCATTTCTCCAAGAAATGGGGGGCTAAGCCCTTACCTTCATTGTTGAGCTCATAGCCCAAAAACAAAATGGTAAATTCAGCAATGTGAGATTTGGCAAAATTAAATTTGTATCCTAAGACCGCAAATTCAAGAATAATGCGGTCCACTCGGGTAAGATGCGGCCATAATTCGTCGTCTGTCAGATAAATATCGTCGACGTATGAACACGCATCTGGGTCTATGCTGTCCAACAAAGAGACAACACGGGCGGCGAAGACACCCGGACTGTTCTTGTAGCCCATGGGTAAACGCCGGAATTTGAACTGTTTACCACCGGAAGTGAAAGCGCTCCATTGGCCGCACTCCGGGGACAAGTTGTGCGTGTAAAATCCATTGGATAGGTCAAGTGTTGTTTTATATTTTTTACGAACAAGACTGTCTACAAGCGCAGAACTGTGTGTATTTTGCACCGCAAAGGTCCGACAATGAGAGTTCAAATGTCGGTAATCCAAAACTAGGCGGTACGATCCATTGGGTTTAGAAACCGCGAAAAGGGGATTATTCATAGGTGATACACATGTTTCAATTACTCCTTGATATTCTAACTGTGTCAGAATGTCGGAAACGGGACCTTTAGCTTCCCGCTTGATGGGATATTGGGGTTGTGGCTGTGGCAGCGACCACAAAGGAATGTCATGGGGGGGAGAGTCTTCATCGCAGCCCACGTGATTACGGTATAACGCCGGAGCCAGGGCCCCAGCCCATTCAGCTGCGAGAGCCTCCGCTTTGTCCTTGGGGACATGACGAGAAAAGCTCGGAAGGATTACCTCCCCCCCCTACGCGCAGCAAGTACGAATGGGGGCGGCCAATCTGCCTCTGCCAACAGAATATCGTAAGAAGAGGTCAGATTCTCCCAAAAACTCCCTTTAATAACACGCTGTATGTCACCTTCAATTTGAAGGACAATATGATATAGTCTGTCAGGGGGTGCCAAACTGGTGTCAGCTGTCTCGACAGTAATGAAGGTGTCAGTTGCTGTCGCCTCCACATGAGGACGTAGTGCCTCCCACACTATGGTAACTTCCGCGGCGCTGTCTAGGAGCGTCACTGCCCACGTCCAATTCAGGAGTCTCGTTCTCACCGTCTGTGGCATACCTCGCTGTTAAAGCTGCAACTTTCTTCTTCTGAAACTGTGGGCGAGAACGTGGAAATTCTTCGGCTTTCCCTCGGACTTGTTGTCGAGGTTGGTCTCGTCCCTGTGGAGCCTCACGACCCCTGCCTCTATCCTGGCGTTCTCCTCCACCTGTCTGGGAGGTCGACGGTGCCTTTGAAGAACGAGGAGAACGCGGATCAGGGACTTGAAATCTCTCTGGAGATTTAATTCTCGCTCTATCGCGCAAATCATAAGTGCGTTCAGAAGATTCGGAAACCGGGGATGCGCCACGCGACCCTGGTTTTTTCTGTTGCTTACCCTGTTTCTTCAGTCTCCAGTTCTTTTTAGTAAAGAATGGTCTCTCATCTTTCTCAGATTGAGTTTTCTGTTGTGGCTGCGATTGAGTTTGCGTTTTAGCAAAAGGCTTAACTCCCAAACTATTGCGGCCAATGATTTTATAAGCCTGTGCAATAATTTTCAGTAATTCGCGTGGCCTGTCCGGTTCTGGGACTAAAGCCAAAGCATTAGCTACTTGAAAGTTAACTGCATCGCCCTTGACATTCGCAAGGATTAAGTCAGCCACTACATCAAACACTCCAACTAGTCTCATCCCTAATTCCACAGCTGCTTCAGGGCCATGCTCATCTTGTACCCGTTTAATTACAGAGGGGAGAACTGTCATGGAAGGAGTGCCAAAACACTTCGCATACACTGCTGCGAATACCTTACCCCAGTTGTTGCATTCTGCCAACTCGGGAATTAAGTCTTTTGGCAAACTGATCGTTAAAATCCTGTGTTTGTCCACAGGAGAAGTATTGGGAAAAACTGCCTCCAGCTGGTCAAATTTTTCTGCAAGCCAATAAGGCAAATCGTCCTTATTTTGTGGGCGCTTGCCCATCACCGAATTAACCATGATGGGACTTATGGTTACACCGCCCGGTCCAGCTGGATGCACTGCAACTCCAGGAGGGGCTCCCTGTACGTTGCCTGTAACATACTGTACTAAAGCTCTGTGAAAGCGTATCAAAGACGTATGTAATTCACGCAGTTCAGCAACCGCAATCGTCAAATAACGCGGATGTGGGGTATACCCGGCCAAGACTGGCCAAGTGGCCCCGTCTATTGATAGGGGGCCTAAACAAACCGGTGTGACCCGGGTGTGGGAGGGCGCCATTAAACCAAATACGCTGTTGCCATGCCATAAGTGGTACTTCTAGAGCCTGATAAGGCCGATAAGCATTGGGTAGAGCAGTGATAGTGTACTCATGGAACAAATCGTCCGCTCCATCCACCGCCGGAAAAGTGACCCAAGAATAAAACACCTCAAAGTGGTGAGCCGGGTCAGCTTGCACCACAAAGATGAGTGAGACACCCGCGTCAGGCACTCCATAAGCCAGTAAATGTGCCCGGAGCGCAGCGTGGCTATGTGCCGGTATATTTATATCCGCAATTAAGACCAGAAATAATCGACAACCTAATATGAGGCAGCACAATATAGGGTTTACTTAAACACCTTTTAATAACTTCAAGCTTGAAAGAACCTATAAAAACATCAATATAGGAGGTATCACCCTCACACACGTTTCCGGAAGCGTATGCGAAGGGTGTTGTGGACAAGCACAAGTACTACTCAAGCGTCTGGCAGATAAGCAGCCCACTACGTTGGTGGCGCCATGTTGTAGGGATTCTGCACATACACAGAGCTATGCACAGGATAATAGGACCTCGGAGTATAGTGGTGAACCAACCATGCACCTTAGTACCCACAATCCCAATCCGACTTGCTTTAGCGTCTCATTAGCAGCGATGCTACCAATGATTAGACAACCCAGAACACGGTATCTCTCTCTCAGGACTCGCGGGAGCAAGAACACCCTTTCATAACTCACTCATACCTGTCCACAACATGCGTAGTAAGAGACACAGTATAGTTTAAAATGTTTATTTCAACTATCGTGCCCTAATATACAGTACACGTGCCAGTACTATCAACATAATGCATAATGATAAAATAATAAGCATAGTTACAATTCCATAGAATACAAACGGGGAAAGCATTTCATAAGGCAGTGGATGTAGGGCTAAATGACCTTACAACCCTCCCCATGCTACTAACTAGTTTATTATAAAAATAGAAGACCTCTGGGCGTTGTCAGGCGAACCCTCATACCTCAATATCTAGATGCAAGTTTTACATCATCAGACAAGCACAGCTCTTCTCTCTGGAAAGGTTTTTCTCCGAGTGCCACCAAAAGCGAGATCACCATATTAAAAGCACACAAATTTCTCCAGTGCAGCTGTACCTAGTGTTATGTCTAAGTGCGAGGGACTGGCCAGATCAGCAAGAACAAGGGACGTTGTTTTTCGACCTTGTACATGTTGTGCAGACGAAACCCACAGGGAACATGAGAAAAGGTGAAAGGCAGAAAGCCAGACAGTTCTAATATAGCTGGGCACAAGCAGAGGCTGGAAAAACAAAGGCACGAAGTAACGTGCGCATAAAAAGGCATCATGGCAGCCAGGCCTAAGCCAACTTAGCAATGCAGACAATGAGGCCACAAACCACACGACAGCACAAGGCAGCACACATGGGAAAAGCAAAAACGAGGAGAAATAATGCATTTCTCCTCGTATCGCCAACTTAATCCCAGGATTTTCCTGGTCCTAATTTTGGTGCTGCCTCCTATGTACCCCACCCTTGTACATAGGGGGCAGCGTCAAATACAATGGGTGTTGCGGTGGAACGCCCACCACAACACCCACTGCACGCTCCTTTCATGCTAACCATAGCGTGAAAGGGTGCCTTATGTACCAGGCAGCGTTAAGCCATTTTAAGTGGCTTAAGGCTGCCTTGTACATAAGGCGCAGCCCCTACCGCCACCACAACGTCAGTAAAAGTGACAATGTGGTGGCGACAGGGGCTTGTACATATGCCCCTCAGTGCGCACTCGTTTTACCGGGTTAGCCCTTTTACTGGCCAAACTGACACTTACACTACAGTGGAGAGCCTTCACCACTCCAATAGTAGCTGCATGGCATGGTAAATGGAGGTCGGTGGAGAGAACTGCCCTCCGTTATGAAGCAGCAAGACATCTTCGTATTTTTTTAATTATTATTGCATTAATATCTATCACCAAACTTTAATAAAATAACTTATAAGTAAAAAAAAAACTTGAATAATTGGGCTCGTTTGTGATTACACTTTGTTTTCAAGTTCTTGGCTGAGGCAATTAGTCTCAACTGGTCCTTTCTCTCTATTCTCTGGGATGTTCTCCTGCCAACACTCTCCTGACTCTCTCCTACCCATGTGTGGAAAAGTGACAATGTCACACAGTTTGCTTGGTTGAAATACCATGTGCTTTCTCCTCAATGCTCCTCCAGCAGCCGCAATGTGTCAAAGTAGAGCAAAGTCCATCTGGTAAATGGAATGTGTCAGTGATGCGGTCGAACACAGCGTTTGGGAAACAGACCATCTTGATAGGTTGTACTTTAGCTCAAGGAAATTCATGCTAAGGAAACAATTATACAATCTCATTATAAAATTGTCAGAAATTATGCATTTCCTTTTCATGTCACTATTTTATTTTTACTTTAAAAAAGTATTATATTTGTAATGAAAATGTCCTTCAAAATTTGTTTCTGCAATACATACAGCCACAAAGATAAATCAGTCTGAAGTGATGTTTGGTCTGCACTAGCTCTACACAAACACAATAACCTGTATCCTTTCACCAGTTCAATCATCTTCATAACCTGCTACAGGTTGATACAGAGCATTTCCGGTAAGGAAAACTAAAAACTGAATCACTTGCACAAAGCAGAAATGCTTTCCAATAATTACTAGGCATTCCACACCACAAAATATTCTGTTTGTTTACTTCATGTGTCACCTATGCACTACTTAGCGGGAACAAACACTTGCTTTTCTTTTTGCGGCACCCACATTTAATTGCAGCCATCGCGCACCTTGCCTAATTTCCCTGTAAAATCGCGAAAAGCTGGGGGGTCATGGATACATTCCCTGCAAGGTCCGCGGGCCGCCAAGGAAGGCCTACCCGGCAGCTGGCGGCATGCGGGCCGTACTATGAGTACCACGGTTTAAGATGCTACCAGTGTGGAATTGATAGAACTAAGAAAGCTGTTGAGACTAAAAAGAATATGTTTGAGATGTTAGCTCTAAACCACAAAGCAAACACAAGGAGATGATGGACAGAGCGCTGAAACTTTTCAAACACTCACTCCCAGTCACATATCTGGGTTGAATCCATCATTGTTCTTTAGCTCAATTCGCCACCCCAGTTCAGACCCAGCCATATGCAAACAGTCTTGACCCTGTGCCTCATGTGAACAGTCCAGCCCGAACTGCCATGCCAGGTCTTCCCTGGACCAGAAACAAGCATCCTGGGACTGGTTTCGGGGTAAAACCCCTCTTCAGCCAGGCTAGCTTGAATCCAGTGGCAAAGTGAGCAAGGGACCCACGTCTGGGCATACCCTGCCAACTTAGGGCAAACAAAGCAAACACAAGGAGATGGTTGACGGAGCATTGAAACCGGTCCCAAGATGCTTGTTTCCGGTCCAGGGAAGATCAGGGTTTTCCCTGTGTGCGCCTTCTTCTTTAGATTAAGAGAGACCCCACCTGTGACCTGGTATATGATAGGCATGGGTGTGGGTTGTAGAACTTCTCGGAGTTGATGGAGAGGTCCCCTTGAGTGAATCTGACAGCAATGATAAGAGTTCATTAGAACTCCTGAAAATAATATGGCAGTCACTGATATAATTTTTATTGAAATCCTTAAGATTGGGCATACGGTTGTCATAGCATACATTGGGTTGCATGATGTTAGAATGCATGCCATTACAACGCATGCTTTTGTAACTTGGGCATTACAATGTAAACACCAATACAATGCATGATTTTACAACTAACCATTACAATGCAGTCCCAAAGAGTAGCATTATAAATACCATTACCACGCATACCACTACAACATATACCATTAAAACGCATACCATTACAATGCAATTATAGTAAACATAAAAATACTGTATCAGCTTCTCAAGTTTTTTTAAAAAAACTATGGCACTTCAATTTGACATAGCAATATCAAAACAAATGCGAGAATGAACATTAACTGTACTCAACAAGGTTAAAAAATCCTAATCAATATAACGTTGATAGAAAAAGAAACAGATGCATTAAAAAAATTATTTTACAGATGTGCTTTCTCTATTTTTACTAAATGCCTGTATTCAGTGACCTATCAAAATGGCTGCTGAACTAACCATGAAAGAGAAAATAAGTATTTTTAAACATTAAGGGGCTGATTACGATGTTGTCAGGAAAGGCTTCAAACGGGATTCAGATTCTGCAAATCCGATTCGGGCCCTCTGTTCTCGACCGAATCGGTCACCTTTCCGGATGACCGATTACGATGAAAGGAAACCGTCCTGGCTGTCCGAATTGGTTCCGAATGGGATTCAGGCAGCACGAGTCGTTCGGAGCCGAATCGTACAGCCCGTTGGAGACGGTTTCCGAACGAGCAAGTACGATGACTGATTCGGACAGCCGTTTCGGTTTGGCCGAGACGAAACAACTGTGGAAATCAGACTTTGGGGGCCCGTAGCAGGTCCGCCTTCACCCGTAGGCCTCCGGATGGGGCCCGTGGGGGTACCCAAGGGACCCCCCTTCTCAACCATGCACAGTGTGGCAGGCACCATGGGGTGCCGGACACAGGGTCCATAATCATCCTGACACATCAAAATTGTTCAGTAGCACTCCCCGAAAACGAATCTTTTGGAAAGCATTCCTAACCCGATTCGGTGGGAATGTTTTCCTGATGACATCATAATCGGCCCATAAGTATTTAATATAGTTTCTGTTAGAACTAGGTTCACAATTAAAAATGCAATCAAAATCATATTTTGTTTTTTAATACCACTCACCACACAAAAACATATAAATTGAGCCATCCATCATTTTGTGCTCAATAGATCACTGACTTCCCTGGCATCCACATGCATCGGAGCACGGAGAAAAAAAAGACAGATTGCTTTTTAACACTGCCACCTACAGATCAAGTAAGTAAAACAGTTACATCAAACACACCTGCAGATAATACACTTTCAGGTACATGCATCAACCATTTTTGTGAATGCAAACGGTGCGATTCGCAAAAATCAGCCGTTTGCACCCGCAAAAAGGGCATTTGCGATGCATGAAAGTTCAAGGCACTCGCAATTTGAGAATTCGCAATTAATTGCGAGTTCTCAAATTGCGATTGCATTTAAGGAATCGCATTTTGCGATTCCTTAGATGCGATGCAAGAACCCCTTTGAAGTAGCGATTTTGCTACTAGGGGGCGCAAATTACCATGAAGTTGAACTTCATGGTAATTTGCAAAAACTTTAAAAAATGCACTAAAGTTCATTTTTCAAAGTTGTAGGTTACACACAAACACATGTCCATTGGACATGTGTGTGCGCAACATTTGTGTACAGATCAATTTAAGGGGTGCAACAGGGTGTCCTTTTGACACCCTTGCACCCTTGAAATTGCATGCGCAATTTGCGAGTACCAATTGGTACTCGCAAATTGCACATGCAATTTCACAGGCCCATAGGAATGAATGGGAAGCCATTCCTTATTTGCGACTCGCAATTTGCGAGTCGCAAATAAGAATGTGTAGGAATCGCTATTTTTATAGCGATTCCTACATGCATAGGCTTTTGCGAGTCCTTAATTGCGATTCCTTAATAATCGCAATTAAGGACTCGCAAAATCCTACCTTGATGCATGTGCCTGTTAAACCCCTAAACATTTGGTAATAATATATATTTTTTTAAATCCACAGACTTTTACCTGACTCTCGACTGGACACTCACAAAAGTAAGTGTATGTTATAGAAAATGATTGGAATTAAAAAAAACGTTTTCACTTTTTTTTTAAATACGTAAACTAAATTACTGTGGTGCTTTTTAAAATTACGAATAGTAGGGGAATGACATTTAGAAAATTAGTGCTCAAAATTTGCCTCAGGGCAGATGCTGGAAAGTGAAGGCAAGCATAATCACTAATCCAACTCCGACAACAGTTTACCTCATGGATGGTGCGGGATAGTGGTGAGGAGCTAAAATTGCTATTCCTACTCCGAAAGTGCTTGCTTCATGGATGGTGGAAGACGGTGGTGGGGGAAAAATGACTATTCCTATCCCAACAGGTGTTTGCCTGAGGAAAATTGCTGGGTGGTGGTAAGGGGCAAAATTACTATTCCTACTCCAACAGGTGTTTGCCCCAAGGAAAGTGCTGGATAGTGGTGGGGGGCAAAATAACTATTCCGACTCCGACAGGTGTTTACCACAGGGAAGGTGCTGGGGGCAAAATAGCTATTCCTACTCCAGCATGTATTTTCCTCAGAGAAGGTGCTGGATGGTGGTGGGGGCAAAATAACTATTCCTACTCCAACAGGTGTTTGCCTCACGGAAGGTGCTGGATGGTGGTGGGGGGCACTGAAATAAAGTATTCAACTGCATTTAATTGTAAAAAAAAGAAAGCATGAACAGGAAATAATACTCACATTTTTACCTTTGAAATTAAAGGTTGTAAAAACACAGCACAACATAATACAGATGATCTAAAGAGTTTATGAACATTGAAATAGCTCAACAGGTAAACATTTTATACAAGAAACTCTTTCATTCCATAAAGTTTTAAAATCTGCCACAATATAAGATGGGAAATATAAAATCACTCCTAACCCAATCTCACTAAACAAATTAAAAATATATATCTGAGTAAATGAAGTATGAAAAACTAACCAGAGAAAAATACATTGTCAATTTTACAGGTCTAATAAAAACCATCCATCTGCTGGAAAATGAAAATGAAACAAATAATATACAGCCATATCTTCTTTACATTTCTCTACAGATCAACCCATATCACACCACTAGTGTGGAAGAACACACCCCCCCAAAAAAAAAAAAAACATCACTATCAGAAGTTGCTGACCACAAAACAGGCCAAACTATTGAAGGCAAAACTGAATTAAATCACAGTTACCACCAATGTTATCTTTCTTTTCACAGCTTTAAAGAAAAAACCTTTTGATTGCAAAAATAGCATGGCCTAATGAATATGACCTTTATAATAAAAAATAAATGTAGAATTTCAAATAATTTCTTAACATTTTCCCTTGCAGGATAATATTAAAGGAACATTTGTAAACCAAATCATGAACACATTTTGCTTTATTTTCCTTTCTATGCAGAGCAACCCATACCCACCACCTATCTAGAAGAAAACAATCTCCACCAGACAACAAAAAATCCACACCATCATCTTTGAAAGCTATTTTTCACAGAACAGAGAAACCCATTTAAGGTAACATTCAACAAAAACCCAATTATCACCCAAAATAACTTTTTTTTCACAGGGGCCAACCCAAAAACAAATTAAAGCAAACATAGCAAAACCTAAGATAAATAACCATTGCTATCCAAAATAATTGTAGATTGTGATATAAGTCATTATAAAACATTTTTCCCTTCCAGGTAACATTTTACAAAAACACATTCAGCAACCAAATCACTAAAACATTTCTTTATCTTTTTTTCTTTCTACCTGCAGATAAAGAATGACAGCAGGAAAACAAGCAAACTATATTAAAACAAGCAGGGGAAACAGACTACTGAGCTATGATGGCTACCTTTATTGTAAGGAGAGATTAACTGAGCCCAGGAGTCTTTGGAGGTGGGTGCAGTATTATGCATCCAATTGCACAGACAGAGTGGTTACTCTTGGTGACACTGTTGAAAAAACAACCGAGCATAACCACTCTGCCTCTTCAATGGAGATTGAAGTTTGTCAAAATATTGAACAAATGAAAAACCCTTGCATCCACCTGCAATGGACCTTTTGGCTCAGTTTTGATTGAGGGTTCCCAAAACATGCCTATGCATGTAGCTAGGGGGTCATTAGGATGGCGTAACGATCGCCACCGCTCGGCAGGCGGTGGCGATCATTACGCCATCCGACAGTGAAATACCCCCAGCCATATTATGATGGCAGGGGGTGTTGCGGCGGATGCAAAGTGTGTCCGCCGCTTTTCCACCGGTCGACAATCGTTACGATTGCCGGCCGGGTGGAGCAGGGGCCCAAATATGGTGGTGTTGCCTAGCAGGCACCGCCAGCCATATTAGGATTTGGAGTTTTGAAGGCCTTTCCATGGCGGCGATGCCGCCATGGAAAGGCTGGTGTGGATTTGCTTTGGGGACACGTTGCGGGCCCCCGGGGAGGGGGGGTTGAGGGGTGAACTTGGGGGGTACCCATGGTACCCCCTTGCAGTTCCCTGCACCAAGTGGCAGGCACCACGTGGTGCCTGCCACATGGTGCAGGGAAATGCCAGGCATGCCATTTTGACATCGCGGCGGGTGCTGCTGTAACCAGCACCCGCCACAATGTTAAAATGTGGCATGCAACCGCCAGGGTGGCAGTCGCATCCTAATTCGCAGTGCGGGACCGCCGCATATCTGGCGGCCGGTCCCAACACCGCGATGAGGGCGGGCGGACTCAGGTCCGCCCGCCATCCTAATAGGCCCCCTAGTTCTTTGCCTACTATTCCTAGTCTACGTCGTATTATACAGAGATAAAAACAGGCAAGTAACTCTCAATGTGTAACACCCCAAACCTACTCAGATATCAACATCCCTGAAGAATTGACAGTAACCTTTACTAGCAAATCTTTCCTTTTGCATGACAACAAAAACTTTCTAAAACAAATTCTAATTTGTAGCACCCCGTAACCTTGCTAAACTTTAAGTCCACCCTCCATCCCTTCAGCCAAATATACACTATTCATGTCAACATTAATAACACCACTGTTCCTTTAGTGTACAGTTTACTGCCTGATAAGGAAGCTTCAACCTATACTGAATTTTTGTCAGTAATACAAACTAAAACTGTAAATAAATGTCCTAGAAAAGTGATTATTGATTTTGAATTATGAATTATTAATTCCATTACTAAATTATACCCAGAAACCCAAATTCAAGGATGTTTGTTCCACTTTTCACAGGCATATTGGTGAAAAATGCAAAAAACAACCTTGGTTGAAGACTACATATTAGACAGTGAACTACACAATCAATTAAAGAAACTAACAGCCTTATGCTTTGTGCCACCTAACAGTGTAGATGTATACTACACATCAATTACAGAATTTGACTAATTTACACGAAACAATAAAAAATTGGGCCCTTTACTGAGTTATTTTGAAGACACATGGATTGGCCATCTAAGTAGGTCAGGTCGCGGTAGGAAGCCAAGGTTCCCATTTGACTGGTGTAACTGTTACACAACCTACTTAGAGGCTGGCCCAAAGACGAATAATGCCATTAAGGGATGTCACAACTCCTTCAAAAAATCTATCGAAAAACTCACCCAAATTTCTATCATTTTTTGGAAACTTTGAAGAAGGAGCAAAGTTACCAAGAAATGAGAATAGCGCAATCTTTAACAGGTAGTCTGAATCCATGTATCACCCAAAAACGTAAAGAAATGTCAGAATGATTATTCGTACAAATGCAACAGTTTACGTTGTCAGTGGCTTTAGACTGCCTGGAAAATATTGGAAGCATTCTACATTTCTAATACAAGCTAAGCCCTTCTTCTAACTTACTTGCCTGTTTAAAAAAAAAAAAGGCATTTTTGAAATAATTTTTGTAATTATTAGGAATGTCAGAAATCCTACCCTCAGAAATCTTCTTATCTTCTTTCTTCAACTTTTGGTGATTCTTCAATTCATCCTGTCACAAAAAGTCTTCTTTACTCAAATAATCCACAGGGTTTAACCATAAATCCATGAATTCCCAAATGTCCCAATCAAAAATTTGAAACACAGAGTGGAGTAAACACCAGTACCAACAATATATTAGTTGTTTTAAAAATCTGTTTCTAATTAAAAAATGCAAACTCAAAACAAAATATCAAAAACCCGAAAAACATAAAGTTGCAGCAAAAAAAAAAACGGCAAATCTAACCCATAACTACGATCCAGGTTCCATATTAAATAAAAATTGTCCAAGTCCATCCTTGTTCACCCACTTCCAAAACGCAGTAATCCATTAAAAAATCTGTTCCAAAAAAACCTTCTTCTCCCTTTTGAAAGGCCTGCATCTAAACCCACTAATCCTTTTCCTTCTTTTAAAGACTTGTGAAAAAATTCAAAACAGTACTTAAAAACACGCTGCAAAAAAAAATATTGCTATTATTACAAATACGTTTTAAAAAGTATAATATCATTTTTAAGAAATACTTTTTTAACCTCATCTTGCAATAACCGCAGTCGTCCCGACGTAGGCCTACAAGAGCTACATGCATAGGATGAAAAATGGGTTAAAACATACAAAACATTCAAGTTTTACACTAAAACCTTCCAACTACCTCCCTCCTTTCTTCTTACAAAAAAGTTGGGCACCTACAGCTCTAAATTTACAATATTGAAAGTTCTTGCCTGACCACAGCTCTCCCTTGCATCCGATCTTAACCACGACGCTCCACCGACTGTAGAAAAACAGACGTTCAACCGCGTACGCCAAGGTTGAAAGGAAAAAGGAAAAAGGACAATTATTACCATTGAATATAATAGAAAAGCATGGGAAAAAAATGTTTTTACTGTATAACATAATATTGTAAATCATAAATAGGTTTTTGTGCTCTTTTTCTTTTTTATATTATTTCAAATTAAAAAAATAAGCTTTATAAATTAATCCTCAGGTTTTAAAATGAATACCTGAGTATTAACATACTTCCCCACCCATAACCCCTAAATCCCTCACATCCTGTGCCTAAAGGGTTATGTTACCTTTTGTTTATATATATATATTTTTTTAAAAGATTTAATTATATGTATTAATTGTTTAAATACATTAATACACAGGTATTAAAATCAATACCTGAGTATTAATACACTTCCCCAACCATAACCCCTAAATCCCTTCAACCTGTGCCTAAAGGGTTATATTGTAACCCCTTTTGTTTTTATAAATGATTATTTTAAAAATATTAAATTGTATGTAATAATTATCTAAATAAATTAATACACATGAATTAAAATTAATACATGAGTATTAATGCATTTCCCCACCCATAACCTCCAAATCCCTCACAACCCATGCATAAAGGATTATGTTACAAACCCCTTTCATATTATAATAATAAAATAAATTACATTGTATTTATTAATTCTCTAAATAAGTTAATACTCAGGTATTAAAATACCTGACTATTAATACACTTCCCCACCCATAACTCCTAAATCCCTCACAACCTATGCATAAAGGATTATGTTACAAACTTCTTTCGTATTATAATAAAAAAAAAATTACATTGTATTTATTAATTCTCTAAATAAATTAATACTCGGGTATTAAAATACCTGACTATTAATACACTTCCCCGCCCATAACTGCAAAATCCCTCACATCCCATGCCTAAAGGGTTATGTTACAAACCCTTCTCTTATAATATTTTTTTTAAAATATTACATTATATTGATTAATCCTCTAAATAAATTAATACTCAGGTATTAAAATTTATACATGAGTATTAATACACTTCTCCACCCATAACCTCTAAATCCCTCACATTCCGTGCCTAAAGGGTTATGTTACAAACCCTTTTTGTTTTTATAAATGATTTTTAAAAAAATATATTACATTGTATGCATTAATTCTCTATGTAAATTTATACACAGGTATGAAAATTAATATCTGAGTATTAATACATTTCCCCACCCATAACCTCTAAATCCCTCACATCCCGTGCCGAAAGGGTTACTTTTTTTCTCATAAACATAAATGTAAAAATTTTTTAAAATCCCTAAATATATACCCACCTTATAATATTACAATAACTATTAAAAATACAAAAAAACAAATAAATACATTTAAACTCACATGAACCCTTACCTTAACAATAATTGCGATGTGAAGTCATGCATTGTACTGGCACCTGCGTTGTAAAAGCATGCGTTGTAATGGAGTTGTTGTAATGGCATTACGTTGTAATGCCTGCATTGTAATGGTAGTTCCCCCATACATTGACATTGTTCTGACAGGTATTATCATGGTTAAGTTTGCCTAAGTCATAAAGTACATCGGCATTGCTATTACTAGTAACAGTATCATCATTTGAGAATGGATTATGACATACATTGATCTCGTCATTGCTGGTGTCGGCTATACTGTGCAGATACAGTTTATGACATACATTACCGTTGCATTTGCGGGTACTGGCATGGCCGTGCGGGTACAGGTTACAGCATACATTGATTTTGCATTCATTGGTATTGCCGTTGTTGGGTAAACATTGACATTGTATTCACCCATTCCAAAACATGGATGCACTCACAGCTTCCTTAAGCAGACCTGATACCCTCCCCAAATTCAAAGGAAACCAGAGCCACTGAGTAGTGGATCTCATGATTGTTGGCTGCAACCACCTGGCGGAACACATTAGGGACTACCTGCTCTGAAGTCACCAGATGACACCTGAGGGTTGTCATGCTGGATCCTGTGTCTCTTAGAGCTTCTACCCTCTGCCCATTGATGGTGACCCAATGACTTGTTACTTCCTAGTATTGTCAGGTGTTAGACCCGGGATCCCTGGTTGGCTGAGACAGGTACCTTAGGCCAAATAGGGACCCTCGCTCTCACATCAGGGAAAGGAAGGACACCTTCTCAGATAGCCCCCGCTCACCCCCTTGGTAGCTTGGCACGAGCAGCCAGGCTTATCTTCAAGGCAAATGTGTAAAGTATTTGCAACCACGCTCACTGCAACCCAATGATGACACCACAAATGGACTCCTCACAAGTTTTATAAAAACGAGTATAAATTTATATAAAAAGATATACGATAAGACCACACAATATAAATCCAACATATGCGTATTTGTAATATTCTTCCTGGCCGGTTGTTAGGCCAGCCAGCCCTTGTAAGTTCTGGCGATATTAATGAGCACTTCTAAACGTTCCACTGCAGTCCTAATGTAATGCTAAGCAGTTCGTAATGCTAGAATCAGGCACTTTGCAATGTAGAAATAATGCAGTTCGTAATGCTCGAATCAGGCACTTTGCAATGTAGAAATAATGCAGTTCGTAATGCTAGCATCAGGCACTTTGCAAGGTAAAAATAATGCAATGCGTAACGCAACAATCAGGTATTTCGTTATGCAGAAATAATGCAATGCGTAATACACTAATCAGGTAGTTCGTTATGCAGAAACAACACAATGCTTAATACAACAATCAGGTAGTTCGTTATGCAGAAACAATGCAATGCGTAATACGACAATCAGGTAGTTCGTTATGCAGAAACAATGCAATGCGTAATACACTAATCAGGTAGTTCGTTATGCTGAAACAATGCAATGCGTAATACACTAATCAGGTAGTTCGTTATGCAGAAACAATGCAATGCGTAATGCACTAATCAGGTAGTTTGTTATGCAGAAACAATGCAATGCGTAATACACTCCAGCACCGATCACGGTGCCTCAGGCGGTCTCTCCCCCACTCATACTGACTCACAGTCAACCTCTGTCAACAGTTGCCCCCACACGGGTATGGTGTAAACAAAAAGTGCAGCTCCGCACTCCGGCCCCAGTACTGCCCCTCCGTTGGCAAGTACAGGGCGCGATACGAGCCAAAGCAGAGGCTTGCACTGCAGGAATGGGAGAGGCCGAGGGCGTCTCCCTCCGAGCCCGCACCCTGCCCCAGGCGTCGACACACGTTACCTGGGGGGTGTGACCTCATTCTCCTCTCCTCTTCCCGCGACTTGGGCCTCCGATGCAATCTTTGTGAATTCCGGGCAGTGGGACTCGGGCCCTCCCTCGACGAGGTTGGTTCGAGGTCCCGCTCTGGCAATGGCGGGCTCGGGCCGGCGGCTCGGCTCCTCCGGGGCTGCCGGTCCGCTGATGCTACGAAGATCTCAGGCTGCAACAGGGCACACGCACACAGCGTCGCTGAGACTCACTTGAGCTTCGGGTGCATGATCACAGGGCACTCCTCACGAAGGTCTCAGGCTGCACGAAGCACACGCACACAGCGTCGCTGAGACTCACTTGAACTCCAGGTGCATGATAACGAGGCAATCCTCACGAAGGTCTCAGGCTGCACAAAGCACGAACACACAGCGTCGCTGAGACTCACTTGGACTCCGGGTGCACGATAACAAGGCAATCCTCACGAAGGTCTCAGGCTGCACAAAGCACACGCACACAGCGTCGCTGAGACTCACCTGGACTCCAGATGCCCACAATCACAGGGCAATTCTTACGAGGGTCTCAGGCTGCAAAATGCACACGCACACAGCGTTGCTGAGACTCTCCTGGAAACTTTTGTTTTCCTGAGTTTCCGCAACAGGGAGCCGGCTGACCTCGGGCCCTTGGGGATCAGTTACTTCCGGACACAGCACACAGCAAAGTCCTTTCAAGCAGGGGGACACAGCACACAGCAAAGTCCCTTTAGCCTCTTCTTGGTTAAAGCAGCAAACTGCAGGCCAGCCCCAGAACACACAGCAAGGGTCAGTCCTTTCCTTAAGTCTCTTCAGCTGTTTCTTCCTTGGCAAAGGTTCCTCTTGACCACGAAGTTGCTTCAGTCTTCTTCAATCTTGATCAATCCATTTCTCCAAAGTTCAGGGGCTTCAGCTCTCATAGTTATACCCCTAAATATCTTTGAAGTCTTTGTGTTCAGGGGGGCACTGACCCCTGTTCAAACCAGTTCTGGGTGCCTCCCTGCCAGTGACACCTTATTCCTTTGATAGTGGGGGTCTGGATCTTCAATCACTCAGCAGGGGACGGAGCCATTGGTTTATGGCTGCCGCCCAGGCCTCTTCACCTCTAGGGGCTACTCCTCCCCCCTACACTCCAGATGCAGGTCAGCCTGTTGCTGTCTCACCTCCTCCCCTGGGTCAAGACATTCCCCAGATCCTATCACTTTCAAATCCAGACAGTCAATCCACAACCAGGCAGAGACACACAGAAATGTTAGAGCACAAAAACCCAGCCACTTCTAAAAGAGTGGCTTCTAAACACACAATGCAAAAACCACCTTCATAAAAAGATGTTATTACATTGTGAGTTCAGGCACACTAAACTTCACCTCTCCTTCTTAAGCCTTTGGGAAGATAGGCTGGAAAATATATTACACAGCCTCCCCATTTTATCCTATGGGCAAGATGGCCTTTCCACAGTGAAAAATGAAATGGAGATTATTTCACTGTCAGGACATGGTACACACCTTAGTACATGTCCTACCTTTCACTTGCACTGCACCCTGCCGGGGGCTACCTTGGACCTACAATAGGGGTGTCTGATGTGCATAGAAAGGGAAGGGTAATGTCTGGCAAGTGGGTGCACTTGTAGGAAACAACATGGCAGTTTAACAAACTGCGTGCAGGCACTGCAGTGGCAGGCCTGAGTTCCCTCTTTAAGGCTACTTGTGTGAGTGGCACAATTTGTGCTGCAGGCCCACTAGTAGCATTTGCATTACCAGCCCTGGCACACACAGTGCACTTTACTAGGGACTTTACTAGTAAGGCAAACATACCAATCATGGACAACCAATTACCATTACACTTTATACAGGGAGCACTTGCACTTTGACACTGTTTAGCAGTGGCAAAGTGTCCAAAGCATCTAAGTTGGCAACAACATGTCAGAAAAAATGTCTAGGGGGAAAGCAAAAAGTTTAGGGATCTTTAGCCAAAAAGGGCCAAGTCCAACATCAGGCATGTGGGTTCTCTGTACCCTCTCTCTGTCACCCAGGGACACTAGAATTATCACAAGCGCATACTAGCCAACCCCAGTGACTGCCCATCGGTGGGGGGCTGTGCCCACATGGGACACTTGGGATCTCCCTTGAAGTGCCCCTCCTGCTGACACTCAAAGCACTTCAGGTGTCCCTTCCTTGTAGACTTACTGTCAGGGAACAACCTCTTCTTCTTTTCAGTGGGGGTATGGGAGCATTGGCCCACAGAACTAGTTTGTGGCCATTTGGAGACTTCCTTGTTTTTATTTCTGTCCCCCATCCTTCTTCTGTTAAGGACCCTGCCCATCCTTGTGGTGATCCCCCCCAGATACCTTTTTATGGACCCTGGTGCTGACCCAGCAGTCTGGCTCCCTAGCAGGTGTCCTGGGGTCATAGAACCTACTGTCAAAAAGGTTGTGCTGCAGTTCTGGTAAACAAATACTTAATAGACGCTCCTGTGCAATCAAATTGTACACACATTGGTAATCTTTTACCTCACTGTCCTTCACCCAACCATGAAGTGCCTTGCAGAAGGAATTAACAGTCTGTTAGGGAAGCTTCTGATTATCCCTGAATTTCTGTCTGTACTTCTCTGGAGTCAGACCAAACTTCCTGATTTGGGCCTCCTTCATGAGGGGATACCTGATCCTGTCACCCACCTCAAGGGCCAATAGGGTGTCCCTCCTTTCACTAAAGATGTGTTCTACAGACTAGCTCCCCAATCCTCCTCACGGACCATGTGTATCTTCAGAGCAATCTCATAGCCCTCAATCCATCTGTCTATGTCCTCTCCCAACACAAAATCAAACACCAAAACCTTGGGAATGTTGACCCTCCTGTCAGAGGACACTGGAGAAGTGATGCCACCATCTTGGCTGGACTCAGCCCTCCTGGCTTTGATGTCCAGCTCTCTCAAACTCAGTTCTTGAGCCAAAATCATTTTCTTCTCCTCTAAGGCCAACCTTGTTTTCTTTTCCATCTTCTCATGGCCACTTTCTTCTGCTTTTCATCAGATTTGAGCTTAGCCAGCTCCAATCTGAACTTTCTCTCCTCCATCCTGTCCTCCAGCTCCTCTGGGGGCAGGCCTTTGGATGAAATGTTGCTCCCTGCCCTAGGGGGAACCTCCACTCCATTGGCTCCCTGCCCCACAGTTAGATCCAGATTATCCAGTGAATCTAGCTCCATGTCATCCTCCTCAATTACCACATCCTCCTCCTCTGGGTTCACAGCTGCATCCTCTGCTTCCAACCAGGCTCTTACTCTTTTTGCAGCTCCAACTTCTTCCAGCTTCCAAATTCTTGATTAAGCCCTTGATGGAAACCCCTAACCCCTTGTAGAAGGTTTTGAGCTGGGTTGCTGTGTAACTCTCCAAAACTACCAGCTTACATTCCATAGTTGAAGGTGCAGATGCAGGAACTCCAGTAAAAGACATGATTTAGAAAAAGCAAAAATCAGGAAGAATTGAATAAATTAAAAATCCCAATCAGAGATAATAAGAAAAAAAGTTTCCGAAGAGGATCAGAGACAAGCAATTTGAATTGGTCTCATATGTGGATGGTAGTGTACACCAATTTACTGTAAGGCACTGGACAAACACATGTCCTATTCTCACCACTGGTCACCAATGTTAGAACTGGGGTCTCTAGTTGACAGAGGTATGCACCATGTCCAAGTAGGGATCACCACTCTAGTCAGGGTAAGTTAGATACACACCTTAAATTAACCTGTGCTGACCCTCTGGTAGCTTGGCACAGATAAGTCAGGCTTAACGTAGGAGGCAATATGTAAAGTAGTTGTGCACCATTTAAAACAGTAAAACAGTGAGGGACACCACACCAAAAACAATCCACACCAGGTTAGAAAAACAGAGCTTAATTTAATAAACAAAACAAGACCAAAATGAGAAAAGAAACAATAAGTAGAATACAGAGTTATGAGTTATTAGAGATTAAATTGCAATATAGTGCTTAAAAACATAAAGCACCAAACGGGGACATTTAGTTGTGCTGGACCAGGTCATATCTGAAAAGTCAAGCCGACCCGATAGAGCACATGTAGGGTACAGAAGCCACGCATGCCAGACTAAAACAGTACCTTCTTGGAGAACAAGCGTGGACCTTGAGGAGCAGCTGCGTCGGTTCTGAGTCACACAATTGGGTCCTGCGGCGTTGAACCCTTTACAATGAAAACACTGTGTCATCATCGAGCCTCGCAGTTGGGTCCCACATCGTTGTCAAACTTCTTACGATGAATACACTGCATTGTTGCCGTGCCTCTCAGTCTGGTCCCACCGAACCCCTTATGATAAAGGTGCTGCATCATCGTCGAGCCGTGCTGTCAGCCCTGTGGAGTCTCCGAAGTGGTGCTGGGTCTGCGTCGAAGGCAAATGTGTCGATTCTGACTGGTGCAAAGCAGGCGATGTGTGGATTTTTATGGAAAACAGCTGCAGAACCCCCTTTGAAGGCCCACGACTGGATTGGCACCTCTTGTTAGGGCAAAACTTGCAGTAAGGAGAGTACATCAGCTGAGCCAGAGTTGGAAGAAGTCTTTGATGTCCCTGAGACTTCAGAACAGGAGGCAAGCCTGCAAACTCATGGAGTCCCTTGGTTCCTTTGTAAGTACAGATTGAGGTCCAGTCCTACTCACCACCAGGCAAGGGGCCACAGGTAGGAGGGCAGGCACAGCAGAGCAGGAGTCCAGCAAATCCAGCAGAGTGTCAGTTCTTTCAGAAGTACAGCAGTTCTTTCTGGCAAAGTGTCCTGAGTTGGTGGTGTCAGGGTCCAGTACTTATACCGAGTTGTGCCTATGAAGTGGGGTAGACTTCAAAGAGAGTCCTTTGATGTCCACAAGGTCACTGCCCTATCTTCCCTGGCTCCAGACTCACTACAGTGGGTATGTAGCTCTTTTTGTGAGCACAGGCACAGCCCTATTTAGGTGCATGTGTCAGTTCCTCCTACATATCAAGTTCAGGAAGGTCCATCAGCCTGTTGATGGGCCATCAGGAAGTGGATGGCATACCTCAGCACCCTTTGTGTGTGACTGTCTAGAGGGAATGCACAAAGCCCAGCTTTCACCCACCCCAGATGTGTTTTCACAGACAGGGAAGAGGCACAGAATGAATAAATAAAAGAAAAAGACAACTTTCTAATAATGGCATTTTCAGATTTACAATTTAAAATCCTACTTCACCATAAGTTATGATTTTAAATTGTGAGTCCAGAGGCAACAAACTCGAAATTTCTATCTTGTCCCAATTGGGAATTGCACTTATAAGATGCAGTAAAGCAATCCCAATGTTAACCTATGGGCAAGAGTAGTGAAAAACAAATTTAAGAGTTTTTCATTACCTGAACATGTAAAACCTAGAAGTACGTGTCTAACTTTTTAAATACACTGTGCCCTGTCTGTAGGGTACTTGAACCACAAAGTAAGTGGAGGCCAGATACAACCTGTCCAACCCAAAGTCCAGACAATTCTGGCCTGGGAAACTGCAACGACTCAGACCCAAGTCAGAGCCTTTTTATGCCTGACCGGGTACTACAGGAGGTTTATAAAAGGATATTGTACCATAGTGGCACATTTAACAGAGTTAACCTCCAAGAAACAGCCAAGGAAAGTCATCTGGATTGACTTATATACAAAGGCCTTTGACACCCTTAAGGAAGCTAGGTACTCAGCACCTGTCCTAAAAGTGTCTAACTTTAGTAAAGAGTTTGTTGTCCAAACTGATGCTGCAGAACATGGGATTGGGGCAGTACAGTCACAACTGAATGACCAGGGTCAAGATCAACCAGTTGTCTTTATTAGCAGGCAACTCCTCCCAAGAGAGCAGTGTTGGAGTGCCATTGAGAGGGAAACTTTGCTGTGGTTTGGTCCCTAAAGAAGCTAAGACCCGCTTCACAGTTCAAACTGACCACAGGCCTCTCAAATGGCTGATGCAGTTCAAAGAAGCAAACCCAAAACTACTGAGGTGGTCCATTTTCCTATAGGGTATGGACTTTACAGTGGAACATATACCTAGGACTGACTATGCCAATGCAGATGGCCTTTATTGGTTCCTCCACTTAGATGATGAGAATCACCAGGATGAGGATTAGGTTGCTCATCACCTTTTGCCTGGAAGGGGGCCATGTATGAAATGCCTCTTTTTCCATGTTCACCTCTACATTTTTGGACTGATGCTGCTGGTTTTTCGAGTACACCGAGGCCTCCTAACCAGACCTCAGTGCTGGTTTTCTAACCCTATACAAATTTTAGGAAGGTGGAGTATTATGTGGTGATGGCAGTTAGGCTTCACCATGAAATATTGTCACAGACCCCAAAGATGGTCTGCAAATTTACAATAATAAATCCTTAGCTCAGTCCTGGAAGAGTGGTAAACAGCAGTTAGCCTTTACTAGAGGAACATGTATTAAGCATTTCAGCGTACCCACATGGAAAATAAGTAATTGACACAACTCAATAGAAATCCAACACCAATTTATAAAAAATAAAGTGTATTTTTATCTTAATGTAATACATCAAAAAGAATGAAATAGCTACATATAATCGGAATCATGGATTTTAGAAGAAAACATAAATACCAGCAATTCAATACTGCGATGGCAGGCCTGCTGTCAGAAGTTTACTTGGGTCACTCAGGGTGGCACAATGAGTGCTGCAAGCCCCGGGGACCCGGTTCACCACCTATGCCCTGGGTACCACCTGTACCATATACAAGGGACTTAGAAGGGGGGTAGAGTCCATGTCTTTTGGGGTTGTCAGTTTACACTTATCTTTTTTAGGGTGTGAGCACTGGCACTGGGGCCTGGGCAGCAGACTACGGTGCACGTTCAGAGTCATAAGCATCAATTAGCATTGGAGCAAAATGTGGGGGGGTGACTATACAAAAAGGGCACTTTCCTATACAAAAGATATGTTGAATTGGATACACCTAACTGTCAAGTACTGACTTACTTATAAGTCCCTTGTTTAGGGTAACCAGGGCATGTAAGGCAGTGTGTTTACACAGGGCTGCAGCACTGTTTGTGCCACCCTGCATATGACAAGGGCTAAATGGCCCCCAGCATACCACTGCAGACTGAAAGTGCAGTATTTACACTCCTAGTTTGACTTTGCCGTTATTTCTAATGGCAAAGCCACCACTTCCCTTAAGGATATATCTAAGTCTCCCCTAAGGAAGACCTATGGAGCCCTATGGCAGGGAGCTGTGTATTATTAAGTAGGACATATGATTTTTGATATGTCTAAACAACAATACTTCCAAGCTGTTGTTTTACTGTGGAAAGGTAAGTAGTCCCAATGACTAGAACAGGGTCATCGGTTAGCATCTCAGCCTGGCTAACCTCTGAATGGGACTACCTAGCAAGGTCAAGTAAGGTATCAAATTAATTGTGCCATTAAAACCAACCTGATGCCCAGGCCAGATTTAAAGTCACTATTAAAGTTAGTAACTTTTAGAAAGTTACCACTCTGCACTCCAGCTAGTCCTGTGGCCTCATAAAGGCCCTAACAAACAGACAGAGTTCTGACCGCCTAGGGAGATGTGCAAATGACGGCCAGGCTCAGGAACAAAGGCAGTTGCCACAGAGCGAGGTGATACCTCCTCTCCCAGGATGGCCACAGGATGGCCACTCAGGTTGTTAGCCCAAAAGGGGAGCTTCAAAGGGAAAGCAACATTTGAAGGGCCGACTGTGATAACACCACTGGGGAGGATGCCTTTTGTTACTGCAAACAATTTGGAGACAGAACCAGAGAGAGAAATCACTTCCCCAAACTGGTTTCCCCATGGACGTATAGCCCACTGGTAGCCACGACTCTAGGGTCGGCTACCGTGCTCAAGACTACAGAGGAAGGATTGTGCCATTTTCAAAGGGGCAAGAATGGGGCACTCTGGGATAGCTAGATGCAACATATTGCAGCATACACCTCACTATGTAGGAGGTGACCCAGTATGCCATTGCCTAGTGAAAGCCTGGTGCCCTCAGGTCTCTTTCCTGCAGTAAATGTGGCACCCCTGGCACCCTGCCCCTCATATCACACTGGAATTGAGGAAAGTACCAAAGAAAGACTGCCTTGCTGCCCTTAACCCGCACAAAGAAACGCTGCATCATCACTAGGACTGCACCTACTGCACTTTTGGTCTAGTGAGACTGTGCCTGTGGCTTCTGACACGGGGAAATGATGATTTCCCACCTTCCTTCACCCACAGCAGTGACACCAAGGATCAGTCAGCTGATCCCTTGTAACCAGCTTCAGGTACACAAGAGATGAAAGAGCCCAAACTGACATGTTGGTAGCTACCACAGACAGTTTGCAGCTACCAGTCGAGGAACGAGCAAAAGGACAAATCCGAGATAGCCAAAAGTTGCACCCCTGTCTGCTGGACCCAAGAGGGCTATCAAATGTGCATTCATTGTACTGAAGGGACACCAGGCCCCACCTGAGGAGGTCACCCCGCCTGTGGTGCAAAGTGGCCAATAGCGCTGCATGGGCTAGCCGACTACTGCAACGTAGAGGACTTCGAGTGACCCTAATATCCTCAGCATCAGGACCACTCCATTGATGTCTATGGAGGTCATAGACGTAATGTGGGAGTAGTCAGGGGTTGCAGCTGTAAACTTCTAGCATGCTCCCTGCAACTCCTGGCACTTCCTTTGTGACTCACCACTTCCCTTAAGGATATATCTAAGTCTTCCATAAGGAAGGCTAATGGAGCCCTATGGCAGGTAGCTGTGTATTATTAAGTAGGACATATGATTTTGGATATGTCTAAACAACAAGTTGTTGTTTTGCTGTGGAAAGGTAAGTAGTCCCATTGGCTAGCACAGGGTCACCGGTTAGCATCTCAGCCTGGCTAATCTCTGATAGGGCTACCTAGCAAGGCCAAGTAAGGTATCAAATTAATTGTGCCATTAAATCTGACCTGATGCCCAGGCCAGATTTAAAGTCACTGTTAAAGTTAGTAACTTTTAGAAAGTTACCACTCTGCACTCCAGCTAGTCCAGTGGCCTCGCAAAGGCCCTAACACACAGACAGAGTTCTGACTGCCTAGGGAGATGTGCAAATGACGTCCAGGCCCAGGAACAACGGCAGTTGCCACAGAGCGAGGTGATACCTCCTCTCCCAGGATGGCCACTCAGGGTGTCAGCCCAAAAGGGGAGCTTCAATGGGGAAGCCACCTTTGAAGGGCCGACAGTGACAACACCACTAGGCAGGATGCATTCTGTTCCTGCAGAAAATTAGGACACAAAGCCAGAGAGAGAAAACCTGTCCCCAAACTGGTTTTCTTATGGAGATATGGCCCACTGGTAGCCACACCGCTAGAGTGGGCTACCGTGCTCCAGATTACCAAGGATGGTTTGTGCCATTTTCAAATGGGCAGGAATGGGGCACTCTGGGATAGCTAGATGCCACATATTGCAGCAAACACCTCACTAGGTAGGAGGTGACCCAGTATCCTATTTCCTAGTGACTGCCTGGACCCCTCAAGTCTCTTTCCTGGGGTAAATGTGGCACCCCTGTCACCCTGCACTTCATATCACATTGGAATTGAAGAAATGACCAAAGAAAGACTGCCTTGCTGCCCTTAACCCGCACAACGAGAGGGTGCATCATCACTAGGACTGCACCTACTGCACTATTGGTCTAGTGAGATTGAGACTGTGCCTGTGGCTTCTGGCACGGGGAAAACGTTGATTTCCCACCTTCACCCACAGCAGTGACACCAAGGATCAGTCAGCTGATCCCTTGTAACCAGTTTCAGGGACACAAGAGCTGAAAGAGCCCAAACTGACATGTTGGTAGCCACCACAGACAGTTTGCCGCTACCAGTCGAGGAACGCGCAAAAGGACAAATCCGAGAGAGCCAAAATTTGTACCTCTGACTGCTGGACCCAAGAGTGCTATTAAAGTCTGGATTCTTAGTACTGAAGGGACACCAGGCCCCACCTGGGGATTTCACCCCAGCTGCGGTGCAAAGTGACCAATAGCGCCTCATTGGCTAGCCGACTACTGCAACATAGAGGACTTCGAGTGACCCTCATCTCCGTGGCTAAAGTTGGCCCTCCTCACCCCTGGACTAACAGACCACCACAGAGGCTCCCCTGTCAACTGCACCACAACCAGAGCATCCTTTGAGCATCTTTTACCAATATCCTCAGCATCAGCACCACTCCATTGATGTCAATGGAGGTCATAGACATGATGTGGGAGTAGTCAGGTGTTGCAGCTGTGACTTCTAGCTTCTTCCCTGCAACTCCTGGCACTTCCTTTGTGACTCACCACTTCCCTTAAGGATATATCTAAGTCTCCCCTAAGGAAGGCCTATGGAGCCCTATGGCAGGGAGCTGTCTATTATTAAGTGGGACATATGATTTTTGATATGTCTAAACAACAATACTTCCAAGTTGTTGTTTTGCTGTGAAAAGGTAAGTAGTCCCATTGGCTAGCACAGGGTCACCGGTTAGCATCTCAGCCTGGCTTACCTCTGAATGGGGCTACGTAGCAAGAGCAAGATTTAAAGTCACTATTAAAGTTAGTAACTTTTAGAAAGTTACCACTCTGCACTCCAGCTAGTCCAGTGGCCTTGCAAAGGCCCTAACACACAGACAGAGTTCTTACCGCCTAGGGAGATGTGCAAATGACGCCCAGGAACAAAGGCAGTTGCCACAGAGCTAGGTGATACCTCCTCTCCTAGGATGGTCACTCAGTGTGTTAGCCCAAAAGGGGAGCTTCAAAGGGGAAGCCACCTTTGAAGGGCCGACTGAGACAACACCACTGGGCAGGATGCCTTTTGTTCCTGCAGACAATTAGGAGAAAGAGCCAGAGAGAGAAAACCTGTCCGCAAACTGGATTTCCCATGGGCGTATAGCTGACTGGTAGCCACACCTCTAGGGTGGGCTACCGTGCTCCTGACTCCCAAGGAAGGGTCGTGCATTCTCAAAGGGGCAAGAATGGGACACTCTGGGATAGCTAGATGCCACATATCACAGCAAACAACCTCACTAGGTAGGAGGTGACCCAGTATCCCATTGCCTAGTGACCGCCTGGTCCCCTCAGGTCTCTTTCCTGGGGTAAGGGTTGCACCCCTGGCACCTTGGCCCTCATATCACACTGGAATTTAAGAAAGGACCAAAGAAAGACTGCCTTGCTGCCCTTAACCCCGACACAAAGAGAGGCTGCATCATCACTAGGACTGCACCTTCTCTACTTTTGGTCTGGTGAGATGGAGACTGTGCCTGTGGCTTCTGACATGGGGACACTTTGATTTCCCACCTTCACCCACAGCAGTAACTCCAAGGATCAGTCACCTGATCCCTTGTAACCAGCGTCAGGGACACAAGAGCTGAAAGAGACCAAACTGACATGTTGGTAGCCACCACAAACAGTTTGCAGCTACCAGTCGAGGAACGTGCAAAAGGAGAAATCCAAGAGAGCCAAAAGCTGCACCCCTGTCTGCTGGACCCAAGAGTGCTATCAAAGTCTGGATTCATTGTACTGAATGGACAACAGGCCCCACCTGAGGATTTCACCCCAGCTGCTGTGCAAAGTGACCAGTAGCGCCGGATTGGCTAGCTGACTACTGCAACGTAGAGGATTTTGAGAGACCCTGTCAACCGCACCACAACCAGAGCATCCTTTGAGCATCTTTTACTAATATCCTCAGCATCAGGACCACTCCATTGATGTCTATGGAGGTCATAGACGTAATGTGGGAGTAGTCAGGGGTTGCAGCTGTAAACTTCTAGCTTGCTCCCTGCAACTCATGGCACTTCCTTTGTGACTCACCACTTCCCTTAAGGATATATCAAAGTCTTCTCTAAGGAAGGCCTAAGGAGCCCTATGGCAGGGAGCTGTGTATTATTAAGTAGGACATATGATTTTGGATATGTCTAAACAACAATACTTCCAAGTTGTTGTTTTGCTTGGAAAGGTAAGTAGTCCCATTGTCTAGCACAGGGTCACCGGTTAGCATCTCAGCCTGGCTAACCTCTAATAGGGCTACCTAGCGAGGTCAAGTAAGTTATCAAATTAATTGTGCCATTAAATCTGACCTGATGCCCAGGCCAGATTTAAAGTCACTGTTAAAGTTAGTAACTTTTAGAAAGTTACCACTCTGCACTACAGCTAGTCCAGTGGCCTCGCAAAGGCCCTAACACACAGAAAGAGTTCTGACTGCCTAGGGAGATGTGCAAATGACGCCCAGGCCCAGGAACAACGGCAGCTGCCACAGAGCGAGGTGATACCTCCTCTCCCAGGATGGCCACTCAGGGTGTCAGCCCAAAAGGGGAGCTTCAAAGGTGAAGCCACCTTTGAAGGGCCGACAGTGACAACACCACTGGGCAGGATGCATTCTGTTCCTGCAGACAATTAGGACACAGAGCCAGAGGGAGAAAACCCATCCCCAAACTGGTTTTCTTATGGGAGTATGGCCCACTGGTAGCCACACCTCTAGAGTGGGCTACCGTGCTCCAGATTACCAAGGACGGTTTGTGCCATTTTCAAAGGGGCAGGAATGGGGCACTCTGGGATAGCTAGATGCCACATATTGCAGCAAACACCTCACTAGGTAGGAGGTGACCCAGTATCCTATTTCCTAGTGACTGCCTGGTCCCCTCAAGTCTCTTTCCTGGGGTAAATGTGGCACCCCTGTCACCCTGCCCTTCATATCACACTGGAATTGAAGAAATGACCAAAGAAAGACTGCCTTGCTGCCCTTAACCCGCACAACGAGAGGGTGCATCATCACTAGGACTGCACCTACTGCACTTTTGGTCTAGTGAGATTGAGACTGTGCCTGTGGCTTCTGGCACGGGGAAAACGTTGATTTCCCACCTTCACCCACAGCAGTGACACCAAGGATCAGTCAGCTGATCCCTTGTAACCAGCTTCAGGGACACAAGAGCTGAAAGAGCCCAAACTGACATGTTTGGTAGCCACCACAGACAGTTTGCCGCTACCAGTCGAGGAACGCGCAAAAGGACAAATCCGAGAGAGCCAAAATTTGTACCTCTGACTGCTGGACCCAAGAGTGCTATTAAAGTCTGGATTCTTAGTACTGAAGGGACACCAGGCCCCACCTGGGGATTTCACCCCAGCTGCGGTGCAAAGTGACCAATAGCGCCTCATTGGCTAGCCGACTACTGCAACATAGAGGACTTCGAGTGACCCTCATCTCCGTGGCTAAAGTTGGCCCTCCTCACCCCTGGACTAACAGACCACCACAGAGGCTCCCCTGTCAACCGCACCACAACCAGAGCATCCTTTGAGCATCTTTTACCACTATCCTCAGCATCAGCACCACTCCATTGATGTCAATGGAGGTCATAGACATGATGTGGGAGTAGTCAGGTGTTGCAGCTGTGACTTCTAGCTTCTTCCCTGCAACTCCTGGCACTTCCTTTGTGACCCACCACTTCCCTTAAGGATATATCTAAGTCTCCCCTAAGGAAGGCCTATGGAGCCCTATGGCAGGGAGCTGTCTATTATTAAGTGGGACATATGATTTTTGATATGTCTAAACAACAATACTTCCAAGTTGTTGTTTTGCTGTGAAAAGGTAAGTAGTCCCATTGGCTAGCACAGGGTCACCGGTTAGCATCTCAGCCTCGCTTACCTCTGAATGGGGCTACGTAGCAAGAGCAAGATTTAAAGTCACTATTAAAGTTAGTAACTTTTAGAAAGTTACCACTCTGCACTCCAGCTAGTCCAGTGACCTCGCAAAGGCCCTAACACACAGACAGAGATGTGCAAATGACACCAAGGAACAAAGGCAGTTGCCACAGAGCTAGGTGATACCTCCTCTCCTAGGATGGCCACTCAGTGTGTTAGCCAAAAAGGGGAGCTTCAAAGGGGAAGCCACCTTTGAAGGGCCGACTGAGACAACACCACTGGGCAGGATGCCTTTTGTTCCTGCAGACTATTAGGAGACAGAGCCAGAGAGAGAAAACCCGTCCGCAAACTGGTTTTCCCGTGGGCGCATAGCTGACTGGTAGACACACCTCTAGGGTGGGCTACCGTGCTCCTGACTCCCAAGGAAAGGTCGTGCCATTTTCAAAGGGGCAAGAATGGGACGCTCTGGGATAGCTAGATGCCACTTATCGCAGCAAACACCTCACTAGGTAGGAGGTGACCCAGTATCCCATTGCCTAGTGACCGCCTGGTCCCCTCAGGTCACTTTCCTGGGGTAAATGTTGCACCCCTGGCACCCTGGCCCTCATATCACACTGGAATTTAAAAAAGGACCAAAGAAAGACTGCCTTGCTGCCCTTAACCCGCACAAAGAGAGGCTGCATCATCACTAGGACTGCACCTTCTCCACTTTTGGTCTGGTAAGATGGAGACTGTGCCTGTGGCTTCTGACATGGGGACACTTTGATTTCCCACCTTCACCCACAGCAGTGACTCCAAGGATCAGTCACCTGATCCCTTGTAACCAGCGTCAGGGACACAAGAGCTGAAAGAGACCAAACTGACATGTTGGTAGCCACCACAAACAGTTTGCCGCTACCAGTCGAAGAACGTGCAAAAGGAGAAATCCAAGAGAGCCAAAAGCTGCACCCCTGTCTGCTGGACCCAAGAGTGCTATCAAAGTCTGGATTCATTGTACTGAAGGGACACCAGGCCCCACCTGAGGATTTCACCCCAGCTGCTGTGCAAAGTGACCAGTAGCGCCGCATTGGCTAGCTGACTACGGCTACGTAGAGGACTTCGAGTGAACCTCATATCCATGGCTGAAGGTGGCCCTCCTCACCCCTGGACCGAGGGACCACCACAGAGGCTCCCCTGTCAACCACACCACAACCAGAGCATCCTTTGAGCATCTTTTACTAATATCCTCAGCATCAGGACCACTCCATTGATGTCTCTGGAGGTCATAGACGTAATGTGGGAGTAGTCAGGTGTGGCAGCTGTGACTTCTAGCTTGCTCCCTGAAACTCCTGCCACTTCCTTTGTGACCCACCACTTCCCTTAAGGATATATCTAAGTCTCCCCTAAGGAAGGCCTATGAAGCCCTATGGCAGGGAGCTGTGTATTATTAAGTAGGACATATGATTTTTGATATGTCTAAACAACAATACTTCCTAGTTGTTGTTTTGCTGTGGAAAGGTAAGTAGTCCCATTGGCAGGAACCCGGGTCACCGGTTAGCATCTTAGCCTGGCTAACCTCTCAATAGGGCTACCTAGCAAGGTCAAGTAAGGTATCAAATTAATTGTGCCATTAAATCTGACCTGATGCCCAGGCCAGATTTAAAGTCACTATTAAAGTGAGTAACTTTTAGAAAGTTACCACTCTGCCCTCCAGCTAGTCCAGTGGCCTCGCAAAGGCCCTAACACACGGACAGATTTCTGACCGCCTAGGGAGATGTGCAAATGACGGCCTGGCCCAGGAACAAAGGCAGTTGCTACAGAGGGAGGTGACACCTCCTCTCCCAGGATGGCCACTCAGAGTGTCAGCCCAAAAGGGGAGCTTCAAGGGGGAAGCCACCTTTGAAGGGCCGACTGTGACACCACCACTGGGCAGGATGCCTTTTGTTCCTGCAGACAGTTTGGAGACAGAGCCAAAGAGAGAAAACCCGTCTTCAAACTGGTTTTCCCATGGACGTGTAGCCCACTGGTAGCCACACCTCTAGAGTGGGCTACCGTGCTCCAGATTATCTCGGAAGGGTTGTGCCATTTTCAAAGGGGCAGGAATGGGGCATTCCAGGATAGCTAGATGCCACATATTGCAGCAAACACCTCACTAGGTAGGAGGTGACCCAGTATCCCATTGCCTAGTGACTGCCTGGTCCCCTCAGGTCTCTTTCCTGGGGTAAATGTGGCACCCCTGGCACCCTGCCCCTCATATCACACTGGAATTGAAGAAAGGACCAAAGAAAGACTGCCTTGCTGCCCTTAACCTGACAAAGAGAGGCTGCATCATCACTAGGACTGCACCTACTGCACTTTTGGTCTAGTGAGATTGAGACTGTGCCTGTGGCTTCTGACACAGGGAAATGTTGATTTCCCATCTTCACCCACAGCAGTGACACTAAGGATCAGTCAGCTGATCCCTTTTAAACAGCTTCAGGGACACAAGAGCTGAAAGAGCCCAAACTGACATGTTGGTAGCCACCACAGACAGTTTGCCGCTACCAGTCGAGGAACGCGCAAAAGGAAAAATCTGAGATGACCAAAAGTTGCATCCCTGTCTGCTGGACCCAAGAGTGCTATCAAAGTCTGGATTCATTGTACTGAAGGGACAGCAGGCACCACCTGAGAATTTCTCTCCAGCTGCTGTGCACAGTGAGCAATAGCGCTGCATTGGCTAGCCGACTACTGCAACATAGAGGACTTTGAGTGACCCTGTCAACCGCACCACAACCAGAGCATCCTTTGAGCATCTTTTCCTAATATCCTCAGCATCAGGACCACTCCATTGATGTCTATAGAGGTCATAGACGTAATGTGGGAGTAGTCAGGGGTTGCAGCTGTGACTTCTAGCTTGCTCCCTGCAACTCCTGGCACTTCCTTTGTGACCAATGGCCTCATAGGAGGCAAAGGTTTTGCCCACTCTGAGGCCAGGGGTTGTAAAGTAAGTGCCAGGAGTAGTAATGCTAGAGCTTACCGATGAGACCCCTGACTACTACCAAATGATGTCCATGATGGAGGTCATCCTGTAAAGTTTGGAACTTGCTTCAAAAAGGCTAATTGTCCACAGTATCCACTCTGGCCTCCTAGACCTTTTTCTGCCTGATCGGTCCCCTAACCTGGGCCTGTTGTATTCCGCTTTAGGTGTCCTTATATAGGTTTTCCTGAAACATGTCCTTATATAGGCACAATTCGCATTGCCCTTATATAGGCATAGAATCCCAGTCCTTATTTAGGCATTAGCCGTGCACTCCAAATACAGGCATGGTCACCGACATCCGTCCACCCTAACGTCACAACGAGTTCTTAGAAACCAGACCCTTAAGCTCTTGGGAGTTCCCCTAGCACAGGATTATTGATTTCTCCAAGAACTCATCTATTATGTATGAACCGCTATACCTTCAGGGTTTATTCCTGACGTCTTCCTCTGTCCGACTTCACGTCAATGCTAACATTCCAAGGCACCTACCAGGTATAAATATACCTTCCCTTGCCCAAGCAAGTTAGGAGGAGACCTCGACTTTAGAGGAGCCCGTATCCCGGCCTGACGCACTGAGAAGACGCTGTCATTCCTGCGCGCAGAAGAATCCAGCTTCCAGTGTTCTGACTCCCTTCGCGGGGTGTTAGAGTTCCAGATCCGGAAGGAGATTCCCACCTCTCTCATTCACAAGGTATGGAGCTGACTAGAACCTAGAGGGACTCTTGGCATACTAGACTTAACATACTCTTAGTATACCATACTAGCGAATACTCCACCTACTTCTTACCTTTCCCTACACCTAGACTAGGTTAGGTACATTGAGGTAGAACTAGCTTAGAGACGCATCGTATGAGTACTCACATTTTTAGCTCATGTTATTTATGTACGTAAATATATGCTAAAAGATAATGCTAGCGCAGTATTATTTATTTCTACTGCTTACGCTGTACATTATTTATCTTGCATACTGTCTTGTGATCATAACAGCACATATCTCTTACACGAGAAACAAGACTGTTCAATAAAACCCTTTTTATTGAAACGCCCATCTTTTCTTTCTGTGTAACTCTGTGGAACCTAAGCATGCACGATTAAGCTGAGTGAAACTGTTATCTATTGTTTCCACGATTCTGAGACGTGTTCCGATTCTAAAGGGAAACAAAGTAGTCATGTTTATGCGGTTGCCAGAAACTACTCCCTTCTTGTTCTCAAGGAGTTTCTAGTGGCCTCTGAGCTAGCTGGCACAAAGTAATTAAGTTTAATATACTCAATAGGGACATACCGACCTCAGTCCTATGTCAAGCCTATAGGGTATATTATTCCAATGTGCAGAGCCTATTAAGGAAATAGGAACTACACTACAGGCCAGAGCACCCAGACTAACTCTTTCAAACTTTTGAAAAGTTTGCAAACTTTTTGTCGACTAATTCTTTTTGCAGTTGCATTTAAAAGTGATAAAAAATTCAAAAATCTGTATCTCTGGAATCCAAGCCTTACTACTCATAGCCACAACTACCCAGGGTTGATCTAAGGTTAAGTAAATGATACTGACTGAACCCAAGATGGTATTTGCGAGTGTACTCTACAATAAGGCCCCACAGCCATATCATTTAGTACACCCAAATCCTCACAGGGGGTTTTGCTGTAACTAGGTTCCTGGTAATTGGTTCCCAAAACAAGTGTATTTGATTATGAAATACCCTTCTGTTCGCCCAACCCACTAGCGAGTCTACCGACATCCCTCCCTCACAAGACCTCTGCGACAAACTCAGCACCTTTTTCCACCACAAAATCAAGAGCATCTACGACAACTTCGACGAAGACAACCAACACACTGAACCCTCACCAACCACCCCCGACACCCGGAAACCAGCAATTAACGACTGGACAGCCCTCACCACCGAAGACACACTGAAGACAATGAAGTCAATACACTCAGGGGCCCCCACGGACCCCTGCCCCCACCACATCTTCAACAGAGCCGCCGACACCATCGCACCCATGCTCCGCCACACCATCAACCGCTCCCTGGCGACCGCCTCGTTCCCCGACGACTGGAAACACGCCGGGGTCAACCCCCTCCTAAAGAAACCCTCAGCGGACCCCACCAACCTCAAAAACTACAGACCCATCTCCCTGCTCCCGTTCCCAGCGAAAGTCATCGAGAAAGCCATCAACAGCCAACTCGCCACATTCATTGAAGAACACAACATCCTCGACTCCTCCCAATCCGGCTTCAGAAAAAACCACAGTACCGAAACCGCCCTCCTCGCCGCAACAGACGACATCCGCACCCTACTGGACAAAGGAGAAACAGTAGCCCTCATCCTCCTCGACCTATCAGCGGCGTTCGACACAGTCTCCCACCGCACCCTAATACGCAGACTCCACGACGCAGGAATCCAGGACAAGGCCCTCGACTGGATCCGCTCCTTCCTCTCTGGCAGGACGCAGCGGGTCAGACTCCCCCCTGTCCTCTCGGACCCCACACCTACCACCTGCGGAGTCCCCCAGGGCTCCTCCCTCAGCCCGACGCTCTTCAACGTCTACATGGCTCCACTCGCCCCCATCATCAGAACCTACGGACTCAACATCGTGTCATACGCAGACGACACCCAGCTCATCCTCTCCCTATCCAACGAGCCCAACACCGCCAGACGCATCTTTCGAGAAGGCATGGAAGCCGTCGCCAAATGGATGAAAAACAGCTGCCTACAACTAAACACCAACAAAACAGAAATACTCATCATGGGCCCAAACCCTGATGCCTGGAGCGACACCTGGTGGCCCCCCGCCCTCGGAAACCCGCCAACCCCCACGGACCACGCACGCAACCTGGGAATCATCCTGGACTCCAAGCTCAAAATGGACCGCCAGATCAACTCTGTCGTCTTCCTGCTTCCACACCCTCCGCCTCCTTCGTAAGACCTTCAAATGGATCCCCCTCGAACACCGAAAGACCGTCACTCACGCCCTGGTCACCAGCAGACTTAACTACGGCAACGCACTCTACGCCGGAATAAACAATAACCTCACCCGCAAGCTACAGAACATCCAGAACGCCGCCGCAAGACTGGTCCTCAACCTGCCAAAACACTGCCACATCTCCCAGCACCTGCGCACACTCCACTGGCTCCCTGTCGAGGCGAGATTCACCTTCAAGATGCTCACCCACGCACACAAGGCCCTCCACGGCACCGGACCAGCATACCTGAACAGCCGACTCAAATTCCACGCACCCCAAAGGACCCTACGATCAGCCCAGCTCTCCTACGCCGTCGTCCCCGCACCAGAAAGACCAGATCGGGAGGCCGCTCCTTCTCCTTCCTCGCGGCCAAAGCATGGAACGCCCTTCCGCTCCACCTCAGATAGACAACATCGCTCCCCATCTTCGCAAGAAACCTCAAAACCTGGCTCTTCGACAGACCCCCTCCTTGATGGATGGAACCTGCACCCCCCCACCCCTAGCGCCTTGAGACCCTTACGGGGGAGTAGTCGCGCTTTAACAAACCCCTGATTGAGTGATTGATTCTGCCTTCCAGAAAGATGTAAAAGTGTGCTATTTAAAGTGTATTGATTTTGTCACAAAGTAATACACGTTGATTCTGTTATATTAGTGCTATTCACTGAGATGTTGCCTTTTTCTAGTTTATTGATGATGGTCATTACCGATGAGCAAGATGGCGCCTGAGTAATACTCCACTCCACCGCCTCCCGAGCCGCGAACGGTTTTCATCTTCCTGGACCGTGGACGCTGCTCCGCAAACTCCTGTTCCTTCTTGGAAGACATCACCGTCGTTTCTCCCATGGGTCTGGCGCCGGTGCCGCTACGAGCACTTTTCACCCATGTACACAGGATTGCTTTTGCCTTTGGTCTGCTGCCGCTCTTTCCCTGATTTGTTCTGCGGCTCCCGCATACCTCCAGCGGGCTCTGCTGAAAGAGACAGGCTGTGATCTAGGGCTGATTATGGCGGCCCGCGGTGCAAGGGGGACTAAAACAAGGACTGCTCCTGTTAATACTGGAGTCACCGGCACTGGTATGATGGCCTCAGACCCGGACTCTGTTTCTAAAGGTAAACGGGACGCCGGGGGCAGCAAGAAAGCCATAGGGAAAGCTGCTGGGGGGGAGCGCTAAGAGAAGGCGCGGGCTCCTAACCCTCTATTGCAAATTTGTTTCCCGCTTCCAGCTATTTGGGTCCCAAGGGGGGGAGAACGACAAGCCCTGATGGAACTGGGGTAGCCGCCGAGCCCCCTGAATTGGCTATTGACAATACTGGGTTATCTGGTTTGGAGCAGCAGTCTGACCCCATTCTACTGGCTGTCAGAACCTGGCCCTAACAATGGAGCCTTGTATCCAAGGGGCCTCTCCCGGTGGCACTATGAGCTCTTTGGAGGTTGGCTTGGATTCCACGACTTTTTCTCCAGCTATTACCGTTGTAGACTCTAACGCCCATGTTGGAACACCCCAAGATCTGACTGAGCAGAGAGTTTGTAGCTCTAATATCACTGCTTCTGAGAAAGGAGGGGCCACTGGCAAACAGCTGTCTCAGGCAGTTTTGTCCCCTGAATTGGCTGGGGAACACTTCTTCTCGGTCTCGGATGTCTCGGACTCTACAGCTGGGGGGAGCTCATTCACCTCAAGTGATGGGGATCAATCAGATTCCAATTGCAGTCATTTTGTTAAGGAAACTGGTACCGTAAAGCGCCAGAAAACTACCTCCAGTAAGCAAAAGGGGAGGCAACACGAAAAACACAGCCAGCTGAAATGGGATTATTCTGGCTCACAACTTCCCTTTCCCTATGGCGAAGATTCCGGCAGGATCCCTGGCTCAGAAAGCACTAGGGTTACAACTGAGCTTGCTGACCAACCCTCCTTGATGGATATCTTATTGTCTATCAAACAATTTCAAGAGGAAGTGCGGACAGACAATAGACAAGCAAAAGGGGCGGCCCAAAAATTGCAAGGGGAACTCAGAAAGCTGAATAAGACCTGTTTAGATATTGTAGAGCGGATCACGATGATGGAAAGCCGCGCCGAATGCCTGGAAGCTGAAGTCACCTCCATGAAAGAACTGAGTTCCACTCAAGGGGCTTGCATGACCGATGTTATGTGGAAACTGGAAGACCAGGAGAACAGGCAGCGTCAAAACAATCTCTATCTGCTGGGGATTCCCAAAGGAGTAGAAGGAGAAGATCCCCGCCGATACATTGTGAAGCTTCTGAAGGGTGCCTTCCCTGATTACTCAGATTTGAACTGGGAACAAGAGATACAGAGGGCTCACCGCTTCCCCTTCACCCTGAAGAAACAACACGCTAATGGTGGAGAGAAACCTAGAGCCTTTTTGGTGTTTTTGGCATTTTTTTACTCAGACAATTGGTCTACGAACATGCTCGGCCGAGCTCACAGAAAGGGTTTGAGGGGGTGTCTTTCTTTGCTAAGCCTGATTTCTGTCATGCTACGGTTTAACGTAGATGGTGCCTTCATCAGTTATTTACCCCTTTTCAGCAGCTGGGCGCTCAAGTATTTCTTATGGACCCTGCTGAACTGAAAGTTAATCTAAATGGTTCTTCCCACACCTTTATGTCAGAAATCAAGGCCCAAGAATACCTAAATGAAATCAAGGCTAGGAAGGGGCATAGTTAAAGAATGTTATGATATAATGTGGGACAGTCTCAGACTCCTCTTATCTCTTTTCTCCTATCGGAAGTCTCTAAATGGGGGCTCTTAAGAAGGCTTATAGGGTGAAGGAGAGCAGGTCCCGTCATTAGCTGGTGCTAGTTCTGGATGGGTTTCGAGGTTTTCCTCTTTTTTTCCTTTTCTTTTTCTTTCTCCTTGCTGCTTCTTTTCTGGCCTAAAAGGGTTAAAATCTTTGATAGACTACGCGGTAGGGTCGGGTGGCGTGGACCTACTGTAGGCATTTATCATTCAGGTTTTTCCTGATTGCTCTATTGTTTGGTGGGGGGGTGAGGGGGGGTTGGGGCAAGGGGGGGTAGGGTGGGTTGTGTTTTGCTGGGTCCTTCACGTTTCTTGTCTAGGTGCTACTGGGAGAACGTGCTTCTGTCTTGACGATCTAGAAAGTGTAAGAATTTGCTGTTGCTGTATTTTTAGACTTATGGTTTTTTGTTGCTGGGGGGGCTCCTTTTTTGGTATTCTCTTACCTTATTTTTTTTACCTATGCTGCTTCATTGATGGAATCGGTATGGAGCTAATATGGCGAACTTAATGCACTTTAGAATTGCTTCTGTGAATGTCTGTGGTCTAAATAATGCACGGAAGAGGCAGAAGGTCTCGCAGGGCTTACGACTGTTGGGGGCTGACTTAGTCTGCCTCCAGGAAACACACATTGAAGGATCACAGACAAATCTCCTAAATACTATGGGATATACCCTAATTGGAGGGACATCACAGGGCACACGGGTTAGAGGAGTAGCCATTTTGACCCGGCGCAATTGTCTGCTTCAGACCATCCGAACTAAAACTGATCCTCTTGGGTGATGGGTTCTGGCAGAATGTAGGTTATCATCTAAGCCCTCTTTCACCCTATGTTCGATTTATGGGAGTACAGTAGAAGACCCCGGAGTAATTGATTGGCTTTCCGGGGAATTTGCTCATTGGCCTCTCCCTGTTATAATATGTGGGGACCTTAATATCAACTTACCCTGTGACTGGGACATGGATACTCAATCGCATTACTCAGGCCAAAAACCAAAAGTTTAAAAGGCCTTGAGGAACCTATTTCACACACATGGGCTGGTCGATGCTTGGTCCCGTTTAAAACCAAATCAACCAGCGTACACCTACTATTCTGCGCCCCATCAATCACATGCCCGACTTGATTATTTTTCGGTTTCCTCTTCTTTGGCTCAGGATATTAGCATTCATATTATTCCACGATTCATGTCGGACCATAACCCTTTAATTTTAGGTGTTAAGGGAATATCCTTCTGCAAAGAAGTTCCGACTTGGAGCTTTGAGAAGGCATTGTTGTCTGATAAAGATTATCAAAATCATATGAAAAGCTGGATACAGGACTTTCTCGAGAGAAATATTGGCTCTGCTCCAGTTGAGGTGGTCTGGGACGCCCTAAAGGCGTGTATTCGGGGGGAGACTCTACTGTTTTCTCTTAGAAAGAACAAACAGAAGAAACTGCAGATCTTGGAGCTTCAAAAAAAATTAGCAAGGGCAGAAGAAAAACTTATCGGGGCTGTCCAGAAGGGGGAGAAAATTGAGCCGGTACAACTAGAAGCTGCAGCAGTAAGAGCAGAAATCGGCACAATCTTGGCCGAGAAAGATGCCGCTAAGTGGGACGCTGCACGCTCAAAAATTTATGAAGTTAGCTTTGAGAACTAGTCAGCACCTCACGAACAGCGGCATACATTCCATTCGGGTCCCGTCAGGGGTGATTACCAGCGAGCCGAATAAAATTCAAACAGCCTTCCGCCAGTTTTATCAAGACCTGTATACTGAGGAATTCACTGGCTCTCCAGCTGCTAGACAAAAAGCTATTGACAACTTTCTAGACCAGGTCTTGATATCACGCCTCAATTGGGAGGATCACAAACATCTAGAGGATCTTGGGAGGGGATTGTCATGGCAATGTCTAGTCTACTTGATGGCAAGGCGGCAAGCACTGATTGTATACCAGTGGAATTCTATAAAGTTTTTTCTACCCAGATTAAAGACATTTTTAAAGTTCTTTTGGTCCAAATATTTAATGGCACGACTCCACCTTCATCTGGTCAACAGCCAAAATTATTTATCTTTCCTCAGAAGGATACATCTCCCATGGAAATGGGCTCTTACCGCCCTATAACGCTCATCAATGGAGATTCTAAAATCTACTCCAAGATCCTTGCTTCCCGGCTATCTGCTATTATTGAAAAACTTGTCTCCAAATGGCAACATGGGTTTATTCCCCAAAAAAGTACTAGTGATCATATCTGGAGGACCATTACTCTTTTTGACGTGGCACAGTTCACAGGAGACCTGATGGCGTTAATACTTCCTGATGCTGAAAAAGCTTTTGATCGGGTCTCCTGGCTGTTTCTGTGGAGCATCATGCAGAGAATGGGTTTCGGGCCCGGGGTTATTCAGACCGTCATGGCTCTATATATAAATCCTACGGCTAGGGTTTTGATCAATGGGCGATTGAAAGAGCAATTTGTAATAACACGGGGGACTTTCCAGGGTTGTCCCTGCTCCCCATTGCTCTTTGCAATGTATATCGACCCATTTATAAAAAGGCTTGCAAACAACCAAGGGATCCCGGCCATACATAGACACGGCTTGGAAACAAAAATCATGGCCTACGCGGACGACCTGGCTTTTGTGACCTCGGACCCCAGCAAGGCTATAGAAGCTATAGAACAAGAGGCCCAGAATTTCGGGGAGGTCTCCAGGTATGCTCTATATAAAGGAAAAACCCAGATAATTGTGAATGATAAAATCTATTGGATTGGTAATAGAGTCGTCACTAAAGCAAGGTATCTTGGGGTGAACATCTTGGCTGAAACAGATTTGATTGTCAGAGAAAATCTAGTCCCATTAGCTTCAGAGACAAAGAAGGCATTGAATAGGCTTAATAACTTACACCTGTCATTAGTTGGCCGGTGTAATGTCCTCAAAATGATTTTTTCCCTAAAATTCTATATATTTTTAGAGCTATCCCCCACGAATTTACCAACACAATGCTAAAGAAATTTGATAGTCTTTTCTCACGGTTTTTCTGGGCCTATTCGCAGCCAAGGAGGTCTTTTAAATATCTATCTCTTCCTCGTGAGTGAGAGAGGTGGCTGGGCGCTTCCAAACCTGAAAATGTATTACTGTGCCACTTTCTTGCAGATATGCTCAGTATTGTTACAAGACCGGCCTTCAGATTTAACATAGAATTATAAACCTGGGAATGCTTCAAAATATTATCTCTATTTCTCCTAGTTTTTTCCTCTTTCTATTTCTGCATCACACTAAAAAAGAGGAAAACCCTCTCAGGCTTGTTGTTGCACAGGAAGGTGCCCCTTTCCAATACCCCAGATGTACTGGAGCGAGCCATGCTAGAAATTAGGCACGGTGGATGTGATGGAGGTATCTCAAAAATAATAATTAGGAAATATGAAACCCTGTCGTAACATTACAGTGTGGCAGCTGTCTTGCAGTGGCAACTATCTGCATGCAGAACTAACATTCCTTCTCCAAACGATATACACCCAACTCCCATCTCCGTTTGAACTACTACTTGGGTCAGACGCTTGGGGGTGCTTATGGCGCCAGCTCGAATATGGATATTATAAGAAGGTAAGGTTAAAGACCCTTATGGGAACCTATAAGGTCTTTACCGCCGTATGCAAGCTATTGGGGATTGGCAGATTGAACCACTACACCCCTACTAGTAGCAACAAGAACCTGCCAGATATATTTGGGGGCTCCTACTTTCTAACTTGGCTTAACTCCGGTATTAACAAACTGGGGGTCCTTTATTCGACTGAGGGCGCTCTGGCATTTGAGGATCTTAAAACTCAATTTGGTTTAAGTCATAAAGAGGCCTTCAAATATCTAGCTATCAGGAATTTTTTATCACGCAAGGCAGGAGGGCCCTCTGGGTTCACTAAATGTGAACATATTGAGAGATTGTTAGATCCCATAACCCCCCGAATCGGGACCATCTATGGCATTCTTAACAGCTTAATGCTGGTCCATGTGGCTAAAATTTCTGGGAAATGGCAACGGAAACTAGATATAACCAATAACGTCTTCCAGTCAGCTCTTCAATCTGCCCAAAGTGATTTACTTTCAGCCAATTTACAAGCCCAATTTTACAAAACATGTTTTTTTTGTATTATACCCCCAATAAAATCGCGAAATGGTGAACTGGCAGAGGTACTAACTGTCCCCGGTGCTCCGAATGTAGTGCAGACTCCATTCAAATGTTTGCCACGTGCGAGAAACTTAGCCACTTGCTAATTGAGATCCAAGGCTTTCTCAGGATAGTTCTATCTCGAAATATCCTGCTTACTCCCACCATAGTTCTACTGGGAGTACAAGACACCATAGACAGGAAAAGTGGAGGGGCCCTAATCTTTATCGCCATGGCAATTTATAGATTGTGTATCAAATTGGTTTGGTTAGACCCCAATACCCCTATATTTCAGCAGTGGTTGGCCCGGCTATATTCAATACACAACCTTAAGAAAGCTATTTACGCTAAGAAGGGTATCCGGGCTAATCGGAAGGGTTTGGTAATTTGGGAACCTCTGTCTAGCTGGCTTTGTCAGACAAACCCACAATAAATTTAGGGAGGGTGGGCAATGCCACCTATTCCTGAGCTTGTCTGGCAGACTGCAAGAGGAGTGGACAGCTTATTTATTTGAAGTTTAGAAGAAGGGTCTTGTCCATCATGTTATCTTTATGCACCTTTTGCACTTTTTTTACGCACTTTGCACTTTTGCATGGGTCACTTTATATTTGTGAATGTATTTTTGAAAACTGATTATTTACACTTTTGTACTTTATGAATGTGTGGGGCCTGAAGCATTGCGCTATGTTTATCGCTCCCTACGGTCTTGATGGCCTAATATGATGGATTATTTTTTTATGCAAAATGGACTATTCTCTAATTTATTACCTTTTTTCTCTGGATCCTGTTGGACCGGGAGGGTTAGGGTGGGGGGGGGGGGCCTCGAACCTCGCTGCTCTGTTTTTTCTTGCCTGTTTGTATACTTAAAATGATAATAAAAAATTATAATTTTTGTCATTACTTATATGTTAGAAGTTAGCATAGAAATTATCCTTCTGCTGTTATTTCACAAGAGCTATAGTTGAATGGGTGTTTCGACTCAATGGGTGTGTATCGTTTGGAGAAGGAATGTTAGTTCTGCATGCAGATAGTTGCCACTGCAAGATAGCTGCCACACTGTAATGTTACGACAGGGTTTCAGATTTCCTAATTATTATTTTTTAGATACCTTCATCACATCCACCATGCCTAATTTCTAGCACGACTCGCTCCAGTACCATTGGGGCATCGGAAAGGGGCACCTTCCTGCACAAAAACAAGCCTGAGAGGGTTTTCCTCTTTTTTAGTGTGGTGCAGAAATAGAAAGAGGAAAAAACTAGGAGAAATAGAGATAAGATTTTGAAGCATTCCCAGGTTTAGAATTCCGTGTAAATCTGGGAATGCGTCAAAAACAATGGGAGTTGCGTGGGAACACCTACTGCAACGCCCATGAAACATCTCCGTTGAACAGAGTAAGGCGACATAGTGATTTGCACTGTGTTGCCTTACTCAGGATTTATGGGGCCACTTTTAGCCATGCATTTTGAATTTGCATGGCTTCATAAATCTGACTTAGAGTCTTGTGTCAAGCATGTACCACTTTGCGTGGTGCAAATGTGATGCAAGCCTCTTGTAAATATGCCCTTGGTGTTATAGATGGCTAGTAGCGGAGAATTGTCCACAAATATCATTCCAGATATGATTGAACCAGCAAGTAATCCAGCCTGCTATATGTCCCAGCAACTGGCATGTAACAGGATTACTGTTTTTTCATAGGGTGAAGCAGACACCAGACATCCACAAGTTTCAGTCACTCTGTTTCTTTTTAAGACTATCCATCATGTTAGTTTCGTATTTTCTTTCAGGAGATGCTAGCCAAGTGTCCATGCAGCACAGCATTTAGGTCACCAGCCTAAATAAATCTCTGATTGCAAATGGGGAGCTAATACAATTCCCTCTGGAGGGATGTAAAGAACTCCCCATCATCCATATTTGAAGCATATCATTTCACTCAGCAAATGTCAGAAGCATCAATGGCACCCAAAGCCAGCAGATATCTGCCCTCTAACTAAATTCCACCAATGTGTGTTTGTGCTGAAAAGGCACCCCAGGTGCTACCTAAGTGGGGACCCGTCTAGAGAAGGCAGACTAAGAAGTACCATACAACTGCCCCCTACCTTTTTATGAGTTTTTGCAATAGTGTCACCACAAATGTGCATTTCCTGTAGCAACGCAACCCCAACCCCAGAATGCTGTAAACATGTTTGTAACCCATAAGACTTACCATGTTTATTCAGTCCCTGGACATTCCAGGTAAGCAACTTACAACTGGTCATCCCACATCAACAAGGGCAAATAGCCCATGGTGTACACCTGCAAGCACCCACATCCACCCAAAATGTGCAGGCATGTTGTGGCCTGTATGCTGGAACACAAACATACGATTGAACAACAATAATCCAACTTTCCAACTGGCCCTACCTTGTTCAGAGCAGCACGCCCAACTTCACACAAACTACAACATTGCAGTGTCTCAAACCCTGTGATGCTATCTAACTCCCAAACAAACAAATCAAACAATTAGTCAGTGATTCCACTGTGGAGCTCCTCACTCAAACTCCCAACGCCACTCCCAAAACTAGAGTAGGCGTCTAGAATTTCGAGATGCTTGTTACACAGCAGAATCCATACAGGTGAGCAACACCCCAGTAAATGACACATATCCTACAGACTTTTGAGAAATCAGCCAGGGGATGTGAGTAGGATATTTTGGAGAGAGCTCCAGGATCATTCAGCACATGCATATATTGCAAATCAGTCAGACGACAGCGACAGCGCTCATAACATTCAAGCGTCTCTGCTCTCATTAGAGTCTTCACACATTTGTTGAACTAAGTCTCTACGAACTGAGTGATGATATATTTACTGACAGATTGTTGAGAGCCTTTTACCAGTGGTGTGGATCTAAAATTGTGAGGTTTGTCTTGTCCAGTAGAAAGTCTTTGTGCATGCGATGCACTTTTTTCGTATACTCAGGAAAGAAGAAAATAGGCCAATTTTCAAATTGTGGTGGACTCTTTACTGATAGCATTACTGTTGTGGTGATCAAAGGGTCTTGCAATTAACGGCGGTCGGGGGGGCCCATGAGGGGTTGGTGCCATTAGTGATCTATGTTCTTTCGGCTTTAGTTTATGTGTAATCAAGTCCTCTTAAAATAATTCAGCTGAGGGGCCCTCATCCCTCTTTGGGAAGTCAATAAATTGCACATTGTTGCACCTTGAGCACTCCTCTGCATCTTCAGTCCTCTTCTCCATCCTTCCTGAGTGAGCTGTTAAGGAGGCAACTTCAGCCTTCAACTGTCCAACTTCCCATTTAGGGCATATACCCTTTCCTCTGCTTCCTTAACTCTTTCTACCATCTTGCAGAAGTTCATTTGCAATAAGTAAACTTCAATAGTGACAGTATCTATTATACCCTCAAGGACCACCCTGGACCACTGTATTGCTGCCATAATGTCTGTCTGGAAGTGCTCTTGTCATTGCCCCTGCTCCTCCTGGTGCTGAAGAGGCCTCTCTTGATCGTTGATCTCTATGGCAATGGTATAGTTTATTATCTTGTAGATCTTGGCTGGGTGAAGCATTCTATCTTTTCCAATTACATGGCCCCCACCTTAGGTGAGTATATGCAAAAATGATATTTGCATATTCTTAATGGAAGGGCCAATCACCTACTACAGCTGGTCTTTAGATCTAGCCTGTATTCTGGGTAAAATGGAGGTTGTTATAACAACCACTGGAGCTATTGCTTTTGGGCAAAAAGAAGGGTCACCCCTACTGGATGGCAGCTATGTGGATACTGCTGGAGATCAGTAAGTATAATGCAGGGTCTGCAATCCAGAGGCGTGGCTCCAAATATCTGTCACACCAGATTTTCAAAATCAAGGGCCAACCTTCCAATTCCTCACCAGCAGTTCATATCCATTGTGAGGGTCTCTGCTCCACTGCCTATTGCCCAGGTCCTCTGGTTAGACACCCATTGTCAGGAATGGATCTGATTGTTACCCCGGGACCAGGCCAACAACCTCAGCCCTCCAACACCCAATGGCAAGCAGGATCCAAGCACACCTCACCCATTGGACCACTCAACAGGTAGCACAATTGTGATATGGTGGCAGCCCTTACGTAGGGCGAATGATTGCTGTTTTATGGTCCATGCACTTCATTTGACAGGGGTATGCAGCCTACCCCCAATATATCCAATCCCCCAAACTGGGGGAAAGAACCAAATACATGCAGAGGATCCGCTCACAGCTCCTCACCAATGATGTTCTAGGCACTGGCATTCCACTTCACCATGCGGCTCTCGGGTCTTTGAATAAGGCACCGTCCAGCAGTATCTTTCAAGGGTCATACCTTAGTCCCAGAGACAGGAAGGGTGGGCGGGCTCCAAACGCCATACAGAGTGAGTGACTTTCAGCGAGCTGGGTGATCGTGGCCCAGTCTTTGCTCTTCTGCAAGACAAAAACACCCTGGCTCCCCCCGGGCAGATTGCCATAATCGGGGGCTATGGCCTTCCCACCCTGGCCCTGTATCAGTAGTCTCATCACTCCGTCAGCAATAGTTCCAGGGTCTACCAGCCCTCACACCAGAGTCTTGGTGACTATTTCTGATACCCTGTATGTAGCAACTGAATTCACTAGGAGCAAATGATGCACAAGACTGGATCCGATGGTCTGAGTTAGTAAGAATATATGTCAGAATGCAACCAAGGGAGCAGGAGTACTCGGCAGGCACGTCTAGTTGGTCATCTTGCTTGGTCACGCCCCCCAATACAAAGGAAGAAGTTGATGCCATTTAATTTCATGGCTGCCAATCAATGTAATGTCAACATTAGGAAATTCCATATTACTTCCAACACCAAAAGATCTTGCTTTCTCACTAGCCCAGTAGACAAAGAAGTGGCAAATTAGCCACACATAAACCAGGATACTGGACACCTTGTGAACTGGAGAGGTATAGCTGTAGAATGAGAAATCCTCATAACAAAGCAGTGTCTTGAATAGAAAAAAGTGATCAGTTTAGGTATTTACATTGTGATTGGCTGCTGTCTGTGAAGTAGAACAAAATGTTAGGTTAAACATAAAGGTAGAATGAGAGGTAAGCAATATATGTATTATGTAGGTATGTGGTATTTCTGTAGCATAAACCTAGCCAAAAGGCAGCAGAGTGCTTTGCAGGCTCAAAGACTAATATAAAGTTAATACATGATTGGAGAGGTAGTTGTTTTGTGGACTATTATTGTATTGTGATGTAGTGTTCTTTAACAAGGTGTGTCTTATCTGATGTGTACATGGATTTTGCCCCAGATCCTGGGTACATAGATGGAAAAGATCTTCTGTCTTGTTTTTTCAATTTTACACTTCTTAGTCTACAAGCTGATGGTATCCTGGCTGTGGGTGTGCTGAGAGCAAAATATTGGGGCTGTGCCTTGCAAAATAAAACAATTCACCTTCTCAGCTCTGCAAGTGGACACCGTGCATTGCATAACATGTTTTTTGCAGTAATGGCTTTAAACCGATAAGATGACAGCCAATGATTTTAAAGTTGCAGTATCCTAAAGAACAGGCTATGTGTGGAGAATGTTTCACCTGACTGGAAACTGGGAAAATGCTCCGATCTGGTAAGCATAAAAACTGCTCACAAGTCAAGGGGACTTTTTATTATTGAGTAAAGATGTTAAGGTTTGTCAAGTTCAAACAATGCAATTTTTTCCAACAATTATTCAAAAGCCTTACCTCTAATTAGATATTATACCCTAACCCCTGTAGATTCATATGAAGGAATCATTCCATAATTATGTTTAAATAAATTCATGAGGCGGTAATGTTCTTATGCGCGTGGCTAAGGCATGCTGGACTACCTACAGTATCAAAAATCGCCCTTATCCTCCGTATGCACCAGGATCTACCGCTTTGGGTACTGCCAGGCTTCTCCGAGCTATGATTGAGCCTGAATGCGGTTCTTGGGTGGAGGCTAGTCTTAGAACATGGGGCAATATTTTCACAGATTTGATTCATTACACGTTCAAAAGCTTGGTGGGCGATTATGGCATAACCCCAAACTCCTTTATTTACGCCTCACTGTAGTAAAGTAGGATCTGCTTTTATGGTTACCCCCAATTTTTGCCTGGTGCTATGCTGTTTTTGACTAGCCTGGCTGGGATCCTGCTTACCAGGACCCCATTCTCTGTGCTTTCTCCCATAAATTGGTATGGTAAGTACTTAGGTACACCCCAGATTGGACACTGGTGTACCCTTATCAGTCCCTAGTATATGGTACTGAGGTACTTAGGGCATAGGTACACCAGGGGTCCCCCATGGGCTGAAGCATGTATTGTGCCACCCATGAGGGATCACTCAAACTGTAACTACAGGCCTGCCATTGCAGCCTGTGTAAGCTGGTGCTAGCACCAGTTACGAAAGATATCGGTTTTCCTATATCTAAGGTCACTGCACTTAAAACCTATAAGTCATCCATAAAGCAGGCCTTTCAATCCTGAAGGCAGGGTGCTTGGTTCTAAAGTGTGAGGGTGCCCCTGCATGAGCAGGACACCCCTACAGCCTACGGAGTCCATTTTCCCAGGTTGTAAGTGCGACAGCCATTTATCATATAGAGGGGCACTGCGTCATTACGTGATGACCATCTCGAAACTGGCTGGAACTAACCCTATCATGTTTGGTATCAAACATGCTGAAATCATACCCCCACACCATAAATGGTGTGGAAGATATGATTCCATGCACTGTAAAGCTCCTCCGGGAAGCCCTCAGTGCCCCCAGTACCAGTCTTCCAGACCCGGACAGCACAACATAGATGCTGCTGACCAGAGACACGGTTTTGCCCTCCTGCTGCTGAGCCAAGCTCAAGCAGGGGAAGGCAAAACAATAAGTATCCTGTCGCTGGGAGGTGTGACCACCTCCCAGACAGGGTTTAGTGAATTGGGGCCAGGTGGGAGCACTTGCCAGCGCCACTCAGTCTGCTTGAATGGCACATTTGGTGCCCACCTTGCATAGTCCAGTTCAAACCCGCTCAGGGAGCCGTTGACTCCTGCTTTGGTATGAAACTGGACAAAGGACATGGGAGTATCCTCCCCACTGTCCGAACGCCCTCTCTCTTAATCGTCCAACCCTTTCCTTAGGTTATTTAAGGACTTACCTGAGGGTGGGCCCCTAGATTCGTCGTGGGACAAGATTCATTTCAAGACACTACTTCTTCTTCAACTGTCTGGGCACTCTGGACTACGTTGGACTTCGCTCTGGGCATCAAGGCTGCAACTGGGAAGACTCCTGCTGCTCCAGCTTGTCTGCTGCAACGTCCATGCCTGTGCTACATATAGGAACCTTCCAAGGCATTTGAGCATCCAAGACAACTGAAGGAATCTCCCTTGAAGTGAAGGAGCCACTTCCCTGCATCTGCACGCACCTCAACTAAGCTGACTGGTCTGCTAATCCTGGGCTCCCACGGACTCTGAAAAGCTCAGCAACACAGGTGGTGGTTCCGCACATCCCTAGAGGCCTGCCCTGTCCTCTCACCAAGCTTGAGGCCAGTATCTCTCGTCGTAGCCGCAGGAACCGTACCCCTGTGCATCGCATCGACTTGCTGTTGCAAAGGCTTGTTGGCTTCCTTCCTCCAAGATCTTTGGGATCCAAGTAGCCCCCACCTCAAGCATCTCCTGTGACCAAGATCTTTGTCCTCACCACATCACTTGCACCGTGGGCCTGCAACTTTGGTGAGCTGCTTGAGGTCCAATTGCATCTCCAGTGCCTCCAGCCTGTGGGTCCTGTTGAGGCTCTCTGTTGATTTCTGTGGGCTCCCCTGATTGCTCGGTGCCTACCCTGACACCCCTGCTTGTGGTGAGTCACCTGGAGCTTGCTGGTCCTGACAATTTACCTTCTTTGCTACTCACATTGTATGCAGTTGTCAAGGCTTGTTGGTGCTCCCGACGGACACCGACCCCTCAACTCATGACATCCGACGTGGGACAGCTCGTGAGCAGCTCCTGGTCTTCCACAGCATCACCTGGTCCTCAGAGCTGCAACTCCAAGGTCACCATCATCTTTCCTGCAGCACCCGATTTCGGTGGGCATTCGTCTTCCATGCCTCCTGGCCACTCCTGAGTGGCATAGACTCTGTCCCCTCTGCTTGCAGGTACTTCTCACCTTGAATCCACCTTTGGGTTCCACCAGACACTTTCACCTTCTCCAGCAGCTGCATCTTCATGGATTCTCCCAGTGAGTTCGACTGCGGTTTCCGACGACACTTCACACCTATGCACCCTGCTTCCCTTGTGTAGGTATCCTGGTTCCTAGGGTATTCACGAGTGGGGTGGCTCTTCCACGGGGTTTCTTCAGAGTCCACTGGGAAGGGTCCTTTTACTTTAAAATTGCAACCGTGACTCACCCATTGACTTGCATTGATCCAGCGGTCAACTTCCTACTCTGCACACAGCCTCCGTGGGGCTCCTGGTTACTTACCTCAGGTGGTTCCTTGGGTTCCCGGCACTTCTACGTTATTGTACAGTCTTGACTTGAGTCGTGGTTCACAAAGCACTATTTTAGTATATGGTTTGGTCTCCCTCTGTTGACCACTGTGTATTTTGTGCTACTTAGTGCATTGTGTATATCTACGGCTAGGAGATATCTGCATGTGTTAGTGAGTGTCTTATAATAAACACACATTTTTATAAATACACTGTGTGATTCCTTTTCACTTAATCTATACCTATAAGATTATGTTCTGGTAAAATAAGCTGCTTTACACTCCTTCTGGGCTTAGCCTGAAGACTGCTCTCCACAGCTACCACTTAGAGAGCTTTCTAAGGTTGTCACTGAAATCACCATAAGGGTTGTCTGGATTGGTGCAGGGTGCCCACTAACAAAAGTGTGCATCATATACCAAGCCAGCCACTCACATTGGTGTGCAGCGGTTGGGATTCAAGCCTGCATTTTTTTACCAAATATTCTTGGTGTGGATTAATTTAAAAAACATCACTAATAATAGGCACATATAATACATCTTAGAATAAGTAGGTTCTGCTGAACTTAGGGTTGGGTAGTTAAGGTTCTAGCACAACCCTTTCTCCAACCTAAGAGAGTTTAGTTCCCACTAGGTAAGGTAGGTACAACACCACACTACACCTGGTATGTCTTCAACAAGAGGAGCCAGCGGCTCTCTGCCTTCTAGATACAGTGGCCTCACGTTCAAGGAACTGAGGGCCCTGTGTTCCTCTAGGAAGCTCAAGACAGGGAAAGGCCCTAATACTCAATGCTTCCCAGAGGTGTTACTGTTGGATGACCTACAGAAAGCTAGTGCGTCAGAAGAAGAGGACCGAATGGGTGGGCAGGAGACAGAAGATAGGCCAGGAGGGTACCCCCTCTTTGACCTTGATTCTAACTCTGACCAGGAGGAGTCTAATGACTCCCCCTGGAGAACTCAGATCCCCCAGAGGATAGTGCAGATGGCAAAGACGGTGTCCCTAGGAGTGGGGCTCCCTTTGTTCCTCCTGGGAGGGTCCAGAGTAGACCAAGGAGGTCTAGATCCTCCTCTAGAGAATCCAATACTTCATATACTTCCATAGGGACCTCCATATCTAGTAAGAGGGACAACTCTTTTGACAGGGAATACCAATTGCTCAAATTTGAGAAAGCAAGAATGCGGCTCAGGCAAGATCAATTGGACCTTGACAAAGAGTCCCTGGAAGTACAGGAGGCTAGGAAGAAATTGGGACTAGAGTCCCATGGTGGCAGCAATCAGAGGACCAGAGAAACTCCTCTTGACAATAGGAACCTGAGCAGGATAGTCCCTTCTTACCAGGAGGGGATGATATTCATAAAAGGATCACTGCTTTGGAGAGGGCCTGTAAAGTTCAGAAGGTCCCTCAAGAGCAGTGGGCAGCTATCCTGTGGCTCTCCTTTGCTAACAAAGGTAGAGATAAGCTCCTCACTGTTAGAGAAGAGGATGTTGACAATTACCCAGTACTGAAGAGTGTTCTCATAGATTGGTTTGGCTTTACCACTGAGCAATATAGGATTAAGTTCGGAGACCCCCAGAAGGCACACACCCAGGACTGGGTAGATTTTGTAGAGAGTGCTATTAAGGCCCTGGAAGGCTGGCTTCATGGAAGCAAGGTACAGGACTATGAAGGATTGTACAATTTGATTATGAGGGAGCAGATCCTTAATAATGGTCAGAACCAGCTTTTGCATCAGTACCTGGTGGATTCTGATCTGACCGCTCCCCAAGAATTGGGAAAAAAGGCAGACAAATGGGTTTGCACCAGGGTTAAGCAGAAAAACCATGGTAATGGAGGTGACCAGAAGAAGCAAGATTCTTCTAAATCTCAGCATAAGGGTGGGGACAAGGCTAAAGATAAAAAAGAGTCTTCACAAGGGCCCCAAAAACCTGCATCTGGGGGTGAGTCCGAAAATACCAAGAAAGGCAAAAAGAAACCTTGGTGTTACCTTTGTAAGATGAAGACCCAATGGACAAGGGATGCTTATTATCCAAAGGCCACGGAAACTACTACTGCTACCACTGCCCCTAAGGCACCTGCTCCCCCTAGCACAAGCACAAGTGGCAGTACAGCAAACAAGGGATTAGTCAGGTTAACCTTCGGATCTGAGGTGGGTTTTGACTTAGTCAGAATTCCAGCTCAGGCTGTTTTAGTCTGGGATGGTGGCATGGATCTTGCCACCTTACTGATCAGTCCCGCTAACTTGGGCAAGTACAGACAACAGCCTTTGATAAATGAAAAAGAAGCAATGGCTTACAGGGACACAGGGCCAGTGTCACAATAGTGACAGAGAAACGTGTGTCCCCTGATCAGATCATACTTGGACAAATGTACCAAGTCTCCAATGCTAGCAATGTCAGGACTGACCATTGCTTGGCAGTTGTGAATCTCAGCTGGGGAGGGGTAACTGGAACTAAAAAGGTTGTGGTTTCTCCAGACCTACCTGTAGATATTTTGTTAAGCAATGATCTAGAAACTTCAGCTTGGGCTGAAGTGGAGTTTAGGACTCATGCAGAGATGATGGGCATCTCTGCCAGTGTGTTTGCTGTCACCAGGGCTCAGGCCAAACAGCTCACCACTGACAAAGCACTGGATCCTGAAAAAATGGACCAAATGCTTCCTAAGAGAAGGAGCAGGAAGGGTAAGGAATTGCCCTCCTTGCAAACTCATAGTGAAGATCAATCTCCTGAGGGAGATGATCTCAGCCCCTGTGAATGAACTGTTCCAGAGGAACTTGGGCCTGACCAGGCAGATTTCCTGGGGGCAGGGGGCTCTTCCAGGACAGGCTTGAGTTTGGGCAGCAGACCTGCCCCTCTCTTGAACCACTCAGACAGCAAGCTGCTGCTGAGGAAGCAGGGAATATCAGTGGGTCCCACAGGATCTATTGGGAGGATGGACTTCTGTACTCTGAAGATAGAGACCCCAAGGCTGGTGCCACCAGAAGGTTGGTAATACCCCAGAAGTTCAGAGTGTTTTCTACTCTCCCTGGTACATGATATTCCTCTTGCAGGACACTTAGGGCAAAGCAAGACTTGGGACAAGCTTGTCCCTCACTTCCACTGGCCCCACATGTCTGCAGACACAAAGGAGTTTTGTCACTCCTGTGCCACCTGCCAAGCCAGTGGTAAGTCAGGTGGCACCACAAAGGCCCCCTTAATTCCACTTCCAGTGGTTGAGGTCCCCTTTGGGAGGGTAGGGATTTACATTGTTGATCCCTTTAACCCTCCAACTGCATCTGGGCACAGTTATATACTAGTGGTGGTGGACCATGTCACTAGGTACCCAGAGGCCATTCCCCTTAGAATCACTACAGCTACTGTAGTGGCCAGGGCTCTCCTGGGAATCTTTTCCAGAGTGGGCTTCCCTAAGGAAGTTTTAACAGACAGAGGTACAAACTTCATGTCTAGTTACCTCACTGCCATGTGGAAAGAGTGTGGAGTAAACTACAAGTTTACCACGCCCTACCATCCACAGTGCAATGGGCTTGTTGAAAGGTTCAACAAGACCCTCAAGGGTATGATCATGGGACTCCCAGAAAAGCTTAGGCGAAAATGGAATGTCTTAATACCCTGCCTTCTCTTTGCCTACAGAGAGGTTCCTCAGAAGGGGGTTGACTACATCCCATTTGAGCTTCTGTTTGGACATCCCATTGTGTCTAGTGAAGGAAGGTTGGGAGCAACCTCTCAAACCTCCTAAACAGGACATTGTTGACTATGTCCTTGGCCTGCGTTCATACATGGCTGAGTACATGAAGAAGGCCAGCAAAAACCTGGAGGCTAGCCAAGAACTTCAAAAAGCTTGACAGGGCATACTCTAGATGGTCTCTTTTCTAACAATCCCGCCATCTTTAACATATCTACTCTTCCACTAACCTGGTCTGACCATCACGCCGTTCTCTTTAGATACAAGCTTCTTCATTCTAACACCACCAGCATGACTCACGGTAAGACCATTGGTAGAGCTTGGCACAAAATTGACTCTTTGTCGCTCATTGACCATTTAGCTCAAACCCTACTGGACTGGAAGCTAGATGCAGAATCCTCTGCCATAAGCTATACTTCATGGCTAGAGTCTAATTGTTCAAAACTTGCTCCTATCACGACGATCAACAAAAATAGAAAAACACCCTCAGCTCCATGGTTTTCGGAAGCTCTGAGACTGGACAAACAGGCCTGCAGAAGGCAGGAAAGAATTTGGCGAAAATGTTATGAAGCTCCAGAAAAAGATAGATACAGAGCTATGCTCTCTGATTTTAAAAGAAAAGTGATCCTCGGGAAAAGCCAGTATTTTACTTCACAAATAGAGAAAGCTGGTAACTCCAGCAAAGAACTATTTCAGACTGTAAAATATCTGACCTCTGGTACGCAGGAGGATTCCGCCAATTATAGTCAAGAATTCTGTGATGAACTTGCCTATACATTTAAATCTAAGGTGGATCAAATTTTCAACCAGTTTGCCCACTGTAAGGCACACATTAACCCCTTACAGCAAGAAGACATTATCAAACAGTCTTTTATTAATTTTACTCCTACTTCTGCAACTCAAATATCTGAACTTATTCTGAAAGCTAAATCAGGATCATCAGTAGATCCTTGCCCCCCTAGAATTCTACACAGTATCGGCCAGTTCATGGGACCCCACTTGGCCAAGCTGGTTAATCAGATGATGGCACAGGGATCTTTCCCTACTGTGTGGAAACAGGCATGTATCTTACCACTTTAAAAAAAGCCTAATTTGAATTCAACTGATCCAGCAAACTATCGACCTATTGCAAGAATTCCTTTGCCTGCAAAGATAATAGAGAAAGTTTTAAATGCAGAACTCTCCACCTTTATCACGGACAGTCAGGTTTTAGATCATAGCCAGTTCGGTTTTAGAGCTAATCATAGCACGGAAACGGCGTTGATAAAAACAACGGAAGAGATTCGGTCTTCTCTAGATGGCGGTGGGTCAGCAGTTCTCATACTGTTGGACCTATCCGCAGCATTTGATACGGTAGATCATACTCTTCTTGTCCAGCGACTAAAAACAATAGGGATAGGAGGAGAAGCCCTCTCCCTACTGACGTCATTCCTATCAGAAAGAACTCAAACAGTCCAGATAGGTAAATTTAAATCAGCACCTTTTACTTTGCCGTGCGGAGTCCCCCAGGGCTCCTCGCTGAGTCCTACGCTCTTTAACATTTATGTGGCTGAATTGGCTCCATTGATTAGAAGTTTTAATTTGATTCCTACCTCCTACGCCGATGATACCCAGTTGGTAATCTCGACAGTGGATAAGGATATCAATCACTCTCAAAAACTTCACGACTGTATGATTAAATTAAGTGATTGGATGGGCAATCATTGCCTGAAGCTGAATTCTAGCAAAACGGAAGTGATCATGTTTGGCAATCTCTTTCCGCCTTGGTCCCCAGAGTGGTGGCCAGACAATCTTGGCCCCCCTCCCACACCGGTAACCAAAGCCAAGAATCATGGCGTTATTATAGATGATAAATTGTGTCTGAAGCCCCAAATATCTAAGGTGGTGTCTTCTGCGTATTTGATGATTAAAATTCTAAGAAAAATACTCCCTTTCATTCCCATAAAAACCAGAAAGACGGTCGTGACCTCTCTGGTTTTATCAAAACTTTATTATTGCAATGGCCTATACATCAATATCCAATCCACTCTTCTCAGAAAGCTGCAAATGGTACAAAATGCTGCTGCAAGACTTGTACTAGATATTCCCAAATATCAATCTGTTAGATCAGGTATTCGTGACCTGCACTGGCTGCCAGTTGGGCAGCGGGTAAAATTCAAGGCGCTTTGCATTGCTCACAAGGCGCTTCACAAAGAAGGCCCGGAATTTCTATGTGACCATTTCGCCCTAAGTGGGAAGGGTATGCCCAGACGTGGGTCCCGTGCTCACTACGCCACTGGAGTCAAGCTATCCTGGCTGATGAGGGCTGAAAGCCCGAAACCGGTCCTAGGATGCTTGATTCCGGTCCAGGGAAGACATGGCTTGGCAGTTCGGTCTGGACTGTTCCCATGAGGCACAGGGTCAAGACTGATTTGCATATGGCTATGTCTGAACTGGGGTGGCGTGGTGAAGCAAAATAACGATGGATTAAACCCAGATCTGTGACTGGGGGTGAATGTTTGCCAATGTGCACCATTCCGTCCATCATCTTGTGTGTTTTACCTTTTCAGATGGTACTTACCTAACAGACCTCTACGATCGGCCAACACCAATTTGATGCAGACTGTCAGGATCAAAAAAATGAATTGGGGTGGGAGGAGTTTTAGCTACAATACCACAAAAGAATGGAACTCCCTTCCATTATATCTTAGGAAGATTCCCTCTCTCCTCGAATTCAGAAAGCAACTAAAGACATGGCTCTTTTAGCAATAGTGGTCTGCAATTACAGTTTGGAGAACCGGAAGCGCCAAGACACCCAAGGGTATACGCTGCGCTATATAAATTATAATAACATAACATGTCCAAAAGGCTGTCTTGACTGTTTACCAGCCAGGCCAGAAAGTGTAGGTGTTGGAGCCTGTGGCCCCAGCAGCTCTCCAAGACAAGTGTAGTGGCCCCCACAATATACTTGAACAAATAGGTGAGGTCACCTACATGGTGGACCTAGGTACTCCTAGAAGTCCCCATAGGGTACTTCATGTGAACTGCCTGAAACCTTTTGTTGACAGGGCTGACATGGGCTTGTTCATGGTAACTGATGAGGGACAGGAGGAAGAGAGTGACACTCTCCCTGATCTCCTCTCTCAGAACCCTGATGATGGGTCAGTAGATGGAGTAGCTGTGGCAGGCAGCCTCAATGACCAACAGCAGGCTGATTGTAGGCAAGTCCTCAATCAGTACAGACACGTGTTCACCCTGACACCCAGTAAAACCACCTGGTGAAATCCTACTTCCACGACAGAGAAATGTCTGAAAGAGGAGATACAGGATTCAGAATACCACCTAAATTCACCCCCACAACCGCTATGGTACCCAGCAAGATTCTCACCTTTGAAAAAGCGGTACTGAAAGAGGTTAATGGATTAGAACCCAGAAAGCCCTATAACAATCTACCAACCAGACTGAGAGGGGCCATATCCGCTCTCAAAGAAGACAACACAATTGTCATAAAACCAGTGGACCAAGGGGGGGCCACAGTAATCATGAATACCTGTTATTATGAGCAAGAATGCCTGCGCCAATTGGCCAACACGAAGTACTACAAAAAACTAGAAGCGGACCCCACTGACACACTGTTAACATGGATTAAAATCAAAGTGAATGAGGCAGAGACATAAGGATGGATCACTAAACAGGAGGCAAGCTTCCTTATAAATACATCTCCCAAGACACCGTACTTCTACCTGTTACCTGTTGGGAAGAGGAGTTGGCCTAACGGCTAGGGCGGTCGACCTCGAATCTGGGGACCTGGGTTCGAGTCTCGGAAACGCGCTGAACATCCTGTGATTCTGGGCAAATCACTTAATCTCCCAGTGCCTAACAAAAATGAATGTGTCCTCATGTAACGCAACTGGTGCTATGTAAAGCGTTCTGATATCCGATACCTTCGGGTCAAGTTCACGGAATATAAAACTCCATAAAAAAAAAAGATACACAAGGGCACACATCCACCACCGGGACGTCCTATTGTCTCAGGGATTGGCTCCTTGCTGGAACCCCTGAGTCAATTCTGTGATTTCTTCCTACGTCCCCTGGTTCAAACCACCCCGTCCTATCTGAAAGACACGAGGGATGTTCTCAACCTCATCACGGATACAAATGCAGCAAACATAGAAGAAATCAATTTCTTGATGACCCTGGATGTTGAAGCGCTTTATACGAACATTCCACACTCGAAGTGGCAGAACATCTACTACACACAAAAGGGACCACAACCAATACCCCATAGATTTCATAATAGATTGCATCACTCTAGCCTTAAAAAACAATTTCTTCATGTACAAAACCAACATATATCACCAAATACAAGATACTTCCATGTAAATTACCTTTGCTCCAAGTCTGGCGTGTCTTTGTATGGCACACTTTGAATGTGAACACATCTTCGTCGATGCCAACCCCTTTCAGAAGAACATTCTAACATGGAAAGGTCACATTGACGATATTCTCATTTTCTGGAAAGGAACTGAAGAAAGTTGCCAGAGGTTCAACGATTGGATCAACAACTTCGACCCATACCTGCATTTCACAAAATCCCTGTCTAACAAGGAAGTCCCTTTCTTAGACCTACTGATTTCCATCAAACAGGGACGTTTACATACAAAAACCTACAAAAAAGACACAGACTGTAACAGTCTTCTCCCTTTTGACAGCCACCATCCGAAGGCTCTACGAGAAAATCTGACCTATGGTCAATTTCTCAGGATCCGCAGGAACTGCAGGTCCCTAACTGACTGCGACTCCCAAGCAGCTTCACTTACAGCTAACCTGGAGACTAGAAACTACCCAACTAATGTGATAAAGAAAGCCAGGAAAAGAGCACGCAATAATAACCGTGAAGGCCTCCTGGAAAACAACATACAACCAAATGAAGATGTGATGACCTGTGTCACCACCTTAACCCCACTGTCGAATAAAATCAAAGTCATTATACTAAGAAATTGGAGGATTCTGAACACAGACAATCTAAATATAGCATAGCCCAGGTTTGCCTTTAAGAGGACCACCAACCTGAGAGACCAGATGGTACATACCAGACCACGTCCCCGCAGAAGCCCAGGAGAGAATACCCTGTGGAACTTCCCTCCGGTAACAGGACATTATCCATGCAGTACCTGTAACGCTTGTGCATCCACAAAACACACTAAGACGCTGAAATTGGGCAGATTTATCTGGACACAGAGACAACACATGAACTGTACGACCAAGAATTGTGTATACCTCATATCCTGCCCGTGTGAATTATTCTACATAGGGATGACCACCAGACCGGTCAAAGTTCGGATAGGGGAACACAGAAGCACGACTCGATGCGGACACGTCGCTACAAGAATGTGCAACCACTTAATTGAAAAGAAACACTCTGCAGACGCCATAAAATGGACCATCATAGAGGCAGACCCCATGTGGAACATGACTGCCCTATTCAGAAGAGAACAACAATGGGTACATGAATGAATGAATATTAAACTTGTAGAGCGCTAAACTTTGCCCAAGGGCGTCATCACCTTCAGACACACAAGAAGGGACTTAATGAGGCCATCCCATGGATCGAATTATGACCCACCCTTACCACCCAGTAAGATACCTGTGTCCAACATTACCTCTAGGAAGAGACTACATTCATTTATTAGTGGGCACCTATAGACTGTAAACACTCTAAAGAAGGGTTTTTAGTGGTCAGGGAAATAACTAGGCACTCTGCTTAATAGACGCAAAAGTCAGAAGGAATATAAAATCAGTATGGTGCAACTAGGAGAGGGGATAAGCCCTATAACCCCCCAATTTAGTGTGGGTAAGACCCTCACAGAGCAACATAAAACAATGACCTAGGCACACATAATAGTAGGTTAAACAGTACGTAAATATATGCAAGCACTACAGTATAATAGCCATCAAATGAGAGAAATATCTTCGGATGTGTTGAAAAATGTTCAGTCTTTTAATTTTTCTAAAAGGCCAATGACCAGAAGAAAACCAGCCGACACGTGTTTCGTCGCATGTGGAAAATAGTTCCGAGACTTCCTCAGGGCTGGGAAAGGATACACGGGATAGGGGTGATACATACATCATGGCTCAACATAAAAAGAATCTCAAAATGAAGCTGTTTGTAACGAAATCAAGTGCAGCTGAATTAGTGGAAACCCACACCACCAAATTGTGGAGAAAATCCATGTATAGGATGCAAATACAAAATTGATGACGGCAAGTACTGATAACAGTGATGTGCACATAAATCAGCGAAGTGAGATTCAACATGCCCTATGTACGAGAGTGAGACTAACTCCGGGCCATGCGTTGGTGTTGGGTAGGATGTGCAAGACACAGGTCATTATACCTATGAAGAATCTGACTGTTGTGTTGTACCAGTATATAGAAGATAAATGCCTAGATCATCTGAGACAGGGAAAGGAAAAACAGAAGGAAGAGGTAGTGAAGAAAATATCCTGAGAGTGGGCACTACAGTAGTAAGGCCGGAAGTCGATTATAAACTGTCGACAGGCTGCCCTCTATAAGATGGTAAGAAAAAAAAAAAAGGCTAGAGCGTAAACTTGTCGTGTTTCGCTCGTGAATGCGGAAGTTCCTAGAAGAAAGACTAATCCCTGCCTTATGCCGGATCTTTAAGTAATAAAGGTATAGCAACAAGGGTTCGAAAAAACCCGACCTCCACTGCGTGATGTTCATTTATACTAAAACTTTGAGAATTTAGCTAGAGGCATGTCTACTAACATTGCCTCCACTAGTGGTAACCCATCACGTAAAGAAGGACTGAGAGACAAATTTGTCAAACTAGAGAGGTTAAAGAAACTAGAAAACTCTAAATGGTGGGACGGCCCCACCTTGAAGCAGTACCTGAGATTAAAAAGAATCCCTAGAGGGCTCAGAGCGCAAATTTTTCCTACATACGACGATTTAGATGTAGATCTACTGGAAAAATAGGAAGAGGCGCTTACCTGCAATTCCAATACTCTCATGGATATTCTAATTGAAAATGCAGACCGGAAGGTTAACAAACTCCAAACTGAGATCGCTTCCTTAGAACAGAAAATTAGAGATCTCAATATACCAGAGGCGACAGAGAAGAACTACGCCATTCTGGAAGATATTCTAGTCAAACACCAGAATGAAATAAAAAATAGGAAGGCGAGACAGCTCAAAAGGGACGAGATTGATTATAAAGAAGGCAGGGTTTTTACCTATGCCAAAAAGTATGATTCTCTTGTTCGCAACACACTGCAAGTGGACCAACCGATCAGGACAGGGACAGGACAAACTTCGGTCTCCTCGAGCTCCACCTCACTAAGTGCTATAAGCGTTAGTGAGAGTGAACCCGATAATTCAGATGGCACTGGCCAGAATAAATCCTCTTTTTTAAGGGAGGTCCAAAGAATCAGGAGAGGAAACAGAACACCTCTACCACGAGAAAGATTAGATCCAAAACCCGTAGGGGCAGGAGAGCAGGACACAGAGGACTACAAAAGAAGGTTGAGATCGGGGGCAGTAAGGAACAAATAGAAGACAGAGATAATGAGGTTCAGGTTATCAACCTTTCTTCTAAACCACTTACTCCAGACATGATTTCTCTCTTGAGCAAAGGACTTAGCTTCAATCCTTATGCCTCTGGTGACATCTGCAGACTTAAGATTGATTTATACAAGTTTGTCAGAGGTCTTAAGTTGAAGAAACATTTTGCATGCAACCAATCAATGAATAAAAAAGTTAAAAATATTCCTATTGAGTTTGGGTCTGATGTATTAACTATTAATGATATTCAGGCGACACAATTGCTTTTATCGCTTATTGATCTGTAACAGCCACCTTATGATATGGATTTACTATTAGAGGAACTTAACATTGAATCTGATTTCAGCATAGCTAGTGGTCTCAAATCCAAATCCAAATGGGTACCTACTCTCCCCGGAGGTAACGCGATTGATAACTTCTATAAACGTGTATTGGAAGACATTGATAAACTGGACAAAAGGAACACCAGAACTGCTTTTCGGTACAAAGACAATTTGACACAAGGGGAACGCTTAGCACTGAGGACTCTCAGCAACGATCAAGAGATCCTAATTAGAGAAGCGGACAAGGGTGGAAATGTTGTGGTCATGAACCAGAGTGATTACCACAATGAAATTCTGACCCAGCTTGGGGACAACACCTGCTATGAACGTCTTACCTATAACCCAATAGGGCCACTCACTATTGAGGTAAAAAGAAACTTGACATTTGGTACAAAGCTGGACTACTCAATGAGGAAGAATTTTTGTATTTAAAAATCTTCAGACCAACCTACCCATGGCTATACACTCTTCCCAAAGTCCACAAACACCTCCCATTCCCTCCTGGCAGACCCATAGTATCAGGAATGGGGGGTCCCACAGAGAGGCTTGCAGAATATATTAACTTATTTCTTGGCCCATTGGTACACAACCTGCCCTCCTACATACAAGACACAAAACACATTCTTAGTCTACTGGCAGATCTTCATTGGCAGCCTGGTACCATTTTGGCTACTTTAGACGTTGTATCCCTGTATACTAGTATTAGTCCAGACTTAGGAATGCGAGCGATCACACGACTCTTGCACAACAGACCAGCTACCCAGTGGCAACATACGAACATGTTAGTCTCCATGATGGAATTAATTCTGCAGAACAATTTCTTTATGTTTGACAAACACTGGTACAGACAAACGAGGGGAGTGGCAATGGGATCAAAATTTTCACCATCCTTTGCAAATCTATTTATGGGCACTTTGGAGGCAGATTTGATTTGGGGAACCAAAGGGGCTCAATGGATCGACTCCATTATCTTTTGGGGCCGATACATTGATGATTGTCTCCTACTGTGGTCAGGCACACAAAACCAGTTGAAAGAGTTTTTCGCATATCTTAACACCAACACATGGGAGATGCAATTCACCATGGAATCAAGCACCACGAAATTAGAATTCCTGGATGTTGAACTGTATGTTAAGCATGACCAACTTCACAGCAAGCTTTTTAGAAAGAAAACCGCATGCAATGCAGTTCTGCATGCAGACAGTTCACATCCTCCACATCAGATCCAAGCAATACCTTACGGTGAATTTTTAAGGGCCAGGAGGAATTGCAGTGAAGACACAGAATTCCAAACATGCTTCACTGACATGAAAAAGAGGTTTTTGCAGAGGGGCTACTCGTCCAGAATTCTCAGAAAAGCCGAGAACAAAATGGCAAATGTACAAAGGGAAGACACACTAAGAGCCTACATTCACACACAACATCAGAAACAACCAGTGCGAATGATAACGGATTTTAATGATCTACATCATTCAATCAGGAGAAGTTTCACGAGACACTGGGGCATTTTACAAGCTGACAAATCTATCCAAGACCACATTACGAATCACCCTCAGATTACATTCAGGAGGGGCAAGACCTTAAAGAACAGATTGAGCCCCACCATACCACATAGCATCACGGGAGCAACCTGGCTTAGACCACACACTCTGGGTTTCTACAAGTGCGGCTGTTGTGGGGTGTGCAGGTGGGCCAAACATGGCATCAAGCAGTTTACGGATTTTGATGGAAAATGGTATGATATCAGAGTAAACGTCAACTGTACCACTAGGTTCGTCATATACATCATAGAATGCATGTGTAAAAAAATCTATGTGGGTAGCACCATCAGACCCTTGAAGGACAGAATCACAGAACACATCAGAGCCATTCACAAACAGGACCCTAAGTACCCTGTAGCATTACATGCAGCTGCATGTCCAGAACAGGGAGCAGACAAGAATGTTCGTTTTTTTGGTATTGATGTGATACAGCCCAACGTACGTGGTGGTAACAGGGAACTCAGACTTAGACGTACTGAGGCTATGTGGATCATGCGTTTACATACAGTGGAACATGGTCTTAACTATGACCATGAAATGCAATATTTTCTGGGAAACTATGTTAGAACTACAGTTAATCAGTTTTTCACCCACTGTTTCCTATCCACAAACATTAGTCTAACCTGGACCTTAGATGTTTTCCGTCCTCAGCAATTGTAAATGTACCATTTGAAGACCATCAGGAGCGTCCTCTAAGTCTATTTTGACATGTTCCTGTTCTTTTAATATGTTGATATCTTTTCGTCACTGTAATAATTTGATTAATGATGCAACAGCTCGCGCCCTTAAAAGATAGCACTAGCACAATGTTTATCCATGTCCTCTCCCGTATGTCCTTTCGCCATATACTGTTTCAGAGACAGTCGCAGTAACCCATGAATGTTTTTATTATTTTTCATGTCTGCATCCTTTTTTCAAAACCAATGAACGCTCAGTACATTTGTACTCAGGCTAATAGAGATGGTACTAGGTATTGAATACCTGATTAATACAGTTTTAAGTTTATGTATATTGGTTGGTTTGCATCCCGGAAATGTTTAACTTTATCCTTATTCCAGCACATTATGACTGGAATCATGCGTAATTTCATAGGTCAGGGTGACCGTGTGTAGATTCTTAGTTCCGTATCTTGTTTATGTGTTTTGTTTCCAGCATTGTCATGTTTCGATATCCAACAATCACTTAGTAATTGTTAAATAATACCTCTTGTTTTTATAACAGTGACGATGGGTCTATACCAAAAGTGTTTTGCAATTTTTACATCGTTTAATCTCATTAACAAGCTCACGATAGAAACGCACTGTTAATACTATGAACACACTATGTGGGGGAAGCACACCAGAGAATGGACGAGTTCACGTATTACTTCGTCATTTAACTCCACCCCACACTGTCCTCACTACTCTCTCACTTTTAGAAACCCCCTTTTTGAGAACTCTTAATGGACTAACGCTCGGGTGTCCCTTGCATACATTTGCGTAGTCTCGCTTTCCCTTAAACTTAAAATCCAACCTTTTTTGGTCTTAATACAGGTTGAATTAGCTAAATCATGACATGGCTTTATTGATGATCATTGTTTTAGTATAACTGAACATCACGCAGTGGAGGTCGGGTTTTTTCGAACCCTTGTTGCTATACCTTTATTACTTAAAGATCCGGCATAAGGCAGGGATTAGTCTATCTTCTAGGAACTTCCACATTCACGAGCGAAACACGACAAGTTTACGCTCTAGCATTTTTTTTTTTTCTTACCATATTATAGAGGGCAGCCTGTCTACAGTTTATAATCGACTTCCGGCCTCATGATCACGTGTCCATAACCCGGAACACAGTGATCCGTCGTGAGGGTTCCTTGGCACACTCGCCTCAAGGTAAGACTTACAGCGTCCCGTTCTTTCGAATGATGTCCACCGATAATTGAAGATATAGAACTTGGGACAGTAACTAACGTGCAATTGATCTGCTTTCCAGATCACCTGCATCCTTGGAATTATCCGTTCCACAAGCAAAACTCCCTCACGGCGCCCCGCTACGCAGGCTATAATTACCCTGGTAAATTTTCACTTTTTACCAGCATCTCTGCTTTTGATGCATTTTAAAACGTACTCAATACCCTGACGACAGGTCTGTTCTTTATAATAATTATTTTTTTTTTAAATATTTTTCTATTTATTTTATTTTATTTATCCACAGCTCGTCCACATTGACCTTTTATATTCGTGACCTAAATATTATAGTCAACGGATCTGAAATTGATTCATTACGTGCCGGATGTTCATTTTCACTACACGTTCTGGTGAGCGATTCCTTTATCATTTACACTGTCTTTCGCTCGTGTTCAATACAGGGTGTACATAAACGCTCAGTTGCTTGTCTTTCTGACGGCACAGAAAGATTCTTAAAAAACGCTTTTTCTCTCCCTTATACCGCCAGTTACTTTAGAACGACCCGAGTTAACCTGATTGTTCTAAACCCAGCCGGGTTGGAATTATCACCGGCTGAGTGGTAAGCTCAACGTTTTTTTGTTTTTTTCTCTTTTCTCACATTTAATATCTTCTTGCTTTACCTCCCTTTGCACAGCCTCCACGTGCACCTACTCTTTAGAGACCTTCATTTACTGCTGTCCTTTACTACTGTAGTGCCCACTCTCAGGATATTTTCTTCACTACCTCTTCCCTCTGTTTTTTCCTTTCCCTGTCTCAGATGTTCTAGGCATTTATCTTCTATATACTGGTACAACACAACAGTCAGATTCTTCATAGGTATAATGACCTGTGTCTTGCACATCCTACCCAACACCAACGCATGGCCCGGAGTTAGTCTCACTCTCGTACATAGGGCATGTTGAATCTCACTTCGCTGATTTATGTGCACATCACTGTTATCAGTACTTGCCGTCATCAATTTTGTATTTGCATCCTATACATGGATTTTCTCCACAATTTGGTGGTGTGGGTTTCCACTAATTCAGCTGCACTTGATTTCGTTACAAACAGCTTCATTTTGAGATTCTTTTTATGTTGAGCCATGATGTATGTATCACCCCTATCCCTTGTATCCTTTCCCAGCCCTGAGGAAGTCGCGGAACTATTTTCCACATGCGACGAAACACGTGTCGGCTGGTTTTCTTCTGGTCATTGGCTTTTTAGAAAAATTAAAAGACTGAACATTTTTCAACACATCCGAAGATATTTCTCTCATTTGATGGCTATTATACTGTAGTGCTTGCATATATTTACGTACTGTTTAACCTACTATTATGTGTGCCTAGGTCATTGTTTTATATACCTATAGACTGTAATTAAACATGCACTACAAACTATGGCATTACTAGAAGCGGAGTACTCCGCACTCCCTATACCTTATAAACATAGCTAGGGAGGTGGCTCTCACTCATTTTTACCCTTAAGAACATGAAGCCTTTCACTCTCTTAACCAAGAAGGACCTTAGAGAGTGGATATTATCGCAGAGGATCATGATTTGTCCCTACTTAATTTAACCTACACTATACTGGTCAACACTATCGGCTCTTGACCTCATTTGTATCTATGACATGAGCAATCAAGAATATATATGAACACCAAGGTGCTAAAGATTGATATGTATCCCCAAACACCATGACTACATCACCAGCAGATCCCTACATCTATGAAACAAACTCATATGTTCCACTACCCTCTCGTACGAACCTAGGATTCCTGTTTCCAGGATCCTTTATACAGTATGGTACATAACACTCCACCACACTACAAGATGGCGCCTGCACATGCCATGGAACTGGGACACGCCCACAGGAAGCCAGGCAGCCGGATGTCAGGCTACATGAGAGACTCCACTTCACGAATGCTGGCCAGCCTCACAGCCAACATCCAGGCACGCATGGTCGAGGGTAGGTGCAGCAGGTTCGCGCACCCGGCAAAGCCATAAGTAAGATGATTCTACCCACGCAGGATTAGCTGTTGGGCTCCATGGCTCAAACCAGAACCGATTACATGTTTTAAAACTCACCCTCTCTTCTCTCTCTCCCTCCCTTCCTCGTCGACAACCACAGCCCGTTACGGTGCGGGTGTCCATGCGATAGCCTATGAAGCCTATTGACTATAAATAATAGGTAAGACTATGTAACAATTAATCGTCGATAGTTTTTGCAGGTTCTTTTCCTCCTTATCAGCCAGTGACGATAAGGATCATATATGCTAGTAATCCCTAACAGATATTTGTGATTGTAATAAGTGCATCTTATTCACCACAGAAATGATAGGATGTGCACTGAGTAAATGATAGGCCCGAAACCTCGCAACTAATGAAGGCACCTAATATATCACAACACAATTTTTAACGCTCGTTCCTTTGTGTGACCAGTGAGTCAACCGTCGAGATGTGTTGCCAACAAGAATCCCACCACTGGGCATCACCTAATAATGTTTTTATGTCCCCTGTCTGTCTATGTATCGTGTGTGTCTCTATTTGTATTCATTTTTGGCTCTCTAGGTCAGTAAAACAGTGATTAACACGAGCTGGCGCCACCCTCAATAAAGCAAAGGGGGACCACACTATTACTGAACACGATTGGGGTTAACTCAATTAGATTTTCTCACTTAAAACAATTCTTCTGGTCCTGATGAAGCGCCATGGATCTTTTTGACCACGATAAGGCACGAAACATGTCAACCTTTTAGTTACTTGGGGACATTAGTACCCCACTAGTAACAACAACCTACAGGTTCTTTTACTCTGACAGGGAAACCAACATATTAAAAAACGTTCATGGTATCCCTTAGCCAGATTTAACCTTCATTCACACGCTCACTTTTCACGACCCCATTGAAAACTCACACCCTCACTCATCATATGGCAAAATAAAAAGATCTCCGCTAAAGTGACCCTTCGGGGGACCCCTAGGGCATTGCAGCGCCGGCCCAAAGAGGAGCACCGCCCAATGATGAAGCATGACATCCCTTGGGATGTGTGAGGGCAACAAGAGACATAACTTGTGACTGTCTCCTGTTGATAGAAGAGCACCTAGCAACTTACGTTTCTATCTTCTCTTTACGGACACCATTCGTGTCTCATTAGGAACAGCAACCATACTTTTGGATTAATATTATTGTGTGGAGCATGGGTTATGGACCTTTATTAGCTCCTAGTCCCCCCTCTTCCTTGTTTAACAGACGTACCCATGAAGTGGACACAGGTGACAGCCTGCCTGTTAAGAGTAAAATCTACAGACAGCCTGACCATGTCAGAGAATGCATCAGAACAGAGGTCCAAAAGATGCTGGAGTTGGAGGTCATTGAGCCTTGAGATAGCCCCTGGGCTAGTCCAGTACTCCTTTAGCCAAAACATCACACCAAGGGTGGAAAAAGAGAGATGAGGTTTTGTGTGGACTACAGAGGTCTGAATGCAGTCACTAGGACTGATGCCCATCCAATTCCAAGGGCTGATGAACTCATAAATACTTTGGCCTCAGCCAAGTTTCTGAGTACATTTGACCTGACTGCTGGCTACTGGTAAATCAGACTAGCTGAGGATGCCAAGCCAAAAACAGCATTTTCAACCCCTAGTGGGCATTATCAATTTATTGTAATGGCCTTTGGTCTGAAAAACACACCTGCCACATTTCAGAGGCTGGTGAACAAAGAACCCACAGGCCTGGAAAGCTATAGTGCAGCATATCTAGATGATATAGTTGTCTTTAGCTCCACCTGGGAGGATCACCTGTTCCACCCCAGAAATGTTCTGGAGGCCCTGCAAAAAGCAGCCTCACTATCAAGGCCACTAAGTACCAGATAGGGCAGAGTAAGGTTGTACACTTGGGCCACCTGGTAGGTGGAGGCCAGGTTCAACCCTTGGGAAGCAAAATCCAGACCATTGTGCACTGATAAATAAATAAATAAATAATAACTTTATTGCATGATTAGTTAAAATCTTACAATTAGAAAATCATCAATACACGCCCATTAAAACTTAACTATAAAACCAAGATCCATCGTAACCCTTAGCCCAACATTTTCCACAGTGAATAATAGAGAATACATTATATACACTAATTCAGCTAATCATCATGCAAGTCATCAAGGCAAATCTTAAAATAGGAATAATCTTACAGTTATAAATTCATTACTTATGTGCAAATTTGCATGTGCAATTCAGAATTCTTCTCTAGCTATTATTAACTTCCACATTTACTATGCTCAAATCACTGACTTCCAATTTCTTTTTCGCTAGAATCAGAAATTTAGTAAAATTTCCATTCATTATTATATCCATTGGTTTGAAACAAACTACCAAGCCTTGTCTACATGATCGTACACCTCTTTCAATAAAACAATTCTTTAAAAATCTCATTCTTTCATCCTTCATTGATGTACATATGCAAACCAAATGAATAATATTTTCTTCCCACTGATTGCATAGTCTACAGGGAATCGGCTGAGTTGGTCTCAGCCAAGGCATTGCATGCATTAGTCCTGGTAGGTTGCCAAATCTTGCTTTCATAAATATATTTTTTGTTTGTACTGACCAAGGTATTTCTAGATATGACTGAACTTTAAGGATCGTATATTCATTCACTATCATCCAGGCATGCGTTCGCTTTGTAAATAACTCTTTGTCTTTCAGGAGGGATAGATGTTTTGTTGATCTATTAATTATTTTTTTAAACGATAGTGGTGTTAATGACATTTCCCAAATCTCGTGTAGTGACAACTCTTTCAGAGCTATTTGAAGATATTTATAAAAATAAGAGGTTGGATTCCATTGCATTTCTTGCCAGAGTAGACGGCTCATTGGATTAAAAGTGTTAGTTTTAATTTGTTTCCATATCTTTACACACTGACCCATCCTTGCGATTTGCTGGTTGCCGAAGCCAAATTCCAGTCAGATCTGGGCTGGCGATGCGTTAGCCGGAAGTCGAAACAAATATTTAAAAGTTTTTGTTATAGCATTATTCAATAGCGTAGAGTCCTTACCGCAAAGAACTTCACTTCCATAGGTAAGGCTGGGCAGCAATTTCGCTTTTATAACCTTTAGTAGCAGAAGATAGGTTGGCCCACCCAGAGAGCTATGTAGTGAACGAAAGGCCATAAGTAAACAATTACTTCTTTTTGTCAACTCTGTTATATGTTGTGAGAATGAGCCCTTGTCGTGAAACAGTATACCAAGGTATTTATAAAATTTCACTTATTCTAACTGCTGACTTTGCAGATACCATTTATGTTCACTGTGGGTCGATACCCTATTGCTAAATTCCATTACTTTCGTTTTTGTTTCGTTTATTACCATCTTGTTCTTAATTGAGTACATTGATATTTTGTTTATAAGTCGCTGCAACCCTATCTTTGTTTGACTAAGCAGAACGACATCGTCGGCATAATATAAATGTGAAATTCGTTTTTCTGCCAATTTTGGTGAGTGAGCCAACTCATTATCCAGTGCTTCCGTTAGGTCAGATAAAAATAAATTAAAAAAATACGGTGCTAAAACACATCCTTGCTTTAGGCCCTGGGATGTATCAATTCTTCTTGATAGCCGTTACCTAATCGAACCCTGGTCCAAGTCTCGGTGTATAGTAATTGGATTGCTTTTAAAAGACCAGGACTAATACCATAGTTGTCCAGTTTCCTCCATAAAATTTGCCTATCTACACAATCAAAAGCTGATTTAAAATCGATGAAACATAGGTATAGCGGTTGTTTTTTCACTTTATATTTTTCTATTATTATTCCCAGTATTAAAATATTAGTCGCTGTCCCTTGACCTTGTATAAAACCCGATTGATTTGGCTGGATTAAGTGCTTTTCTGTTGCCCACTCTGTTAATTCTTTCAGGAGAATTGATGCAAAGAGCTTAGCTTCTATATCTTGCAGCGTAATTAATCTGTAGTTTACTGGTTGGGACCACTTGCCACTTTTGTAAATAGGTGAAATTATAGAACCCTTCCAGGACTCAGGAATGGTCTATGTTCGCAATGCTTGGTTAAATACTGGTATTAGGTAACTAGCCCAAATTAATGCATTTTCCTTATAGAAGACAGCTAGTATCCCGTTTGGGCCAGGGGCGCCATCAGTTCTCTGTTTCTTAATGAGTTTGCATAATTGACTTTCGGTTATAGATATGTCAGTATTCTTGTTATCCTCTGTTCTACTTATATTGTCTATGCCGGGATTCAAATCCATGCCTGGGTTATAATTCAAATGTGAATGTAGAAACTTGACCCATTCTGATTCAGTAACTGTAGAAGATGTAGTTGTCCTACTAGATCTGTTCACGTTGTTGATTAGTATCCAGAATTCTCTTGCATTATTATTTTTACTGGTATATAAAGCTTTTGCCCAGAGTGCTTGTTTTGCTCGCATTTTTTCTTTCCAAGTCAATTTGTTTACATCTGCATTTATCTTCTTTAATTTTTCTCTGTAGATTTGATTACCCTTCTTAACCAATCTTAGGATCCTATTACGCTTTTTTTTAAATAGATGACATTCAGAAGACAGTTTAACCAATGCCAGTGACTTTTTACCCTGCTGTTCTTTATTACCTTCTTTTTGAATCTGACCTGAGATTAATTTCTTTGTAAAGAGGGACCATTTTTCAATCACGTTGGAAGAATCTCCTTTAAAACAAATTTCAACCGTCACTTGCGCCGTTGCTATGGTTGATTCTTTGGAGGTTTCTGAGCAATAAAGTTTCTTATGGTTTACTGTAGTTGTGTCTCCCGGAAGTGTCATATATTTTCCATGCCTTACACAGTTTAAGTTTAACTCTATAATTTGTTGATTATGATCACTCCCGTTTGCTCCTCCAATCCGATAAGATGAAATCTTTTGAAATAAGTCTAACAATGCTATTGTGTAGTCTATTGAGATTTGTTGCCCAGTGCTTGATAAGTCCAGGTGGGTGGCAAGTCTTGCAAAAAACGTCCGTTTAGCACCCTTAGACCTGAGGATTCTAAATCTTTTAAAATATTCTTACCAATTTTCCCTTTCTTTTCTCCCTTATTATCCAGTGTAAATGGGAGACTGGGGATTTCCCATAGGTAGTTCTGTTGTTGGACTTCGTCGCCTCTAACATAATCCCACAACATATTCATATTAAAGTCACCCATGATGATGACCTCAGGTTGGGTGTCCTTTTCCAATTTATTTTTATTTTATTTTACTTTATTTGAGGAGTTTTATATAGCGCTGGCCGGACCCGAGTGCATCGGAGCGCTTTACAGCAGATTTTTTTCGCAAGAGTCATATAATAGAGCCTGTTGTCTTGTTATACATATTGGTTCGGGAGTCCAAGTGTGCTGTGCACTATTGAGGTAGTAAGTGAGTCCTGAGATTAGTCTTGATCAGTGCACATTGTCTTGGGTTGAACCACAGCAATTTTTCGCATTTTTTCCAATTGCTGCAGTATTATAGTTGTTAAGCTGCTAGCCATTGCTCTTCTTAAACTAGTATCAGGGTGAATATATACATTTATTAGTAAGAGGAATTTAATTATCTGTTTTTCTTTATAGCGTATTTTGACTATCAGACAGTCACTTGTATTTTGTGCTTCCACCTCACTTTCCATTTTGAGTTCTGTTGAGATAAAAATAGCCAAACCCCCACAAGATCTGCTGTATTTACTTGTTTTCATGGCAGGCATGTAGTATTCCTTAAAACCTTCTAATCTAAAAGGGTCAGTTGCCCAGGTCTCTTGTAGGCAGATCATTTGGAAATGTTCCGACATTGAAGTCAGTTGCTCATTTTGTACCTTTTATATTCAATGAGCATATTTGAATCCTAGCAAGAAAACAAAAGGGGGGGAGTGAAGAGGTAGCGCTATATCAGCATAAGAGGTGGATACGTCCTCCTCCAGTAGATATGTAATAAACACAGGGATTCGAATCCTATCACTTGGGCTTGTTATCCCCTTCTTGGGACCATCATTTGGGATTCGTCAATCCTCCTTTATTCCGTGTAGTGCTGCAGTTAACCAACCAAACTTTAGCTCCTCTATTGGTTCACTTTTGTTCTCAACTAAAGATTTAGTGGTTTGTCCCTTTGTCTTACCTATTGGATTTTTCAGTATTGAGTATATCTGGTTATTGTCCGACCCCTTCCGTTGTTTATTTGGTTTTTTGGGGGAAATAAACGGACTTGGGTAGGAGGGTTGGAGTGGCCGTGTAACTTTTATTGCCCAGGCCAAAAAAAGATCACGTTCTTGTATAATAAGGTCTACTGAGATGGATGAGGTCCAGGATACCAGTGTTGATTCTTGATTGATGTTTTTACTTGCTAGGAATTCAATTGATTCTATATCAATACTTCTGATTCTTTCTAGCGACGGTATTGCTTTACACAATTTTAAGATGTTTTTGCGATTCAAGATATCATTATTACCCCTGGATTTGTATTCTGGCTTAAAAATTAATTGTGTTCCTCCCTCTTTTTGACCTTGATTTTTTATATTGGCTTTTTGCAAGGGATTAAAATAATTGTATAGCTCCTGCTCTTGTGGTTCGCCTTTATGTTTTCCTAACTCCTGAGTCCATATAGGTTGTTTTAATGGTTGCCTGACATGAGTTAATCCATTTGAGGTACTGAGGTTTTTACTTCCCTCTATTTCCCGATCTTGTGGTGTTTTACTTTCCTTCTGATTTTTTAGCGTTCCTATGTTATCTTGAGTCTTTGTAGTTCGCTCAATTTTTGCTCTTTTCTTTTCTGATTGAAATAATTCGCTTTTCACTCTCTTGTTGGTTCCCTCAGCACCAGGCATGTCCATTTGCTGTCTTTTTCAGGTTCGGCCTGTTTTATATGATCTGTTGTGTCTTTGTTGGTTTTATTTATTACTATTGTACTTGCTTCTGGCAATTTTTTATTAAACAAAGGAGAGAACGGTTTTGTTACCTCTATAACTTTATCTGCTTGGTTCTGAGTTGCGTTTGTTGCTTGTTTTAATTTCTCTAGACTATTTCCTGTTTTTATTATCTCTAATTCTCAAGGAGGTACTGTTTTTATGGCTTTTGTAACTTTATTCCTTGCTTTCCGTTGGTTTTTTCTCTGTCTTTTTGATAGTTGGTATTCAGATGATATTTCTAATGGTATTATTTGTGAAGAGAGTGGGATTTCCTCTATTTGAACTTCCTTTTTTTCATCTGTTGAATCCTTACTACCTTCCTCATTTAAGACATTACTTGTCATCGTTTTTTCAGTTATGCATTCACTCTGATGATCTTTGTTTCCAGGGGTGAATATATTTCCTCTTAGATCTTCAATTATTGTATTTAATACTTCAGGAATTGTGGCCAGTTTGTTGATCAGTGGGGCACAATTGCAATCTGTATATGAAGATATTGGTTGTGCTTGTGCCCTTATTACCAGATTGTTTAGTGTGGCTATCTTCTGATCAATTCCTGCAACTGAAGATGCCCTAGAGCTAAGAAGGTCTATTTGCACCTCCATTTTGTTTGACTGGTAAGTTAGGGCTTCTATTATTAATTGGGAGGTTCTAAAGAATAGGTCCCAGATTGACCCCGAGTCCCAGTTTCCTGAGACTTGTGCTCCCAGGCTTTGGCCATTTACAGAAGAGTGTTGTTTATTGAACCCACGTACGGGGCTTTGTTGTTCTTCCTCCTTATTTCCTGACCCAGTAAATTGTAACCTGTTTTTACGTTCATCCTTTTGATAGGGTGTACTCCAACGTTGCAGGTTATCCGATTTCATGATATAATCATCCATATTATTTTGGGGTCCGTTGGAATTCTCCTGACCCAACTTTTGTTCCATATCCTTTGGAATCAAATTGGTGTCAGTTTGAAGGAGATTAGGTAAGTTAGTAGTGTCCCTTGAGGTTTTTGGCCGGTCTTCCCCTTTTTTAGAATTATCATGTTGATACTGATTTATTTGAATCAGACTCATTGGATCCTCTACTACGTTAACTTTTTTTATATTTACTTGCACTTCAATTGGTAGTGGCACCCCCGTTACTAATAGTTGTTGAGAATCTCCAGTCAATAGACCCACACAACTTGGGTCCTCTTGTTGCAAATGTGTGTTTAGCGGAATGGGTAAAATCTCTACATTCGTTATTTGACCCCATTGGTTGCCTGGTTCCTCAATTTGTTTTGATGTTTGCTCCATTCCATATTGGTCGGACTCTCTTGCTCCCTGATTTTGGGGTATTGCACTTGACTCGCTCACTGGCTTGATTGGAGTTTGTAATCCGCAAGAATCCGTTTGTAACATCAGCATTGCTCCCGTTGGGTCTTTCATGAAGTCAAACTTTGTTGGGGACTTTGTTGGTTTCCCAAATATGCGTACCATAGATGATTTGAAGGACTGATTTTCCCCTGCTTGTTTTATTTTCATTTTGTTTCAAATTGCTGAGGATTGTAGCTTTTTTTTCCTCTTAGCGGGAGGAAAAGGTGGTCGCTCCTTTCCTGACCTCATAATTCCCACCTCGTTGTACAGTTAAGTGTCCTTTATACAAGCCGAGCGGGTGGGAGCAATTCAGTTCTAAGGCACTATTACAGCGAAGCGTGGTGTGGCGTGGCACAGTAATACAACAATTTAGACAAGACCGGAATGCCAAACGCCCGATATGAGAGGCGTGGGCTTGAGGTGAAGGGGGGTAAGGGGAAAGGTGACCGGGTAAGCAGCACCCCCTGTGAATCAGACAGTGGGTTCCACTCTCCACTCACAGACTCAGGGGGCCTCTTTAATCCCCTCCAAAGCCACTCCAATACCGTTCCTGGGGGCCTGAGTGCCTCGATATGTTGCGCCGGTGTTTATCGTTTCCTTTTACCCTTTCTAGGGCGAGTAGGACCTACTGGGGAAGTCGTCCGCTGCACCCAGGGCTAGCCCGAGCCGCCTCCGCGAACCCCCCTGTGGTACACGCTCAATGGACCCCAACAGATGGAGACCACACTCGCCGAAGTCAGGGCGAAAGGAGACTCTGCTGGTGACCGAATCCCCTGCCTCCCTCACCTCGCTCCTCAATGGCTCCTTGGCTCCTCGGAGGCTGCTCCGGCACCAGTGACTGCGAGGACAGAGGGCAAAGCACTGGTCACTGGACTCCTGTCCGTCCGTTTTATAGAAATGGCAGCGGTTTTGCGGTGTTGCCGTCGGTGGCCGGTGTCCGGGCCCTCCACTCACGGCACACCTCACAGGCAAACTAACTGGTGAGCAGACAAGATGATGCGAGGGGGGGCGTGGAGAGAAGGCCACAGATGACCAGCAGATGACCAGCTCCCCCTCCTCCCTCACCTTGCTTCCCTCACCTCGCTCCTCACTTCTCCTGGCTCCTTAGATCCTTGGCTCCTCGATACTGCGAGAGCAGAGGGCAAAGCGCTGGCCCTCCGGCCACTCGTTGTCCCGCCCGTTGCTCGGAGGCGGCGGAAGTGCGGTAGTTGGTAGCCGGGCTCCCCACTCGCCCCACTTGCAACTCACGGCTCTACCTTGCGGCTCTCCTCGCAGCGCCGCAACGCCGCAGAACCGCAGCTTTGTTCACCGAGCTGGAATGCATGACGATACAACGCGATCATTTAGATCGCGGTACATTACATCGCAGTTTTTACAACGCAAGTCGTTACAACGACTTGCGCTGGAGGGCGCTGGACTTAGGAATAGTATGATTTACTATTCCAACTCCAGCCTACGTAACAGTAGGGAAGGTGTTGGAATAGTAAATCACACTATTCCTTAGTCTAGAGTGCCATCTAGCGCAAGTCGTTGTAACGACTTGCGCTATAATGACAGCGAAGTAAATGTATTGCGGTATTTTGACCACGTTGTAAAGGTCGTCTTCCACCGAGCTGCTCCCTGACTCCAGCACTCGCGCAGCTCCGAGCTCAAAACACAATGAAAACACGGCATGGACACCAAAGCAGCAGGCGTGGACACCACTGGGTTGCACCCACTACCCAGACTCAGGTCAGAGCTTTCTTGGGCCTGACTGGGTACTACAGAAGATTTGTAAAGGGCTATGGGTCCATTGTGATTCCCCTGAATGATATTACATCTAAGAAAACGCCCAAGAAGGTTCAGTGGACAGTAAGCTGTTAAAAGGCATTTGATGACCTGAAGCAGGCCATGTGCACTGCTCCCATCCTGCAAATTCCTGACTACTCCAAAACTTTCATTGTCTAGACAGATGCATCTAATATAGGGGTAGGGGTTGTGTTATCACAACTTAATGCAGTGGGCCAGGATCAACCAGCAGCTTTTATCAGTGGAAGATTGACCACCAGGGAGAAACATTGGTCAGCCATTGAGAGGGAAGCCTTTGCTGTAGTCTGGGCTTTGAAGAAGCTGAGGCTATACCTGTTTGGCACTCACTTCATTGTTCAGACGGACCACAAGCCCCTCTTATGGCTTAAACAGATGAAGGGTGAAAACCCCAAACGTTTGAGGTGGTCCATTTCCCTACAGGGGATGGACTATACAGTGGAACATAGACATGGGAGTAACCATGCCAATTAAGATGAACACTCCAGATATTTCTACTTAGAAAATGAAGACTCAACTGGATAAGGTTAGTCTCATCTCCTTAATTTTGGGGGGTTGTGTAGGAAAGTAGGATCTGCGTTTATGCTTACCCCACTTTTTGCCTTGTGCTATGCTGTTTCTGACTAGTCTGACTGGGATTCTGCTAACCAGGACCCCAGTCTCTGTGCTTTCTCCCCTAAATTGTTATGGTAAGCACTTAGGAACACCCCATATTGGACACTGGTGTACCCTTATCAGTCCCTAGTATATGGTACTGAGGTACTTAGGGCATAGGTACACCAGGGGTCCCCCATGGGCTGAAGCATGTATTGTGCCACCCATGAGGGACCACTCAAACTGCAACTACAGGCCTGCCATTGCAGCCTGTGTAAGCTGGTGTTAGCACCACTTACGAAAGATATAGGTTTCCCTATATCTAAGGTCACTACACTTAAAACCTATAAGTCACCCCTAAAGCAGGCCTTTCAATCCTGAAGGCAGGGTACTTGGTTCTAAGTGTGGGGGTGCCCCTGCATGAGCAGGACACCCCTACAGCCTACGGAGTCCATTTTCCCGGGTTGTAAGTGCGACAGTCAAATAACATATAGAGGGGAACCGCGTCAATACGCAATGACCATCTTGAAACTGGCTGGAACGAACCCTATCATGTTTGGTATTAAACATGCTAGAATCATACCCCCACACCGGGTATGATTCTATGCACTGTAAAGCTCCTCTGGGAGGCCCTCAGTGCTCCCAGTACCAGTCTTCTAGACCCTGACAGCACAACATAGATGCTGCCAAGGAGAGACACGATTCTGCTGAACCAAGCTCGAGCACGGAAAGCAGAACAATAGGTGTCCTGTTACAGGGAGGTGTGACCACCTCCCAGACAGGGTTTCAGTGTATTGTGGCCGGGTGGGAGCACATGCCAGAGCCACTTAGTCTGCTTGAAGGGCACATTTGGTGCACTATTTGCATAGTCCAGTTCAAACCAGCTCAGGGGGCTGTTGGCTCCTTCTCTGGTGCAAAACTGGACAAAGGACATGGGAGTATCCTCTCCACTGTCCGACCCCTCCCCTGGGAGGGAACCCTGATTTGTCCAAACCCTTTCCTTTGGGTACTTAAGGGCTTACCTGAGGGTGGATCCCTATATTCGTCGTGGGACAAGATTTATTTCAAGACACCACTTCTTCTTCGACCATCTGGGCACTCTGGACTTGGCTGGACTTTGCTCTGGGCATCAAGGCTGCAACTGGAAAGACTCCTGCTGCTCCTGATCTCGTCGCCCTGGCCGTCTGCTGCAGTGTCCATGCTTGTGCTCCATACAGGAACCTTCCAAGGCCTGTTGGCATCCAAGACAACTGAAGGAATCTCCCTTGAAGTGAAGGAGTCACTTTCCTGCATCTGCACACACCACAACTAAGCTGAACGGTTTGCTGATCCTGGGCTCCCACAAAGTCCGAAAGGCTCAGGAACACAGGTGGTAGTTCTGCACATCCCTTGAGGCCTGCCCTATCCTCTCACCAAGTTTGAGGCCAGTATCCCTCGACGGAGCCGCAGGAACTGAACCCCTGTGCACCGCGTCGACTTGCTGTTGCAAAGGCTTGTTTGCTTCCTTCCTTTGGGCACCCAGTAGCCCCCACCTCAAGCATCTCCTGTGACCAAGATCTTCATCCTCACCGCATCACTTGCACCGTAGGCCTGCATCTTTGGTGAGCAGATTGAGGTCCTCTTGCGACTCTAGTGCCTCCGGCCTGTGGGTCCTGTTGAGGCTCTCCGTTGATTTCTGTGGGCTCCCCTGATTGCTCGGGGCCTGATCTGACTTCCCTGCTTATGGTGAGTCACCTGGACCTTTCTAGTTCTGACACTGCACCTTCTTTGCTTGTTGGTGCTCCCGACGGGCACCGACCCCCTCAACTCTCGATATCCGACATGGGACAGCTCGTGCATGGCTCCTGGTCTTCCAAAGCATCCTGAGTGGCATAGACTCTGTCCCCTCTGCTTGCAGGTTATTCTCACCTTGAATCCACCTTTGGGTTCCACCGGACACTATCACCTTCTCCAGCAGCGGCCTCTTCTTGAAATCTTTTATTGAGTTTGATGGCAGTCTCCGACGCCACTTCACACCTATGCACCTGGCTTCCCTGGTGTAGGTATCCTGGTTCCTAGGGTATCCTCGGGTGGGGTGGCTCTCCAACCTTCTGTCTTCCACTGGGTTTCTTCAGGGTCCACTGGGAAGGGTCATTTTTCTTTAAAATTGCAAATGCGACTTATCCATTGACTTGAATTGATCCCGCGGTCGTGTTCCCACTCTATACACGGCTTCCGTGGGGCTCCTGGTTACTTACCTCAGGTGGTTCCTTGGCTCCCCAGCACTTCTACGTCTTCTGGGTACAGTCTTGACTTGTGTCGTGGTTCGCATACCACTATTTTAGTATGTGGTTTGGTCTCCCCCTGGTGACCACTGTGTATTTCGTGCTACTTACCTGTTTCTATTGAAAAGTATTGTGTACATTGTGTATATCTCCGGCTAGGGGATATCTGTATGTGTTAGTGAGTGTCTTATAATAAACACATATTTTTATAAATACACAGTGTGGTTCCTTTTCACTTAATCTATACCTAAAAGATTATGTTCCCTATAAAACAAGCTGCTTTACACTCCTTCTGGACTAAGCCTGAAGGTTGCTCTCCACAGCTACCACTTAGAGAGCTTTCGAAGGTTGTCTAAAACCACTAAAATCACCATAAGGGTTGTTTAGATTGGTGCAGGGTGCCCACTTACAAAAGTGTGCATCATATACCAAGCCAGCCTCTCACATGCACTTACATAGGGTAGGGCATAAAACTGATGATGAGCCAGAGACCTCAGTGATTTTCCAGGTATTATTGACACATGGGGATGGTCGTATGGCTGTCACATACCTTTATAGTTTCCTTCACACTGAGAGGGAGGTGCCTCTCCACTCCCTTTGTGTTTACTGGGATGCCGCCCTTCGCACTCCACTCACAGATACACAATGGTCACAGTGTGTAGTAGTACCGAAGCTCATCTCCAAAAATGCCAGGCTAAAGTATACACCATTTAATTATCTCCACCATACCTACCTCACACTGGAGCTGTTGGCACATATGTACCGGGGGCACTGAAACCTTCCCATGATGCCAGGCAACTGCTACAGATTTCATACACATGATCTGGATATGCCCACAATTCTTTCTGGAGTGAGATCCTAGCGTTTCTCTGGGAGGCCTCTGGCTCCCCGCTTCAGAGAGAGGGATTGCATTGCTTAATGGGTATCACCTCCCATTCTGCGTCACGTAAGCCTATTTACAAATTCATTGACTTAGCTTTGGTCTTGGCCAAACGCTTAATAGCTATAAGTTGGAAATCTACGCTTCCGCCCCCCATCCGACTGTGGCTGACAGATTTGCGCAAACGTATTCTCGCAGAACAGCAAGCCTTACGTAGTGGTGGAATTGAGCGTCTGATGCAGACCACGCCACCCGCCTACGAAGGGTAGTTGGAGAAGGCAGAAGCTAAAACTGATGACAGGCCACCCTGACCACATGCTGAGCTACACCAGGCTCAAGCAACACTAGACCCATACCCGCTCCCTTCCCTTCGATACGAAAGCCTAAGTCATTGCCTGTGTTCTAGGCGGACACACTGACCCACCTGTATGTCCTCCTTAGCAGTGTCCCCACACCACAACCGAGTAAGCATCCTCTTCATCCACCTGCTCCCTCCCCTTCCCCTTCTCCTTCCTCCCTCCTGCCCCCAGCTGAGTGTGGACGATCGCATGCCTAGGTTTTGTTCTCTTATAGTAGCTAATTCTATTAACGTGAATCTATATATGCAGGGGCAGATTTATAACCCCCCTGCGCCACCAGTGCATCACTTTTTGTGACGTACTGGAGGAGCATTTCACTTATCCATATTTACAAGGAGAGGAAAAGCCACCCTGCGTGACTTTTCCTCTCCTTGTAAATATGGCCCCTTCACACGCAGCACTTTGCGTGGAAGGGGCGTTCAATGGGTGTTGCTGTGGGTGTTCCCACGCAACACCCATGGAATGAGACACCTTTCCAGATTTACGAGGAATCGTAAATCTGGAAATGCGTGTCAATGCTACACCTCCCCAGGGGAGGCGTAACGAGGCGCAACAAGGAGAAATATTTTCATTTCTCCTCGTTTTTTCCTCTTTCAAAGTGTGCTGCATTCTACAGCACACATTGAAAGAGGAAAATGCCTGTAGTTATTGTTTTTGTGCAGGAAGGTGCCCCTATATATTCAAAAGTCCTCACGTCACAAGAACATCAGGAAAAGCCGCACTCAGGATGAAGGAAACGGTAAGGTTTTTAATGACTATATATATATATATCAAAACAAAATCCCAAGGTTGAACCACGCCGGGTAAAACACGGGCACAGACTCCAATGAAGATGCAGAAATAGATTACTTTATTGCAACATCATGTCCAGATGACGCGTTTCGGCCGCCGGACTGCGGCCTTGATCACATATATATATATATATATATATATATATATATATTACCTACTGGCAGTCGCCAGTAGGTAGTTATAGTTAGGACCTCGTTTCTATTCAAAAAGCATTTTTTCTTTTGCCAATATCTTTGGCGCCGTTTGACGAATCTTCACGAAATTTTCAGCACTCATTTTTAACCCAGGTCAGCTCCTGTCTTAAAAGTTTCGGCATGATTCGTCAAGCGGGGCCAAGAAAAAGGGGGGTCCCAAAACATGTTTTCCCCATGTTAATTTGAATAGGACATTTTAATCAGGTTACAGCCCGAACTGCTGAACCGAATTACACCAAATTTGGCAAAAAGGTAACCCTTAGTTCAGAAAGAGACCTTTTTTTTAAAAGGTGTAAATCCATTCAGTAGTTCCTGAGAAATTCAAGAAATAAAAATATCGATATCTGAGCACCAAGGACGGTTCGCGAACCCTCCCGGGCACGAGCTTCACTCTGATTGGCTGCCAACACTCCAAGTGTTGGCAGCCATCTTGTGACTCGGTAACCAAGTCACAAGAAAAAGGGTGAAAAAAAGATGAAAAACAAGAAAAGGGGGCAGGGTAGAAACACCCTGACTCCCTAGGCCTGCTCAGGGGTTCCCACAGGGACCACCAGGGCCAAAAAAAGCATTTTTAAAAAAAAAAAAAATCGGCAGAATTCATGCTCGGTGCGAGAATCCTGCAGATACATTTTTTTTTAAATGAAGCCCGGGCTCCTGCGCTTCATTTAAATGAGCCCCCGGGTAAGCCAGGTCCCAGGGGCAATGCCAAAATTATATAGCGGGGGCCCGTGGGGGCCCCTGCAGCCCCGGTGACCACCACCTCCCCGGGGCTATGCTAATTATATGGGGGGCGCAAGCAGCCCCCCGCAGCCCCAGGGACCACCACCTACCCGGGGCTTCTTTAATGTGGGGGGGCCCCAGGCCCCCCAAGCCCCGGGGATCGCCACCTCCCTGGGGCTTTATTTGATTATGCGCGGGGGGCATGTGGCCCCCCTGCAGCCCCGGGGACCGCCACCTCCCCGGGGCTTAAATTAATAGAAAATAGGTGTGGGGGGAGCTCCTGCTCCCCCCACACTGCCCCGGGGACCACCACCTCTCTGGGGCTTTACAAATGGAGGGAGGTTGGCTGCGCTTCACCCCTCCTGGAGCCCTTGATGGCCCTGGGGACCGCCATCCCCCAGGGCCTGCTCCTGCAATGTCCTGGGGTGCCCACCCCCAGGACATTGCTGTTTGGTATGGCAGGGCGGGAGCACGGCTCCCGCCCTGTCATGGCAAATTCTGCTTTGGTTTTTGGACGCGAGAGCAGGAAACCTGCTCTCGCTTCCAAAAACCAAAGCAGAATTGCTTTTACACAAGGGGAGCTGCATTTCAGCAGCTCCCCTTGTGCAAAAGCAATGCCGGCCCCCGCAGGAGGCAGGGAGCCGGAGGGACTGCGGGAACATTGGGGTCCCAAACGCAAAGGGCGGGCCCCAGGGGATGGGGTCCCTGGGGCCAGAAGTGGCATAGGGGAGGGTGCCACGCTGTCCCCCTCCCGCAAAATAAAAAAATAAAACGAGGTCAAGCCCCGGGGGATGGGGTCCCCGGGGCCAGAAATGGCCCAGGGAAGGGGGGGCCACACGGCTCCCCTCCTTGCAAGTATAAATAAAAAAAAAAACAAGGCCAGTTCCCGGGGGATGGGGTCTCCGGGGCCAATAGTGGCCCAGGGAAGGGGGCCACGCGGCCCCCTTCCCGTTTGTTTTTTTAAAACAAACCAAAAAAATGCTCAGGCCCTGGGGGATGGGGTCCCCAGGGCCCAAAAATAATTAAGGGAAGGGGGGCCACACAGTCCCCCTTCCAAAAACAAAATTTTAAAAAAGCCGGCATCTTGCCAGAGGCCCCGCCCCCTCCCTGCAGCACTCTGCAAACGCGCCCCCTGGCGCGTTCTAAGTTGGGGAATTAAGTCCCCTTGAATACTGAGGGTCCCTTGGGGCAAACTGGCCCACCAGGTACCTCCAGTAAGCCCCACACAGTGGGATTGCAGAGAGGTGGTCCCAGGCTACACCCCTTTTTACACCACTCTGCAAATGTGCCTCTTGACGCACTGCTGGTGGGGCTATGAGGTCCTCTTGTGCCTGAGGACCTCAGGACACAAGTGGACTTCATCTCCCGAGCAGCAGTGCACCAAGAGGCGCGCTTGCAGAGTGGTATAAAAAGGAGGTGTGGCCCCGGACCACCTCTCTGCAATCCAGCTGTGTGGCGCTTACTGGAGGTACCTGGTGGGCTAGTTGGCCCCCAGGGACCCTCAGTATTCAAGGGGACTTAATCCCCCAACTTAGAACGCGCCAGGAGGCGCGTTTGCAGAGTGGTGGAAAAAGGGCAATCCCACTGTGTGGTGCTTACTGGAGGTAAGAGGTAGGCTGGTTGGCCCCTAAATGACCCCCAGCAGCGAAGGGGACTTCAATCCCCAACCAAGAGCGCGCCAGGGAGCGCGTTTGCAGAGTGGTGGGCAAAGGGGGCATGGCCTGTTATGAAAACTTAGCAATCCTGCTGTGGGGTACTTACTGGAGGTAATAGGAGCGGTAGTTGGCACCCAAGGATGTCCTTGGGGGCCAAGTACCCCGCTTGTTACCTCCAGTAAGTCCCACACAGTGGGATTGCTAAGAAGTCTTCGTAGGACACGCCCCCTTCTAAACCACTCTGCAAACGCGCCTCCTGGCAGACTAAGGTATGGGGGATGAAGTCCACTTTACTCCTGAGGGGGAGAGGAGTTGGCCTAACGGCTAGGGCGGTCAACCTCGAATTTGGGGAACTGGGTTCGAGTATCGGCAATGACCTCCAACCCTCGGTCTAGGTCCACTATCTCCCTCAGCTCCGCTGTGCCGTCTCTTGCCTCCAGACACCGACCTCCTCCTTGGGAGGTTCGAGGCTGCTGCCCGCTCCTGCTGCCCGCTCCAACTGGGACCAGACTGCCTGCAACCACCATAACCTTTCTCAGCCATTTTTTTTTCTTAATTTTTCCTTGTTGTGCCACTGTTATTGTGCCCATCTGTGTCTTGCTCTAATTCCACCACTGTTTTTATTTTCTCTTGCCTGCCTGTTCCTTTCGCCTTTCGCTGCTGCTGCCCCTGCGGCCCCTCCCCCCGGAATTCCCCCCCGGAATTCCCCCGCTCCGCCTCCCAGCCTCTCCTCCCTCCCACCTCCCCTACTTAATGGTGGCCGCGCGCAGCGGGCGCGCCATAGGCGTGCCATAGGCATGCCAAAGACAAGCCCGTCTGCGCCCGTCCGTGACCCGAACGCGGCCGGCGCCAGGAACCCTGGAACTTCCACTACCCATTGCTACGACACCAACGCCCTCCTCGCACTCAACCCTGGAAGACTTAGAGAATGCCAACAAGCCTCGCCGAACACGACCCATGGCCAGTTCTCCTGCCTCCACTGCCGCCAGACTCTCACCGCCACCCCGGCCTCCAACACCGCCGACGCCAGCACCGGCGACACCTTATAATGCATCCTCCTCAATGTACGCTCCGTACACAAACACGCCATGGAAATCTGGAACCTACTCGACTCTCTCTTTCCCGACATCGCCTACTTCACAGAGACCTGGACCAATGATCCTCCGCCCCCCGAAATCAGCACCCCCATCCCAGACGGATACAAGATACAGAGGAAAGACCGCCCCAACCACCCAGGAGGGGGCCTCGCCATCGCCCATAAGAGCATCCTCCACCTCACCACCTCCAGCGAAACCTACCCCGCCACCAAACACCTGCACTTCCAGATCCAGACCACCCCCAAATCCACACTACGAGGAACCCTCATCTACAGACCCCCCGGCACCCGAACACCCTTCACCAGCACCATCACTGACTTCATCGCACCCCACTCCATCGCCTCAACAAACTACATACTCATTGGAGACCTGAACTTCCACCTTGACAACCCCAGCGACCCCAACTCCACTATCCTTCATGACAACCTTGCCAGCATCGGACTTAAACAACTCGTCAACACACCGACCCACAGAGCAGGACACACCCTCGACCCCATCTTCGCGGCAGGAAACAGCGTCCAATTCAGCCACACAGCGCAGCCGCCATGGACCGACCACCGCTGCGTACACACCCAAGGCACCCAAACCAGCCCCACGCCCACCTCGAAGGAACTGGAGCAAGGTTACGATGAGCAACTTTCTCCACCCTCACCCGTGACAACCACACCTGGGCACCCAACGCTAGCAACGCAGCCGGAGAACTCCACACCTGGATCTCCAACTGCGCAGACGAGCTCACCCCGCTACGCAACCCCGACAGACAATGCCCCAGGACAGCTGCCTGGTACACCACCACTCTCCAAGAAGCCAGACGCACCTGCAGACACCTGGAGAAGAACTGGAGAAATACCAAGACAACCGAAAACCACACCACCTACAAGGACGCCATGACAGACTACCACAACCAGATCAGAGCCACCAAGAGGAACTTCATCCACAACAAAATCCTGGCCAACTCCAGCAACTCCAAGGAACTTTTCAGTGTCATTCAAGAATTCACCAACCCACGCAGCGAAGCCACAGACATATACCCATCCCAAGACTTCTGCGACAAGCTTGGAACCTATTTCCACCTCAAGATCAAAAACCTCTACGACAACTTCATCGACCATCCACCAGGCACCACAGATGGCTCCCGCACCCCAGAAACACCAGCCAGCCCACCATCTCCAACTGGACACCGATCACGGCTGAAGACACCACCTCGACCATGAAAAGCATCCACTCGGGGGCCACCACCGACCTCTGCCCCCCTCACAGCTACCACAGAGCCGCGGCCGCCATTGCACCTGAACTACAATGCACCATCAACACCACCTTCAAAACAGGCACCTTCCCAGATGACTGGAAGCGCGCAGAAGTCAGACCCCTGCTCAAGAAGCCCACAGCTGACCCCACCGACCTCAAGAACTATCGGCCCATCTCGCTCTTCCCATTCGCAGCCAAAGTTGCAGAGAAAAGAGTCAGCAGGAAACTGACACGATTCATTGAAGAGAACGCCGTCCTCGACCCGTCCCAATCCGGATTCCGAAGCAACAACAGCACAGAGACCACCCTACTCATCGCCACAGACGAAATCCGCACCCTCCTGGACCAAGGCCACTCCGCAGCCCTCATCCTACTCGACCTATCAGCGGGCTGCGACACCGTCTCCCACCGCACACTAGTCGCCAGACTACATGACGCAGGCATACAAGGAACAGCCCTGGACTGGATCCGATCATTCCTCACCGGAAGAAGCCAAAGGGTCAGACTCCCACCCTTCCTCTCCAACCCCACGAAAATCACTTACGGAGTCCCACAGGGTTCATCACTGAGCCCCACCCTCTTCAACATCTACATGGCCCCCCTCGCAGCCATCGTCAGACAACACGGCCTCAACATCATATCCTATGCCGATGACACCCAGCTCATCCTCTCCCTCACCAAAGACCCCACCACTGCCAAACTTAACTTCCAGAAAGGAATGCAAGACGTCGCAGTCTGGATGACCAACAGCTTCCTGAAGCTCAACGCCGAGAAGACAGAAGTCCTCGTCCTCGGTACCACCCCTTCTGCATGGGACAGCACCTGGTGGCCGACCACCCTTGGAAGCCCACCTACCCCCTCAGACCACGCCAAGAACCTCGGCATTGTACTCGACTCATCACTCACCATGAACCGACAGGTCAACGCCGTCACCTCCAGCTGCTTCAACACCCTCCGCATCCTCCGCAAGACCTTCAAGTGGATCCTCCTGAGTCAAGGAAGACAGTCACCCATGCACTCATCACCAGCAGATGGACTATGGAAACGCACTCTACGCCGGCATCAACAAGTCCCTACTCCGCAAACTCCAGACAATACAGAACACCACCGCCAGACTCGTCCTCGGCATCCCCCGACACAAACACATCAGCCAACACCTACGAAGTCTCCACGGGCTCCCAGTGGAGAAAAGAGTCACTTTCAAAATCCTCACTGGCCGAAACCCCGCGCATCCACAGAGCCAGAGCAGGCGGAAGATTCTTTTCTCACATTGCAGCCAAGACCTGGAACGAGTTACCAGCAGACATCAGACGCGCCCCCTCCCTGAACACCTTCAGGAAGACCCTCAAGACCTGGCTCTTCGGCTAAACAGATCTCACGGGTGAGTAGCGTGTTTACAATTCCCTGATTGATTGATTGATTGACGCTGAACATCCTGTGATTCTGGGCAAATCACTTAATCTCCCTGTGCCTAACAAAAAAAATGAATGTGTCCTCATGTAATGCAACTGGTGCTATGTAAAGCGCTCTGATACCCGAATCGGGTCACGTTTGCGCTATATAAATCTCTGTAAAAAAAAAAATGTGCTCCTGGTACCTCCTGTGGAAGTCCTACGCAGTGGAATTCCAGAGCGCTGGTCGGAGGCCCAGCACCCTTTCTCTACCACTCCCTGCAGCACTCTGCAAACGCGCCCCCTGGAGCGTTCTAAGTTGGGGAATTAAGTCCCCTTGAATACTGAGGGTCCCTGGAGGCCAATTAGCCCACCAGGTACCTCCAGTACGCCTCACACAGTGGGATTGCAGAGAGGTGGTCCCAGGCCACGTCCCTTTTTACACCACTCTGCAAATGTGCCTCTTGACGCACTGCTGGTGGGGCGATGAGGTCCTCTTGTGTCCTGAGGACCTCAGGACACACGTGGACTTCATCTCCCGAGCAGCAGTGCACCAAGAGGCGCATTTGCAGAGTGGTGTAAAAAGGGGGAGTGGCCCCGGACCACCTCTCCGCAATCCAGCTGTGTGGTGCTTACTGGAGGTACCTGGTGGGCTAGTTGGCCCCCTGGGACCCTCAGTATTCAAGGGGACTTAATCCCCCAACTTAGAATGCGCCAGGAGGCGCATTTGCAGAGTGGTGGAGAAAGGGCAATCCCACTGTGTGGGGCTTACTGGAGGTAAGAGGTAGGCTGGTTGGCCCCTAAATGACCCCCAGCAGTGAAGGGGACTTCAATCCCCATCCAAGAGCGCGTTTGCAGAGTGGTGGGCAAAGGGGGCATGGCCTGTTATGAAAACTTAGCAATCCTGCTATGGGGTACTTACTGGAGGTAATAGGAGTGGTTGTTGGCCCCCAAGGATGTCCTTGGTGGCCAAGTACCCCGCTTGTTACCTCCAGTAAGTCCCACACAGTGGAATTGCTAAGAAGTCTTCGGAGGCCACGCCCCCTTCTCCACCACTCTGCAAACGCGCCTCCTGGCAGACTACGGTATGGGGGATGAAGTCCACTTTACTCCTGAGGGGGAGAGGAGTTGGTCTAATGGCTAGGGCGGTCAACCTCGAATCTGGGGAGCTGGGTTCGAGTCTCGGCAATGACCTCCGACCCTCGGTCTAGGTCCACTCTCTCCCCTCAGCTCCGCTGTGCCGTCTCTTGCTTCCAGACCCTGACCTCCTCCTTGGGAGGTTCGAGGCTGCTGCCCGCTCCTGCTGCCCGCTCCAACTGGGACCAGACTGCCTGCAACCACCGTAACGTTTCTCAGCTGTTTTTTTGCTTAATTTTTCCCTGTTGTGCCACTGTTATTGTGCCCATCTGTGTCTTGCTCTAATTCCACCACTGTTTTTATTTTCTCTTGCCTGCCTGTTCCTTTCGCCGCTGCTGCCCCTGCGGCCACTCCCCCCCGGAATTCACCCCCGGAATTCCCCTGCTCCGCCTCCCAGCCTCTCCTCCCTCCCACCTCCCCTACTTAAAGGCGGCCGCGGCGCCTGTGCGCCGAAGGTGCACCAAAGGCAAGCCCGTCTGCGCCCGTCCATGACCCGACCGCGGCCAGCGCCAGGAACCCTGGACCTCCCACTACCCATCGCTACGACACCACCACCCTCCTCGCACTCAACCCTGGAAGACTTAGAGAATGCCAACAGGCCTCGCCGAACATGACCCACGGCCAGTTCTCCTGCCTCCACTGCCGCCAGACACTCACCGCCACCCCAGCCTCCAACACCGCCGACGCCAGCACCGGCGACACCATAAAATACATCCTCCTCAACGTACGCTCCGAACACACAAACACGCCATGGAAATCTGGAACCTACTCGACTCTCTCTTGCCCGACATCGCCTTCTTCACAGAGACCTGGACCAACGCATCTTCCGCCCCCCCGACATCAGAACCGCCATCCCAGAAGGATACAAGATCCAGAGGAAAGACCGCCCCAACCACCCAGGAGGGGGCATCGCCATCGCCCACAAGAGCACCCTCTGCCTCACCACCGCCAGTGAAACCTTCCCCTCCACCGAACACCTGCACCTCCAGATCCAGACCACCCCCAAAGCCACAATCCAAGGAACCCTCATCTACAGACCCCCCGGCCCCCGAACACCCTTCGCCAGCACCATCACTGACTTCATTGCACCCCACTCCATCGCCTCAACAAACTACATACTCATTGGAGACCTGAACTTCCACCTTGACAACCCCAGCGACCCCAACTCCACTATCCTTCATGACAACCTTGCCAGCATCGGACTTAAACAACTCGTCAACACACCGACCCACAGAGCAGGACACACCCTCGACCCCATCTTCGCGGCAGGAAACAGCGTCCAATTCAGCCACACAACGCAGCCGCCATGGACCGACCACCACTGCATACACACCCAAGGCACCCAAACCAGCCCCACACCCACCTCGAAGGAACTGGAGCAAGGGTTACCGACGAGCAACTTAACTCCACCCTCACCCATGACAACCACACCTGGGCACCCGACGCAAACAACGCAGCCGGAGAACTCCACACCTGGATCTCCAACTGCGCAGACGAGCTCACCCCGCTACGCAACCCCGACAGACAACGCCCCAGGAAAGCCGCCTGGTTCACCACTGCTCTCCAAGAAGCCAGACTCACCTGCAGACGCCTGGAGAATAACTGGAGAAACACCAAGGCAACCGAAAACCACACCACCTACAAGGACGCCGTGACGGACCACCACAACCAGATCAGAGCCACCAAGAGGAACTTCATCCACAACAAAATCCTGGCCAACTCCAGCAACTCCAAGGAACTTTTCAGTGTCATTCAAGAATTCAGCAACCCATGCAGCAAAGCCACAGACATCACCCCATCCCAAGACCTCTGCGACAAGCTTGGAACCTATTTCCACCTCAAGATCAAAAACCTCTACGACAACTTCATAGACCATCCACCAGGCGCCACAGATGGCCCCCCACCCCCCATAAACACAGCCAGTCCACCATCTCCAACTGGACACCAATCACGGCCGAAGACACCGCCTCGACCATGAAAAGCATCCACTCGGGGGCCCCCACCGACCTCTGCCCCCCTCACATCTACCACAGAGCCGCGGCCGCCATTGCACCTGAACTACAATGCACCATCAACACCACCTTCAAAACAGGCACCTTCCCAGATGACTGGAAGTGCGCAGAAGTCATACCCCTGCTCAAGAAGCCCACAGCTGACCCCACCGACCTCAAGAACTATCGGCCCATCTCGCTCCTCCCCTTCGCAGCCAAAGTTGCAGAGAAAAGAGTCAACAGGAAACTGACATGATTCATTGAAGAGAACGCCGTCCTCGACCCGTCCCAATACGGATTCTGAAGCAACCACAGCACAGAGACCACCCTACTCGCCGCCACAGATGACATCCGCACCCTCCTGGACCAAGGCCACTCCGCAGCCCTCATCCTACTCGACCTATCAGCGGCCTTAGACACCGTCTCCCACCGCACACTAGTCGCCAGACCACATGACGCAGGCATACAAGGAACAGCCCTGGACTCGATCCGATCATTCCTCACTGGAAGAAGCCAAAGGATCAGACTCCCACCCTTCCTCTCCGACCCCACAAAAATCACCTGCAGAGTCCCACAGGGTTCATCACTGAGCCCCACCCTCTTGAACATCTACATGGCCCCCCTCGCAGCCATCGTCCAACAACACGGCCTCAACATCGTATCCTACGCCGATGACACCCAGCTCATACTCTCCCTCACCAAAGACCCCACCACTGCCAAACTTAACTTCCAGAAAGGAAGACAGAAGTCCTCGGTCCACCCCTTCTGCATGGGACAGCACCTGGTGGCCGACCGATCTTGGAAGCCCACCTACCCCCTCAGACCACGCCAAGAACCTCGGCATCGTACTTGACTCATCACTCACCATGAACTGACAGGTCAACGCCGTCATCTCCAGCTGCTTCTACACCCTCCGCATCCTCCGCAAGACCTTCAAGTGGATCCCCCCTGAGTCAAGGAAGACAGTCACCCATGCACTCATCACCAGCAGACGGACTATGGAAACGCACTCTACGCCGGCATCAACAAATCCCTACTCCGCAAACTCCAGACAATACAGAACATCGCCGCCAGACTCGTCCTCGGCATCCCCCGACACGAACACATCAGCCAACACCTACGAAGTCTCCACTGGCTCCCAGTGGAGAAAAGAGTCACTTTCAAAATCCTCACTCACGCCTACAAATGCCTACACAACAACGGACCCAAATACCTCAATGACAGAATAAACTTCCACGTACCCAAAAGAAACCTCCGGTCTTCCAACCTCGCACTGGCTGAAACCCCGTGCATCCAAAGAGCCAGAGCAGGCAGAAGATCCTTCTCTCACATTGCAACCAAGACCTGGAGCGAGTTACTGGCAGACATCAGATGCGCCCCCTCCCTGAACACCTTCAGGAAGACCCTCAAGACCTGGCCCTTCGGCTAAACAGATCTCACGGGTGAGTAGCGTGCTTACAATTCCCTGATTTATTGATTGATTGATTGACGCTGAACATCCTGTGATTCTGGGCAAATCACTTAATCTCCCCGTGCCTAACAAAAAAAATGAATGTGTCCTCATGTAATGCAACTAGTGCTATGTAAAGCGCTCTGATACCCGAATCGGGTCAAGTTTGTGCTATATAAAACTCTGTAAAAAAAAAAAAAGTGCTCCTGGTACCTCCTGTAAGTCCTACGCAGCGGAATTCCAGAGCGCTGGTCGGAGGCCCAGCACTGTTTCTCTACCACTCTGCAAACGTGACTACTACTTAAAGGAGTATCTTTCTGCACCTCTGACTTAGAGGTAGTTTTAATCCCCCTGCCCTATTATGTACTAGGGCCTTACAGAGGAGGTTATGCCAATCACTGGGGTACCCCAGTGCATAGTGTTCCCTAGTATATGTAGGTGTTTTTACTGTATTCTAAGTGTCTTTTAGCATAGCACTGGCTCTAGGCCTGGTTAGGCAGAGTCAGTTACCACCAGTACCAGTCAGTAAAATGTTGGAGGCACAGGATGACTTTGAAACAAGGCCTCTTTCTGCACCTTTGTTGGTTCATTCTGCATATCTCATACTTCTTTCTGCACTTTTCTTCGTCTTTCTGGACTTCTGCTGGCTCTTTCTGCATTTCTCTTGCTTCATTCTGCGCGTTTCTTCCTCTTTCTTCACATGTCCTACCTCTGTAAGCATAGTTAGAAATGAGCATTTAAAAAACCTTTGAAATTCACTGAAAAAACCATAGGTTTCAGGGACGTTATAGTTTGAAATTAGCATTTAAAAAAACCATAAAAATTCACTGAAAAAACCATAGGTTTCAGGGGCGTTATAGTTAGTTGGACATTTCACTCGTACAAAACCAGAGAAATTCGGCCGTTATAGTTAGTTGAGCTAACTATAACTCGCGCCCCCGCAATGCACTGTTGATGACGTCACATATTACATCATTCATGACATGGTCAGTGACATCACTGATGACATCACAAATGACATCACTGATGACATCATCCTCGTGATAATCTGATGCACCTCCTCACACCCTAATATAACCTTTGATACAACCACTCTAAAATACAGACTACCATTTTCGAAACCATAGACTCACTGTTAGAAGGTGGTTCTGACCATCTGAGCCGCCCAGATTTTTCGCTTTTTGAACACCTATTTGTTGAGCTTTTACTGTGGGAGAGCCTCATAAGTTGGGACTCCCCCACAGTGAACTCATGATGAAAGGGACTGCAGGTGTATTTTACCGCTGTCCCTCTGGCGCGAGTAGGCCGCTGCGCTGTAGCCAGAGTAAGGGACACTGGGCTGGTTACATGCAAGCACGTGTGTACATGCGTGTGCACAAGTGTAAGGGCTGCGGCAGGACTTATGCAGAACTGGGTGGTGACATGGAATAGGCTGTCTACAATGGGAAGAAACACTTGAGGGAAAGTCAGTGTGCTTTACGGTTTTTATTCCATTATTCTCCTATGAGGGGGGAGCACATGGGCTAGTTTTACTTTCCTAGGGCCTACAAATTCCAGACACACACTAAAGTCCACTGTAACTGATGTGAGAAGAAGTATTCTGCAGAGTCCAAATGAAATGAAAATGAAATGAAATGAAAATTGGTATTTGTAAAGCGCTAACTGCCACTCCTAAAGGAGCATTCTAGTGCTGGTATGGAGGTGAGCGGCTGCTCAGAAATTCTTAGATGAGAGAGAGGCAAAGTTCATCTGGGGCTCCGAAAATCGAAGTCTTTAGTTCTTTCCTATATTGTGTTTCAGATTTATGCGTTCTCAGATGCGGTGGCAGTAGGTTCCAGGCTCTGGTGCCTAATGCTGTTATTGTTTTTCCTCCCCTAGTTTTGCATCTGAAACTGGGAGGTTTGAGTAGGTTGGCTGATGATGACCTGAGGGTTCTGGTTGTACTGTAGGGGGTGAATCTTGATGCAAGGTATTGTGGCCCCAGTTTGAGTGAGGCTCTGAAGGTGATAAGGAGAATCTTGAAGAGTATTCTCTTGTGTAGTGGGAGCCAATGAAGGGTTTTCAGAGCTGTAGAAGCGGAGGACCTTCGTGGAAGTTTTAAAACCAGCCGCGCTGCTGAATGTTGGACTACTTGGAGTCTTTTTAATGTTTGTTTGTTGGCTCCTGCCAAAAGACTGTTGCAGTAGTCTAGCCGCGCCAGTATCAAGGCGACCGCTACTGATTTCCTTGCCATGAGTGGGAGTAGATCGAAGAATTTTTTCAAAGATTTTATAAGGCTGAAACAGGTCCCTGCAACCTTCAATGCATGTGGTTTGAAACTGAGGGCAGAGTCAAACTGCACTCCTATGTTTCTTGCCACCGTTACCATATCAGGTGGGGGTGACGTACCCTCTGGCCACCACTCATCTGGCGAGAAAGAGACTTCTTTACCTATTGGTAAGATCTCCGTTTTTTCGGTGTTGCACTTGAGGTGGTTATCCTTCATCCACTGGAGGACCTTGGAGAAGTATCTTTTAAAGTTGAGTTCAGCCTCCTTAGAGTTTTGATCTAGAGATAGGATCATTTGGGTATTGTCTGCGTAGGACGTAACTTCGATCCCAAATGATGTTATTAGTGAGATGAGTGGAGTCATGTAGACATTAAATAACAGAGGGCTTAATGAAGAGCCCTGTGGTACTCCTGTTGTTATGGTGCGTTCCACCGACAAGAAGGTTCCGAGGGACACAGCTTGCCTGCGCATGGAAAGAAAGGATTTTAGCCATTCCAAGGCAGTGTGTGAGATACCGCATGATTTGAGCCTGGAAAGGAGGATGCTGTGTGATATGGTATCAAATGCGGCCGATAGGTCGAGTAGGATCAGCACTGCCTTCCTACCTCTGTCAGCAATCATTTTAAGAGAGTCCGTGATTTCCAGGAGTGCAAAGCCATATCTGTACTGCTTTTGGGTCATCCAGAAATGTCATATTTCTCTGAGTCAGCTCATAACCAGGGCCTGGCTGGGGCTGACCCGGCCAGGCTGAATTAATGACCTTCCTCTCCAAGCTGTAGCCTCAGAGGTCCAGCCTTGCACAACAAGCATTCCAAGGGCGAGGGCCTCCACTCCAAGAAGAGAAGATGGGTGGAGCTACAGGTTCATCCATCAGCAGCTGTCACCTGGTGCCAGGCACCAAGCTGCTCTGGAGAGAAGGCAGCGAGGTGGGAAGGGGCTCTCAGATATCATGTGGCATGAGACCCCTGGACGACGCCATTTTGAACAAACCCAGAGGCCTGGGCAGGAAGGAGGGAGCAGGGGCAGAGAGGTGAGGTGTCGCTGCCTGATAGGGCAAGAGGAGACTTCCTGCCAGCCCCCTCCAAATTCTTTTAAAAGGTCTTGCACAGTAAGAGAAGCTCTCTCAGGGGTGTGGTCTGCTGAGGCAGAGGGTGCTGGAGCCTGGCGCCATGGGCAGTTGGAAGGAGGAACCCCCTGACTGTCCCAGGATCCTGAATAGCGCCAGGAGAGGAGTCCAGGACCAGTGAGCAGAAGCCTGGGCCTCTGTGCAAGGAGAAGAGAGGCCCAGGAGGAGAGCCAGGTGAAAGGCTGGCACAGGGAGCCAGTGAAGACAGTTCCCTGCTGCATGCACCCTCTTTGAGACAAGGAGGGCGAAGAAGAGTGCTCCCCGTGGCTGGGGAGTGCCACTAGGAGCAAGAAGAGGCCAGAATTATGAAGATCAGACCCCTGGGGGCTGAGATATGCCCCCCAGAAGGTAGGCGACCTTTGACCTCTGGCCAACCAACGACGAAGAGCGTGGGGCTCTGCCGCCAGTCTCAAAAATGCCCCCGGGGTGGGTCAGATCCCCGGGGCTGCCCCCAGAAGAAGTGAAGCCAGGGTGTGCCATCACGCACCCCGTGAAGGTGCCCCTGCGGGGTGCCAGGAGCCCACCCTGGCGCCCGCTGAAAATGAAACCGGGGAGTGCCATCGCGCTCCCCGTGAAGATCCGGGGAGAGGCCCAGGATCCCAACTCTGGGCCCAGTGTGAGGAAGAGGAGGCGGGGAGCGCCGTTGCGCCCCCCATGAAGAAGACTCTGGGGCATGGGATCCCAACTCCGGGCCCCGCCGAAGTCGGGAAGCGCCATCGCGCTCCCCGTGAAAATTGCCCAGTGGGGCCCGGGACCCCATCTCCGGGCCCTGAAGCGAGTGAAGCCAGGGAGCGCCGTCGCGCTCCCCATGAAGGTCAGTGAAGCCGGGGGCCAGGAGCCCACCCTCGTCCCCGACGGAGAAGCTAAGTCAGGGAGCGCCGTTGCGCTCCCAGTGAAAATGGCCCAGGGGCCCGGGACCCCATCCCCGGGCCCCAAAGAGACGAGGAGGACAGGGGAGTGCTGCCACACTCCCCCACGGCAAGAGGAAGGCGGGGGGAGTGCCGTCGCACTCCCCCAAGGTCCAGCAGGTGCAGCACGTCCTCCGTGTCTGCCGGGCAGACCCGAACTGCGGTGCCGGCTCCCGCGGCAGCACACGAGGGTGCTGGCCTGGCAGGGAGCCGGCGGGACAGCCGGGGGTGGGCTCCCCAGGCTTCCCTCCAACAGAAAGGCTACGCGGGGTTTCCGGGTGGGACCGGGACCCCGCAGAAGAAAGGAGGCAGGGAAGCAGCAAGAGCAGCCAGGGGTGGGCTCCCTGAGCTGCTGATTCCCTTACCTGGGGGTCCGGGTGGGACCGCGCCCCCCAACGAGGCAAGAACGCGGCAGAAGACCGCCAGCACCACCAGTGCGGCTCTCCCTGGTACAGCGGGAGAGCCGCTCATCTGATATTCACGGGGCTGGAGGAGAAGCGCCCCATAATGCCTTGCAGGCCCGGACCGGCCTGCAAGTGAAAGCAGTGTTTCCTCTGTTTGTGGTGGCCCCAGGAGAATGGGGTCCCCACCCAGCGAGTGCCAAAGTGCCAGGGGAGCTGCAGGAGAAACACAGTCTCCCCCAGCACAAATAGGAAAAGTCCCTCCCTAAGTCTCTGGGGAGAAATAACCCCTCAAGGGCTCAGCCAGCAGTTATCAACATCCTGAAGCTGGAACTTCTGTTCTGCAGCTGGGGGTGTGTTAGGGACTGCTGTAATGTATGGAAGGCTGTGCTGGGGGATGTCCGGAGTAGGGCATCCCCTGGAGGCAAAGAGGTGCAACTGCATGAGAAGTGCCTTTGCTAATGTTATTTCTATGGAGGGACTGTAAGTCACATGTGTAATGTGAAGTCATAACGCAAATGGGGTTATGTTGCTGGACATTCCTGCTAGGGTGTCTGGATGTATTTGCGTAATCCTGTGATTTTACCTCTGAGGCCTTTTAGAGGCTGTGATTGCAATGCATTCAAATTGTTATCCTCTATGATAAGTACCTCATTTAAAGTGATGCCCAAACATGTATTCTTGCTGCTGCGTTAGGTGAAGAACAACCCAGACTGATAGCCCCGAAGATGTAGAGGTGCATACTGTATGGACAATATGAGATGCTCAGTCAGAGTTATGTGTCACCAGGGCAGGTGTACCTATTTTTAATGCTTGTTGAGATAATGGGGTGGGTCGCCACTGGGATGGTGCCAGTGTGCAGGGTCCTCGCCCCAGGTTATGTTCAACTAACTGCATTAGGGGACAAGATGATGTGCATACATGGGAGTGGTGGTACTAGATCCCACCCCCCTTTGGGAGGGGTGGAGATGTTATGCAATGTCACAAAGTAATTCCAACAGCTTATGTATATTTGTAAATTGGTGCATAGTATTAAGTAGTGTGTGTGTATAATAAATGTACTCTTACTTTTATAAAGCAAAGTACAGACTGGACAATCAATTATTGAGTGTTATTTCTACGCACCTGTAATGGCGATTACTAGCCCACACCACCTTCCTTGAGTAAGCCTTAGACTGCTCTGCAACGCTACCCTCTGAGAGCCAAGCGCTACACTAGGGTGTTTGGTTCCCAGTGAAGGACAAATGTGACATGTTATTTGTGCAGGCCTCACAGATACTGCCCCGTTTTCCAACTCTCACCAATACCAGTTACTACATACCCACTCACTGATTCCTAGGTCTACACACGCGTCCACTCATTCACCCATACAGTCACTCATACATGCAGTCACTCATCAATACAGCACTATCATTTGCACTCATACACCTATACAGACACTCACACATCGCCACTCATCCATAGAGTTACTCACACACCTAGTCAATCATGCAAAGAATCATTCACACTCCCATTTACTACCCTATACAGTTATACACACACCACCTCACTTATTCATACAGATACTAACAAATACTTACTCTCTTATACAATCACTGACACAAGCACACACTCATCCATACAGCCACTCTCACAATCACTCACTCTCACATATAGTCATTTATATACTCCAACACTCACATATACTGCCTTTCACATATGTAGTTACTCACACATGTACCACTGAGACATCCATTCACTCACCAACACACCCATACCCACACTCACCCACCCATACAGCCCTTCACAGATGCGCTCTTGAACCCATACACCCAGTGAATTACACACTCACACACCTATGCACAGAGTCACACCCCCCCACCCACCCACACAGACACTCAGGCACCCATACAGATACTCAGACAACCAATCAATAACCCATATAGACACTCATGTAGCTACTCACAAACCCATGCAGCCACTTCCACACAAACTGATAGACTGATACAGACATTTACACAGTTTACTCACTAACCCATGCATTCAGTAAGACACATTTAATCACTCACTTATACAGTCAGTCACGCACCTACTAAATCATCCATTCAGACACTCATACAACCACTCATACTTCAATACACCTTGGCGTATATATATAAAACATATTTAAACTTTACAGAAACACAGAGTCACTGGATGATGTCATCAGGGATGTCATCAGTGATGTCATTTGAGATGTCATCAGTGATGTCATCGGTGATGTCACTGACCATGTCATGAATGATGTAATATGTGACGTCATCAGCAGTGCATTGCAGGGGCGCGAGTTATAGTTAGCTCAACTAACTATAACGGCCGAATTTCTCTGGTTTTGTAGTAGTGAAATGTCCAACTAACTATAACGTCCCTGAAATATATATATACATATATATCTTAATGCCAATACTGCATTAGAAGGCATTCAAAACTAATACTGCTTATTGCAATAATGAAAAGTCTTGTGACATTTGGAAAATACGATGTTACTTTGAGACTACAGCCCCTTTTTAGTTTATAATAAATTCACCATACAAATACTGATTTCTAATAAAGTAGAAATGTAATCAACAGCCATTCCTATCACTTGAAGTTATATATAAAAGCAGGATTATTGATCTGATCACATTGTAAATGTGTGTATATCATTACGGTCTGTCTTACACATTTTATAGCAAAAGGAAGAATTGCGCACAGTCATTTGCAAGCAATAATAGTGCGTATGTCTTTGAATTTCGCCCTTGAGTTTAATAAAGAGCACAGTGTGTAAATCTAAAGCAGATTGTGAAGTTCTTAATAAAAAATGCATTAAACGGGTTGCAACAAAGCTCACTCTGTCTTAGAATGTACTGAGCCAAATGAGATTTCTGAGATATTTAAGAATATTGTCTAAGGAAGAACGGATGCTGCTGATACTTCGTCTTGTCCTACGAATATAACCACTGTACTATTTAATAACCCGATCTCTGATGCAAACACTAGACATTACATAGAAGAAAAAACAAACTGTGCTGAATACAGCATTTGCACAGATTTACAAAAAAATGTTTAGGTTTAGGTGATGTTTGCAGGATTATAAAAAACATTTTCTAAATATATCCTTAGATACATAAACTATTTCTTTTCCCTGATAATTTGTTTAAGTCTAGAATCAAACAAGACCTTTTGGTTTTACTAAAGTAACATACAAAATATTCTTCCATAAGGGGAGTTTAAGAAGCCCTCTTCACCCATTTGTCTATTGCTGTGTCATTCACATTTTTCTTCCACACGCTACAGCATACAGCAAGGGGCAGGGTATCAGCCCACTTTAATTATTACTTAACTTTACTATGTCACTATAAGTAATGGCATTCTGTTCTTTTACAAAGAACACATTCGTACACACAGTAGTTTCAATCAACGCAAGGGACTACTACTGCAATCTGTGCTTTTAGAGACCAAAACGTTTATTAGCTTTTAGCTAGTTTTGACCTTTTCTGGATTGTCGACAGTCCAGCAAACCGCCAACAATTACCTTTTACAAAAACCATGAGAAAACAAGCAAAGCATTGTCCAGACCTATTAGATTTGCCAATGCTTGTTTATATTGGCAATGGCTTTTTGAAATACCTACATTGTATTAGTTAATGTACTAGTAAAACAACACTCTGAAGGTTACTTACACATGATACTTATCACCATGATACAAAGACACCTGAGACAAATGGCCTTACATAAGTGTATAAATGTATTCATTTATTTACGAAACGAGCACTGTCTCTTTTCTTTACTTCAGTGTTTATTTTGGCTAAAATCTGAGCGCGGAGTGAAATGGGGAATTAGAGTCCAATTGGGGAAGAAAAGAAAGATCCGGGTCAGAGCCGTTCTAAGTCCTTTCCAAGAAGTAACATCATTTTACTCTGTTTGGAAGCGTTGTATCCATGAGATCAACATGTTGAATACATGGACGTCCAAATATTTTAATTTTCATGTGTCTGGTTTGAAGATGCAGTGCGAGATTAGGTTTGCCATCGTTAATGAAGTTGCCAGAATGTTAGTTTTTAAGACATGGTGTCACACAATCTTTCTTTCTGTTTCTTTAAAATATCCTTTTTTTTCATTCTTTCTTTTCAGTAACAGTTTGTGATGTCACTGATCCCCGGAGTCCCTTGTCCAGCAAGTTGATACAGCTCAGACATCCTTTTTGTGAATGCCGATGCTGGTATGTCTAGTACTTGGACTCTGTTTTGGATCAAAAATATTTAACGCCTGGGCTTTACATCTTACTATTGTCAAGTCAGAAGAGTAGCACACAGTGCCCCTTGAAAACAGGTCATAACCTGAGGCTACTGTGCTGCCACTAAAAAAACTGGAAATTACCTGCAAACCACGTAGTTGAATCCTGCTTTTGTCTCTGGCCTTCACTCACCTCTTTCAATAACCCACCTGTTTTGACTTGCTGTGCATTGTTTCATGGAGTGTTTAGTGATCCACTGCCAATCTTATGGTGACCCAAAATCTGGAACAACGTTCTCGTAGTCATCAGGACTAGCTAATCGTGCACCAAATCAGGAAAGAGTTGAAGATGTACCTCTTCAAACAGCACTACATCATAATACAGTAAACGTCCACAAACCAGCTTTCTCTCAAATCACCTGTTGTCTGTATCCTTTATATTTGACCGTGTGCACAATTCCGCAGCAGTTGACCAGGCTTCCACCTCTTTAAAGAACACCGCATAATAATGTGACAACCATCCACAACCCAGCTATCTTTCGAATCACTTGTTAACTGTATCCTTGTCGTTTACCCTGTAGAGTGTTCCTCTGCCAGACTTGCACAGTGTACACTATGCAACAGTCACAGATACATATTCTTCTGCTAGACGTGTATGAGACAAGCCCTGGCAGATGTAACACCTGGATTCTCCTACATCAACTGTGACTAGATTGACTGTGCAATTTTGAATTTGCCTATGCGACTGGAGACTACAGATGCCTCTACCTTCAGTAATGCCTGTGTTATTCAGGTAGAGAGCACCACAGGTTCAGCAATCCATCTCTAAGACCTATCCAGGAGAATTTGTGTTGTTCCAGACAATTTAGATATGCAGCATGGTGCTGTAGAAAGCATGCACACGTGTGCTTCATCAAGCAGTCTTTTCACATGCTAAAACGTTTTCAGTGGCTAACATCTTATCTTCAGTAGCTTGGCCTGAGAGACAAGTTAACCCTCTGAGAAAGTACATGCAGTCGTTTTGGATAACAAACTGAGGGGCATATGTACAAGAATTGGCAATAACTACCGCTAACACTAGTTAGAGGCAGTTTTTTATCGCCGTGTACCGCAGAAAACTATCGCCGTGTTAGCGGCGTATTTACAACACGCTGCTAAATGGCGATAGTTTCCCTTACCAGGTGTTAAGAACAGCGGCACGGCGATAAAAATCCTGACGCTAACATGGAAAAAGTGGCGATCTGCCAATTAGCGGCCAGAAATTGCACGCTAATTAGCGTGAGGCCACTTTTTTTCACGTTAGGCCGGAAAAACCACTATAAAACGCCCGCTTTGTAGCCCAACCAAAAAAATACCAAAAGAAAAAAAAAGAAGAACCATGGAGGAAGCTGGACCCAGTACCGAAGCAAACAACAACCCCCTAAACACCCAGGAGGACCAGGCAGATACCCAGGGGAAGGGCAAGGAGAAGAGGAAGAGGCAGACCCGGTTCAGTCAGCAGGAAAACCAGGTCCTGATTGCGAAGGTGACAGAAAAACAACAACAGCTTTTTGCCAGCTCCACAGTGTCATTGGGAACAAAAAATGCAATATGGCAGTCCATCGCAGCCAAGGTGAATGCTGTCGGAGAGGTGAGGAGGACAGTGGATGACTGCAAGAAGCGCTGGCATGATGCTAAGCGCAAGACCAAGGCGAAACTTGCAGCCAATCTCAAAGCAGCAATGCAGACTGGAGGTGGGAGTCCAGCGCCACAGGATAGCTGAATGCGTTGGAGGAACAGGTGTCCACTGTCATCAGCGAGGAGACGGTGGTTGGAATTCCGGGACAGGATACTGCTGAACATGCCCAGACACATCAGCAACAGGGTGAGTAACAACAAGGGACTGGGGGGACGGGGGTGGATGGGCCCAATGGCACTCATGCCCAATTAAATATCTCTCAGTGCACACCCAAAATGAATGTGGATCATGTCCCAGATACCCTTGTCCCTGGTGGCATAGACACATATCACCCTACTCAACCAATACATTGCAAGACACATTTTGGTGGGCTCACAGACTTGGATATGTGCACAGAAAAGTAACCCAAATATAGTACAAGTTTCACATCAGACCACAAAATAAGGGCAACATGAAATAGCAAAGGGGCACATTGACTGGAGATACGGCAGGGTGTCAAAATGGCCCCCTTGCCTCAACATCACGCATATGCATGAGTCGTGTGCAAGAATGTGCATGTGCATCAAGGGGGACCTTACTGCACATACACAATCTTGCACACAACTCAGACACACAGGCACAATGGTGCATGTGTGCTGACATTGGTGGTGGCATGCCTACTTATGCACATGATCAGTCACATTCACAGTGCATCCTCATTTTGGCATCAGAGAGATGCGGCCTTGTGCAGACGAATTGTATATGCATGGTGTTGAGGCAAGGGGGACATTTTGACATCCTAACGCATCTCCAGTCAATGTGCCCCCTTGCTTGTTAATGAGATGCAGTACTGTGTACACCAAGTGAGAAAGCATCTAGTGAGTCTGCATACCATAAACACATGCATTGTCACAACAAAGTGATCATGTAGCCATCTGTCTAAAAGGTGCATATGCCACAATGCACACATTCAGCAGACTTGAGTCCAAATGTGATGTCATACTATGAGCAGGGGGGATATGCCTACAACACCACAGTGCATGGACTATGCATATAAGGAATGTTTCACCCAAATATGTACTACATGACTTGTCTTTGTGCCATACTCACAGAACTACAATATCCCTGTAAAGAAGTATGACAACCTAAGTATGACAACAAGCAAGAATAGCAAAGTAGCACCAAATAATGACAAGTAGCTAAATGGCACCATCACCCCGTAGGTCAAAATTCACTCCTCCACACTCAAGTGTACACATGTGCCATACAGAAAACAGCATTCCACATCATTCCTGGTGTGAGTTGCCCATTACACCATGATGTGCATGTAAACCTGTCTGTTTGGTAAGGCTACTGTGTCAGTGAAGAAATATGCAGTCATGTCTGTTATCATCCACACGCAAACCCCGGCATTCAATAATCTGAACCAGGACAGCATGTATCTTCCATGTGACCATCTGTGTGGCAAATACACAAACACACATCAGCCTACCATTTGCATCTGATGGGAGGAGGGGGGGTGATAGTGCCTGAGCACCACTAATACGCCTTTGGAAATCCACATCCATCAAATCTAGGCCCACTTACACACCACACGTGGGGCCAACGTTGAGGGTAATGGGTGTTGTCACTGTCTGTTCAGCGTGCAACAACAATAGAAACTCACGCTGCACCATACTCACAACGGGTAAGCCAACAGGAGGGTAGTAAGCAATGCATGCAAGGAAAAACATGACTGACGACATGCACACAAGAGAAATCACAAGAGCCAAAGCTACCTGGATGTACATGTGGACTGCATTGTGCAGCACACATAGAAACAGCAATTAGCCCATCATTGCGAATCTGCCTAAAAGGGTCCCTCCTCACACATAACCATTCTCGCACCAAACCCATGCACATGTGCACTACCCAGCAAAGCTGCCTGTCTGTGAGCCACACTGACAAGGCAAGTGACAGTGCAGGATGAATTGCATGCCTGCACCCTAAACATTTTTACATAGTGCAGGCCACGGTCACTGAAGTGGCTGAGTGTGGAGTTCATTCTTAAAGGAGCAGGTCAAACTCTGACACTTCCTCGTGTACATACAACCCCTGATGTAAAGAAGACATCTTCTGCCAAACAATGCACAAGTGTCCCTACTCTGACCAAGACCCATATTTACTCCAGCTTGCAACATCTCATCATTGTAAATGCACATAAGTGAACGGCTCACTGGCTGAAAGGGATAAGGGGCAGTAAAACCAAAGCTGCAGGGGTGACTCTCCCACAATGCAGCGCACAGACATATAAATCTGAGCTAATCAACATTGACTACAATGTGGTACAAACTGCATCACTTTCACTACTGAACAGAGGTCACAACTGGTGCCGCTTGTGTATAGAAATTGGCCATTCACATTTGGCATAGCTGTAAACTGTGAGATGATAATGTACAACTACAACGTCACATCTGTGATGTTGTACGAAGAATCACTATTCGGCATCTAATAGGCATCTCCTCCTAAACAGTCAGAATGGGCATTGTCATGCAGTCTACTTGTAAACTCATCCAATGCATGATCATACTTGAAACACACATTTTACTGCATCTCACCCTTACATTGCAGAGGGAGAAACATCACCTCGTGTACAGCAGCCTGTCCCACTCTTCACTGATGAAGATGAGGAATTTGCCACCATCAACCATGACACCCTCCAACAGCTGCTAGACTCATTTAGCACACTATCTCCGGAAACAGGGCCATCCAGCTGCGTCGTGGAAACTCCACCCCATGCACAAACCACCCACCAACAAGCACCTACCACCACAACTGTCTCCCAGGACCTTGAGGACCCACTTCTGGCATTTCAACGCCGTGCGGTAGAGGTCCAGCAGGAGATGGCAGATCAGGTGCGGATGGGGTTTGACAGCCTGGCGGCCAAACTCGATGCTGTACATGGGTGTCTGAGTCCCATTCGGGACCACCTACAGAACATCACAGACACCCACAGTCCGCTCCATGCTCTCCGACATTCCATGGCTGACATCGCTGGAGTCATGACTCAGAGACAAGAACAACTGTCCTGTCAGAGTGGCTCCACTGATGTCAGCTAGGCCTGGGCAGTGAACTTCGCTCCGTTCGCGGAGTTTGCAGAGTTTTCTGCACTCCGCACTCCGCGGAGCTCGCGGAGTGCAGAAAACTCCGCTTCGCGATGTGCAGCAGGGTTTTTCCCTGCTCGCGATCGCGAACGGTAAGTTCGCGACCGTGAACGGTAAGTTTGCGAGCGCGAGCTGCCGCTCTGGTAGAATTTCTACCTGAGCGGCAGGAATACCAGCACAAACTTCAGTTCGCACTGCACTCCGCCACTCGCGGAACTTCGCAGAGTTTTTTTGTAACTTCGCGGAGTTCCGCGTAGCAAAACTCCGTGAACTACGCCCAGGCCTAATGTCAGCCAGGAGTTGGCCCCCATGCGAATGATAATGGAGAACATGGAGCAGATGCAAGCGGAACAAATGGCTGCCACGGCTGCACACCAACGAGACATAGTTGGAATCTTCCATGCCCTGCAGCTGATCATCACTGCATTGCTGCATCAAGGTTTGGCACAGATGAATGCTGCTGCTGCTTCTACAGCCACATCTCCGCCCCCTGATGTGTCAGTGCCTCACAGTGCTGCAGCCAATCTACCACCACGCACATGTGAGGCACATGACACATCAGAGGACGAAGATGTGGATGAATCTGCATTATTGCGAAGAAGAAAGCGGTAGCATCCATCTGTGCCAAATGGACTCTTTTGCCTTGGATCAGTGCTTAGCATCATGCCCCGGAACATCAGCTTCCACTGTCCCCAGATTCACTCTTCGACACTCACCTTGGACCTCAGCATGGACTGCCATGATTTGTGTTGTTCCCAATGACACTGCAATCAGCCTGCTGACTGAACTCAACCTCTTCCTCTGGACATGTCACCCCTGAAGTACTCTGTCAGGCCCGCCACTGGGCATCTCTGGAATGTGGGGCTTGTTTGAGCCATGTACTGGCCCAGTCTCCAATAGAGACAATGCGCATTAAATGAAAAATATTTAAGTTACACAGGTGTGTGTTGTCTATGACCATTCAAGTATAGAAGTCTGTAAAAATGTTGGGCCAGTGTATCCATCAAAACGTACACCAAGGGACATATGAGAAATGTCCATGTTTAACTGTGTCCCAGATAGGCAGTGAGATGACTGGGTATGTGTGAACTAGCCGTGCCCTCATTGCTCAAATACAACATTCTAGCAAGATCCCAACTTAGCCCTACGTACATGATGGAAATAGGCATGTGTGCAAATATGTCCAAATCAGTCGCATGCCACAAGTAGTGTCTCCCTTTACCATTGCTACAAAGTCTCACCTGGTAGATCTACTCACACTCTACGGGGTGGACAAAGCTTGTTGTGATGGGGCTTTGCATGTCACATTCCAAGATGGAGCACACCATATTCACATAGATGAAGAATGGTTAGGGCATATGTCTACCAGCCGCTATTGGAACCACAATGTCTGCTTCAGTGAAGTGGTGTTGGCAATAGGTACTTATCCCAAAGTGCAAGTCCTCAGTCCTGTGGCCTAACAATGCCTTATAAATAAGGAACCCTCTCATGCTGTGACCACTGTGAGCGTATAGGGCAATGTGTCTAGGGATGTGCAGTGCACTGCAATTAGCATGTAGTCAGATGCTGTACCACCATTTCAAGGGTGGCTTCACTATGAGCCAATGCCAAAAGTAGCAGCTGGGAGAAGTGGCTATGACACTGGCACTACAGGGAGCAATGCTACATTTCCCCTCCTGTGTGCAGCAGAACTGTTGGCCCGATTCACAAAAGTAATCTGCGACAAAATCCTAACTTGACGACTTTCGGTATTCACAAAAGGCATTTAGGAATAGTAAAGTTAGGATTCCTAACTTTACTAACCCTAAATGTCTTTTGTGAATACCGAAAGTCGTCAAGTTAGGATTTTGTCGCAGATCACTTTTGTGAATCAGGCCCATTGTTCTGCCATATGCCGTGCACATTTGATCGGCAAAATGACAACATTCTGCACGGGCAGGAGGTGGAGCCTCCATGCACAGGAACATCCAACTCAAATGATGCTGACACACTTGCACTACGCAGCAAGTGTGCCGATGTCTGGGCATGGTAGATGGACTCTGCGCCAGGCTCATGTGATATGCAGGGGGTGGACGGAATCTGTGGTACCCGGCGCATACATCCATCTTCATGATGGATAAGAGTTGCAATGTCAATATCTGCTCAAGCCCATGTCCCTACGTTGTGTTGTAAATGGGCAACAATGTGCTGACCAACTCCGTGAGTCACACTTAAGATGTTAAATTTAACAAAAGAGTGTCCCTAGACTAGGCCGTAACTCCTACTTTCCACCATGTTATCCATGCAAGTTTACTGTGCTCATAACTAAAGTATCCTGACACTATCCGTCCAGCTAAGTGACATGTCATGACCACACGTACACATTCAAAGGATTGTCCTGTGATAGAATAAGTTGCATACAAGGTAAAAAGCAACACTCCACCAAATCACCCCTGACATAAGTGCAACCAGAATTCTAAAGTAGTAACCATTTATTATGAAAGTACAAAATAAACTACCCTAAACTAACACTAATCACTACTACAACTAACCTAATCTAAACTTACTGGAACAAAGTGAATGATAACCTAAACTATCTACCATAACTAATCCTAAACACGCAACAACATATCTACGACATCAACCCCCCTCCCACCCTGAAAGCACATCATGAGACTGGACAAAGACATCTAAGCTATACATAAAACTAACTACACAGTTATCCTACACAAATATATGTTTTTGGGGGTTTTATTTTTTATATAACAACAAAGACATCAACCCCCCAACCAAAGGAAAAGGAGACTTATCCCCAAATACTATAGAAGAATAAATATCTAAAACTAGCTTAAAATCTAACACTAAGTATACCTACACAACAACTACACTACCTAACACTTTAAATACTTACCTAACACTAACTAAGAACAAGAAATAACATTGGGGGAAGGGAGAAGAGGGGGATGGGGCTCAAAATGTCCGGTCAATATGGGAGACCCAGGGCTGCCTTTAGGTCCTGCAGGTGCCTGGTATACCCCGCCATTTTTTGATGAATTTCTGCCAGCAATACATTGTTGTCCATGACTGTGCACCGGACCCGCACAGTGAACTGCACCACCTGATCTGCTGGTGCAGGGGGCATTGTCCCTTGTGTGTGTGTGGTGTTGAAGAGGGATGTGTTGCTGCCTGTCCACGTCGGGAGCCACGCCTGTCACCAACGGGGCCAGGGATGGCCTGTGTGACACTCTGGCTACCGTGGGTCATTACCTCGGGCACTGACTTCCAAATCCCAGCTGCCCGGTCTTCTTGGTACCTCCGTGCCATGTTGCGATATCCCTTTGAGACCTTGAGGATATGGAGGTACCGGTCCCTCCTCACCTGGAAGGCATGAGACTCCTCTGGCAACATGTTGTCCGTCAAATAAGAGCAATAACAAAATGTGAGTCCTGATGACTATGTCAATGTTCTCCATTTAACTTCGAAACACAAGGTCAGTGAAACATGGGAGCCTACACTCTAATGTAACATTGTGAAGTTAGAAAGTGACCAGGACAATGAAATGTTGAATCCAGGATCAGTAACAACATGCTGGGGAGACTGACATGGCAGTGCATGGCATGTGACATGTAGTTTCACAACCAAATGAGACGGTCAGTGTCAAATGATGGTGCTGTGACATACCCTGACTGAGGGTGACATGTACAAGGAATTGGACGAGGGAGGCATTAGCCGTCCGGGTGTAGCGCCTCGCTCATCCTCTTCTGTAACACAGTGCTGCATCATATGTACAATAATCAGGTGCAGCCCTGCGTGTCCCCCAGCGACGGCGTGGAGTTCATCAACTCAGCGCCAACACAGGCACCCTTGCACAAGAGTGCAAGGGTGTCTGTGTGCAGGGGAGGTTTGTTTATGTGTAGGAAGGTTACCCTTCCTGCACATGAGCAATCCTGGAACAGCCCTACTTACACATACATTTGTGCTGCATCAAGCAGCACACATGGAAAGACATTAGGTGGCTGAACACTGACTTGTACATGAGGCGCAGGCCCTCTCTCTACCACAAATTCGCAATAGGTGACACGGTGCTGGCGAGAGGGGAAACATAGTTTACTCAAATTTTATAAATCTACATGTCTTTGTGTAGTAACGCCACAAATCCAGAAGTGTAATTCAAAGGAGTTTATTCTGAATGGGTATCCTCAGCACAGCAGTCCAGCTCTCAGCGCTGCCCAACAGTAATGACCCATAAATAGAACACACTGGATAAAGCAATCTAGATCCTGTCTGGGCATTCCAGCTCACATGCTAGCCAATAGGAAATGTTAAGTTGTAACTCTATTTAACTCCACTTAACTCTACATATCTCCTCCCTTATGAAACAATACAAATTATACAATAAATACGGTAAACAAGAAAAAGAATTTGGTAGAAAAATAACATAAGAAATGTCGTGGCAAAACACGACAAATAATGATGATTACTTCGCCATGTTAGGCACTTTACAAACATTTCCAACACTCCATACGGTCCCATTTTCTAAGACCACTACATTACGTCTTACTTCAATTACCTTTAAGGGAACAGAGAATTTACTATCCCCCTCAATGACTACGCCACTTTTCCTAGTAACAACCCAATCTCCAACCATAATATTTGACCTTTTCACTCCTTTCCTTGTGTTGTAATATTCTTCCGCAAGTTTTTGCTTTGCTGTGACACTAGCTTTGACAGCATGGTGGTCTACCCATAATCGATCTTTAACAATCAGCCAACTAGGATTTTCTTTTCTACCTGGTCCTCTACCCTTAAGAGATACAAAGGGAGAAATACCAGTCACAGCATGGTGGATCTGAAATTCTTACTCCGCTGACAATTTTACAACACAGGGATTTACAACGCAAACTGTTACAATGCATTGCCCAAAGTAACGGCCCCCTGGAGTCAAAATGGTAATTGTGTTATAATGGGGAATGCGTTTTAACGAATAGCGTTGTAGAGGCCTGCGTTGTAAAATATATTGCGCAGAAATAAATGCAGAGCAAAAGCATGCAGGGTAAATGCATGCGGAGTAATGTCCCAAATTTGGTGAGAGGGGCTTGTACATTTGCCCCTGAGTCTACCAGGGGAATGACCCCAAGGAGACAGCTTGTCAATACCATTGCAGTGGCAAAACATCCCAATGAGAAACATAGGGCCATCTTTGCTAGGTGTTTGTGGAACGTGCCATTGATATCCTTGGCTTAAAGCTATGCCCTGCTACTTCTGTGAAGCTGGTATGCAGCATACCTACAATAGTACTGTGCAGACCTGTGTCTGATCACGCACGGCCTGAAAACCACTACCTCCTTGTGCATGATCGGGCCACTTGCAAAGTCATCTCAGTCAAGGATGTACATGCATTCCATGTCTGGTCATACTCATCAGCAACACCACTCACATGTCTCCTCTCCTATCTGTACGCTCTGTAATTCACATGCATGTGCTGTAGTGACAGAACCCAGAGATATCACTTGCATAGGTATCACTGACTGGGGATGTGCAAAGTTACATCTGGAAGACATATGCAGTGCTCCATCTTCACTTACTGATTTGTACACACTTCACACTTCCACAGAACATCATCACACTGGAGGCAAGGTACATGTGATGCACACCCATACTGCATACTACAACGTCAATGATTTCACCCAGACATTCATCACATCTCACAATGCCAATATTTAATGGCTGAACTCACCAGTGGCGTGTGGGTCCTTGAAGGTGTCGATATCCCCCTGTGTGATGAGTTGTCTTCCAGCTGTGAGACATGAAAGGAAACATGTGTTGGTATCAGATGTAAAAGCACATGTGTCCTATTCATCATACAATTCATCACCATCACTGACAACACTCTGTGACTGTACTGTTGCAGTCCATGTTGCCTACATGATTGTGTCTACTTTGCCTGTCATTCCCACAAGACATGAGAATGCTGAGTTAGACCAACAAGACAATGATGCTAATCAAAGGTGGGGTGTTCTTTTAACCCCTTCGCTGCTAGGCCTTTTCCCCCCCTGGGCTAAGCCTTTTTTTGGCTATTTGGGGTAGTTTGCGCTTAGGCCCCTGTAACTTTTTGACCACATAAGGTATCCACGCCAAATTTGCGTCCTTTTCTTCCAACATCATGGGGATTCTAAAGGTACCCAGGGTTTGTGGATTCCCCTGGAGGGGACCCAGAAATTAGCCAAAATACAGCTAAATTTTGTTTTTTTGGGGAAAAATGGGTAAAAAGGGGTACAGATGAAAGCGTCTGTTTTTTTCCCTGCATATGGTATCAAAAAAAGGGTTGTGGTGCTGAAATCACCATCTTCCCAGCTTTCAGGTACAAGCAGACTTTTGTCAGAAAACCAAAATTTTGTACACAGTTTTGGCATTTTTCTGGGACATAGCCTATTTTTGCTAATTTTTGTGCTTTCAACCTCCTTCCAGCTACTGGTAGAAATGGGTATGAAAGCAATAATGGATCCTGGAAAGCTATATATTTTAGAAAAGTAGACAATATTCTGAATACGGCAAGGGGTCATTTGTGTAGATCCTTTAAGGTTTCTTTATAGAAACTAACCGTTGAATATAGGAAAAATTGAAAATTAGTTGAAAAAAACAGCCATTGGTTCAACGTTTTCACCTGTAACTTCTTCTAATTATGGCAGCTGTTTCAAAGCAATATACCGTTACATCCGCTGGACCTTTCTGGTTGTGGGGATATATAGGACTTGTAGGTGCACCAAGAACCCGACGAACCCAGAGCCAATAACTGAGCAGCTTCTTGCAATGGTTTTTTTATTATGTACCGGGTATATAGCAATTAATTTGGGAAAATATATACATGGAAAAATTGGTATGAGAGACACCTATGTATTTCTGAAATTGGAACAAAATATAGAGTTTAGAAACAGTAGATATTTGCACATTTCCAAAATTGTGAGTACCCGTACTAGCATGAGAATTATAGTTCATTTTTCAAAATGACTTCTTTTTTACACATTGTCTTTCATTTGGAAGGCAGAAATGCATCGAAAGTCAATAGATAATAACAGTTGCTCTACAATTCTTTGTTACCCTAAGTCTCCCGATACAAATGGTACCTCACTTGTGTGGGTAGGCCTCGTGTCCGCAACAGGAAAACTGACCCTTTTTTTGCAAAGTGCCTAGCTGTAGATTTTGAACCCTAGCTCTGCCGGCACCTAGGGAAACCTAGCAAAACTATACATTTTTGAAAAGTAGACACCCAGGGGAATCCAGGATGGGGTGACTTGGCTGGCTCTCACCAGGTTCTATTACCCAGAATCCCTTGCAAACCTAAAAATGTGTAAAATAAAACACATTTTCCTCACATTTCTTTGGTGGAAATTTCTGGGATCTGCGTGGATCCACAAAATTCCACCAACTCCGTGTTCCCCAAAGTCTTCCAAGAAAAATGGTACCATACTTGTGTGGGTAGGCCTAGTGACCCCGACAGGAAACGGCCCAAAATGCAATGTGGACACACCACATTTTCACAGTGAAAACTGACCCTTTTTTTGCAAAGTGCCTAGCTGTAGATTTTGAACCCTAGCTCTGCCGGCACCTAGGGAAACCTAGCAAACCTATACATTTTTGAAAACTAGACACCCAGGGTAATCTAGGATGGGGTGACTTGTCTGGCTCTCATCAGGTTCTGTTACCCAGAATCTCTTGCAAACCTCAAAATTTGTCCAAAAAAACAAATTTTCCTCACATTTCTGTGGTGGAAAGTTCTGGAATCTGCGTCGATCCACAAAATTCCACCCACCCCGCATTCCCCACAGTCTTCAGAGAAAAATGGTACCTTACTTGTGTGGGTAGGCCTAGTGACCCCAACAGGAAACGGCCCAAAACGCAACATGGACACACCACATTTTCACAGTGAAAACTGACCCTTTTTTTACAAAGTGCCTAGCTGTAGATTTTGAACCCTAACTCTGCTGGCACCTCGGGAAACCTAGCAAACCTATATACTTTTGAAAACTAGACACCCAGGGGAATCCAGAATGGGGTGACTTGACTAGCTCTCACCAGGTTCTGTTACTCAGAATCCCTTGCAAACCTAAAAGTTTGTCAAAAAGACCACATTTTCCTCACATTTCTGTGGTGGAAAGTTATGGAATCTGCGTGGATCCACAAAATTCCAACCACCCCGCGTTCCCCAAAGTCTTCCGAGAAAAATGGTGCCTCACTTGTGTGGGTAGGCCTAGTGCCCGCGACAGGAAACGGCCCAAAACGCAACGTGGACACACCACATTTTCACAGTGAAAACGGACCCTTTTTTTGCAAAGTGCCTAGCTGTAGATTTTGAACACTAGCTCTGCCGGCACCTAGGGAAACCTACCAAACCTATATATTTTTGAAAACTAGACACACAGGGGAATCCAGGATGGGGTGACTTGTCTGGCTCTCACCAGGTTCTGTTACCCAGAATCCCTTGCAAACCTCAAATATTGTCCAAAAAAACACATTTTCCTCACATTTCTGTAGTGGAAAGTTCTGGAATCTGCGTGGATCCACAAAATTCCACCCACCCCGTGTTCCCCAAAGTCTTCCGAGAAAAATGGTACCTCACTTGTGTGGGTAGGCCTAGTGCCCACAACAGGAAACGGCCCAAAACGCAACGTGGACACACCACATTTTCACAGTGAAAACAGACCCTTTTTTTGCAAAGTGACTAGCTGTAGATTTTGAACCCTAGCTCTGCCGGCACATAGGGAAACATAGCAACCTATACATTTTTGAAAACTAGACACCCAGGGGAATCCAGGATGGGGTGACTTGTCTGGCTCTCACCAGGTTCTGTTTCCCAGAATCCCTTGAAAACCTCAACATTTGTAAAATAAAACACATTTTCCTCACATTTCTGTGTGGGAAAGTTCTGGAATCTGCATGGATCCACAAATTTCCTACCACCCAGCGTTCCCCCAAGTCTTCCAATAAAAAAGGTACCTCACTTGTGTGGGTGGGTCAAGTACCCGCGACAGGCAAGGGCCCAAAACCAATTGAGGCGACATCAAAATTACCTATCACAAAACAACCTGGTTTTGCAAGGGGGGTCCCATGAGTTTTTGGCCCCGAGCTCGGCTGCCATCTAGGGAAACCTACCAAACCCACACATTTCTGAAAACAAAACACCCGGGGGAGTCCAGCAAGGTATGGCTTGCATGGGTCCCCCAACATTTCCCTACCCAGAATCCCCTGCAAACCTCAAATTTTGTTTAAAAAATCATTTTTTTCTCACATTTCTGTGTGGGAAAGTTGTAGGATCACCGGGCTAACACACATTTCCTACTACCCAGTGTTCCTCCAGGTCTCCCGATAAAAATGGTACCTCACATGTGTGGGTAGGCATAGTGGCTGCAACAGGAAATGGCCCAAATCGTACTGTGGAGACTTCAAAATTACCTATACCAAACTACCTGGTTTTGGGGGGGCACCTGTTTTTTGGGCCCTGGGCTTGCCGCCATCTAGGGAAACCTACCAAACCCACACATTTCTGAAAACTAGACACCCGGAGGAGTCCAACGAGGTATAGCTTGCGTGGATCCCCCAACGTTTCCCTACCCAGAATCCCCTGCAAACCTCAAATTTAGCTGGAAAAAACATATTTTCCACATATTTTTGCGTGGAATCACCGTTCCGGCACAAATGTCCTACCCCACAGCATTCTCCTTAGTGTCCCGAGTAAAATGATACCTCACTTGTGTGAGTGTCCAGTGCAGAATTGGCTAAAAATGTAGCACTTAGAATTGTCGGTGCTATATCCTAAATCCCTATGTTTTGGGCTCTTCCCAGTCACAGGCCCTTGCCCCACCCACACAAGTGAGGTATCATTTTACTCGGGAGACTGAGAGGAATGCTGTGGGGTAGGACATTTGTACCGGCACGGTGATTCCACCCAAAAATATGTGGAAAATGTGTTTTTTGCAGCTAAATTTGAGGTTTGCAGGGCATTCTGGGTAGGGAAACATTGGGGGATCCATGCAAGCCATAACTCGCTGGACTCCCCCGGGTGTCTAGTTTTCAGAAATGTATGGGTTTGGTAGTTTCCCAAGATGGCTGCCGAGCCCAGTGCCAAAGACCCAGGTGATCCCCCTTGCAAAACCAGGTTGTTTTGTGATAGGTAATTTTGATGTCGCCTCAATACGTTTTGGGCCCTTGCCTGTCATGGGTACTTGACCCACCCACGCGAGTGAGGTATCATTTTTATCGGGAGGCCTGGGGGAACGCTGGGTGGTAGGAAATTTGTGGATCCACGTAGATTACAGAACTTTCCCAGACAGAAATTTGAGAGAAAAGTGATTTGTTTCAGCTAAATTTGAGGTTTGCAGGGGATTCTGGGTAGGAAAATGTTGGGGGACCCACGCAAGCCATACCTCGCTGGACTCCCCCAGGTTTCTAGTTTTCAGAAATGTGTGGGTTTGGTAGGTTTCCAAAGATGGCCGCCGAGCTCGGGGCCAAATACGCAGGTGACCCCCCTTGCAAAACCATGTTGTTTTGTGATAGGTAATTGTCTCCTCAATACGTTTTGGGCCCTTGCCTGTCGCGGGTACTTGACCCACCCACGCGAGTGAGGTATCATTTTTATCGGGAGACCTGGGGGAATGCTGGGTGGTAGGAAATTTGTGGCTCCATGTAGATTTCAGAACTTTCCCAGACAGAAATTTGGGAAAAAAGTCATTTTTTTCAGCTACATTTGAGGTTTGCAGGGGATTCTGGGTGGGAAAACGTTGGGGGACCCACGCAAGCCATACCTCGCTGGACTCCCCCGCGTGTCTAGTTTTCAGAAATGTGTGGGTTTGGTAGGTTTCCCAAGATGGCCGCCGAGCTCGGGGCCAAATACCCAGGTGAACCCCCTTGCAAAACCAGGTTGTTTTGTGATAGGTAATTTTGATGTCTCCTCAAAACGTTTTGGGCCCTTGCCTGTCGCGGGTACTTGACCCACCCACGCGAGTGAGGTATCATTTTTATCGGAAGACCTGTGGAAACGCTGTGTGGTAGGAAATTTGTGGATCCACATAGATTCCAGAACTTTCCCAGACAGAAATGTGAGAAAAAAGTGATTTTTTTCAGCTAAATTTGAGGTTTGCAGGGGATTCTGGGTAGGGAAACGTTGGGGGACCCACGCAGGCCATACCTCGCTGGACTCCCCCGGGTGTCTAGTTTTCAGAAATGTGTGGGTTTGGTAGTTTCCCAAGATGGCCACCGAGCCTGGGGCCAAAAACCCAGGTGACTCCCCTTGCAAAACCAGGTTATTTTATGATAGGTAATTTTGATGTCTCCTCAATACGTTTTGGGCCCTTGCCTGTCGCGAGTACTTGACCCACCCACGCGAGTGAGGTATCATTTTTATCGGGAGACCTGGGGGAATGCTGGGTAGTAGGAAATTTGTGGATCCACGTAGATTCCAGAACTTTCCCAGACAGAAATGAGTAAAAAGTATTTTTTTCAGATAAATTTGAGGTTTGCAGGGGATTCTGGGTAGGAAAACGTTGGGGGACCCATGCAAGCCATACCTCGCTGGACTCCCCCGGGTGTCTAGGTTTCAGAAATGTGTGGGTTTGGTAGGTTTCCCAAGATGGCCGCCGAGCTCGGGCCCAAATACCCAGGTGACCCCCCTTGCAAAACAAGGTTGTTTTGTGATAGGTAATTTTGATGTCTCCTCAATACGTTTTGGGCCCTTGCCCATCGCGGGTACTTGGGGCACCCACATGAGTGAGATACCATTTTTATCGGGAAACCTGAGGGAACGCTGGGTGGTAGCAAATTTGTGGATTTACGTAGATTCCAGAACTTTCCACCACAGAAATGTGAGGAAAATGTGTTTTTTTTTACAAAGTTTGAGGTTTGCAAGGGATTCTGGGTAACAAAACCTGGTGAGAGCCAGACAAGTCACCCCATCCTGGATTTCCCCTGGGTGTCTAGTTTTCAAAAATGTATAGGTTTGCTAGGTTTCCCTAGGTGCCGGCAGAGCTAGGGTTCAAAATCTACAGCTAGGCACTTTGCAAAAAAAGGGTCAGTTTTCACTATGAAAATGTGGTGTCCATGTTGCGTTTGGAGCAGTTTCCTGTCACTGGCACTAGGCCTACCCACACAAGTGAGGTACCATTGTTATCGGGAGACTTTGGAGAATGCGGGGTGGGTGGAAGTTTGTGGTCCCACGCAGATTCCAGAACTTTCCATCACATAAATGTGAGGAAAATGTGTTTTTTTTACAAAGTTTGAGGTTTGCAAGGGATTTTGGGTAACAGAACCTGGTGGGAGCCAGGCAAGTCACCACATCCTGGGTTCCCCTAAGTATCTAGTTTTCAAAAATGTATATGTTTGCTAGGTTTCCCTAGGTGCCGGCAGAGCTAGGGTTCACAATCTACAGCTAGGCACTTTGCAAAAAAAGGGTCAGTTTTCACTGTGAATATGTGGTGTGTCCACACTGCGTTTTGGGCCGTTTCCTGCTGCGGGCACTAGGACTACCCACACAAGTGAGGTACCATTTTTCTCAGAATACTTTGGGGAATGGGTGGTGGGTGGAATTTTGTGCATCCATGCAGATACCAGAACTTTCCATCACAGAAATATGAGGAAAATGTGTTTTTTTTGACAAATTATGAGGTTTGCAAGGGATTCTGGGTAACAGAACCTAGTGAGAGCCACACAAGTCCCCCCATCCTGGATTCACCTCAGTGTCTAGTTTTCAAAAATATATAGGTTTTCTATGTTTCCCTAGGTGCCGGCTGCGCTAGGGCCCAAAATCCACAGGTAGGCACTTTCTGAAAAAAAGTCAATGCCTAGTGGGCTTTCTGCCGCCCTTGGGATGTGGGAAATCGGGGGCTATTGCCCCGATATTCCCCTGACGGGGGCAGAAAGACTGTGGCTATTCTTTTGGGGGGTCTGGGGCATTGGGATGTCTATTCTGATCAGCCCCCAACCCTGCGTATAAAAAAGTCAGCATAATTGCTGGCGCATAGTGGGCTTTCTGCCCCCCGGGGGGCAGATCAGGGGCTACTGCCCCCATCTTCCTCCTGGGAGGGGCATAAAGACTGTGGCATCTTTTTTGGGGTGGGTGGGGGCGGGCATTGGCATGCCCATTCTTGGCAGCCTCCACCCCGAACTTTGGAAAAAAAAATCCCTGGTGGCTAGTGGGCTTTCTGCCCCCCGGGGGGTGCAGATAAGGTGCTATTGCCCCATATGCCTCCCAGGGGGGGAAGAAAGACAGTAGCATTTTTTTTTGGGGGTGGGGGCATTGACATGCCCATTCTGGGCAGCCCCCACCCATATAAAAAAATCCCTGATGCTTAGTGGGCTTTCTACCCCCTCCTGGGGGGCAGATCAGGGGCTATTGCCCCCATCTGTCTCCTGGGGGAGCAGAAAGTATTTTGTTTTCTTTGGGGGGTAAAGTGGGGGCATTTGCATGCCCATTCTGGGCAGCCCCCAACCCGGGCCTATAAAAAAAATATCCCCTTGCATCTAGGGTGCTTTCTGTCTGCCCGGGGGGGCAGAAAGACTATAATTTTGTGGGGGCAAGGGCTGGGGGCATTGGCATGCCCATCTTGGGCAACCCCCACCCCTACATTCATCGGGGGAAAAAAACCCTGGTGTCTAGTGGGCTTTCTGCCCCCCCGGGAGAGGCAGATTGGGGGCTGCTGCCCCCATCTGCCCCCCAGGGGGGCATAAAGACTGTAATTTGGGGGGCATTGATATGCCCATATTGGGCAGCCCCCACCCCTAATTTGCATTTAAAATAAAATCCCTGGTTTCTAGTGGGCTTTCTGCCCCCCCGGGGGAGCAGATTGGGGGATACTGCCCCCATCTGCCCCCCAGGGGGGGCAGAAAGACTGTAATTTTACAGGAAAGGGGTGGGGGCATTGGCATGCCCATATTGGGCAGCCCCCACCCCTAATTATAATTTGAAAAAAAAATCCCTGGTATCTAGTGGGCTTTCTGCCCACCCAGGGGGGCATATTGGAGGCTACTGCCCCCATCTGCCTCCCAGGGGGGGTAGAAAGACTGTCTTTTTGCAGCAGAGGGTTGGGGGCATTGGCATGCCCATATTGGGCAGCCCCCACCCCTAATTCCAAGTAAAAAAAAAATCCCTGGTGTCTAGTGGGCTTTCTGCCCCCCCGGGGGGGCAGAAAGACTAACTGTGCCCAAAATAAAATGGGGGGAGCAAAGGCCCTTGCCCAAGGGGCTGCTCCCCCCTCCCCGGTGCCTAGTGGGTGGATCCCTGCTTGGGGATCACCCTCCTGGGTCGATCCCCAAGCAGGGATCCACTGGGGAGGAGTACCATTGGAAAAGGGAGATTCTCCCCTTTCCAATGATACCTCTCCCGTCTTTCTACGTGCTCAGGGGGCTGAGCTAGCCCCCTGAGCACGTAGAAAGCGAAACTGAAATGAGCCTCTTGGCTCATTTCAGTTTCGGTTTCTACTGAAACGACGTCAGCGCGACGTGCGCGCTGATCATCATTTCAGGGAAACTGTGCATGCAGCCTTGGGAGCTGGGGAAGCTCTTCCCCAGCTCCCGAGGCTGTTGGGGGTTAGGGATTCCCTGTGCCATGTGCGAGGACGGCCAGGGGCCATCCGACGCACATGAGCACTGGTGCGTCGGACGGCCCCCAGCCGTCCGACGCACCGAAGGGGTTCAGTGAGGTAATGGCGCCTCCTGAGTTTGCGTAGTTTTAGTTGTGGATTAATGGGCGGTGCAAAAGGTGAGGGAAAACACCCTGAGCCCTCTGACTGGACCTCAGGAACGGTTCACAATCAAATAGTTATACTGTCCTATGTAACCCTGGGCAAAGCACTACGCTACGCTCGCGTAGTTTGCGAAGTTTGCGCTACTTCGCACAACGCGAATTGCATGTAGCACAGTGCAAACACGCGTAGCGTAGTGCAGCGGTCATTTTTTGCTTGCTCGCGGTCCTCAACGTCAAGTTGGCGACCGCAAGCAAGCAAAATGACATCCCGGCGAGACTTTTTCCTCGTTCGTGATCAGCAACATCAAGTTGCCGATCGCGAGCGTGGAAAATAAACCTCCCGGCGAGATTCTCAACGCGGGGAGGTCAGGTTTCTCATTGCGAGTGGTCGCGTATGCTCGCGACCGCTCGCGATGAGAAACTACTTGTCCACGTTGAGAAAGCTGTCGCTCGAGTAAAAATCTACTCGAGCGGCAGTAAAAGACAGCTCGCACTGTGCAAGATGCCGTTTTCAATGATTGCACAGTGCGGACAAGCATCCGGCACTGTGCAATCATTGCGAACAGTGCACTACGCAGTTTGCATAGTGCTACGCGTAGCTCGCGTAGTGCGAACTGCACTTTGCGTAGCTTCGCGTAGTGCTACTTCGCGAACTACGCCCAGGCCTAGTCCTATGCACACGCTATTCCTATCCTTACTAATGGCTTAGTATATAGTAGGTGATACATTTACAGTTTAAGAAATACAGTCAATCAAGCTCTTTTTAAATAATTGTAGTCGTTTAGTGTTCTCTTTTTTTTTTATTCGATGAATTGCCCAGCCAACACGTGTTTCATCGTGGGTGATTGCCCACTCGACTTCTTCAGGGCTACAAAACATAATCACGTGTAAAGGATCAGCAGATCCAGCACTGTTGTGACTCTACATATGATGATAATCCCCATTTACATCCAAAATGGTGAACACCCTGTGACTGACAAAGTTACAAAAAACACGTAGCCATGTGACTACTTCAGTGAGATGCGTTGTTTCAAACAAAAGTAATGCCCATTTGAAATAGCATTATGGTGGGTTCCAGGCAACATACACATTTGTGCTCCTCTCTGTGGCAAGTGGATTATTCTACACCTTTGCAGAATAAAAGACAGAATCCGGTTATGTGCTTGTTATCCAAAATGGGAGAGGTATAAGAACAGGCCGATTAATTTATGGGGGGTGAAGGAAGATGCAGACAAACAGTCCCAATCTCCAATTTACACTATTATCAGTGAACATTCATGTTTATAATGGTGGAGATTGTGTCATTAATCATGTGACCATTAGTATTACTTTTGTTTAAAACAACGCATCTCACTGAAGTAGTCACATGGCTACGTGTTTTTTGTAACTTTGTCAGTCATCATATGTAGTGTCACAACAGTGCTGGATCTGCTGATCCTTTACACATGATTATGTTTTGCAGCCCTGAAGAAGTTGAGTGGGCAATCACCCACGACGAAACACGTGTTGGCTGGGCAATCCATCGAATAAAAGAACAAGAGAACACCAAATGATTACAATTATTTAAAAAGAGCTCGATTGACTGTATTTCTTAAACTGTAACTGTATCACTTACTATATACTAAGCCATTAGTAAGGATAGGAATAGCATGTGCATAGGACAGTGTAACTATAAGACAATGATGCTGACAACTTTGCACATACTACTTGTGTGACACATTCCCAAGGCCCCATTTCTCCACCCAACATGATGTTATACATGCTTTGTGAATGATAGCATCGCTGCAGATCGCACAAGGCTGTGTCACAACTGTTGGTGGTGTATGACACTCTGGAGATGTCCTATTTCAATAGAACAATTGTTCCTATCTCATCCATTGTAACACGAAGCCTATGTACAAGGACCGCGTACCTAACTTTTCAAAACAAGGAGGAATGCATTATTACTCTTCCTTTTGTGCAGCACACATGTGCAAAACACAATGCCTTGGATTTTTTATGTACAGTCACCCTTCCTGTACATGAACAATCTTTGCCCTGCACGCACTATGGTGCAAGGGTGCCAGCGTTGGCACTACAGTGCTAAGTGTTGCGCCAGCGCAGGGGGAAGCGCAAGCCTGCACCCTATGCTTGTACATATGGTGCAGCATTGCGTTTCTGATGTGGCAACATTAGGCGTGAAGGCATGACGTCTAACTCCTCACTCCGCCACATTTGTGCACATATACACTATTGTGTCACACACCGCATTTTTGGCTTTTCGTATGTGTGTTCATATATCAATTTTGAGGGTGAACTTACCACACTGTAGGCCAATGATGACTCCTAGGTGGTCCAACATGTCACCCTCACTGCCCACGCAATCCTGCCATTGGTGCTTCCATTGGCGGACAGTCCTGTCCACACCAAAGACACGCAGCATCTGTGCTCTCATGCGCTCCCACCTGACCTTCCGCACATGGACATTATATCCAGAAAGGATATGACCCCCACTCTCCACCATCAAGGGCAGGTAAAATTTGATCAGCCAGAGGAAGCCCCCCAATGCCCCCTCTGACATCCTGCCCTCCCTACCCTAACCCATCATCTCCCAGCACACATCTAAACCCACTCCTAAGAAAAACAAAACCCAATATATGCCCCAACAACTAGTAATTATTTAAACCACCCCTTAGACAAACACCCGACAAGATTGAGGACAAGATGCTAAAAACACATACAAACAAGTACACAACACTTCACGGAGACACTATCGACAGTTCACAGGACACAGCAACACTCTCTCAATCAAAAATCTGCAGCACACAACACCAAACACCTCCAAAACTCTCCACAATCACCAGCAATGTGCTCAAAAGAGAAAGTGAAAGTGCACAGCACTCCTCCAAGAAGCAGGAAGCATGGAGACATCACTTCCTGTGTGTTTGCGGCACGTTTTTTGACTATGCAGTGAGATTCTGCACGCAAATTGGCTTAGGGGTAATATTTTGTGTTGTTCAATGTGTTTAGCGATAGATTTTCCATCGCGATTATGAAAAAACATCGCGTTCAAGTTAATGCGGACAGATTTTGCATGCTACATGCAAGTTGTTACACAGATAAACAGTATTAGATGTAATTTCATCTCAGACCCCAAATGACACCCTAATAAGCATTTTTTACCACAAATGACACCCTGAAAAGCATATCTTACCCCAAATGACACCCTGAAAAGCATATCTGACCCCAAATGAGACCCTAATAAGCACATCGGATACCAAATGATACCCTAATAAGCATATCTGACCCCAAATGACACCCTAAAAATCATATCTGACCCCAAATGACACCCTAATAAACATATCTGACCCCAAATGACACCCTACAAAGCATATCTGACCCCAAATGACACCCTAAAAAGCATCTCTGACCACGAAAGACACCCTAAAAAGCATCTCTGACCACAAAAGACATATCCACCCTCAAAATTACAATTGTACAATACTTACCGCAAAATGTTTGACTTTCCCTTGTCAGAGAGAAGTACTTGTGCAGAGGATAAACATGCACACAAGGTATGTGTGTTGTGTTGTTTTATTGCACAAACTGTGCTTAGGTGCATTTTGCACATAAATTTCACAAAGGACTGTCACATTGTGACGTGCTCAGGTGAAGAAATTGTTTATGATTCGGTTCCTTCGGGCAGTTCCTGCAGCAGAAACTGTGGGGTGTGCAGCACCAGCCTCATCTTCTTCATCATCCTCAGCATCGTCCGGTGCATCTGGCACTTGGATCCATGGGGCATTGGTGCGTGCACATATATTGTGCAACACACAACATGCTATGATTATCTTGCACACTATTTCCGGGCTGTACAACAGTCTGCCACCTGTGATGGGGGTGTGACTGGGGGTGAGTGTCTGAAAAGTTTCAGCGCTCCGTCCATCATCTCCTTGTGTTTGCTTTGTTCGCCCTAAGTTGGCAGGGTATGCCCAGACGTGGGTCCCTTGCTCACTTTGCCACTGGATTCAAGCTAGCCTGGCTGATGAGGGCTGTTAGCCCGAAACCGGTCCCAGGATGCTTGTTTCCGGTCCAGAGAAGACATGGCTTGGCAGTTCGGGCTGGACTGTTCCCATGAGGCACAGGGTCAAGACTGATTTGCATATAGCTGTGTCTGAACTGGGGTGGCGGAGTGAGCTAAAGAACGATGATGGATTCAACCCAGATCTGTGACTGGGGGTGAGTGTCTGAAAAGTTTCAGCGCTCCGTCCATCATCTCCTTGTGTTTGCTTTGTTCGCCCTAAGTTGGCAGGGTATGCCCAGACGTGGGTCCCTTGCTCACTTTGCCACTGGATTCAAGTTAGCCTGGCTGATGAGGGCTGTTAGCCCGAAACCGGTCCCAGGATGCTTGTTTCCGGTCCAGGGAAGACATGGCTTGGCATTTCGGGCTGGACTGTTCCCATGAGGCACAGGGTCAAGACTGATTTGCATATAGCTGTGTCTGAACTGGGTTGGCGGAGTGAGCTAAAGAACGATGATGGATTCAACCCAGATCTGTGACTGGGGGTGAGTGTCTGAAAAGTTTCAGCGCTCCGTCCATCATCTCCTTGTGTTTGTTTTACCTGTGATGTCAAGGCACCGGAAACGTGACTTTAGCACGCCAAAAGTGCGCTCCACAATTGCCCTGGTGCGTCCAAGGGCCAAATTATACTGCGTCTGGGCCTGGGTGTTTGTGGCTCGGAGGGGTGTCATCAGCCATGGGGAGGGTGCATATCCTTGATCACCTGAAACATGCAATGGAGAGATGTGTCCATTAGTTGCTGTGCATGCTGTGTTTGCAGTGTTTATATTTTGTGGTGTGTGATTTGTGCTACTTTGGAATTCAGGTTAGCCATGTGTAGCTTCAGACAATTGACCAGCATCAATGCAAATTACATTGCCTCACAGCTGTCCGTCCCTCCCCCCTAGCCTATTTTAATGTAAGCGCTGCGCGGTTGCATCACTGGCACTCCAACGGTGCGCCAAAGGCAATCCTGTCTGCGCCTGTCCGCGAGCCAAACGCAAACAGCTGCAGGGACCCTGGATCTCCTACCGTCTAGCGCTACGACTTACCCACCCTCATCAAAGTCAACGCCAGGAGAACATACAACTGCCAATAGGCCACACCAGACACAACTCAAGTCCAGTTCTCCTGCTGCCACTGCCGCCAGACCTTCACCACCGCCCAACACCTACACTTCCAGATCCAGACCAGCCACAAAGCAACACTCTGTGGCACCCTCGCCTGCAGAGCTATTGGAGGCTGGGCCCGCTTTGGCCACACCATCAACATCATCACACACCACGCCATCTACTCCATGGACTACGTACTAATTTCCGACCTGAGCTTCCACCTCACAAACCACAACAACTTCAACTCCAGTACCCTCTGGCCAAAGCTCACAAACATTGGACAGACCTAACTCTTCACCACACTGACCCACAAGGCAGGACACACCCTCGACCCCATCTCCGCATGTGGAAACAGCGTCCACTTCATCCACACCACTCAACCCCCATGGAGTGACCACCACTCCGTACACTTCCTCGTCGAGAAACCCAAGCCACCCAAACTCACAGCCCGCGCCACACAAAGCTATTGGAGCTGAGTCACCGAGGAGCTGCTCCACTCCACCATCAACGGCAACACCGACAACGCTGCTAGGGATTTCCACACATGGATCTCCAAATGCGCATACAAAATTGCCCCGCTATGCAACTCAAACATACAGCGTGCAAGAAAAGCTTCCTCGGTCACCACTGACCTCCAAGATGCCAGATGCATCTGCAGACGCCTGGAGAAGAACTGGAGCAACATCAAGACACCCAAAAGACTTCACCACCTACAAGGACACCCAGCTCATATTCTCCCTCACCAAGACGCCCACACCCACCAGGCTGGGCTTCCAGGAAGGATTGCAGGAAGTTGCGACATGGATGATCAACAGCTGCCTGGTACTCAATGCAGAGGAGACATAAGTCCTCATCCTCGTAACCACCCCACACCTGGTGGGCCACCGCCTACAGCAGCCCCCCCACCAACGACCCCAGGTATCTAGGCATCGTACTCGACTCTTCCCTCTCCATGAACCAACAGGTCTACGCCATGGCCTCCAGCTGCTTCGACACCCTCTGCATCCTCCATGAGACCTTCAAATGGATCCCCCCCAAGTCAAGAAAGACAGTCACCCACGCAGTCATTACCATCAGACTGGACTACGGAAACGCCCTATATGCCCGCATAGACAAGTCTGTGCTTTGCAAGCTCCAGACTATACAGGACACTGCCGGCCAGACTTGGCCTTGTGTTCATACTTTCCTCATAGGTCCAGACCCTCCATCACACCTACTTGGTTCCCACCTCTCCCAGCATTTGCAAATGTGTGGCAGAGGGGCTGTGCCTTTGGGGATAGTTTGTCTACAAGGCTAGCCCCAGTAACCGCAGTCACTTGGGTTGTTGTGTATGGTAGGTGGACATGTTACTAGGCATGTTGTATGAAATTTACTACATGTGCATTCTCACATTTGTGAGTTCCATGATTGTGGACTTGAGGTGTGTGGTGTGTTCAGTTAGTACTTACCAACAAGCAGTGCATTTCCATATGTGCCACCCTAAAACCGCTGGTTGATGATGGACTGGCGGAAGATGTAGGAATCATGCACACTCCCTGGGAACTTGGCTACGACATTGGTGAACAAGCCCCGGTGGTCCACAATTGCCTGCACATTGATGGAATGTGTGTGCTTCCTGTTGTGGTATATGTGTGCAGTGTCCGCAGGGGGCACAAGTAGGACATGCGTGCAGTCAATTGCCCCCAACACCTGCGAGAAGCCAGCAATGGCATAAAAGCCTTGCTTGGTCTCAAGCTGTTCCTGCGCAGTGTTGGGGAAGAGTAGGTGCTCGGGTGTCAGGCTTATGATGCCATCCAAGACAGTTGGGAGGAACCTTGCTTGATAGGGCTGACTGTGAGACTCCCCCAACTCTGTGCAGCACTGCCAGCAGCTTTGTCTGCGGAGGGATGTTGGTTCTCCGCTCTGTTGGTGCCTGCAGCCTGGGGGCTATCTGGGTCAGGATGCGGAGGATGGATGATCTTTTGAGCCTGCAGTGGGCGATCACATCCTCTGGCGTTAGGTCTGTGAGGGTGAGGCGTGTGTGATGGACCCGCTGTCTTCTTCGGCGCTGCCTCCGTGGTGGTCCTGGGGGCGAAGTCAGTGGCGGTGGTTGTTGTGGCCTTCTTGGTGCTCCAAGCTGCATGAGTAGTACCTCCATGGCATCAGTAGGTCTTCAGATGAGGATCTGGGCTAGTCTCCCTTATGTACTGTTCTTTAGCACCATTTTTAAGGCCACCTTTTTTCTGGTCTTAAGTCCCAGCCGCTAACGGGCTTTAGCAGCTGTTTTCTGAACGTATCGCGGGCCCGGGCGATCATTGTAAATATCGCGAAGTGGGGTTAGCGTGCGTTTTTGCACGGGAACGCCTACCTTGCATCTCATTAGCGATAGTTATCGCTAACATAAGTGACGATGGTGAAAACGGACTTTCGCCTGAAATCTGTCGCTAACGGCTGTTAGCGACAGCTTGTGAATACGGCGATAAAAATATCGCCGCATTAGCGGCGGAAAAGTGCCGCTAACGCGGCATTAACTCTTTGTACATATACCCCTGACTGTTTCAAACAATACTGTAAGAAAGTATGATGTCCAATGCATAAAGCTAATTAAGAACAAAGATAAAAGTTCCAAAAGAAACATAAAGCAAAAAACATAATAAAAACAAAAAAGTGATTCAAACACTAAACGTAAATTATCCCAAAAAAGCATTCACTGCAAAGTGATCTTACACTATTTTTGGACAATTCTCAATGAAAGGCAAAGTTTTTTGTTGACAAGGTTCCGTCTCCAAACCCTACATTTCCTGGTAGCCTTTCTAGAACAGGTGCATGGTTTCCATCTCTTCTTCATTGTCCCTGCGATGGTTTTGCACAGCAATGCCCCAATTACTTTATTTTATTTTGCACTCTTTACACCACACAGAGAAGGCAGTTTCTCCTCCCTTTGCTTTTAACACTAGGGACAAGTTCTCACGAACAGGCTCTGGACTACTTTTATGATTTGGGTATCCCAGAAGTCATATACTCCTTTGTGAACTATAGTTTAAGCACATTAAAGATCTGCAATACCTATTGATGTTACTTTTATGAAATACCATGATTGTGTATTGTATGATATAACATGTATGAGGAGTTCACACTGCACTGTATAGATTACCTAGTATTTTAACATATTTGAAACAATGCTGCTATGAAAATAATTTATTTTATATGTGAAAATGTTATCTGTATTTTCATGGTTGTATTTAAACAAGCATTTGCAATGCAATCGGTCTCGCCTTTGGGACCTTATATGTATTTAGCTATGCAGCACATTCGCCTGGGTGCTGAAACATCTACTGTTCTTTAACATGAAGGGAAAGTAAGCACCAAACTGCGTGACACGCCAGGTATGGGAACACATGGAGAGAAATGTTGCCTTTCAGCTTGAAATGGTATAGTCCAAAGCTCTGTTTTTAATATAAAAGCAGGGCCTTCGGTGGTCATATCACTGAAAATACAAGATTTGAAAAAAATATTATTGTCTACGGGTGCTCGTGGAATACAAGTTCAATGGACTGGAATCTAGAGAATGCTAAAGCGATTCTGGTATTTTACTGACCTCTGCTGGTCGTTTTCTATCAAGACAGTTAAATAGAGGCATTTGAACAGAAAAAAAAGTCCCTAAGCAGAAGCAGACAAGTCCTAAGGCTGATCTCAAGAGCCCACAAAGTACATACACATATAAGTATATACTAAAGCATATATACTGAAGTATATACTAAAGTATATACAAGAGGTCTCGAATGCTCGACCTAAAAACGAATAATAACCCCTGATGATGACCTTACACTTCAAACCAGTGGAGACCCCAAAATAAGGAGAAATGTCGCTACAAAAAATATAGATAAAGTGTACTGTATTATACTGTTAAAAAAAATCAAGTATGATGAAAACTGTCGCCAATTAAAATCAATAGTCAAATTTTTTCTTTAAAAGGAATTACAGCCACCATAATTAAAAGTATTCACAATGATAATTAATTGTAAAATGTTTTACCTTAGAAAGCTATTTTATAAAGATGACTGGAAACGTGGCATCCCACAATAGCAGGCTTTAAAGCATTGATGGACAACACAAGCGGGCGAGGCTGCTGTCTCGATAAAAGATGTTAACTTCTCATTTACAAAAACTAATTACAGTAAATATGGCCAGCAGGATCAACCTACAGTTTGCACTTGATTGGAGTTCTACACATCCGCATTTCTCTAGGGCAAGGTTTTGAACATGGCCAACATTTTAATCCCAAAATATTGAAACAGAAAAAGGGAAAATTTGAAGCAAACCAACAAGTTCATATGGTTGTCTTCACATTGTTAGATTCTCAATGTTAGTTCTAGTAAGACAGTAAAAACAGTGGGGCTTATTTACAAGCCCCTTGCGCCACTTTTGCGTCATTTTTAACATGGGAAAAGGGACGCAAAAGTGGCGCAAGGGGCTTGTAAATCTGCCCCAGTGAATTTAGGGTTACAACCACGAAAACCATACAAATACCACAATTGTCATAAGTATCATTTTAAATTTCTCCCTTTGCCACTACATATATAAGTTTGAAAATAGAATAAGAAAAACATTTATAAAATACAGTCAAACATTAGAAATGATGTCAATTATGATTTAGTGTATCATTGCCTTATCAACCAAATCGCTGAGTAGGTGGCTTGAGACAGCAAATACAAAATTTCTTGAAGTTTCTGTTTTTTATATTTCCACTAGCCTCTTTTTTCACTTTCACCTACACTATTCATTGGTCGACCAAACCGCTTGGTCCTTTCTGGAGTATATACGGGTCACTGACACAAAAAAGATGGCTTCTTCCTCCTAGATCTTGTCAGTACAATTATAGCAATATCTGGATTTCTCATGGTGAGTGCTCCTTTTATGCATTCAGCTATTCAAAGGTAGAATTTCAAACTTAATATACAAGGTTTTTGCTGATGCAGGTCTACTCTCATTGAAGTAGACCTGAAATTTAGGTTTTGATAGAGTCAATTTCCTCATTTTGCAATTTAAACACATTTTAACTTAAAGTGTTAAATTCTACTGTTGAAATAGCATCCCTTGTATGTCCCAGAACCACACACCGGCATTCTATAAAAAAGCTTTGCTCTACTGACCCCCAGACTTGTATTCAGTGCTACAGTGGTCTGATTACCTAACTACAATACCTAGATCTATCTGGAGCTGATTGGTGGGTGTGCTTGATGCCAGGCTCAGGTGTTTCAAAAAAAGAAATTCTTGCATGTGGATAACATCTATAGTAAGAGAAACCATTCTCCAGCCATGATCTTTTATGAAACACTTGAATGCATGCACACGTTGGGGCAGAAGAGTTCTTCACCGCACAGTTTGCTTTTTTCATTTTCATTTAGAAGCTATTTTAATCCTCAGATGTTCTTGGACATATTAACCGGCAAGCCATCCAACCCATAGGTATTTTAGATCCATTTTGGAGCTTAAAAGTCATCAATTTAATTTTGAGGTATTGATGGCTAAGCCCTTGAATCAAAAAAATCTTCAGATTTATGAAGGAGATTCTGGAGCACTTGGAGTGGCTTTAAATTCAACAGGGCATTGTTTGCGAAGAGTAGTGTAGAAATTCTGGAGCTGCCCAATATTGGAGCGTCACAGATTTCATTCATCATAAGCAGGACTACTAGATTTGATGTAGAAAAAAAAGCAATGGCGCAAGCAAGCAACCTTGCAAAATCCATTGTTAATGTGCATGGGCTTTGAATTTTTACCACTATACCCCTCTTGCACAGCAGCACAGTTGGCATTGTGTACTTGTACCAGAATGTTCCCGAAACTCAATGGAATCCTTGCTTCACATTAGGGGTGGGCGAAAAATTCCGCTCTGCCTGCGGAGTTCGTAGAGTTTTGCCCACTCCGCATTCCACTTAGAACGCGGAGTTCTCCACCAACTGCCGCAGGGCAGAGTTTTTTCTGACATGCAGCTCGCCAGCGTTAACTTGACGAGCAGCAATATGCATCCCCTAGCATAAGTTTTGGGTGATAGAATTCTTCCTGGTAAGATTTCTCAACCTAGGCGATCACGTCAGGTTGTGACCATTCATGTTGAGAAAGCTACCACTGGAGTAGAAATTGAACTTGAGCAGCAGAAAGAAGCAGCATCCTCTGGCAGCACGTGCAGTTCGTGTTTATTTTACAGCGTGGAGCAAGCGCCCAGTACTAAAAATCAGAGTGCAACATGCCAAATTCCGCCCACTTCCAGAACTCCACAGAATCTCTTGGAGTTTCTATGTAACACTGCGGGATTCTGCAAAGTGAAACTCTGCGACTTCCACCCACCCCTATTTCACATATGGTTTTCCATAGGAGGTACCAAGAAAAAATATCGAAAGAAGACCAGCGATCAACAGATGCCATGTACAATGGCGTTGCCCTAAGCACTACATAATTTTCTAAGTGTAATAAAAACATGAATGCAAGATCTGCAGTACTGGTCTGTATTCTGAATCCTGCTTGGTAACAGGAAAGAACTTTTATTTGCTTTACTATCTTTTGAATGCTGTTAACCAAACCTATGGGACGGTAGTTTGCAATTTTGTTTCTGCATACTTTGTTGAAACCACTTTTGCTACTCTTCTATTGAAAAACTTGATGCTTAAAAGGACTCTCCATGAGATATAAACCAAGGGGGTCAGGATCACTTTCTGGGCACTGTTCCACCACCATGTAAATTATGACGTTCCATCCAAACATATTAATTATATATAATTGATTCTACTTTTATGTTTACTATTATTAAGGGTGAATTATCTATTGTTACTGACAGAGTTCTTCATTACACATACATAGGACATAGGATAAGGTTTTTAAAGCAGCCTTTGGGCCTATGCTTAAGCAATTATTAATATATATTCTGGCTATATGGAGACAAACAACCCAGGCATTATCCGTGCCTTTTGTAATGTAAACATATTGCTGGATCACAAGAAACATATGTGACATCTTCCAAACAGCTACTCCCATTTAAAAACCATGCGAGACTTCTGTGGCTTCCTAGGGAAAGTAATTTCCTTTATTATACCCGGGGGATGGGGGGAAGATGGTGGCAGGCTAACACAGCCTGTCTGGAGCTCACATTTCCTCAATTCTACCATATGGTTTTTACATCCATTTATGCCAATGTTTTTATTTCCTCCTTTTAGAAGTGTGGGGAATGAGAACACATTACCATAATATTTATGCTTCTGTTAGGTAAACATCCGGAGGTAAGAATGGCCTTCAGCTGGACCAATGCGGTTCTCCTTCTGCTGCAAGACAAGCAGGATTCCATTCTGGCAAAACCAGGGTAAATCAAAATAAATAAAGTATTAATCTGCCTATGAAGAGAGAGTCTCGCAGGCAGAATTACCATCTTGGGTATCTTGAGATACAAGGGAGGAGAAATCCTTTCTTTTATATACAACCCTCACTAACTCTATTAGTGACATGCTTCATCATCAATTTCATCCAGGCTGCTAAAAGCCAGGATGAGCTGGACCGCATTACAGAGATATACTTTTTTAATGACCGGGAGTTAACATTATAACTTAAAAATGACTCATCCACGCCCAAGTATCCCTATATTCATGGGTTGGATGGGCAAATTAGATATACTTATCTTAATAATTATGGGAGATGCAATTAAGGAGTGCAATGGTCCTTTGACCCTCAGTTTGTCGCAGCCCATCCTGGCTTTTAGCAGCCAGGGTGAACCGCTGATGAAGCATGTCAGTACTAAAGTGAGTGAGGGTTGTATATAAAAGAAAGGGATTCTCCACCCTTGCATCTCAAGATACTCTAAACTGTAAAATTGCCTATGAGTCTCTCTCAGAGTAGGCAGATGGCTACTTTTTTGTTTTGCTGTTCACCTTCCGGGAGAGCATATCCAGGTCTGTCTTAATTGTTTAGAAGGTCTTCCTGCCTTCCGGGTGTTTTTTTTCCCTCAATCCCCCCCCCCCCTTTTGCCTAGCGAAACCCGGATAGAGTCAGCACAGTCTGAGCAGTGGAGTGGAAGTGTTAGTTGGCTCACTTGATTTTTCGAAAGGTGAAGTATCGAATGTCAGCACGAGGAGGAAGAATTAACAGCTGACTTATCCCAGATTACTATAAAGAAGGAAAGCATAAGAGAACATCGATGTTTGAGGTTTGAGGTCAAAAGTGGGTGACTTTCGTCGATCTCTCAGAGACAGACAAACTCAAGTAGAGGGGGCAGTGGCAACTGTACTGTAAAGGATTAAAAACACAGTAGGAGAGATCACAGTTAAAACTAACAGATGTTTTTTATGTGCAAGAAGAATTAGTCAAAATAACTTAGCAATGACCAATAACAGTAACACTGGTACAAGATCAAAAAAGAGACATCAAGGTAATGATCCAGCGCGATATTAGCAAACAGAATTCATACACCATATACTCACTTGGGCCCATACATTCACACTATGCTAATACTTACGCTGGGTTTATCAGTTGTTACTCTTATCAAAAATCCCTGCTACCAATTACCTTCTGATTGAAGAGTAATGACTTACCAATGAATCCTTTGCTAATTGGGAAATTTAAAATGAGTGACATTCATTATAGTACATAATCATGGAATAACCACTGAGTCAGGAAGTTTTAAAATGTTTATCTAAAGATTTTAGAAGAGTAAAATACAGAGCCACATGGTACTTAATCGCAATACCCAAGATTAAGCATAGAAATGATTATTGCTAATCAATGACGGTGTTTAAAGAAGAGGAGAAGATAGAGACAGCAGCGCAACTAAAGGTTGCATTATATTTACCTAAGTACGAGAACCAAACCCCTTAGCCAAGGAGTTGAAAGAATAGGACCCAGGAAGGATGAAGAGCAAATCAATCAATCAATCAATCACAGAATTTGTAGAGCGCACTACTTACCCGCGAGGGTCTCAAGGCGCTGGGGAGAGGGAAGGGGGGGGGATGCTGCTACTGGTCGAACAGCCAGGTCTTGAGTTGCCTCCTGAAGGTCAGCAGGTCTTGGGTCTGTCGTAGGATTAGTGGAAGGGTGTTCCAGGTCTTGGCGGCGAGGTGTGAGAAGGATCTGCCGCCGGTGGTTGTTCTTCGAATGCGAGGGACGGTGGCGAGGGAGAGGTCGGCGGAGCGGAGCTGGCGGTTGGGGACGTAGAAGAAGAGTCGTCTGTTGAGGTAGGCTGGGCCAGTTTTGTGGAGTGCCTTGTGTGCGTGGATGAGGAGTTTGAAGGTGATCCTCCTGTCGACGGGGAGCCAGTGCAGGTTCCTCAAGTGGGGGGTGATGTGGCTGTGGCGTGGTAAGTCGAGGATCAGTCGTGCGGAGGCGTTTTGTATGCGTTGCAGTCGCTTGATGAGCTTGGCCGGGGCTCCCGCGTAGAGGGCGTTCCCATAGTCCAGTCTGCTACTGACGAGGGCCTGGGTGACTGTTCTTCTTGTGTCTGTCGGGATCCACCTGTAGATCTTGCGAAGCATGCAGAGGGTGTTGAAGCAGGAGGAGGAGACTGCGTTGACTTGCTTGGCCATGGAGAGCGTTGAGTCGAGGATGACTCCCAGGTTGCGTGCGTGGTCGGTGGGTGCCGGGGCTGCTCCCAGCGTCGTTGGCCACCAGGAGTCGTCCCAGGCTGAGGGGTTGGAGCCGAGGATGAGGACCTCCGTTTTGTCCGTGTTCAGCTTTAGTCGGCTGATCTTCATCCAATCGGCGACGGCCTTCATTCCTTCATGGAGATTGGCTTTGGCGGCGAGGGGGTCCTTGGTGAGGGAGAGGATCAGTTGAGTGTCGTCGGCGTAGGAGATAATGTTGAGGTCGTGTTGTCTGGCGATGCGTGCGAGCGGGGCCATGTAGATGTTGAGACTTCTTCCAGGATCAGGACCGGACCGGTGACCTCTCTACAACGACGCCTGCGTCGTTCCCCTCTCTGATACTCGACTTCTCCTCGATTCTCCCGTGCCTTCCTTCTAATGGACTCTGCCGCCCCCTCCTCAGGACCTCTCTCTGGACAGCAAATTCGGTCTGCAATCGATCAGCTTGGCAGTCTGGAGCTAAGCGCGCTCCTGGCAGCATGGACGCCTGTTCTCTGCAGCATCTCCTTCTCACTAATTAACTAATGCTATATTCTATTATACCCTTCTACGCCCATGTACCTCCCCTTAATGTTGCTAAAATATGGGGCCACTACTTCTGATTGGACAGGGACAGGGGGTGGATTCTTGCACCATATCGATTTGGCCTAAATTGTGAAGCCTATTGTCTTTACATTCCCACCCCTTCAAATTAATACATTTGCTTTATTTCCCACCTGTCTCACGACAAATGTTATACATTTTACAGGGGAAAAGTATCAATTTGTCCACAGGAAACATAAAGTACAGCATCTTCGGCCAATGGGTCATGGCCTTGGGAGACGTCCAAGTTGCCTTCACTTGGCAGGCACACAGGATATATGCGCAGAACCATCGTCTCTCAAGTTGCAAGTCACCAACCCAGGCCCAAGTTTACGAACTAATAAAAGTGCAAGAAGAAAATATAAAAATCACAAATAAAATGTTTCACTGTACACCCACTATTTCTATTCTATTCCCAATTAAATATATATACTATTCCGCGTTAGTAGCGTTAGGAAACGACAATTTAGTAATGACATGAAGCATGTGAAAACATAAAGCAGCCATTTTACTACACACTGCGCAGAAGCAGAAGTTTCCCACCAAGCAAAGAAAGACGTCACACCATGTGATCAGGTTGCGACATGCGCAGTGAGGTTCCCGCGCTTTAGCGGCCATTTTGGATTACAGACAAGCGTTATTCTTTAGTAAAACACATATGCAAGCTTCTCTCCCCTTTGTGTAGTGTATGCAAAGGTTAGTCTTAACAATACAATTTTAATAAATTAATACTATGAGGAGGATTGCGTACAAGCAAGTTTCATTTATGAAACCTTGCTCCATCAATCCCCTCTCTGATGGCGTTTCTGAGCCATCAAAAACACTACCCTCAATCAGATGCCAACTTCTAGCAATTCGTTTCATTCTCATTTTTACATTTCCTGTTTTTCACATCCCCTTTCAACTTTTTGTATAATTCACTTCTCCATTCTTCAAGTTCTATTTCATCTAGTTTTCTCTTCTTTCCTTTTCCTGTCACTTTATATGTTCCATTCTTTCTACAGCATTTGCACCATATTGTTATTGCCAAAATTATTATTGCTATCCCTGCTAAGGGTACTAATATTTGACCTATACGTCCTTTCCCTATATTAGCAAACCAGGTTCCAATTGACGAGATACTATTTGTCAATCTTTCCCATACACTATCAACTTCCAGTGGTTTAAGTTCCTTCTCAAGTTTAGTTATATTCCGTATATACGTTCCAATTTCTGCACTCTTATCAGGAATATAAGTGCAACAATGTTTCGTCTTCAATAATTTACAGACTCCTCCCTCTTTTGCCAATATAATATCAAGAGCAAGTCGATTTTGCATTACCATAGATCTAATCGCAACCATTTCCGCATTAATCATTAGAAAACCTCCAGCAGTATCCGTTGATAAACGATCAACCACTGGAGACAATTTACATATTTTCCTTGAGTTCAGAATTATTCCCACTGAAGGTATCAATGCACCAAATATATCACCTACAATTTCTGAAAAACTAGCTCTTTTACGACGTATTAATTCGTTATTGTTTTCATTGCTCTCAGTGTTTCTTTTTACGTGGTATATCTTTGGAAATACTATTCCAAAATAACAACTTCCATACCACCGTGCAGGAAGCCTAAAGTAAGCCTTATTCCCACACACATAATAGATTCCAGGAAAAACTGAATCTGCTCCTCCTTTGAGTCCCCAACCTCCAAGAATTAAAAAATTGTGTTCGCATTCACTGGTACCGATGAAAACATTGTTATAATCAGTCTTTAACCTATGAAGACAAATTTTTCCTGTCTTTACGAAATCCAGAGCCATAGCAGCTTGAGCCTTGCCAGGTGTGTAACTACCTTCTTTCTCAGCCCAAGGTGGCAAATGAGCCTTATGCTCAGAAGCTTTCTTTTGAAAATCTTGTCTTCTATTTTCTACTAAATTCAAAAATATCTTTTCTTCTTCAAGTAAAGAACATGTTAGATTGTGTCTATGTGCATGTATTATGTCTATTGATTTCATGGTTAAGAAAATTCTCCCATAAACTGTGCGTCTTGACTACTAAGCACTGGGTTCATACTCTTGCGAATCGGAACCTCAGAAAATATCACATCTAAGTTTGAATAATAATACTGAAGTCTCCCTGTTCTATCAAATAAACTAGACAAAACACTACATGATATGCCATATGTCAGTGGTAAGTGATGATATGTTAATCCTTCTGCTACTGATTCAGGTAACTTCATACAGACGTAACAATTACTGACTTCCATTGTGTCTACATATTGAAACAATAACTTTGTGAAAACGTTTAAACTAGTGTTGTTGTCAGCTACTTCATGATGAATTTCTGCCTCATCTTCTGCCATTAGTTCTACTCTATTGCCCTTTATGTTTGCTGTCCTCCCTTTAGTTTCATTATTAATCTTTTTATCTATTATCATAAGGTAAGGAACTGCTACAATCAGGACTAACCATACTATAAGCACCATTACTAGACTACATATGCATATTGCACAGCATCTTCTACAACATTTCTGTTTTGGTCTCCCAGTAACTCTATCATCAGGCATTTTTCGACAAGGAAGATTGCTCTTCTTATCTTTTCTTCTTTTCTTTAGCTTATTCTTTTGCTTATTCAGGGTGGTCTAGTTTCTTCTTCGTACGTCAATTCTGCACTTGTTCCTTCGCCACCACTGTCACTTGACTCTGAGCTTTCAAAATCTTCAAGGATGATATAAGTCCAGTCAGGACCCTTGAATTTGTTATTCACAAGTTTCAGTCTTTTGCTTAATCTTTTCGCAGTTTTATTTTCTTGTTCAGTTTGACTTGTTACTTCATTCACTTGATCTGGATCTTCACTTCTGGTTGTTATGTGGTACTTCACTCTTTTAATGACACTCGGCCAATGATCTCCTTTTCTTGTTTTCTTTGTCGGCACTGTTTCTTTGTTTTCGTCTTTAGAGATCTCGTTAATTTTACTGCTTAGCACTGTTTCGTGTTCTTCAATTACTGTGTTTCTTGTTTGCTCCTTTTCAGGTCTAATTGGTTTCTCTGTAACAGCTCCGCTGTGAGTTTCCAATAACTGACCTTGTTCTTTGTTTATTTCTTCAAGTTCATGTTTTTCAAGGTTTTCTTCTTCTGTGTACTCTTCTTGATCTAACTTGTTCTGATCAGGGCTTATTGCACTGTGAACTTCTGCAGCCTGACCGGATTCTTCTAGACCTGTCTGTCCCTGATCAAAGTCTATTAGGTCTTCACTGTTTTGAGTCCAGTTTTCTTTCCCTATCTGACCTTGTTCAGGATTTCTTAATGTCTTTTCCTCTTGTTCCTGAACTGCTTCTTCTTCACCTATCTGATCTTCTTCAATTTCTTCCAATTTCGCTTGACTTCTTGTTCTGTGGTATACTTCAGGAACTTCTACCACTGGTATCCAATCCTGACTTGTGCTCGGTTGTTCTTCTTCAGCTTCTCTTGAATCTCGAACCTGAGATCCTTCAGCTGGGCAACCTTCAGCTTCTTCAGTGATTGGGTTGTCTGAGGATTCTCTTCCTCGGGATCTGGTACTCTCTTGGTGTGACTTACATGGATCCAATTAGGAAATCCAGCACACTTCACTGCTGTATTCGCTGTCAGTATGACTTGACACAGTCTGCCCCATCTAGGTGATAGACACGTTTCTCTGGTGTGATTCTTCACTACCACCCAGTCACCAGGATTCAGATCATGTTCTTGCTCGGGCTGCCTGGAAACTGCGTCTTCTCCAACCTGATGAGAGATAGAACGCACTAGGTCAGCCAATCCTTTGCAATAGTCCAGAACCATATCATCAGATATATTCACCAGTTTGTTTGTGGGAACATGTGTTTGTCTCATTGCTCTTCCCATCATTATTTCATGTGGGCTCAATCCTGTGGTTCTGTCAGGTATACTTCTGAGTCCCATTAGAACGAGTGGTAATGCATCTGGCCACTCTAATTATGTTGATGCACACATTTTTCCCAGTCTTGACTTTATAGTGCCATTCAATTGTTCAACCACTCCAGAAGCTTCTGGACGATATGCACAGTGCAGTTTCTGTTTTATTTGAAATGCTTCACAGATTATTTGGATCACTTCACTGTTAAAATGTTTTCCTCTATCTGATTCCAAAGTTACTGGAAAACCAAACCTAGGAATGAGCTCTCGTAGCAACAGTTTCGCAACTGTAATGCTGTCATTTCTCCTAGTAGGGTAAGCCTCCACCCATTTTGAAAACAGGCACACTATGACTAGTACATATTTCAGCCCTCTACATGGTGGTAACTGTATGAAATCAAACTGAAGTCTCATAAATGGACCCTCTGCCTTTCCAATTTTCCCAAATCCAATTACTGTCTTCCTCCCCGGATTATGCATCTGGCAAGTTAGACATCTCTGGCAAAGACTCTCTGCAACAGCCCTGAATTTGGGATTGTACCAATTTTGTCTGAACAGCCTGATCATTGCATCTCTCCCTATGTGTGTGTCTCCATGATGCATTCTAGCCATTTGTGAGAGTAAACAGTCTGGCATAACTGGTCTGCCATCAGCACTGATCCACACTTCATCATCTCCTCTTTGGGAACACTCACTTTCATCAACCTCATCTTGCAATTTCTTCACCTCATTCCAAGTTTCAGGTGGCATATACAGCATAAGTTGGCAGCTGATTCCCATTCTTTCCACCCTCTTATTGACTGACATTCTGGTTTTGGCACAATGTTGAGCCACCAGATCTGCATATCTGTTGCCGACTACCACCCAGTCATCTCCTGACTGGTGTGCGGCACATTTCACCACAGCCAATTCTTTTGGTGATTGTATTGCTTCTAGCAATTCCCTTACAAATTGTCCATTTTTAATGGGGGATCCTGAAGAAGTCATGAAATCCCTCTGCATCCATAGTTGGCCAAAATCATGCACAACCCCGTAACCATATTGGCTATCTGTAAATATGGTTACTCTCTGATTCCTCCCAATTTTGCATGCTTTTATCAAAGCAATCAATTCAGCTACTTGTGCAGATTTGACTCCTGGTAAATAGGATGCTTCAACTATTCCAGTTAATTCACATACCGCATAGGCAGCAGTTAGTTTACCATCTTCATGTCTTTGACATGAACCATCAACAAATAGCTCCCTGTCTGGCTTTTTAAGAGGCTGTTCCTCTATATCTGGGCGTGGTTTTGTGCATAATTCTGTGATTTGTATACAATCATGTTCATCGTCTTCATCATCTTTAATTCTCTCATGATATGGGTCTGGTAGTAAGGTTGCTGGATTTATTATAGTACACCTTACCATGTTCACATTTTCAGCTCCCATTATTATTCTTTCATATTTAGTCAGCCGACTAGGAGTAAGATGCTGAGTTCGGGTTCTTGTCAACAGAATGACAACTGCATGTGGAACATACACTTTTACAGGGTGTCCCATCACAATTGACTCACTTTGTTCAATGCTCAAACAAGTAGCCGCCACTGCTTTTAGGCATCCTGGCAATGCAGCTGCTACTCGGTCCAATGTAGCAGAAAAATATGCTATAGGACGTCTTTCTAGTCCATGTCTTTGAGTTAGGACAGAAAGTGCACAATTTTCTCTCTCATGACAGAATAATGCAAATTATCTTTTATAGTCAGGCATGCCTAAGGCAGGTGCTGAACATAGGGCATTTCTCAATTTTACAAAAGCTTCTACACTTTCATCTTCCCACTCCACAGGGTCCTTTGCTTTCTTCTTCGTCATGTTAATTAAGGGCTTAGCTAACATGGAAAATCCTGGTATCCATTGTCGACAGTAACCTACTATTCCTAGGAACATTCTCACTTGTCTTTGTGTTACAGGCATTTGCATTTTCTTTATTAAAGCTACTCTTTCAGCTGTTACTCTTCTTTTTCCTCTCTCAATTTGGTGTCGCAGATACTTAACAGCTGTTGTACAGAATTGCAATTTTTCAGGTGAGACCTTATGCCCGTCTTCTGCCAAAAGATTTAATAATGCTATAGAATCAACAACACAGTCCTCTCTGGTGTTCGATGCCACTAATAAGTCGTCGATATATTGGACTAAGACTGAGCTTCCTGGCATCACTAGTTTTTCAAGGCACTTTTTCAGTATCTGGTTGAAAATAGAAGGACTTTCTGTGTACCCCTGAGGAACACGATTCCACACATAAACTTTGTTCTCAAATTTAAATGAGAAAAGATACTGGCTGTCTGGATGTAATGGTATTGAAAAGAACGCTTGACACAAATCAATTACTGTGAACCATCCTGCACTCCACGGAATCTGATATAAAATTACTGCAGGATTTGGTACTATGGGACAACATGGTTCTACAATCTTATTTATTTTCCTCAGGTCCTGAACAATCCTATATTTTCCACTAGGTTTCTTTAACCCCATTATGGGTGAATTACATGGGCTACTCATTACTTCTTTTAAGATATTTTGTTCTACCATTCAATTTATTTCTTCAATGACTCCTGCTTTTACTTCTGCACTCATTTTGTACTGTCTGGTATTTGGGATAATTGCACCTTCTTTTACACTAATTTTAACTGGATCTATTTTAGCCATAAGTCCTACTTCTTTTCCGGTGAAATCCCATACTATGGGGTTTACTGTACCTTTTAATTCTTCTGGCAACTCATCTTTTGTTATTAACGAAAACATCTCATCTACTTCTGTACCTTGTTTTGCAATCATAATTTTATATACATGGTCTTCATCTGGTGTCTGAACTGCCACACCATCCGGTGTGCAGAAAATGGTACAATTCATTTTGCACAATAAATCCCTACCTAATAAGTTTACTGGACTGGAATCACATACTACAAATTGATGCATTTCTCTGAAGTTTCCAATTTTAACTTCCATGGGTTCGGTAAGAGGTGTTCTAATCCGCTGATTAGCTACCCCCACTACTTGGATATTTTCACCAGAGAGAGGAAGGTCTGGAATGTCTGCTGTTCTCACAGTAGACCGGGTAGCACCAGTGTCCAAAAGGAAAGTAATATTATTACCTTTCACATTCCCTTCAACATATGGACCTGACTGATCTGCATGTAAGGATGCGCCAAGTATGCACTCCTTCTTCCCCTCTCCTAGGCACCGTCATGGACTGAATTGACAGAAATTGTCCTGCAAAAGAAATTGGGATGTCATATAATCATTCTTACCACTTCCTCCTGGATATCCGATGTCTGTACCATGCTTTGCTCTGCTTACATTACCCTGAATAGGTGCAGGTGGCAACTGACTCTGAGGATTTGCACCCTGCTGTGAGTCATTCTGCGTCTGTGGATTTAAATTTTGATTTGGGCCATTATTATTCCGAATCTTTTTACATTCATCCTTCCATTGCCCCAATTTTCTGCATCCATGACAAGGAAATTTCTTTTTAGCTTCTTCTCTACTCATTCGTCCTCTAAACTTTCCACCATTCCCAGCATCACCATTCGTTCGGAATCTTTTCCTTGATTTTCACTCGGATTTTCCAAATTGATTCCCTGTTTCTCAGCCATTTTCATCTGTGCCCACATCACTTTTTCCTGCAATTTCTTATGTCTATCCTCAATATCGTCTCCACAATATTTCGCATATTTCAAAATCTCATCTATGGGCTTTCCCTGCCATCACAGCATATGCTGTTTAATCATCTCAATCAATCAATCAATCATGTCACTTATAAAGCGCACTACATACCCGCGAGGGTCTCAAGGCGCTGGGGGAAGAGGGGGGTGGTGCTGTTACTGATCGAAGAGCCAGGTCTTGAGGAGTCTTCTGAAGGCCAGTAGGTCTTGGGTCTGTCGGAGGTTGGTGGGGAGGGTGTTCCAGGTCTTGGCGGTGAGGTGGGAGAAGGATCTGCCGCCGGCGGTCGTTTTCCGGATGCAGGGTACTGTGGCGAGGGCGAGGCTGGTCGAGCGGAGCTGGCGGGTGGGGGTGTAGAAGCTGAGTCGTCTGTTGAGGTAGGCTGGTCCGGAGTTGTGGAGTGCTTTGTGTGCGTGGGTGAGGAGCTTGAAGGTTATCCTCTTGTTGACAGGGAGCCACTGCAGGTCTCTCAGGTGGGGTGTGATGTGGCTGCGTCGGGGGATGTCGAGGATAAGACGTGCAGAGGCGTTCTGGATGCGTTGCAGCTGTCTCAGGAGCTTAGCCGTCGTTCCTGCGTAGAGGGCGTTTCCGTAGTCCAGCCTGCTGGTGACGAGGGCCTGGGTGACTGTTTTTCTTGTTTCGGTGGGGATCCACTTGAAGATCCTGCGGAGCATTCGGAGGATGTTGAAGCAGGATGAGGAAACGGCGTTGACCTGCTTAGTCATGGAGAGGGTGGGGTCGAGGATGACCCCTAGGTTGCGTACGTGGTCGGTGGGTGGCGGGGCTGTTCCCAGTGATGTTGGCCACCAGGAGTCGTCCCAGGCTGAAGGGTTGGAACCAAGGATGAGGACCTCCGTCTTGTCCGAGTTCAGCTTCAGGCGGCTGGTCCTCATCCATTCGGCGACGGCCTTCATTCCTTCGTGGAGGTGGGCTTTGGCGGTGTGAGGGTCTTCGGTGAGGGAGAGGATCAGCTGGGTGTCGTCGGCGTAGGAGATGATGTTGAGGTTGTGCTGTCAGGCGACGTGGGCGAGGGGTGCCATGTAGATGTTGAACAGCGTTGGGCTGAGGGAGGAGCCTTGGGGTACGCCGCAGATGATCTTGGTGGCCTTGGATCGGAAGGGGGCGAGGCGGATGCTTTGTGTTCTGCCGGAAAGGAAGGATGTGGTCCAGTCCAGGGCCTTCTCTTGGATCCCGGCGTCGTGAAGGCGTGTTCGTAGTGTGTGGTGGCAGACCGTGTCGAAGGCGGCTGATAGGTCCAGGAGGATGAGGGCTGCTGTTTCTCCGTTGTCTAGCAGGGTCCTGATGTCATCGGTGGCGGCGATGAGGGCGGTTTCGGTGCTGTGGTTGCTGCGGAAGCCGGACTGGGAAGGGTCCAGGATGTTGTTCTCCTCGAGGTAGCGGGTCAGTTGTTTGTTGACGATTTTCTCGGTGACCTTCGCGGGGAACGGGAGCAGAGAGATGGGTCGGAAGTTCTTGAGGTCCTTGGGGTCTGCCTTGGGTTTCTTGAGTAAGGCGGTGATCTTGGCGTGCTTCCAGCTTTCCGGGAAGGTTGCTGTCTCGAAGGAGATGTTGAATATTTTCCGGAGATGGGGCGCGATGGCTGTACTGGCTTTGTTGAAGATGTGGTGAGGGCACGGGTCTAGCGGTGAACCAGAGTGGATGATGTTCATGATCTCGCTGGTGTCCTCGTCGTTGATGTTGGTCCAGGAGAGCAGGCGGTTGGTGGTTGTGGGGGCAGTGGTCTCGGTGGTTGCCGGGGCGGTCGTGGTGTTGAAGCTGTCGTGGATGTCGGCGATTTTGCAGGTGGAAGAAGGTGGCCAGTGAGTCGCACAGGTCTCGCGACGGCTGGATGTCGTTGGTGTTGGAGCTGGGGTTGGAGAGTTCCTTCACGATGTTGAAGAGCTCTTTTCTGTTGTGTGCGTTGTTGTCTAGGCGGTCTTTGAGTGAGGCCCTTTTGGCGGATCTGATGAGGTGATGGTGACTGCGGGTGGCGCTCTTGTGGGCGGCGTAGCTGTCCGCTGTCCGTTCGTGGAGCCAGATCTTCTCCAGTTTTCGGCATGTTCGTTTGGAGGCCTGGAGGTCTTCGGTGAACCAGGTGGCTTTCTTGCTGGTGTGGCTGTTGGGCGGATTCTTGTGCGGGGTGAGGGTGTTGGCGCAGTCGTCGATCCACTGTCTGAGGTTGCGGGCGGCGGTGTCGGGGTCGGAGGGTTCGGCGGGTGGGCTCAGGGCGAGGGTTGTGGTTAGCTGGTCTTCCGTGACTCTGCTCCAGCAGCGGCGAGGCATTTGTTCGGTGCGGTGGTGCGTGGTGGGCTTCCTGTAGGTGAAGTGGATGCAGTGGTGGTCAGTCCAGTGGGGTTCGGAGGTGTGGTTGAAGGAGACGTGTGGGCTTGCGGAAAAGATGGAGTCTAGCGTGTGGCCGGCGGCGTGGGTGGGTGTAGTCACGAGCTGTCTGAGTCCGAGGGTGGCGAGGTTGTCGATCAGGGTGGTGGAGTTGGTGTCCTTGTTGTTCTCAAGGTGGAAGTTCAGGTCCCCGAGGAGGATGTAGTCCGTGGAGGCGATGGCGTGTGTGCTGACGAAGTCAGCGATCGAATCGCTGAACTGTGGTCGGGGTCCGGGGGGTCTGTAGATGAGGGTTCCTCTGAGGGTGGTGTTGGGATCGGTGTGGCTCTGGAAGTGCATGTGTTCGGCGGTGCTGAGGGTGTCGTCGGTGTTGGTTGAGACTCTGAGGGTGTTCCTGTGGACGATGGCGATGCCTCCTCCGACTCCGTTGGTGCGGTCCCTGCGGGTGATCTTTTATCCGTCCGGGATGGCAATGGCGATGTCGGGGGCTGAAGCGGGATTCAGCCAGGTCTCCGTCAGGAATGCGACGTCTGGGGAGGTTGAGTCGAGAAGGTCCCAGAGTTCGATGGCGTGTTTGCGGGCGGAGCGGGTGTTGAGGAGGATGCATCTGAGGTAGTTGGGTTCTTTCCTGGGCGGTGGTTTGGCAGGGCGGGTGCTGGCGAAGCTGCAGTTCCGGCAGGTGAAGGGCCCTTGGGTGCGCTTCGGGATGGCCTGGTAGCAGGCGTGATCTTTTTCGGGGTTGAGTGCGTGGAGGGTGCTGGCGTCGTATCGGCGTCTGTTGATGTGGCGGGGGATGCCCGGACCAGGGGGTCTGGCGCTGGGCGCGGTCACGGCGCGGACGGGCGCAGACGGGCTTGCCTTAGGCGCGCCCGCTGCGGAGGTCCGCTGCGCGGCCGCGCAGCGGCCGCCATAAATGGGGAGGTGGGAGGGAAGAGCAGGGAATGGGGCAGCGAATGGGCAGTGAGGGGGCGGGGCCGCAGGGGCGCAGCGGCGGGAAACAGGCACAGAAGGGAAAACGAGCACAATCAGGGCATCAAGGGGGCACAGAAAGGAAAAAAAAAATGAGCACAATCAGGGGCAGCAGGGGGGCACAGAAAGGAAAAAAACTAGCACAATCAGGGGCAGCAAGGGGGTACAGAAAGGAAAAGCAGAGCACAATCAGGGGCAGCAAGGGGGTACAGAAAGGAAAAACGAGCACAATCAGGGGCAGCAAGGGGGCACAGAAAGGAAAAAAACGAGCACAATCAGGGGCAGCAAGGGGTACAGAAAGGAAAAACGAGCACAATCAGGGGCAGCAAGGGGGCACAGAAAGGAAAAACGAGCACAATCAGGGGCAGCAAGGGGGCACAGAAAGGAAAAACGAGCACAATCAGGGGCAGCAAGGGGGCATAGAAAGGAAAAACGAGCACAATCAGGGCCAGCAATGGGGCACAGAAAGGAAAAATTGAGCACATTCAGGGGCAGCAGCAGGGCACACAGACGGAGCTGTGTGGTGGGGGAGCGACCTACCATGGCTTTAAACCATAAACAAATCGATACACAAACTGACTCATGTTCTTGTCTCCAATGTCCTCAAATCCACTTTACTGTTTAAATACCTGCAATAGACGCTCATAGTAGGAATGTACTGATTCATTAGCTTCTTGGGTAGTTCGATCTATTTTTACCCAATCTGTTTCTTTCGGTGGTATTTTCCCTTTCAGGTAAGTTATCACTTGCTGATACTTTTTCATCACATCATTTGACGGGGCACCTGTCTTCGGATCTCTAGGATATTCATCACTAGGCCAATCGACTGTAATTTTACAATCTGTCCACAAATCGGCAGGTACCACTATGTCAAACAAACCATCGAAATCCTTCAACAATACCTTTGACACCTTCACAAACCTATCAACCTGCTTGTACCACTCAATTGGTTTTTCTCTCAACTTTGGAAAATCATTCGTAAATGACAAAATATCCTGTCTGCTCCATGGGACATGTACATATCCTCCTCCCGCAACTTCTCGCATGGGATACATTTGATCTGCTTTCCCTGTTTCCTTCATCACATATTCTGATGCTGTTCTACTTGTTCGTGCTTCTTCCTTTTTCTTGGCCCACCTAGTTTTCCATTTATCTAGGTCTCCCCATTTTTGCAAAACTAACATTAATTCTCTTATTTGTAATCTTCTTCCAGAGGCATTCATATTTTCTAAATCTTTGTCTGAAAATTCTGCTCTATAGGGTTTCTGTAGTACCTTTGATCTCCCTATTTCTATTCCCATCTGTAGTGCTAAATTGGATAATTTTTCATGAAATAACCTTACATTTCTGGTGATACTCCTGCACAGGAACAACAATTCTTCTTCATCATAGGTATTTAAGCGTTCTAGTCCTACATTTCCTGCTATTATTTCTTCTAATTCGACTTTCAATTTATGAATGTCCATTATTTTCGGAGGTGTGCACTGTTTAACTGACCCTTGCACCCATCTTTCTAGATCCTCAGGTGTTACTATGGTAGCACTTTTTGCTCCCGATGAAGTTACTAAACTTACATCTTTTGAACCTCCAGGTACATCTTTTCTTGGAGTACTATTTACAGAACCTCGAATAGGCAAGTCCATAAGTGATATTGTGGATTCACAGTCACTAAATTGATCCTCAATTATAACTGGAGCTTCAGTTTTGGAATTATTCACAGGAGTAGGTGCAAGTATCGGTGGAGGACAGCTTCCCTGAGTACCGTATAATGGAACTACTGGACCAATTGTTACAGGTATGGTCAACGAATCAGGGTGTAATTTTATCTGAGTTATATTCTGTATTAATTCTGCTCTGGTCTTTTCTAGGGCTTCTTTTTCTTTATCATGAAGTATTCTACTCGGGGTGAATTCATGCATTACCTGTGGCACTAATGGAGTTTTTGGTGGTGCACTTGGGGTGCATCCACTTGTTCCTTCCTGATAGGGTGGGGGATTTCTTAACATTTCCTCCATAAATTCGTCTTCAGACTCCTCATTTCTCATTAGATGTTTTGTCTTTTCTGTGCACTTACTTCCTAATTTCTCCTCTGCTGAGAACAATGGATATAATCCTTCTGTAATCATTGCCCTTCTCCATTGTTTCATCTGACCGTCCCTAGACTCACGTAGATATCTGGGAAAAAATCCTGGATAACTCCTATTACTTCTAGATCGGTCCCGCTCAAATGCCTCGGTTTCCCATTCTTCTAGAGCTTCATACTGAGTTAATCTAGGTCTGGGTTCTAAGTCATTCATCCTCAATCTCAAGTTTTGAAGAATCCTTCCATTGAAGGTACCATTCTCGGGAAATGCTAATATTCCATCATTTTTGGTATATTCTATCCAATTCTCCATCCATACACAAGTATGATAACCTCTCTCCATCATCATGAATGAAGCGGGCGTTTTAGCTGGTGGAATAATAATTCCTTCTCTAGTTTTGAGTGGTTTATCCTTTTTAAAATAGTTCTTAATCTTTTGCAGAAAGGACATTTTTCTCTTCTCTCCGTACATTCTATCTAATCTTCGGTGTATAAAATTATATTCTGCAAAACCTAGGAATCTCCTATCCGGACGAGTTCCTGTTAAAGTCGGATCGCGTTTTAACATGCAATCCTTATCCACTAAGAATTTTGCTTCTATAATTTTGACCAATCAAGTGTTTGGTATCTTTTATTTCTGAACCAATCCTTGCACGGCCTTTTGGTGACGTTTTTCTGTCAACCCCTCCTTTACAATCTGCTCTTTTCTGTCCTTGCTGGTTTAACCAATCCCAGCGCGGCACCTGTGACGTCAGTACTACTCCTGACTACTGACCCCTCCTTTACAAGGGTTTTCCCACACCCGCGGATTCAACCAATCCCAGCGCGGCGTTTTGTGACATCAGCTCCCTCTCCGGAAACTGACCCTCCCTTTACAAAAATGTACGCAAACTTATTTTCTCTATAAATCTTAATTAAATTTCAGTAACAACATAAAACATTCGCTATCGTGCCAGTTTCTGTAAAATAGAAAAGATAGTTTTCTCTCACACTTAGTAAAACCTTTCCGTTTACTAAACATACACTACGAGTAAAACACTTCCGTCTACTCTTCACACAAGCTCCAGAAGTACCTGTTACTTCTCCAATGTTACCCTTTCTAGGTGATATAACATCAAATTTTTACCAGCGTACTCTTTTGCTATTACTCACACGCATAGAATCCCTAACGAGTATTGAAAGTCCTGCTTAACTTTTCAGTACTAATTCTGCCTGACAGATAACCTCACTGCAGTATGGCTTCCACTTACCATCCGCTATTCCTTTTACCCCGGGGTATTCTGGACAACATAAAACAAAACTCAAAATTTAAGCGGATGTTAGTTCATAAAAATACAAATAAAATTCTCATTACGCAATTAACAAAAAGTAACCATCCTCTGATAACCAGAAAACTGATCCAGCGCGATATTAGCAAACAGCATTCATACACCATATACTCACTTGGGCCCATACATTCACACTACGCTAATACTTACGCTGGGTTTATCAGTTGTTACTCTTATCAAAAATCCCTGCTACCAATTACCTTCTGATTGAAGAGTAATGACTTACCAATGAATCCTTTGCTAACTGGGAAATTTAAAATGAGTGACATTCATTATAGTACATAATCATGGAATAACCACTGAGTCAGGAAGTTTTAAAAGGTTTATCTAAAGATTTTAGCAGAGTAAAATACAGAGCCACATGGTACTTAATCGCAATACCCAAGATTAAGCATAGAAATGATTATTGCTAATCAATGACGGTGTTTAAAGAAGAGGAGAAGATAGAGACAGCAGTGCAACTAAAGGTTGCATTATATTTACCTAAGTACGAGAACCAAACCCCTTAGCCAAGGAGTTGAAAGAATAGGACCCAGGAAGGATGAAGAGCAAAGACTTCTTCCAGGATCAGGACCGGACCGGTGACCTCTCTACAACGACGCCTGCGTCGTTCCCTCTCTGATACTCGACTTCTCCTCGATTCTCCCGTGCCTTCCTTCTAATGGACTCTACCGCCCCCTCCTCAGGACCTCTCTCTGGACAGCAAATTCGGTCTGCAATCGATCAGCTTGGCAGTCTGGAGCTAAGCGCGCTCCTGGCAACATGGACGCCTGTTCTCTGCAGCATCTCCTTCTCACTAATTAACTAATGCTATATTCTATTATACCCTTCTACGCCCATGTACCTCCCCTTAATGTTGCTAAAATATGGGGCCACTACTTCTGATTGGACAGGGACAGGGGGGTGGATTCTTGCACCATATCGATTTGGCCTAAATTGTAAAGCCTATTGTCTTTACGTTCCCACCCCTTCAAATTAATACATTCGCTTTATTTCCCACCCGTCTCACGACAAATGTTATACATTTTACATGGGAAAAGTATCAATTTGTCCACAGGAAACATAAAGTACAGCATCTTCGGCCAATGGGTCATGGCCTTGGGAGACGTCCAAGTTGACTTCACTTGGCAGGCACACAGGATACATGCGCAGAACCATCGTCTCTCGAGTTGCAAGTCACCAACCCAGGCCCAAGTTTACGAACTAATAAAAGTGCAAGAAGAAAATATTAAAATCACAAATAAAATGTTTCACTGTATACCCACTATTTCTATTCTATTCCCAATTAAATATATATACTATTCCGCGTTAGTAGCGTTAGGAAACGACAATTTAGTAATGACATGAGAGCAAGCTGAAGCATGTGAAAACATCAAGCAGCCATTTTACTACACACTGCGCAGAAGCAGAAGTTTCCCACCAAGCAAAGAAAGACGTCACACCATGTGATCAGGTTGCGACATGCGCAGTGAGGTTCCCGCGCTTTAGCGGCCATTTTGGATTACAGACAAGCGTTATTCTTTAGTAAAACACATATGCAAGCTTCTCTCCCCTTTGTGTAGTGTATGCAAAGGTTAGTCTTAACAATACAATTTTAATAAATTAATACTATGAGGAGGATTGCGTACAAGCAAGTTTCATTTATGAAACCTTGCTCCATCAGTAACAAATAAGAAACCCTAAAGTGACTAGAACAGCAAATGCCAAATGATATCATTAGACATAGACCCTTCCTGAAGTTGTACTTTAAAATTATATCAGAAGAGAGAAGTCAAGAAAAAGAGTTTGTAAGTGGTACCTTACCAGTGTGAAACAACCTGCTATGAAATAAGAGTCACTAGAATAAAAGCAGATATGAGTGCAGGTGGAGAGCCACAGAAGTCACAAGAGCTGTAAAGTTCTAAGATGGATTCTATAACTGGTTGAATAGTTACTTATGACCAAAATGAAAGATTAGGAGGTAACCTAAAAGAGATAGAGGGGTTGCTGAATAAAAGCATTGAATATAGCATTCTGCAACAGATGTAAGGTATTAACATTGGAGAGGTGTTTGTACTCCGCCTGCCAAATTTAGAAATTATGCTTTTTAAAGTTTGGCACATGGCTCCATCGGCAAGATGGAGTGGGGCCTCAAACATATTTATTTTATTTTCAGAAAGAAAATCCTGAAGCGAGATTTAAAATAAAAAAGTACCACCTTACCATAGGAGTTATATTCCATGGTAAAGGGGGCATTAGACAGTTTTCACTGACCTTTATCGTAAGGGTTTTCATGGCAGTGCAGGCAATGAAACCTGATCTCTGTGTCTGCCCATCTAATTTAGATGGATGGACATAGAGGTTAGCCTTGGGTCTTCTTTGTCATGATTACACCCGAAGTCCATGCGCATCTAAGTTCGGTTGGATGATCATCATCTTGGTGGTAAGGGTACTCCGTCACCATTGAAATGGAATATCCTCACTGCCAAGATGTAAACCAGCCCCAAAATCTTTTGTGATACATTTTTGAAAGGATGGGGTGTTTAAAGGAGATTTGATGTGAATTTGTAACAGAAAATTCAATGGGAAATTAAAATTGGAAATTCAAGAATCCTTCAAGTTGAATCGGAATAATAATAAGCCCAAGAAAATACTTGCATCTTTTAACATATTCATTTAACATATTCATTTAAAGAAGAAATTTTTGCGAGAGCACCAAGTGTAGAACAGTGATGTATAATATTAACTTTCACTGTAAGATCAGACATTTGCCACCTCACAGATGAAAGACAGTGGGCCTTAGGAAAAAAGAAGGAATTAATTATAGAAGCTGGGCATGAAGGTCCAGCTGAGATTGCCTGCCATGTTGATAATGACGTGGAACAATAAAATGTGTGGCATAACAAATAAAGAGGAAGTTGATGAACAAATTGAAATATAAAGAAGAATGTGCCAGGTACTGGTGGTTAATATAATAGCTGTAACTCATTTTTGTGATTAGGTAAGTAGTGAGTTCCTAATTGATATTCAGAGATGCACGAGTGTTAGGATTGGCTGGAAGTGAAGAAACAATGAAATGATTGAGGGAAACAATAAAATCCCTCAATCAATCTATGTCAGATCAAGTAGGGTTAAGGCCATAAGTGTTGTAGTCTTAAATGATCATTTTGAAGAATAGAGGACTAAAATGCGTGACTTCAAATGTGAATGGACTTTTTCATAATGGGAAGCTAAGAACTGTTTCAGAGTATGTATAACATAGTCAAGCACATGTGATAGTATTACAAAATCTCAAATAATGAGTCTACAATGTAATCCTCTATTTTTAAAGAAGAGATGAGTTCAACAGGTGATGTGCATGGAGAAGACTTGTTCAATAATAGATGTCACAATTGTGACAAATAACAGTGATAATATAGAGGTATTTTAAACAGAGGGAAATAACATGGGTAGATGGGCCTGGTAAAGATCAATATTTATAAAAAATTTCTTGTTCTGTGCTGGAGATTATGGGCCGAACACAGATGATCTAGAACTCTTTGAATGCCTTTTTTCAGAACTGGACGAATGTAGGACGAGTGGTCACTTTAACACTCTTCTGGATAACAAGCTATGTAGATTTCAACAATGCTCCTTTATGAGCTGTCCTAACATGTTTTAGGGATTACGAGTCACTCTGTGTATTCTGACTCGTGCGTAAACGTGTTTACGCGCACAGGTCAGAAATACGAGTTGGAAGGTATTTAACATATCTGATAATTATCAGCTACATTAAATACCTCAACCTTCCTTAAATTTCGTCAGGTCCAACTTGCTGGAATTTAATTGGGGAAAATCATACAGTATTTACCACATGATGCAGGTTTTAGTGTGTTAAACACCAAAGTCCTCATGTTATTACCACAACACGTAGTAGGTGCTATTTATCATACCCCTTTGTATTGTTATTAATCAGGTGCTATAAATAGCACATATGCTCGTTTAAAAACATGATATAGGGTCTTCAACTGGTTGATAGATGGAGAATGTATGACTAAATAGAGAATTATAAATTTAAAAGCAAGTGGTATGGTCGTACTCTACGATTTACTACTGGTTTTGAGATCGCTCATTGATATAGTTCTTGGTATAAAAGATACGCCAGCATACCTATCAGACCACTCTGCAGTTTCCATGGAGCTATTATGTTCTACCCAGGCAATGAGTCGTAGAGGGACAATGGACGGTCGATTATTAGCTGATGAGCACTCGACGCAGATGTTGAAAGTTAACTTGAAGGAATTTTTCAGGTTTAATATGGAAGTAGTGACATCAATATTGGTTGTAATACATATAAGGCATATTTAAGAGGGGTGATTACTAAATGTCAAGAAGGGCAGCCAGTAGAGATTGAAAAGAAGAGCTGCCACAACACAGCTCATGAAATTTATCCATGGACATATCAGCACTAATGAAGAATATGAAGCACATCAGGAATGATTTTATGATGACAATAGGGCATAAGTGCAGAATTAAATGGAATATGCGTAAGCTACAATATTTCGAATATGACAAACATGTAGCAAGATGTTAGCTTGGAAAACTAGAGTTGAAAGAACAAAAAAAAATATTGAATTCATTCAAGATTTAGAAGCTGGGAAAACATCATGAATAATGTGGGCAATAACAAGCAATCCATAGATTCTTCGAGGAGCTATATCAGGAAGAGCTAACAAAAGAATCCTTACACTTCAAGGAGTTATTATTAAATAAACAGCTTCCTAGATTATGTAAAGATGACACATCAAAGCTGACTCAAGAAATTTCAGCAGAGGAAATGGAGAGTGACATATTCGAGCTTATAAACAGGAACAAAACAGGTCTTGATGGCATTCCGAGAGATTCTAATATGGAAACAACTATTTAATCAAATTCAATTAAATAAAGCACTTGTACCGGTACTGTGGGAAGATACAATTTATACACTAATCAATATACCAAAGGAGAATCATTTATAAAGTGAGTCCTAAAAACCTATCTCCCTACTAAACACGGATGATAAATTATTTGCTGTAATTATGGTTAATTATTTACCAGGGGTAATAGACAAACTAATCAACATGATGAAAAAGGTTTCCTTTGGGGAAGGCAAATAAAGGACCTTACACAATTGTTGACTGGCTCAGCTGCCCTTTCAGAGAATTACACTGTGAGAACATGAGATGCAGCAAAAGCATTTCACAGAGTCAACTGATCTTATCTAGGGGAACGTTTGTGATTAGTGCAGAATTCATCTATGCAAACTCTCTCTAGAGCCCCTAGTGCAAAAACCATGGTTAATGGGATCTTAACAGAAAGAAATATATATTAAGAGAGGTGGTAGGGCAGGGATGTTCACTGCCGCCATTGAGTTTCGATCTATATACACAGCCTTTAGCACAATTAACCTGGAAGGAGACCAGTATACAGCCTTTTCAATTTCACGGTTTTGAAAGGAAAATAGCCCTTTATGCAAATGATGTAGCCATATATACTCCTGAACCTAATATAGCCTTTATATATGTGGAGAAATTACCCCGGTAATATGGGACTTTTTCCAGATATCAACTAAATGAAGAGAAGACTAAATTTATGACATGAAGCGGCATATTTACAAGGACTTATAGCCGCTGCAGCGTCAGTTTTTGTAGCTGCAGCGATTATTTTTAACATCATATTTACAAAGTGATGCTAGAGCCCTCTTGCAGAATATAATTTTATGTACTTACCCAAGATGTACGGAGAAAGGAGAAAAATGTCATTTTTACAAAAGATCAAGAATTATTTTAAAAAGGACAAACCAATCAAAACTAGAGATGGAATTATTATTCCACCAGCTAAAACGCCCGCTTCATTCATGATGATGGAGAGAGGTTATCATACTTGTGTATGGATGGAGAATTGGATAGAATATACCAAAAATGATGGAATACTAGCATTTCCCGAGAATGGCACGTTCAATGGGCGAATCCTCCAAACTTGAGATTGAGGATGAATGACTTAGAACCCAGACCTAGATTAACTCAGTACGAAGCTCTAGAGGAATGGGAAACTGAGGCATTTGAGCGGGATCGATCTAGAAGTAATAGGAGTTATCCAGGATTTTTTCCAAGATACCTACATGAGTCTAGGAACAGTCAGATGAAACAATGGAGAAGGGCAATGATTACAGAAGGATTATATCCATTGTTCTCAGCAGAGGAGAAATTAGGAAGTAAGTGCACAGAAAAGACAAAACATTTAATGAGAAATGAGGAGTCTGAAGACGAATTTATGGAGGAAATGTTAAGAAACCCCCACCATATCAGGAAGGGACAAGTGGATGCACCCCAAGTGCACCACCGAAAACTCCATTAGTGCCACAGGTAATGCATGAATTCACCACGAGTAGAATACTTCATGACAAAGAAAAAGAAGCCCTAGAAAAGACCAGAGCAGAATTAATACAGAAAATAACCCAGATAAAAGTACATCCTGATTCGTTGACCATACCTGTAACAATTGGTCCAGTAGTTCCATTATATGATACTCAGGGAAGCTGTCCTCCACCGATACTTACACCTACTCCTGTGAATAATCCCAAACCTGAAGCTCCACTTATAATTGAGGATCAATTTAGTGACTGTGAATCCATAATATCACTCATGGACTTGCCTATTCGAGGTTCTGTAAATAGCACTCCCAGAAAAGATGTACCTGGATGTTCAAAAGATGTAAGTTTAGTAACTTCATCGGGAGCAAAAAGTGCTACCATAGTAACACCTGAAGATCTAGAAAGATGGGTACAAGGGTCAGTTAAACAGTGCACACCTCCGAAAATAATGGACATTCATAAATTGAAAGTCGAATTAGAAGAAATAATAGCAGGAAATGTAGGACTAGAAGGCTTAAATTCCTATGATGAAGAAGAATTATTGTTCCTGTGCAGGAGTATCACCAGAAATGTAAGGTTATTCCATGAAAAATTATCCAATTTAGCACTACAGATGGGAATAGAAATAGGGAGATCAAAAGTACTACAGAAACCCTATAGAGCAGAATTTTCAGACAAAGATTTAGAAAATATGAATGCCTCTGGAAGAAGATTACAAATAAGAGAATTAATGTTAGTTTTGCAAAAATGGGGAGACCTAGATAAATGGAAAACTAGGTGGGCCAAGAAAAAGGAAGAAGCACGAACAAGTAGAACAGCATCTGAATATATGATGAAGGAAACAGGGAAAGCAGACCAAATGTATCCAATGCGAGAAGTTGCGGGAGGAGGATATGTACATGTCCCATGGAGCAGACAGGATATTTTGTCATTTACGAATGATTTTCCAAAGTTGAGAGAAAAACCAATTGAATGGTACAAGCAGGTTGACAGGTTTGTGAAGGTGTCAAAGGTATTGTTGAAGGATTTGGATGGGTTGTTTGATATAGTGGTACCTGCCGATTTATGGACAGATTGCAAAATCACAGTGGATTGGCCAAGTGATGAATATCCTAGAGATCCGAAGACAGGTGCCCCGTCAAATGATGTAATGAAAAAGTATCAGCAGGTGATAACTTACCTGAAAGGGAAAATACCCCGAAAGAAACAGATTGGGTAAAAATAGATCGAACTACCCAAGAAGCTAATGAATCAGTACATTCCTACTATGAGCGTCTATTGCAGGTATTTAAACAGTATAGTGGATTTGAGGACATTGGAGACAAGAACATGAGTCAGTTTGTGTATCGGTTTGTTTACGGTATGAAGCCAGAAATTTGTCAAATGATTAAACAGCATATGCTTTGTTGGCAAGGGAAGCCCATTGATGAGATTTTGAAGTATGCAAAATATTGTGGAGACGATATTGAGGATAGACACAAGAAGTTACAGGAGAAGGTAATGTGGGCACAGGTGAAAATGGCTGAGAAACAAGGAATCAATTTGGAAAATCCGAGTGAAAATCAAGGAAAAGATTCTGGAACGAATGGTGATACTGGGAATGGTGGAAAATTTAGAGGACGAATGAGTAGAGAAGAAGCTAAAAAGAAATTTCCTTGTCATGGATGCGGAAAATTGGGGCATTGGAAGGATGAATGTAAAAAAATTCGGAATAATAATGGCCCAAATCAAAATTTAAATCCACAGACGCAGAATGACTCACAGCAGGGTGTAAATCCTCAGAGTCAGTTGCCACCTGCACCTATTCAGGGTAATGTAAGCAGAGCAAAGCATGGTACAGACATCGGATATCAAGGAGGAAGTGGTAAGAATGATTATATGACATCACAATTTCTTTTGCAGGACGATTTCTGTCAATTCAGTCCATGACGGTGCCTAGGAGAGGGGAAGAAGGAGTGCATACTTGGCGCATCCTTACAGGTAGATCAGTCAGGTCCATATGTTGAAGGGAATGTGAAAGGTAATAATATTACTTTCCTTTTGGACACTGGTGCTACCCGGTCTACTGTGAGAACAGCAGACATTCCAGACCTTCCTCTCTCTGGTGAAAATATCCAAGTAGTGGGGGTAGCTAATCAGCGGATTAGAACACCTCTTACCGAACCCATGGAAGTTAAAATCGGAAATTTCAGAGAAATGCATCAATTTGTAGTGTGTGATTCTAGTCCAGTAAACTTATTAGGTAGGGATTTGTTGTGCAAGATGAATTGTACAATTTTCTGCACACCGAATGGTGTGGCAGTTCAAACACCAGATGAAGACCATGTATATAAAATTATGATTGCAAAACAAGGTACAGAAGTGGATGAAATGTTTTCGTTAAGAACAAAAGATGAGTTGCCAGAAGAATTAAAAGATACAGTAAACCCCATAGTATGGGATTTCACCGGAAAGGAAGTAGGACTTATGGCTAAAATAGATCCAGTTAAAATTACTGTAAAAGAAGGTGCAATTTTCCCAAATACCAGACAGTACAAAATGAGTGCAGAAGTAAAAGCAGGAGTCATTGAAGAAATAAATCGAATGGTAGAACAAAATATCCTAAAAGAAGTAATGAGTAGCCCATGTAATTCACCTATAATGGGGTTAAAGAAACCTAGTGGAAAATATAGTATTGTTCAGGACCCGAGGAAAATAAATAAGATTGTGGAACCATGTTGTCCCATAGTGCCAAATCCTGCAGTAATTCTATACCAGATCCCTTGGAGTGCAGGATGGTTCACAGTAATTGATTTGTGTCAAGCGTTCTTTTCAATACCATTACATCCAGACAGTCAGTATCTTTTCTCATTTAAATTTGAGAACAAGGTCTATGTGTGGAATCGTGTTCCTCAGGGGTACACAGAAAGTCCTTCTATTTTCAACCAGATACTGAAAAAGTGCCTTGAAAAACTAGTGATGCCAGGAAGCTCAGTCTTAGTCCAATATATCGACGACTTATTGGTGGCATCGAATACCAGAGAGGACTGTGTTGTTGATTCGATAGCATTATTAAATCTTTTGGCAGAAGAAGGACATAAAGTATCACCTGAAAAATTGCAATTCTGTACAATAGCTGTTAAATATCTGGGACATCAAATTGAAAGAGGAAAAAGAAGAGTAACAGCTGAAAGAGTAGCTTTAATAAAGAAAATGCAAATGCCTGTAACACAAAGACAAGTGAGAATGTTCCTAGGAATAGTAGGTTACTGTCGACAATGGATACCAGGATTTTCCATGTTAGCTAAGCCCTTAATTAACATGACAAAAAAGAAAGCAAAGGACCCTGTTGAGTGGGAGGATGAAAGTGTAGAAGCCTTTGTAAAATTGAGAAATGCCCTATGTTCAGCACCTGCCTTAGGCATGCCTGATTATAAAAGAGAATTTGCATTGTTCTGTCATGAGAGAGAAAATTATGCACTTTCTGTCTTAACTCAGAGACATGGATTAGAAAGACGTCCTATAGCATATTTTTCTGCTACATTGGACCCAGTAGCAGCCGCGTTGCCAGGCTGCTTAAAAGCAGTGGTGGCTACTTGTTTGAGCATTGAACAAAGTGAGTCAATTGTGATGGGACACCCTGTAAAAGTGTATGTTCCACATGCAGTTGTCATTCTGTTGACAAGAACCCGAACTCAGCATCTTACTCCTAGTCGGCTGACTAAATACGAAAGAATAATAATGGGTGCTGAAAATGTGAACATGGTAAGGTGTACTATAATAAATCCAGCAACCTTACTACCAGACCCATATCATGAGAGAATTAAAGATGATGAAGACGATGAACATGATTGTATACAAATTACAGAATTATGCACAAAACCACGCCCAGATATAGAGGAACAACCTCTTAAAAAGCCAGACAGGGAGCTATTTGTTGATGGTTCATGTCAAAGACATGAAGACGGTAAACTAACTGCTGCCTATGTGGTATGTGAATTAACTGGAATAGTTGAAGCATCTTATTTACCAGGAGTCAAATCTGCACAAGTAGCTGAATTGATTGCGTTGATAAAAGCATGCAAAATTGGGAGGAATCAGAGAGTAACCATATTTACAGATAGCCAATATGGTTACGGGGTTGTGCATGATTTTGGCCAACTATGGATGCAGAGGGATTTCATGACTTCTTCAGGATCCCCCATTAAAAATGGACAATTTGTAAGGGAATTGCTAGAAGCAATACAATCACCAAAAGAATTGGCTGTGGTGAAATGTGCCACACACCAGTCAGGAGATGACTGGGTGGTAGTCGGCAACAGATATGCAGATCTGGTGGCTCAACATTGTGCCAAAACCAGAATGTCAGTCAATAAGAGGGTGGAAAGAAGGGGAATCAGCTGCCAACTTATGCTGTATATGCCACCTGAAACTTGGAATGACGTCAAGAAATTGCAAGATGAAGTTGATGAAAGTGAGAAGTATTTGTGGATCAAAGTGGGTTGTTCCCAAAGAGGAGATGATGAAGTGTGGATCAGTGCTGATGGCAGACCAGTCATGCCAGACTGTTTACTCTCACAAATGGCTAGGATGTATCATGGAGACACACACATAGGGAGAGATGCAATGATTAGGCTGTTCAGACAAAATTGGTATAATCCTAAATTCAGGGCTGTTGCAGAGAGTCTTTGCCAGAGATGTCTAACTTGCCAGATGCATAATCCGGGAAGGAAGACAGTAATTGGATTTGGGAAAATTGGAAAGGCAGAGGGTCCATTTATGAGACTTCAGTTTGATTTCATACAGTCACCACCATGTAGAGGGCTGAAATATGTACTAGTCATAGTGTGCCTGTTTTCAAAATGGGTGGAGGCTTACCCTACTAGGAGAAATGACAGCATTACAGTTGCAAAACTGTTGCTACGAGAGCTCATTCCTAGGTTTGGTTTTCCAGTAACTTTGGAATCAGATAGAGGAAAACATTTTAACAGTGAAGTGATTCAAATAATTTCAAATCAAACAGAAACTGCACTGTGCAAATCGTCCAGAATCTTCTGGAGTGGTTGAACAATTGAATGGCACTATAAAGTCAAGACTGGGAAAAATGTGTGCATCAACATCATTAGAGTGGCCAGATGCATTGCCACTCGTTTTAATGGGACTCAGAAGTATACCTGACAGAACCACAGGATTGAGCCCACATGAAATAATGATGGGAAGAGCAATGAGACAAACACATGTTCCCACAAACAAACTGGTGAATATATCTGATGATATGGTTCTGGACTATTGCAAAGGATTGGCTGACCTAGTGCGTTCTGTCTCTCATCAGGTTGGAGAAGACGCAGTTTCCAGGCAGCCCGAGCAAGAACATGATTTGAATCCTGGTGACTGGGTGGTAGTGAAGAATCACACCAGAGAAACGTGTCTATCACCTAGATGGGGCAGACCGTGTCAAGTCATACTGACAACGAATACAGCAGTGAAGTGTGCCGGATTTCCTAATTGGATTCATGTAAGTCACACCAAGAGAGTACCAGATCCCGAGGAAGAGAATCCTCAGACAACGCCAATCACTGAAGAAGCTGAAGGTTGCCCAGCTGAAGGATCTCAGGTTCGAGATTCCAGAGAAGCTGAAGGAGAACAACCGAGCACAAGTCAGGATTGGATACCGGTGGTAGAGGTTCCTGAAATATACCACAGAACAAGAAGTCAAGCGAAATTGGAAGAAACTGAAGAAGATCAGATAGGTGAAGAAGAAGCAGTTCAGGAACAAGAAGAAAAGACATTAAGAAATCCTGAACAAGGTCAGATAGGGAAAGGAAACTGGACTCAAAACAGTGAAGACCTAATAGACTTTGAACAGGGACAGACAGGTCTAGAAGAATCCGGTCAGGCTGCAGAAGTTCACAGTGCAATAAGCCCTGATCAGAACAAGTTAGATCAAGAAGAGTGCACAGAAGAAAACCTTGAAAAACATGAACTTGAAGAAATAAATAAAGAACAAGGTCAGTTATTGGAAATTCACAGCGGAGTTGTTACAGAAAAATCAATTAGACCTGAAAAGGAGCAAACAAGAAACACGGTAATTGAAGAACACGAAACAGTGCTAAGCAGTGAAATTAAAAGATTTCTGAAAATAAAGATAAAGAGACAGTGCAAACAAAGAAAACAAGAAAAGGAGATCATTGGCCGAGTGTCATTAAAAGAGTAAAATACCACATAACAACCAGAAGTGAAGATCCAGATCAAGTGAATGAAGTAACAAGTCAAACTCAACAAGAAAATAAAACTGAGAAAAGAAGAAGTAAAAGACTGAAACTTGTGAATAACAAATTCAAGGGTCCTGACTGGACTTATATCATTCTTGAAGATTTTGAAAGCTCAGAGTCAAGTGACAGTGGTGGCGAAGGAACAAGTGCAGAATTGACGTACGAAGAAGAAACAAGACCACCCTGACTAAGCAAAAGAATAAGCTAAAGAAAAGAAGAAAAGATAAGAAGAGCAATCTTCCTTGTCGAAAAATGCCTGACGATAGAGTTGCTGGGAGACCAAAACAGAGATGTTGTAGAAGATGATGTGCAATATGCATATGTAGTCTAGTAATGGTGCTTATAGTATGGTTAGTCCTGATTGTAGCAGTTCCTTACCTTATGATAATAGATAAAAAGATTAATAATGAAACTAAGGAGAGGACAGCAAACATGAAGGGCAATAGAGTAGAACTAATGGCAGAAAATGAACCAGAAATTCATCATGAACTAGCTGACAACGACACTAGTTTAAACGTTTTTACAAAGTTATTGTTTCAATATGTAGACACAATGGAAGTTAGTAATTGTTATGTCTGTATGAAGTTACCTGAATCAGTAGCAGAAGGATTAACATACCATCACTTACCACTGACATATGGCATATCATGTAGTGTTTTGTCCAGTTTATTTTATAGAACAGGGAGACTTCAGTATTATTATTCAAACTTAGATGTGATATTTTCTGAGGTTCCGATTCGCAAGAGTATGAACCCAGTGATTAGTAGTCAAGACGCACACTTTATGGGAGAATTTTTCTTAACAATGAAATCAATAGACATAACACATGCACATAGACACAATCTAACATGTTCTTTACTTGAAGAAGAAAAGATATTTTTGAATCTAGTAGAAGATAGAAGACAAGATTTTCAAAAGAAAGCTTCTGAGCATAAAACTCATTTACCACCTTGGACTGAGAAAGAAGGGAGTTACACACCTGGCAAGGCTCAAGCTGCTATGGCTCTGGATTTCGTAAAGACAGGGAAAATTTGTCTTCATAGGTTAAAGACTGAATATAACAATGTTTTCATCGGTACCAGTGAATGTGAACACAATTTTTTAGTTCTTGGGGGTTGGGGACTCAAAGGAGGAACAGATTCAGTTTTTCCTGGAATCTATTATGTGTGTGGGAATAAGGCTTACTTTAGGCTTCCTGCACGGTGGTATGGAAGTTGTTATTTTGGAATAGTATTTCCAAAGATATACCACGTAAAAAGAAACACTGATAGCAATGAAAACAATAGTGAATTAATACGTAGTAAAAGAGCTAGTTTTTCAGAAATTGTAGGTGATATATTTGGTGCATTGATACCTTCAGTGGGAATAATTCTGAACTCAAGGAAAATATGTAAATTGTCTACAGTGGTTGATCGTTTATCAACGGATACTGCTGGAGGTTTTACTAATGATTAATGCGGAAATGATTGCGATTAGATCTATGGTGATGCAAAATCGACTTGCTCTTGATATTATATTGGCAAAAGAGGCCGGAGTCTGTAAATTATTGAAGACGAAACATTGTTGCACTTATATTCCTGATAAGAGTGCAGAAATTGGAACGTACATACAGAATATAACTAAACTTGAGAAGGAACTTAAACCACTGGAAGTTGATAGTGTATGGGAAAGATTGACAAATAGTATCTCGTCAATTGGTACCTGGTTTGCTAATGTAGGAAAAGGACTTATAGGTCAAATATTAGTACCCTTAGCAGGGATAGTAACAATAATATTGGTAGTAACAATATGGTGCAAATGCTGTAAAAAGAATGGAACATATAAGGTGACAGGAAGAGGAAAGAAACGAAAGGTAGATGAAATCGAACTTGAAGAGTGGAGAAGTGAATTATACAAGAAATTAAAAGGAGATTGTAAAAATGGAAAGTGTAAAGATGAGAATGAAGTAATTTCCTAGAAGTTGGCATCTGATTGAGGGTAGTGTTTTGATGGCTCAGAAACGCCATCAGAGAGGGATTGATGGAGCAAGGTTTCATAAATGAAACTTGCTTGTATTCAATACTCATCACAGTATTAATTTATTAAAACTTGTATTGTTAATACTAACCTTTTGCATTCACGACACGAAAGAGAAGGAAGCTTACCTATGTGTTTTACTAATGAATAACGCTTGTCTGTAATCCAAAATGGCCGCTATGCGCGGGAAAACTCAATGCGCATGTCGCAACCATATCACATTGTGTGGCGTCTTTCTTTGCTTGGTGGGAAACTTCTGCTTCTGCGCAGTGTGCATTAAAAAGGCTGTTTGATGTTTTCACATGCTTCAGCTTGCTCTCATGTCATTACTAAATTGTCGTTTCCTAATGCTACTAACGCGGGATAGAATTTATAATTAAATGGGAATAGAGTAGGAAAAGTGGGCATACAGTGAAACATTTTATTTTGTGATTTTAATATTTGCTTCTTGCACTTTTATTAGTTCGTAAACTTGGGCCTGGGTTGGTGACCTGAAACTCGAGAGGCAAATAGTTCTGCGCATGTGTCCTGTGTGCCTCCAAATGAAGTCAATCTGGACGTCGTCCAAGGCCGCGACCCGATGGCCGAAGATGCTGTACTCTTGCCTTTCCTGTTGCACATTGATACATTGTCTATGAAAATTGGTTTACATTTGTCATGAGACGGGTGGGAAATAAAGCGAATGTATTAATTTGAAGGGGTGGGAATTTAAAGACAATAGGCTTTGCAATTTAGGCCAAATCGATATGGTGCGACAATCCACCCCCTGTCCCTGTCCAATCAGAGGTAGTGGCCCCATATTTTAGCAACATTAAGGGGAAGTACATGGGAGTAGAAGGGTATAATAGAATATAGCATTAGTTAATTAGTTAGAGCGTGCGTTCACGAAGAACAGGCGTCCATGCTGCCAGAGCGCTCTTAGCTCCAGACTGCCAAGCTGATCGGTTGCTGACTGAATCCCTGTCCTGAAGAGGTCCTGAGGAGGGGGCGGCGGAGTCCATTAGAAGGAAGGCACGGGAGAATCGAGGAGAAGCCGAGTATCAGAGAGGGGAACGACGCAGGCGTCGTTGTAGAGAGGTCACCGGTCCTGTCCTGATCCTGGAGGAGGTCTTTGCTCTTCATCCTTCCTGGGTCTTATTCTTTCAACTCCTTGGCTAAGGGGTTTTAGTTCTCGCACTTAGGTAAATATAATGCAACCTTTATTTGCGCTGCTGTCTCTATCTTCTCCTTTTCTTTAAAAACACCGTCATTGATTAGCAATAATCATTTCTATGTTTAATCTTGGGTATTGCGATTAAGTACCATGTGGCTCTGTATTTTACTCTGCTAAATCTTTAGATAAACATTTTAAAACTTCCTGACTCAGTGGTTATTTCAGGATTATGTACTATAATGAATGTCACTCATTTTAAACTTCCCAATTAGCAAAGGATTCTGGTAAGTCATTACTCTTCAATCAGAAGGTAATTGGTAGCAGGGATTTTGATAGAGAGTAACTACTGATAAAACCCAGCGTAAGTATTAGCGTAGTATGAATGTATGGGCCCAAGTGAGTATCTGGTGTATGAATGCTGTTTGCTAATATCGCGCTGGATCAGTAGCTAGGAGCACCAAGGAGACCACTACCACAGAGGCAGCGCAGTAGAAGGGAGTGTACATACCACCAGAGGATAACCCTCATTGACCTCAGGGACGAAGAGGTCATTGCCCATTACAGGCTCAAGAGGGAGTCCATTAGTCGCCTCCTGCACCAGATTGTGCCAAGGCAGCAGCCACCATTGCAGCGCCTCACCAATATCTCTCGGCAGGCCAAGCTACTCTCTGTTCTGCACATGCTGGAATCTAGAACTTTCCAACCTAACACAGCTAGAGTGGAAGGAGTATTCCAGGCATCCTTCTCAAGGTTCCTACCCAGCATCCTGGATGCCATCATAAGCCTCAAGCCCCAGTATCTCTATTTACCCAACACAGTGCAGCAACAAAAGGAAAACAAGCAAAGCTTTTATGCCATTGCATGATTCCCACATGTGTTAGGGGGAATGGACTGCACACATGTGCAACTTGTGCCTCCTGCAGCTACATCCTATATCTACTGCAACAGGAAGCACACCTATTCCATGAACTTGCAGGCAATTGTGGACTATCTCGGACTTTTCATCAGCGTCCTTGACAAATACCCGGGCAGTGTTCATGACTATTTCATCTTCTGTCATTTTGCCATCAATGAGTGTTTACAGAATGGGACTTATGGGAATGGCCTACTGGTCGGTAAGTACACCTCAAGCACATGACAGACCACAAGGCATTCTATCATGTTGAAATACATTGACATATTGGTCTTAGGTCGAATTAGACTGTGCATGCGTTGTTGGTGTGGCCCCATATACTTGTCCCATACTACATGGCAAATTTGCACACTTTTGACCTACAAGTCACACATGTCGACACTGCCTAAGCCACTGTGGCCCACATGGACAAGCCAAACGGACTGATGGATTATCATCAGTCATAATGCTCTGGTGGAGCACATATCCAAATCATGTCAATGTGGCAATGCTAAGTATGTCTGCATGACATTGCAAGGCCTCATAGGTATGCAGTACTGCAAGTCACAACAAAATGTATCTCTCATTCACCCAACGTTAAGGATGTATACCATGGGCATTGTGTTGGCCTTTTCCATCTAACACCAATGAAGATCACACATATTTACACACAAACTATGTACAGGGACTCTGTGACAGTGTGCAAGTAGTGTGCCTCCCAAGAGGAGGTGAAAAGAGGATACATAATCACATGTCTCGTTATCATGTCCAATTATGATGTGTCCACCATTCCGCATTACACATTGAAGGAGCTGGAATGTGTCACTTAAAACATTACATCATGTCAGGACACTAAGCTGACACAAGTGCACCATAGTGTCAAGAGGGAGGGGTGGTATTGCCATTAGACACCATTTTGTGAGTTGCTGAATGTAGAAAAACCATGGATGTGCTGTGTGTAAAATGAAATTCCCATTCCACCACTTCACTTTGGATGCAGGTTAGCTCAGCCTTTCCACATTTATTTATATCCAGTGGTATAAAAACAACATGAGCACATATGTGCGCATCTAATTGTGGCAAAGACCGTCACATATGAAGAAATAAGTACAATGAGGCAGCAAAAACATAGCTGAAGCAATGCAATCCCTGTCTGAAGTCTGTGCATCACAAGTCAATCCCATGGGCAAGAGGAATGAAGATATTTCACATACCTGTGAAACTGAAAAGAATGGCCATTTATGAACAGCACTGGTTACCCTCAACAAAGCTGCATCACATCACAAATTATATACACACATTACATCAGATGTGCACAACAGTATACAAATGTGTTGCAGGAACCACTACAGCTGTCATCCAAGATGTCAAACTGTGCAGCAAGATGCCCCCACATGCACAAACTACATCACCCATGACAGTCCACAATACCGCTTTCAAGGGAACATTGTGACTGTCATGGAGGTATGCTGCACTCCATCTGCCTGCACAGACACACAACCAATGGACACTGCATTATGTGGAAGATATGGCCTACACTGTCCCCAAGATGTATGTCACTGTAGTGTGCTCAGTCTTCCTGTTGCAGTGCACAGTGCAATATTACCACACATCTACTAACAATTATGTACTGCCCCCATAGTAGACTCTTTGCACTGCCATGTGTATACTACAATGTCACATATTCTCATACACCCACTATCTTTCCCATGGCTGACATATAGAAAATTGTTGACTTAAAATATATGTGTGCCTGAAGGAAGACACATCACCTGCTACTGTCACTTGTTATCCAATCAGAAAGGTATCAGTTCAGGATTTGACATAGTACTCACATAGTGACACAATAGATGAGTGTCAGACATTTGCCTAGTCAATCGTAAAGAGACTAACATCGTTGGTGACAAATTATCACCTGCATGCCATTGCCACTCAACTGAATGACAAATACTAAGTGTATCACAGAGGACAGCACACTTGTAAGTGGAGTTCTGTGTCAGCCACACATTGGCATTTCATGTTCAAGACACAGCCTTGTTTTAGGCCATTCATTGTTGGAATTTTATTTCAAGATTGTTCCGCCCTGACCCAGTCAAACTCTAGACCATCTATCAGTATACAGTAACTTCTCTGAAGAGAGTAGACGGAATACCCCAATTTAACAATTTACCCCAAAGAATTTTTCTCAGCACTGCATCAAAAGCTCAACGAAAATCAATAAAACAGAAATGAACATTAATTGATCGCCGCCTGATTTAAGGGCCAACATCAAAGTGTTGATGGATGTACCCAGGCCTTTGATAAACCCAGTCTGATTTCTGGGCAACAGATTTTTAGATTCCGCCCAAGCTGTAAGCTCAGCTAGCAGGCATTTGGCAAAGAACTTGGCCTCACAGTCCATAAGGGCTATCAGCCGATAGTTAGCCGGATCTGCAGGTGGGCCAGTTTTATGATTAGGAGCCAGTATTGATCCCCTCCAATTGTCATGGATTTCTAGGCTAAAAAGAAAGTAATTAAACAAATTGGTCAAGATCACTGCCCACTACTATGGAAAATCAGTCGGAGTCTTGGGATAAACTACGTAATAAGGCAAAAACTTTGGCTCACGATACACAAGAATTTTAATCCTGTAGAGAGCCAGGAAAATATTATGGCATGTAGGGTATGGTACTGTTTTATAGTAAACTTCAGGCACCCTGAACCAGTGAGAAATCTGTTGAATGTGCGAATACCAGAGATAACTAGTGGCCAAAGGATTATTTCCCTGCTGCTGGGTTTTTCCTATCAGCCACCCAGGCAAATATTTGGTGCATCATCACGGGGGATGCAATTACAATCAGAATGGGACTTACCATGTGAGAACAGATTTGCAGCCCTGGAAAACTATAATGAGGTAGGATGACTTACACTTCCAAATGAGCAAGCAATGACCTTGGATTACCAGCCTTGAGACAAAACTCCATAATGAGGTTTAATGAGGATCTGTGATACCACTACCTTCTATTGTCCAGATTGAAAATGAAGGGCACTTTGTGAGCTCGCAAATTTTACCAGTCAGGGCCGTCATGCAGAATTATGGACCTCCTACTTCAATGCTGGCTCCTATGCCCCATCTAAAAAGGCCTTAGAGTTAAAAATATTAAGCTGGAACATTGCTGGAATTTGATCGAAGTTATTCCTACTTGACTGGCAACATTTCATCAAGACATATGATATTATTCTATTGCAGGAAACCTGGTAAACAAACTCGATTGATTTTGATGGCTATATGTGTTTCAGCGTCCCAGCGCTACCATCTCGCTCAGGATAGGCTTCAGGGGGGCTTTCTATTTGGCTTAGTTTGTTAATTGGAGGCTCTGCAGAAATGGTGAATGCACTCGGAACTGATTTCCAAGCAGTTTTGTTTAGAGGGGCCTTGACTATGTTGTTTATAAAAGTTTTTGAGAATGATTTTACACATACCCCCAACTCAAAATTTCCAGGTTTATTTCATTTATTGTAACACAGGTAGAGGAGAAATCACAATGAAGCAAGCAATTGTATCTTTGCCTAGGGGGTGATTTTAATGTTAGGTCAAAGTGTAGGAGGAGAGGAAACGGGCACTGGTAGAGTGGAGGGACATTGTAGGGAGTTACAAGGTTTTGTTGCCTCCCTTGCATTACACTGTACATTGGATAGGGATGGGATTGAACCACAGGGTCTGCCTACTTTTAGAGGAAGGAATAGTGCTTCCATTATTGATCGTGTTTTTATTTCTTATAATTTAAGGACTATTTTGATTGATGGTTCAATTCAGATTATGGGGATCATAATCCCATTGGGGACACCCTGGAAATGCCCTACAGAGTGTCACACTACGAAGCCCCTGGCCTAGCTAATTTAATACAAACTATTGACAATGTTAGGCTTCAAGGGAGGTTGCCTGATCCCTTAAAATTTGCTAATAGGTTGCTAGCAGAGAATGTACAGTTAGCGATGGATTGTCTATCTAAAGATATTAATAGTGAATTATTAGTCCTCTTGTTTGTGGTCATTTGCAGCAAGATTAGATTGTTTTTGTTAGTACCCGTTAAATCAGATATTCAGAGCCCCCATTGGTTTTACCAAGAGCAGCTTTGAATGCAGACTCCCGGCTCGCTTATTAGTGTCGACTTTATGGTAGGCCTATAAAGCGGTCACATATAAAAGAAGGGCTGAAGTTATTACACAACTGTGGACAACGCTGACAGTTACTGCTAATACACGGGACAGCAAAACATTTTGGAATGCTGTGCCCTCTATGCGCTCCCTTGATTATAGAGGAATGAAAGTTGGATGTCATATAAACGGGGAAGAGTGCGTATCACATTTTAAAGAAATTTACATAGATCTTGATGTGTCCCCCTCAAGGCTATTGCAAGTGGTAAAACCGCCTAGTTTAGTCTTCTCAGTGCAGGAAGTAGAGATCGCTATTAGGGAAAGTGCAGGTGGGAAGGGTCCCACTGGATGGTGTCCACATTGACACCTTCAAATGTAATGTAAATGTGTGGGCCCCGGTATTGACGAATGTTTATAACAGCCTGAATTATTCTTCGATCCTTCCTTCCTGGATTTGTTAGACCATTGTTCCAATTTTTTAAAAAGGTAACAGGGCGGAACCTAGATGTTCCAGGCCCATCTCCCTAATTGAAATTCTGGCAAAAATTCTGGAGAGAGTGCTGTATAAAAGAATACTAGAATTGGTCACTGAGAATAATGTATTAATTGACTGTCAGTGTGGTTTTAGAAGTGGCCTAGGAACTGTAGGGCAGTGCATAACTTTAAGTTTAATTATTGTAAAGTACACAATGGCTAAACAGTCAAACCTGTATCTTGCCTTTATGGACCTATCAATAGCATTCAATTGTGTAAATTGGGCAAAATTATGGCAATTTCTTATTAACTTAAAAATGTATCCATCAATAGTGTATCTACTGATATCTTTACAGACAGGCACTAAGGCTAACATAAGGTTTGGCAGTAAAGAGGAAGTTTCTGATGAGTTTAGTACTAATCGGGGGGTCCATCAAGGATGTGTACTAGCACCATTATTGTTTATTTTGTATATAAAGGAGCTCAGTGTAGAACTTATTAAAAGCACCCCTGACGTACCCCTAGTATGTGCCACCCTGTTCCTGCCTAACTGTACGTGGATGATGCCGTTTTAAACGCCCGAACTCCCAAAGCTTTGTGACTTTTAAGTTGTTCTTTTGTGAATTTTATGGATAATCTTAATCTGTCGACAAATTTCACTAAGTCATTTTTAATGTTATGCGGTCCAAATCTCTCAAAATGATACTCCATCATTGTAGCCACAAGCACTTTATCTAGCATCAGAACCTTTTCCTACTTGAGAATTTACTTTAGTTCCTCAGGTTCATGGTCTCAGCACATAGCACATTGCAGAGTAAAGTTCTCAAGAGCAATTGGGTCATTGCTCAGTCTGCCATCATTAAATGGAGGAAGGCCCCAGAAACCTTTACTGAAAATAAACTCAACAGAGTGTAGTCCCATTGCAGCTTATGGTGCTGGCGTAAAGAGTCAGGGTGCCCCTATAAACCTCCAGAGGGAGGAGAATCACTTTTGTAGAAGGTTAGTATCAGCCCTGGCATCTTCCTGCCACTTCATTTGCCACAGTGAGTTCGGCATAGGTTATCTGAAACGACTATATTCAGAGTTGCCCTGCCATCCTGTGGCTATCTATTTGGAGCTCAGAGGGTGCCACACTAACAAAGAGTATAATTAATGATTGTCTAGCATGTGATAAAGACCTTTCTATCCCCTGGGTTGCCTATGTAAAAACAATTCTGGAAAGTGTGGGCCAAAATGATACATTTTTTATTACAGGGCCACAGACTGCTGCATGTAGGAAACAAGTGAAACACTTACTATTGGAGAAAGCTATAACAGATAGATTACAGGTAGAGAGTAAGAAAAGGACTGCATGAGATTATCTGCATTTTGATTTAGGGGAGTCCAGCTCGGATTATTTGTGGAACACAAAGAAGCTGGACACGTTTTTTATTGTTTAGTTTTAGAGCTGGTACAATAAAATATCTTTTATGCTTTCCAAGTGGGCATCAACATGAGCTCGACTTAAGGACATGCCCATGCAATAACTATTCCAAACAAACCATGCTGTATTTTCTTTTCTTCTGTGGTTTTTATATGTTATATACACAGAAATTTCTTGTACCACTCATGAGAACTAGAAAGATACGTTCTTGCATGCAGGCGTACCGCTTTTTACGTACTCTGTCTGATGACCAATCATGTTGCTATGTAGCTATATTTCTTCAAGCTGCTGTTTCTGCCAGGAAAACAATGTTAGAGGATTGATTTTTCCTTTCTTCATTTTTAATATTTAATGGCTTATGAAATATGATGCCTTTTATGTACAGTTTTTGCATTTTACTGTGTGCTGTTATGGCTACCACATAGCTGAATTAAGATATATATTGAATGATGATTGTGTAATAAGTTAAATGATGTACTTTACTTGTTATGTCTTGTATCTGGAACACCACCTTGCATTTTGCCTCTCTGGGAATGACAATATGAAAGTTGCGTGTGAGGGGAGCCATAATTCTAGTGTCAGACAATGCTAATGTATGTGGTAGTGGATGCACAATAGATCATGATGTAGATGTGAATGTTACAGTATGCATGTCATTTGCACATGCCATGATAGTGGGAACATGTATTCAGTGGTGGCATGGTCCACCGCAGAGTTGCCACAGGTCAAATATGATAACATCCAAATGCCTCTGTATGATGTGGGGTACTTTTCCTGCATCCATTGTTACATGTCATACCCACCAAGTTATCTGTATAGGTAGCAATGTGTCCTGAAATAGCTCCTTGCCTTATCAATTACAAAACATTACGAGGCAAGACATGTGCTGTCAAGACATGACTCTTCTGAATGTGTTAAATGCCAATGGCATAAAGGCCATTGCAGGATGCCCAAGGTACACTAATACACAGTGAATTTGAAAATGTGTATCATTCTATGGGTACCAAAAATTTATGTTTCCAAACATACTCTGTACTGAAAGGGTAATAATTAGATCTAGGTATGTGTATAGTCACTCAAAGCAGCAAGCTGTATGTAGGGTGTAGGGGCAACTACCTTAGGTGTAATGTAAATTATGAGAGTTCATACCTGTTCCTAGTCAGCCTATGAGTGACTTATATTTTCATTGTTTCAACAGACAACATGACCCCTGATGAATTGTGCAATTTCAATAAGTGTAAGGTGCGCTACTACCACATAATGTGGGTTGCTAAATCATACAGGGCCATGAAGCTACAATACCAGGTGGAAAAGGCCCATCGGCAGTGGTCTGTGTTTCCCAGGGGCCCACCAACCACAACCACTGGAAGCTCAGCCAGCCATGGACAACCAACTGCAGGACCCTCATAAGTAGCAACAACTAGCATCTCAACCAGTGGACCCTCACAGGCACCCGCACATTAGCCCACAGGAGGGCCCACAAAGTTTGAAGCTCACATGAGGAAGTACATGTCTGACATTAAACTGTGTATGGCTGTTGTTAAAAATAAGGCAGACCAGGCCTTATCCCTACTCCAGGACATCAAGCAGGCAGTTGGACAGAGCAAGCAATAGTAAACACACAGAGGCACCTCCTGCAATTTAGACTGCTTGACAGGAAAACATATTTGATGGGTAGTGTAAAGGGTAGATTAGGTTAGAATAGTGTTAGTGTAGTGTAATGATAGTGTTATTAGGAGTTTGTTAGGGGTGGATTTGTTTGTTGTTTGATAGGGCTGCTTTGAGTTGGCTAGGAAGTGGGGGTTAATGTGTGTTTTATGTAAAAATAAACATTAAAAAAATGAAAAAAGTCCCCAAAAATATATATTTGTTTAGGTTTCATATGCAGGTAGCTGATGTTTAGGTGATGTTTCTCTTGTCCTGTGTTAAAATGTGACACTAAGGAGGATGGGGGTTGATGTTTCCGATGTTGTGCTAAGTATGTAGGTTAAGCTAAGCTAAGTTAAGGTAGTTTTAAGTTTAGATAGGCTAAGGTAGTGTAGGATAGGTTAGTATAGGTATTTAGCATAGGGTAGACAAGTATAGTTATTTTTATCTTTCTATTTCCATAAAATCTACTAGTTTGATACATACAGGTGTATGTCATGATTTACTGTGTGTTAGTGATCTAATGTGTTGAGGTGAAGTTTTGTACTTGCCCTAGTCATAACTGGCAGTGTCTGGCATCATGTGTGAGTGGGTTTCTTAGCTGCAATGCCGCAGTGGTAGACAGCCATGTGGGAGTCCTGCTTCTGCTCTATGGTCTCCAAGATGGTTCGGATAGCCCCCAGCTCTTTGGCCACATCACTGGTGCTATTGTAGCAGGGCAGTTGTTGATGCCTCTTCTTCATGACACCAGCGATGTCAGCCAGGGAATGCTGGAGGCCACAGAGGGGTGAGTAGGTGCTTCTAATGGTGGCAGAGTTGTCCCTATTGGGACTGAGGCACCCAGAGATCCCCTCTAGGGAGCCTGCCAAGGTCTCCATCCCTGCTAGCACCTGCTCTGCCAACTCCCTCTGGACTCCTACCGCTGTCTGTTGGAAGGTGATCTGTGGCTCCTCGGAGTCCAGGGGTGTGGTTGTGGTGGTGGGTGATGCCTGTTGGTTGTTAGGTGGGGTATGTGGAGATACCATGATGCTGCTGACCCTCCCCATGTCTGGAGATGGTGTCCCAATGTACTCCAGGAGCTCTTGGAGGATGTCATGGTCGAATGTTGGTACATTGTCATCATTGCCATCATTGGTGATGTCTGGGACAGGGTGCTGGCCAGGACGTAAGGGTTCATCCTCTGCAATGAAGTGGGGAAATGCTAGTGGTGATGTCTTCTACATGTTGACATGGTTTAAAGCACTTGAAAAACAAAGTGCATGACATGACACTTTCCGTTCTCCATTGATACGTAGGACTGCTGTTACACTAGGCTCTGGATGGTAGATAGCACTGTATCTTCATTTCAAATGACAGTTTGACAGTACCACTGTGTTCCTACTCTGAGTGAATGGGACCTTTCCTAGTACTTTCAGTCTAATTACAGATGTTCATGCCCTTTCATCATGAGCAGAGTTGGTTATCTGCAGGGTGTCAGATATCTCTTTGATCCTATCCATGTAGAGTGAATTAAAGTGGGGAATAGTGGCATAGATGGAGTGGGATAGTATGTCCTACAGTGGAGTATAGAGGCACAGAGTGTAGTAGAGTGGTGTACAGTGGTTCAGAGTGTATTAGAAGTAGAGTGTTTATAGAGTGGAGTATACAGTCGAGTACAGTGTTGCAGTCAAAGAATGGAGTGTGGTAGAGTTGTGTACAGTGGGATAAAGTGTAATAGAGTGGAGGGCCATGTCGTTCAGTAGAGTGTAGTGGAGTGGAGTAGAGTAGATTAGATTGGCGTAGCATAGAGTGTAGTAAAGTGTCATAGAGTGGAGTGAAGTGGAGTGGTATGGCATGTTGTGGAGAATCGGAAACTGTCATGCAGTTCAATGCAGTGGAGTGGCAGAGAGTGAAGTACAGTGTTGTAGAGTGGAGTGACATAGAGTGTCATCAAGTTGAGTGCTATAGAATGGCATTGAGAGCAGTGGCATAGATTGGTTAATGGAATACAGTGGAATACATTGGAGTACTGTGTCACAGAGTAGGTTGCAGTAAATTGGGGGGAGTGTCATAGAGAGGAGTACACAGTGACATGCACTGGAGAATAGTGTTGTACAAGGTAGTGGCATAAAGTTGAGTAGAGTTTGTTTCACTGAAGGGACATAGAGTGTCATAGAGTGGATTACATTGTTGTAGAGGAGAGTAGAATGCAGCGGCATAGAGTACAGTGGTGTGCAGTACATTTTTGTACAGTGTGTCATATGGTATACTATCGTGAAGTGTCATGGGGTAAAGTCTTGTGGTGTACAATGTTGTGGTGTAAATTGGAGTGCTTTACAGTGTTGTGGCATATAGTGTTGTGGCATACAGTGTCTTGTCGAAGAGTGGAGTGAAATAGAGTGGAGCAGCATACAGTGGAATAACATAGACTAGTTTGGTGTAGAGTAGAGGTGCGCAGAGTGGAGTGGCATGGAGTAGTGTACAGTGGAATACCGTAGAGTGGAGTGCTGTACAGTTGAGTGTTATGCTGTAGAGTGTTGAAAAGTGTTGTAGAGTGGAGAAGAGTAGAGTGGCATAGAGTGGAGTAGAGTATTGCAGAATGGAGTGATATATAGTGCCATAGAGTTGAGTGGCATAGAGTGGTGTAGAGTGGAGTGGAGTACAGTAGAGCAGAGTGGAGCAGTGTGTCATAGAGTATGTCCAGTAAAGTGGGGTTGAGTGGCTTAGAGAGAGTTGTGTAGTGTGTTCTAAAGTAGAGTAGAGTATCGTAGAATGGCAAACAATGGAGTGGAGTTTTGTATAGTGGCATAGAGTGGAATACAGTGTTGTACTATGGAGTGTAGGGGCACAGAGTGTAGTAGTGTTGAATAGTGGCATAGACTTTAGTACCGTGTTCTAGAGTGGAGTTGTATAGAGTAGAGTAGAGTGCAAATAGTGCAGCGATATGGAGTGGAGTGACGTAGAGTAGGGTAAAGTGGCATACAGTGTAGTTGAATGGAGTAGCATAGTACACAATTGAAGAACAGAGTAGACATCCGTGCCATAGACTGGAGTGGCGTGCAGTGCAGTGTCACACAGTGTTGTGTCGTAGAGTGTCTTATCATAGAGTATCATTGTGTTGCGTGTCATGAGGTAGAGTGTTGTGGCATAGAGTATTGGGGCGTACAGTGTCTTAAACTGGAATAGTATAGACTGGAGTAGAGTAGAGTGGAGTTGCATAGAGTGGCCTGGCGTAGAGTAAAATAGTGTAGAGTGGAGTGGTGCATAGTGGAGTGACATATAGTGGAGATACATACAGTGGAACAAACTGGAGTTGCATACAGTGGAATGCCGTGGAGTGGCATAAAGTGCAGTGGCATATAGTGGAATATGATGGAGTGGAGTAGCATGGAGTGGAGTTGCATAGAGTGGAGTGCATACAGTGGAATACCTTAGAGTAAAGTGGAGTTGAGTGGCGTGGCATACAGTGGTGTAGCGTATAGTTGAATAACATATAGTAGTGTGGCATAGACTGCAGTGGGATAAATTAGCGAGTAGTAGAGTGGAGTGGCATGGATTGGTGTGCTGTAGAATGAAGTGGAGTGGCATACAGTTGAGTGGTTTAGATTAGAGTGGCATAGAGTCAAGTAGTCTATTATAGAGTAGAGTGGAGTGCCGTAGAGTGTGTACACTGGAAGAGCGTACAGTGAAGTGGCATACAGTGGAATGGTGTACAATACAATAGTGTAGAGTGGGGTGTTGTGAAGTGGAGAGCCATACACTTGCGAGGTATAGAGTGGAGAAGCGTAGAGTGCCATTAAATGAAATAGCGTAGGGTGGATTGGCATAGAGAGAAGTAGAATACCGTGGAATGGAGTACAGTTGGGTGGTGTACAGGGGAGTGGCATACAGTGAAGTGTCATAGAGTCTAGTGGACTGTCGTAAAGTGAAGTAGCATATCATAGAGTGGAATGGCTTGTCATAGAGTCGATTGTTATGCTGCACAGTGAAGTGGTGTGTCATACAGTGGAGTGTTATGCAGTACAGAGGAGTGGAGTCACATGTTGTGTCATAGAGTCTAGCGGGAAGTGAGGTAGTGTGAAAATGGCTAAGTGGATGTGCATAAAAAAACTTCATGAATGTAGCATACATTGTGTGAAGTTGGATTCATCAGTAAGATTCACCAAGCAACACAGGGTGACAGATGATGACCTTCCAATACTTGGTAAATCTATCATAAGTATTGCGTTGCCCTTGCAACACCATGCGTGATGCAAGGGTCACACAATACAATAATAAATGTGTTCCATCACAGTAACTTCGCGGTATACCAAGATACATGTCAATGACATGGCAGTATATAATTGACCAATGGCTGCCTTTACAAAATTAAAAAGAAAGGTATGTTTTTTTTTACTACACTTTAGCTGTGTTCTCGGTTAGGGCCTTAAATATAGGTTACGTAGTAGGTTGTATTGTTGTTCCCTATCTATTACCACTTTATTAAAGCATTGATTGTTAGCTAAATGTACTTATATTCCTCTATAGAGTATTATTAAAGGTTATGGAAAATAGTGCTAATACCTTGGAAGTACCATGTTTTTTAACAAATGTAACTTTTTTAGCATTCTTTTAAGTAGTGCATTAATTTCTCTGTATTTCCGCTGTACTTCTACACTTTTTAGTAATAGTGAAATATGTAATAAAATTACAAATATACTGTAGTGCACTATATTTGTGAAACATAGTGCATTCCAGTTTTTTTCAATTTTTACATAGTTTTATTTTTAGTACTGCTGTACTTCCTAGGTAGTCTTGCGGAACTCTGTGAAGTTTTTAAAATAAATATAGAAGCCATATCATTTTCCCTACCTATTACCAATTTACTTAAGTGGTAATAGGTAGGGAAAAATGTAAAACCTAATACTTACCTATATCTAAGCCCCTAACCCAGAGCACAGAGAATGTGGATTTAAAACAACAGGACTGCCGTTAGGTTTTGTAAAGGCAATCATTAGCCAATCACATAATGACTTGTCATTGCCATGACTGCTGTAGTTTCATGAATGTTTGAGAAACCACAGCAGTTACAGATATCACTAAGATTAAATGCCTTACAACATTAAAAATACTTACTTGTAGCACTAAAAAGGACCATCTGCACACTATAATCTGCAATCGTGCCAAATGTCATACAAATCCAACTCAGCATTTATCTGCTACACAGGAGTACAAAGTCTATGGAAAATGCAATGGTGGCAAAATGCGTTTTGGGATCCCACTTTTTCTGTGCACCTCCTGGACCAATCACAGCACAACTTTGCATCATCCATCAATATAGAAAAAGGAATAAGTCTGCAAAGTTTTGTGGATATCTGTTGAATTGGGTGCAACGTTAATTATGGTCAAAAATCCTATCTCTGGCAACCCTGACTATATCAACTCTGCGACATAGCTGCAGGCAGAGAAGTCGTAAGGTTAACTAGTGAAAAAGAATATTGTCTGTGTATAATAATGCCTTTACATCCACTACCCTCAGGTGAAATACCCAGGACACCACAGGAGTGCTTGATAGAATAGGTCGGGTGCCCTGCCATTTCACAATTTGCTCTGGCGAGGAAACCTCTAAAATCAATGCCCACTGTAGGGGAATTGTAGAGAAGTATACCTTACCTAGAACATCCTTGCTCAATGGCAATCTGGTCAGAACATAGAAAAGGTATTTCAACTCATCCTGGTCAAATGCCTACTCTGAGCCCAGCGATAGGGCCAAGAATATGTCCTGGCTGTCCTTTGGAGGACATATGAGGTGCGAAAGTCATCTGTGAACGACCTAGCACAAAACAAAAACTGCGACTTATGTGATAATTGGGGAATCACCATGTGTAAGTGTGTTGGGAGTGTTTTTGTCAAAATGTTTAGGTCAGCGTTAAACAAAGAGATATGCCAATAGCTGGACACTTCATAAGATCTTTTATTATCCTTAAGTAAAAGGCTAATAGTAGCCTCATTGGGTGAGGCTCCAATGAGCCAAATGTCTTTGCTTCCCTGATCACCCAGTGTAACAGTGGCACTAACAGTCTTGCCTACGTTATAAAACTCGGCAGGGAACTCAGCTTTCCCCGGTGATTTGCACATCGATAAAAAAGAAAAATAGTCTCAGCTATCTCCTATTTAGTAATGTCTCCATCAAGAAGTGCCCGTCCCTCTTCCAACAGCGTGGATAAATAAATGTAGGGGTTCAAGAAACACATCAATTTGCTCAGTTGTTTACTGACATTCTGGAGTACATAGGGACTTGTATGAAGCAAAACGGTTTACCATGTGCAGAGGATATGTCTGCAGGCCTCCGTCATCACCACATGTAGCATTTATAGCCATTTGTGAGTCTCTCTGGTACAGTTGTGCTGAGCCTGCCAGCCTCAGAGTTGGTATTGGATTGTCCATATATCTCATCTCCAGGGACATCTCAAAGATTTTGTGGTCCTTGGGCCTAACATATTTGGCCCCTGTTCGGAACAGCTTTAAATTTATAATCCAATTTCAACTCTTTCATACCCTTTTGGACAGTTCACTGATTGCACCTGCGCACTGGTCCAAATTCTAAATGTGTTGCATCTAATATTCAGGGGTAGTGACAATATTGTAACTCAGCAGAAGCTCACTAATACAGCTGATAATCTCTGTGATACCCTCCCATTTCTCATATGAGAGGTCCTGTTTTGATCTACAAGAAACTGTTTTTATGGATGTAGCATAAAGCATAAAGACAACATTTCTCTGCAAAATGTCTGTAATAGACTCTCACACAGCATCCACATTAAAAATAATTTAAATGAAAACGGTATTTAAAACTTTAAAACAATCTGTTTAAAAATGGTTCAAGATCATCAGGGAAAGACTCTGTAGAACAGGGTTGCTCTATCAGGGGGCTCCCTGAAAGGCTGGGGCCCTGGGGGCAGAGCCCACTTAGCTCATGCCTTAATAAGTCTCTGGGTGAACAAAGTAAACACAAAGAGATGATGGACGGAGCGCTGAAACTTTTCAGACTCTCACCCCCAGTCTTTAGCTCACTTCGCCACCCCAGTTCAGACCCAGCCATATGCAAATCAGTCTTGACCCTGTCCCTCATGAGAACAGTCCAGGCCAAACTGCCAAACCAGGTCTTCCCTGGACCAGAAACAAGCACCCTGGGACCGGTTTCGGGGTAACACCCCTCATCAGCCAGGCTAGCTTGAATCCAGTTACAAAGTGAGCAAGGGACCCATGTATGGGCATACCCTGCCAACTTAGGGTGAACAAAGCAAACACAAAGAGATGATCATCCTGTGACCAGGTTTGGGGTAACACCCCTCAACAGCCAGGCTAGCCTCCCAGGATGATTGTTTCTGGTCCAGGGAAGACCTGGCTTGGCAGTTCGTGCTGGACTGTGCCCATGAGGCACAGGGTCAAGACTTGATGGATTCAACCCAGATCTATGACTGGGGGTGAGTGTGTGAAAAGTTTCAGCGCTCCGTTCATCATCTCCTTGTGTTAGCTTAATATGTATCTGGGCATCTCAAAGTATCAGATTCTTGCTTCTAATAGCTGTTGATCTGAGTGAAGCTGACACTTCACCATGGCTGTATCATGCATTAGTCTTCCCTCAGAAATGCTTTACTAGCAGCCTAAGGTACCCTGTCATATGTTACAGAGCCTTAATTCCTGTCTAAATAGGAGAGTACGTGGTGCCTAGATTGTTCCTTATCCTAGCAGTATTTGTAAGACATTGCCATCATGCGCCATCAGGCTGAGGTAGGTGCTATGGGTCAAAGATCTTCTCTTAAGCATTAAGGAGCATGATTGGTAAGGATAACCTTCTCCTCTCTACCAGATAATAATCTGTATGTGATTGGGTGCTGCGCGGACAGGAAAAGGAAGTATGCTCTGTAATGATAGTGTTCAGCAGGTTCCATGTATCCAAAAGTCATAATCACTCAAGAAAGTCTGTAGCAGAACCCTACCTGCCTTGTTATAGAGGTTTGGCCATCCTTACCTATCTGGGACCGGGTTGAATGCTTAATTCCAGCCCACTCCAAGCAAAATGGTCGTATTCCCAAATTCAGCCATCTGTCTCTTCATCCATCCATGTTTTAAGGATCGTATGAGGGAGTCTCTCAATTATAAGGATTGCCACTCCCATTTCTTAAAACAACCAAGAGAAGATGAGGAGTTACCTTGGACATCAACCATTCTACTACTGCTGATAACTGTTCTACCCCATTCCCTCTTATGTTTCTATAATTCTACTAGGAGCAGATGTGTTTCCTGAAAAGGGGTAATGTTAGATTTTCATGTGTAAGTAATGTAATATATTGTTCAGTTTAATAAAATGTGACGTCTCATTAACATTCATAATAATTATCAATAGAGGTTTCAACATTATATCTCACTTGACAGGGGTCAAAAGGAAGCAGGAGAAGCCTGCCCAGGAAGTATATGTTAGCAAAGTTAACAAATATGGTTGGTGTCCATTTGCTAAGTAGAAGGGGAAACAAAACCAGGGCGACTACCTCAATACTTTTTCTAATAATTGGAGTTTTCCTGATAAAAGGAGTTGTAGCCTGTGTCGAAATGCATAAAAGCTAGGCTCTAAGGAACAGGACTACCGATTCTAAAATCTGTGCAGAACATTTTGCCAGGAAAGGAGTAAGAAAAGGAAAAACAATGGCTTGGCATTGTCTATTGAGGGAGTCTTTGGGCACCCGACTGCCTCTGAGAACAGAAGCTGGTACCCTGACGGTTTAGTAGTGGGCATCATTTATTTCCTAGGGCACAACAGTATACTGAGGGAGCAAATTCAAAATAGCAGTACTAAGCCACCAGCCCCATGCCAGTATCATAGTCCCCGCCACATAGTTAAGATCTGGGAATAATAACGAACGCCAGCACACTAGAGGACAGATAAATACACTGGCCACTGGCCCCTTACAGGTGTGAAGGTGCATCTGCCAGAACCCCAGCTGACCATAAGAAAAAGGGTGCTGTAATAGCTATGCAAAACTAAGAGCCTGATTGTGCAGGTACTGTCCCATCGATGATCCTAGGGCCTAGAGTGTCAGGCAGCAGAGCTCTGTAGTAAAGCCTACTTATGCCCCATGCCCCCATCAAGCTATTTGATATCAAATGATGCACTGCCACATGTAGCTAGGTATTAGTATAGACAGAGCACTGGGCTTATAATCCAAATTTCCTTGTGATAGACCTTTTTATATGCCTGGGAAATAAAGAGGAGTTAACATCACCTAAAAGTACAATTTACAGTGTAACCCATTTAGCTACACAATGACGACCCAAAAGTTGATAAATGGGATTAAGAGTAGATTTATTACAAATTCAAAGCCAAACTGATGTACACAAGTCTCAAAAATAGATTGTCAAAATACAGAATGACTACTGGCAGTCCAAATCATTTGGCAACCTTTAGTTTCAACAGCATAAAGCATACAAGTAATTCAGTAATAGCAATTCAGGAAATAAGGAACAAAATCTGGTGATCAGTATAGGATTCCGGTCCTCTTGTCTATACATGAGTACATTTAAAGTGCCTAAACTAAGTCTGAACTAAGTGGCGTTAGCATTACAGCATTCTGTAGAAGTTCTCCAAAATCACAAGTATTGCAAAGCACAAAGTCTCACAACAGAAATATAGCAAAGAGGTCTGTACCCCTCTGAGTCTAAAGGAATCTGTCTAAAGCTAAAGTGTGAACACCAATTAAAACTCCACAGAACCTTTGAGAATCCCACATCATGTGTCCTAGTACTTTTCCACCTTCTCACAGTAGAACTTGGCAACCTTATTCGATACTCGCCAATGTCTATACCACCATGAAAGCACCTGATCTTGTCTGGTCTCAGAGGTTAAGCTGGGTCGGGCTTAGTTAGTACCTGCATGGGAACCTTATTTGATACTCCCATGTCTTGGTCAGACCATCAGGAAATACTTGGATTCCTCTTGTCTCTATGATATAACAGGAATAGGGGTCCTCCCTTTGTTTGTTAACGCCTCTCATCATTGTCAAAAGTTCTTCTTCCAAGTCTCACTATGTCTCATACACAATGTTCCTTTAATTAACTATGAGATCATATGAAGGCATCTGCAAAGAAGAAGAAAACATTGCAACCAGAGCAAACTTTCACGTTGCAGGTTAAACATTGGAGTCTAAGGGCCAGATAAAGGAAGCGAAATAGCGATCGCAAACACTGAAATTCGCAGAATTTCAAAGTTTGCGACCGCAAAATAGCCCTGTGCAATGTAGGAAGTGAAAAACCCACTCGCAAAATTAGGAATCGCAAAATTTGCGATTTCCTATTTTGCGCAAGCATTTAGAGAATCGCAATTTGCGATTCCCTAAATGCTATTCTGGGAGACATCGCAAATTGCGATTTTGCTGTAAGGAATCGTAAATTACCACCAACTTTAAGTTGGTAGTAAATTGCGATTTCCTTAAAAAATGCAAATGTATGCATGTTTCGAAGTGCCATGTGTGGCACACATACATGCCCTTAGGGCATGTATGTGCGCCACAAGTGCACACATGCACAATTCAGGGGTGCAATAGGGTGTCCTTTTGGAACCCTTGCACCCTTGAAATTGCGTGCGCAATTTGCGAGTAGCTACTGGGTACTCGCAAATTGCGCGCGCAATTCCCATTCATTCCTATGGGCCTCTTGGCCCAAAGGAATGAATGGGAAGCCATTCCTTATTTGCGAGTCGCAATTTGCGAGTCGCAAATAAGGAATGTGTAGGAATCGCTAAAATTATTGAGATTCCTACCTACATAGCATCTTGCGAGTCCTTAATAACGATTCCCTAAAAATCGCTATTAAGGACTCGCTAAACTGATTTTACCTACATCTGGCCCTAAATGCTTAAGGCCTTTGGTCAAGTTAACATAGCAAAACACTTCACTTCAGTTTTAAATGCATGGTTATAGATACATATACAGTTATAAAATAAATGCTGAAAACCATTCAAATGAATAAGTGAGTGTATATAGAGTTAACAAAATTAATCTAAGTACATAAAAATATATATAATGAAACTGCAATTTGATATCTCTATAAGGAAAACATTAGTATGCACACTTGTATAAATGTCTGAATTATACAGTGAATGGACCTTTGGTATTCCAGTCAAGTGCACCACTTTACATTAATGATATTAAGGCACACACATATATGGTACTACATGCACATATATATGACATGGTCAAGACGTGAAAGGGTGGATCCGAAATTACGCTGCTCCAGTCCCTTCTCCAGAGGCCATTCAACAGCCCAACTATAGTTTTCTTCATGTTTCTCTGGCAGGTCAGATGTGGGGCAGGCCAGGATAGGAAACTGGATATCTAGTACCTAGAGAATCAGAAATGCAGCTTAGGTGGGGAGCCAGTCATTTTTGGCGCCCACGAGTCTCTCCTTCCGGTGATTACTGTCATGGTGGACACCACGCTATTTGGCTGCAGCGGCTCTTTACCGCAAGATCAGAACCAATTTCTGACCTGCGCCACTAGTCAGATTCACACTGGTGCTCCACCAAACTGAGCTATGAAAGCATCCTTCAGTATAGCAGGGAATGTTGTTGTGATTCCCAATGTATCCCAATATAGTCCTGGGTAGTCTCGTAACCTTTCACCTACATTTACACTGCCATTGTACTACATAACGGTTTTGGTGCTGACCTTTTACCTAGTTGGGCGCTGCATACATGTTGTGTGGTTTTCTCAGGAAACTAGCCTTATTTACTATGCATGAGGATTCTCAGAATCACAGCATGATTACCATCTTCTACATAATAATTGTTTATAAGGTTCATCACTATCGTCATCCTCGGCCGACATGGCACAACAAGGTAGAACCCCTGAGGGTACCATTTGGGTATATAAGCACCACATTTTCACTGAGCCAGGAGAGGAAACAAAGACTTCCATGCTGACATGCTGACACGAGACGCTGAGGTCCCTGCATGCAGATACTCCCGCACGCAGTGGCCTGACATCCCTCGCGGGGTGTCCAACTCGAGACCAAGACGGGGTCCTCCATTCTCTCACATCAGGTAATGGGGTTGGCTTTATCCTAGGGGGATTCTTGGCTATACACCTACATGCATGCTAGGTACATTTAGGTACATCTAGTTAGGGTTAGCATTGTAGGAGTATGCATCATTACTGTTATGTATTTATATGCCTGCATATATTCACTGTTTTAGCACTATGGTAGAATTCTATTTACTCTGTTGGTGCTCATAACCGTACATATATATGTTTTTGTCTTATGGCTGTTGCCATAAGACAAAAACACTATTTTACACTAGAATGAGGCTGGTTCAATAAATGCGTATTGAAAACGTCCCAATCGTTTATTCTGTGTATCCCTCGAGACAAAGTGAGCACCAGTGACTAAGCGAAAAGTACTCTACTGTTTCCACGATCCCTGAGGGGACAGGGTTGTCATGTTCGATAGTTGCACTAAATTATTTGCTCCTTGCTAAGAGGGGTTCATAGTGGCACTGTGAGCTAGCTGGTATACAGGCGAACATATCCGGTGGGGTTGTCTGGACTCAGTCTGGACACCAATACCACAGTTTATGTTGTCTAAACGTGCAGATCCTATATAGATTAATAGGAACTACATGACAATGTCAACCCAGGTCTGAGACAAATAGTGCCCCAAGGACACTCATGAAGGGCAGGTGATCTGATGCATCTGTGAAACTTCAGCAGGAAGTGGCCATCTTGGTGATCTCTTAGGTTGCCTCTCAAAACTTACCTTTGTTTTTAATTGCATTCCCCTAGATTTTGATAGAAAGAGCATATCTGGGATTCTGGGCAATATAACTAGGTTCATTTTGGCCGCTAAAGGTACCAGGCTAAGTTACAGAAAATTGAAGAGAAATTAGAGAAAGGAGGACTACAACTACGAGGCATACATTTATACTGTTCGGTTTTCCAGGTTAAGAATTGCTTGATACTAATTTTGTCTCCAGACCAAACCAGAAGGAGACTGATGTTTCAGTAATGCTAAAACTATAGGTCAGGAGAGGGCTTTTTCATGCAAATTTGGGCAACTAAATTATTTGAGAAACTTTGATTAGAAATGCCACGAGCAAGTACCATGGTATGGTTTAGAAACTAAATGCTGAATCCTGTAATATAGTTAGAAGTCTCCCATTTGGCACTCAAAGAGTACACTGAACTGCATGAAGGACCAACTAAATATACCACTAACAAAGGCTGGCATCTTACATTGGGTGACCTGATAAACTATGCAGGCTTGCAATCATGAACTGTTTTTATTGAAAATCTAGATGGAAATATATCAATGTTTAAAATACTGCAATTGTCACACAAACTTGGAATCAGCAAGCTACTGGAGGGATGGCAATGGAAAGTCAAGATATCAATGCAAAGAAAAAGGAGAGAGCTTAATGGTATAAGACTTTGCAAGGAGGATGAAAGCAAGATGGGAACATAGGGTCTGATTCACAAAGGTAAACTTACACTTTGTGTAAGTTTACTCTTTTTTGGTATTCACAAAACTGCATCTTAATCTACGTTTACAACTGCAGAGACTCTGCTATTGGGGCAGAGAACACATAAAAAGATAGCCATGTCCTGTCTTTCTATGTGCGGAGTTCTCTGCCTCCACTACATCCAAGAGAGTTTGAAGATATGTATGATGATGGAAGAAGTGAAAACTGTTATTATGTGTTACTTGTCCGGCATGAAATTTGCAAACAATTGATATTCCCAAATGCACCCAAACCATTGTTTGGGTAAGAGGAACAAATAATACATATCTTTTATATAAACAATTCTTTTCAAATAGAAAAATAATAGTTATTTGCTCATTTTGCTTTCTAGTTAATAAATAAGGAGCATGGGTCAGCTTAAAGTTTTTTGCTATTGACCTTTTTTGAAAGTCCTATGATTACCCCAGAAAAGATGTTGGATTTTAACGGGATGATGGCCTAAAGTATCCAGATAAAATATTTCAGATGTGAGTTACTCATGGATCTGGTACAGAGAGATACTCTTTATGTATTTGATGGTGATGAGGGCTTATAAGAAATAAATGCTTCCTTTGAATATGCAGTCTCCTCCCAAGTGGCATCTTAACTTCACTGATTGAGCACTCGGCCTTCCAGTTCAGAGTGTTTCACATGCATGCCAGTGAAGCATGATGAGCTGAGTGCAGGCCACAGATCATGACACAGGCTAACATATATCCACAGCTCAAGCATGCATAATAAATATAGCAGCAGAATGGATAATGGAAGAGGAACATTAAAGGCGTATATAGAAGCAAGAATACCGATTAGGAGGAACATCATTACCAAGCTTCCTACATAGGTCATCAAAATTAACCTGATTTTCTTTCCTGACCAGGGAAGGACTGGAAACCCAAACCAGCCCAGCCAATTTTGACAAACCAGCCCTGCCAATTTTGACAAACCAGCCCCACCTGCTTCTTTTGTTACCAGGGCCCGATTTAGCAGTACCGCTGCAAAACCATCCCCCAGTAACAACAATGGCCCCCACCGCTGCAAAATCGTCCCCCACCCTTCCAGCCTACCGGGAAAACACCTGATGCCCACTAAGTCCAGTCTGGCTTTGGAGGGCTCTCTGGCTGTGCTGTTGGTAGATATAGAGAAGCTGTTCAACTTGCTGATCATCTACCACTTTGAGATCATCGAAGAGCTACATTTTGGGACCAGTACCTTCGGTTATGTTCACCTTTTATGCACAGACGTAGCAACTAGGGTCCAATTCGATCATGTGATCTTTGATCCCTTCTCAATCGGGAGAGAAATTAGGCAGGGGTGTATCCTGTCCCCGCTGTTCTTGGCTATTGCGATTTAACCATTGCCAAAATAGGTCCATAACAATGCCTTCAGACAGGGATAATAATCTGTGCCCAGAATGGTAGACTGGGTTTCCATATGTGCAGATGACTTGCTGTTCTTGAGCAGACAGAGGAGCCTGGACCTGAATATTACAGGTGCCCCAAAGTGTTTGGAAATGCATAGGTTTATGCCCGAACTTGGTGAAGTCTGCATTGTACTCCATGAGCCTGGAGTCATCCGACATCTCGTGGGCAGCCGGCTTGTAGATGTCCTCAGAGGGATTTCAATATCTGGGTGTATCGCTGATAAAAGGACTGTGCATAGGAAAGTAATTTGACCATCCTTTTAAAGTGGATGCTGAGTAAACCTGCCTTTTGGTATCCTATCCTACTTTCATTAATAGACGTGTAGCCGTTTTTAAAAATGTCTTGCTGCTTAGGATAATTTATCAATTGCAGAACTACCAATATGGTGTGCAGCGTCATTTCCTTAATAGTATTGACACACTAGTCTGATCCTTTCTGTGGGTGGGTGTGAGAAAGTAGTTTATTAGTTAAGGGGGATTGGTGTCTGCCACAAGTAATAAAGTTACTATCTTGTTAGGTTGAGTGAAAGGTATTAGTAATTTAAACCTGAGTTCAACCCCTGGTAGCTGTGGCATAGAGAAAACAGGTTTAAGTTAGAGAAAATTTGTAAAACAGTTAAATGTTGTAAAAACACAATAAAAATCCCATTCAAATGTATTAAAACAGAGAATAAAAAAATTAAGCAAAATGACACCAATATTACAAAAATTCAATAAAGTGAAACCAGAGATTTGAATTTTTATAGATTTATTGGAAAATAGCACCAAAATATGCAAAGTGCCAATGGTAATCACTGGCGGCAGGGACGTAGGCACAATTTGAGGCTGTGTTGAATACACCATGTAGATTGGCCCTGTTAGGTCCTGCACGCAGGGCATTTAAAAAAAAGTTCCATTCTGAAGAGGATGTAATTTTCTGAAGAAAAACTATTCTAAATGTGGAACCAACCTGAAACTCTGTCAGATGCTTTGGAACTGGCGGTTGGATATTCTTCGTGGTCGCTCCCCTTGAAGCTCTGAAGCAAATGTTTTGAAAAAGTCTACAACTTTCTTTTGGAGCCTGAAACAACCACAAGAGTACACTTTTTAGGCTCACAGGACCTCATGGGAAGTATTTAAAGACTCTCAGGGTGTGAGGCAGAGGGCAACAGCAAAGTCAGGCCAGGTTTACTTGACACTGGTCAGCTGGAATTCTTTATACTAATGTCCTTTTCAACTTTTTTATGATCCTGGAGCCACCCAGGGGATATGCCTTATGATCTTTAGGAATCTTTCTATCCATGGATTGCAAGTGGAAAGGGGTCCAACCTCCTCAGGTCCCTCTCACAGACCATAGATGCTAAATGCAGCAGGTTCTGTCTGCCGGGTATTCTTTCACAAGTCTAGGAGTGTTCTGAGGAAGACCGGGTGAAGGTCAAGCTTACTAGGTTCACCAGTCTGCGGTGGGGGATACCCTAAGACACTCCTATTTACCCTCTGATGAATGGAGTAAAGGTTTATAGGCCCTGACCTACCTACTATTGCAGTAGTTCCAGTTTGATGTACTGTAAACAGGCCCATAATGCAATATATCAAGGCAAACCCAAGATGAAGAAGGTCTTTGGGTACCCTATACTTGAGCTCTGGGGCTGGTGATGTGAGTGGCGAGTGTACTGTGGTAAACCTGGAGTCCTCCCACATCTAACATTAACATCTATTTTGAAGCAGGCACTATCCCCACAACAAACCTAGAGATAGAGGTCTGGTAGGACGAAAGAAGGGTCCTACAGCACCGAGACAGAGATACACAAGAATAGTCCTAGAATCCTGTTTGCACGCTTTGAAGGGTGAAAAACCTTTACATGTACTTCAGACAGACCTGTCATGCAGAATGACACTGTGGTGTTAACAGGAGGGGCACAGCCCCCATCCTTCATATTCTATTGAACTCAAAGGAGTCATCCCTGCCCATTCAGTTCAGCATTGTCTGCTCCTCGGTGGAATTTACACCTCTTTCACCCCTCTTCCTGGGCTGAGCACAGGCTGGGATATGGCAGAGTCTACTGATAATTGGACTTCTGACGATTTAGGCAGCTAAATAGTAACATATTAAAAGTTACTTTTCCTTAATAATTATTAGAAGCCTGACCATTGAAGTGAACTTTTAATAAGTATTAAAAATAGTGGTTGAATTATTTTTCTAGCTGGTTTCATTCCTGAGATACGGTATTTTAGTATTTTAATTTGCATTCTGGGTTTTTACAGAGGACAGCTAGGCCTGCCACTGTAAAAATAATGTTTAGGGCCTTGCACTTGACATTGCAACACTACAAGTCTATACTTTTAAATATCATGCACCCTTCATTGTCGGTTACAAGGCTTACATGGAGATAAATTACTAATATCTAAAGGGGATGTTTTTGCCTGTTAAACAGGGTTATTTTAAGAGGTTGCCCTGCAGGTTTTATACTGCAGCAGTCATGCTACAATAGTAGGCCTTTAGCTATATTTTCCTTTCTCACATTGGTGTTGGCACAATAAGTAATACAGTCTAAAAGTGACATATTATCTTTCTAGGCCACAAGTGTATTTTCTACACCACATACTTGGGGCTTATAAGAAAGTTAAATACACCAATCAGGGATTCACCAATTTCTATATGTTTCAGCTGTCAAGGCACATTCACTGGGCACTGCAAATAACAGAAGTGCCCTATTGTTAGATTCCAAAAACCAGCAATAAAATTCAGCAGAAAATTGGGGAGACCACAATAAAAGGTAAATTATCTCACAGCAGGAAGGCCCTGTGCATTGACTTTACCACATGATATTTCACCCTATGACGGTGGAATAGGAGAGGTGGATGTCTTGACATACTACTGTGTGATACTTAACCACAGTAAATGACTCATTGAGTGACTTTCAAAATGACCCTGCATTTACTACTGAGAAATCACAAATGAGTGACATCCAACTTACACTTCCTCTCTAGTGGAGGTGAAAGTTGTATCTGCCACTCGCTATGGCCACAGTTGTTGGCCTGTGGTGGGGAATCGGGTGGCAGGCTGGCTCACCTGGGAGACACAGCTTTGAATGGGGACAACCCTCATTGATGTTTGTGCCATTAAAGATTTCCATGTATGAGGAGCCATCATCATATCTATGCTTGGTGATATTATAATCAGCATTGCTATAAGATGCTTTGCAAACCTCTAAGCCACGTACGAAATGTACAAACACCAATTCTATAAGTATCTGCAATTACACTGTACACTGTTCTCACACATCAAAGACATCACAGAGCTCCCTGACATCAACCCTCTTGAAGCTATATTATTATCCAAGCTCATCGGCATGCGTAAAATATCCCAGTTGTATCGCACCCTGGTGATCCACACCCCTCACACCTTTGATAGTCTCCGACGGACTAGGGTGAAGAATACTTGGGCACTCTCAGATGAGTGACAGCTAGCAAGGTGACACACATGATGGAAGTTGCTACCTAGTACCAGATAATCCAGGCAAAGCTCCTACATTGAACTTATATGACCCATCAGAGGTTGTGGTAATTTGGAAGAATAGACTCCCCTCACTGTGTTACATGTGGGGGTTGGGTAACCTGGTGCACACTATAGTGTGGTGCCCTAGAATACAGCAAGTTTAACATGGGGTGCTGGACCCACTAACATCAGTCACTAACTGGTGGGTAGCAAATGACCCAAAACTGCTACTCCTTCATATACTATTAGTTCTTTATGTGAACTGCGATATACTGTGCTTATACATTTTGGTCTAGTATATGCAAAGCATCATGCCAAAATGGAAGCACATTGAACCCCCTCTCCCACCTTTGAGAGCTGGGCATAGGCAATGGACCAATGCATGACACTTGAGATCCCAGTCTACCAATCACAGAAATAAAGAAGCATAAAAACATTTAGGGGATAGGATGGACATTTGGGGACTTGCCACATTATTAAATAGCAATCGCATTATTGTAAATCTAATAACTTGATGTCAGGGTTGGCTGCTTCATTGTGAATATGTGAAGGTCCATGGCTTACATTCAGGATGGACACTAGATTGCATGTATACAATATGTATAAATTGCATGCTGTACAATTGTTTTTATTAAACAAATACTCAGACACATGGAACACTTTTTTCTCCATCATTTCCGATAAGCTGTCTACCATCATTAAACATCTCAAACACACAAACTACTTTTGTTATTCATTGCAGCCAAACTACTCAAGAAAATGTTCTGTATGCATCCCATTCCTAGCCATTGCACTTCTCAAGGCTGTCCGTAATTCAGCAGTGATGTCATAGAGCATGAAAATATGATTATATCACTCCCATACTGAGTGACTTTGTTCCAAGAAACCTGGTGCAACATGATACATGCCTTCCTCCACCAAGGCAAATTCATTCCCCCTCTAAAAAACAGTCAAATTCCACACAGGCTACAAAAAATGCAAAGCTAGATTATGATTTAACACCAAAGTATAACCTAGATTCCAACCTCCCTCGTGTGGAAAAGCAAAAGAAAAAATGTTAGCCACCCACCTCAATACTGTCATAGTCAAGTATTGCTTAATGGCCAGCTACTAGAATTGGGTTGTTGGGTGAAGGGCATGTGAGCGTTTCTCAAGCTACAGCCACAGTCCTTGTCAAGGTGAACCACAAAAGTTACTAAATAAACCTGTGCTTAACCCTCTGGTAACTTGCCACAAAATAAGTCAGCCTTAACTCAGAGTCAATTTGTAAATTATTTATGCAGCACACAAAAAGTAATAAAGTGAAAACACAACACACCAATTTAAAAACAAAGAGTTAAATGTAATAAATTATTTGACACCAAAGCAACGGAAATTAAATCAGTAGAACTGGAGATATGCAATTTCAAAGATTTAAGGTAAGTATGGCGCCCAAAAGCGCAAAGTGCCCATCGCGGTTATCTAAAAGTCACATGTTCAGGCCAACCGCAATGGAGTATGGGCTGGATACAGGGAACAGGTTTTCCAGATGAAAACACTACCATCTAAAGTTCAGCGCAAAGAGTTCCGGTTCCGTTGAAGGAGGCTGCAAGGAGCAGGGAGAGCATTGTGGATGGTCGTCGCTGTAGTGCAAAGATCCTGTATAGCATCATGGACAGTCATTGCTGGAGATTCATGTTGGCGCTCACCACTGGGTCTCGATGCTGTAGCACAAAGTGCAAATCTCACATTGCCAGTCATTGCTGGGGGTTGCTATAGAGTGAAGAGTTGGGTTCCTGGAGTACAAAGTTGGCAGTCGACTTGGGCTGCAAGAACTTGGTGCAAATGGTCCCTTTCACAGTCGTGAACAGCCCAAAACTTCAGGATTTCTCTTTTTCTTCAAGGAGGAGTTTCAACTGATGCCAGAAAGGGTCCAAGACCTGGAAGGCACCTCTTTGGGATCAGGATCTCACACCAGCAGAGGCCTTAAGACTCAAGCAGCTCCAATTGCAAGCCCAGACAGGTCCAGTGTAGTAAGATCCAGCTGGGCCATTGAATGGAGGCTCCTGGAGCTTGTTGTGTCCCTGCAGCTCAGAACAGGTCACTCAGATGCCCCTTGAGTTACTTAAGCCTGGGTTGAAGGGTGCAGGTTCAGTCTTCCTTCTCAGCAAGCAGGGAAGGCCTCAAGCAGCAGGGCAGTAGGGCTTCCTTCTTCTGTAGTATCCACAGGTCCAGGAATGTACGAAAAGTGGGTCTGAGGGTTCCCTTTTTATATCTAGTGTCCACTTTGAAATGGGAGAAACGTCTGGAGGCTTAACCCCACAGAAGTGTCTGGAATTTCCTGACTTCCTGCCCCAGTCTATCTTCAGGCACATTTGGCTAGTGTGAAGTCCTTTGCATGTGAGTGGGCCAGTGCCTTAAAGTGCAAGTGTGGGAGTGACAGTGCCGCCCCCCCATTAAGCCAGGACGGCCCATCTTGCCAGTACCCATACCTCTGTTGTGATGCTGTTGGGGAGGAATATGCAATGCTAACTCCCAACTACACCTAGTCATGTGACCCAAGAATAGGCTGAAGGCACCAAATGATTAGGACAAGAGAATGCCAACTTTCTAAACGTGGCATTTTCATAATTGTGACTTAAAATCTGACTTTAGCATTAAAGAGGGTTTTAAAATACAATTCCCCAGACTTCAAACATTACAGTCCTACCTGCTCCCATCCAAAAGTTATCACTTATCAATAAGGTAAACCAATGTTATTCTACAGGAGAGGTAGGCCTTGCAATAATGAGAAAACAAATTTTCTCTACCAGGACATGTAAACCCTAAAAGTACACGTCCAGCCTTTTAAGTACAATGCACCCCACCCATTCGGGTTGTTCAGGACCAATCCTAGAGATGACTTATATGTATTAAAAAGGAAGGTTTAGGTCTGGCAAAAGGTTTATTTTGCCAGGTCTAAATGGCAGTTTATAACTGCATATACTTGTTGTAATGGCAGGCCTGGAACTTTTAAAAAAAAATGCTACTTAATTAGGTGGCACCATCAGTGCTGCAGGCCCACTAGTAGCATTTAATTTACAGTTCCAGGCAACACATAGTACCACTTTACTAGGGACGTACAGGTAAACTAATTGTGCCAATTGGGTGTAAGCCAACTCTACCATGTTTAAGTGACAGGGCACAAGCACTCTAGCAGTGGTTAGAAGTGGCAAAGTGCACAAAAGCCAACAACAACAGGTTTAATCACTCAATCAAGTTTATTTAGCAGGCAAGACCACTCAAAAACATACATATCATAAAATACAATAAAAACTATATAAGATACAATGTGAAGTTTTTACAAATTAGTTAAAAGTACTAAAATTATGTGTACCATTAAATCCATTTTGCTATTAGGATATACATAGCATATATATCCACAAACATGTACACTTTATAGACACTTCACCTGTACAGTCAGTTTATCTACCTTGATGGATCCTGCAGCAGCTATATTTAAACCTGAAATGAAGTGAGGAACTCTATATCAACTGGCCTGAACATTTCCTAATAAGCCACACACAATGCAAATATCTGCTTAAAGCAAATATAAGTGGCCAGGAGATATCGAATTGTAAAATCCTTAAAGCAAGCAAACACTGTTGGGACTCCGAATGGAGACAAATAAGATGAATTCACTTCCTCCTAGCTATAAAATAGGCTGGGCAGAAGAATAAAAGATTTTCTAAATTCTCGATTGCTGAACAATCACAAAGTGAACAGGACACATGGGAAGGTTGTGAAGTGGAGCAACTTAATGTAAAACCTTAATTACAGAGAATACCATATCAAAACCTCATGAACAACGTTTTTGCTAGAGGCAGGTAAATCTCATCTACAAATATCTCAAGAGAAGGGGAAGGTTTATAATCCAAATACTAAGCTGTGAGACAGGCTCCCCTCTATAGTATTCAACTGTATCTGGCATAAAGTGTATGTCCAATAGGATTTCCTTAAAACAACCTTAGCTGGGGGAGTTAGAAATGTAGGGTCATTTCATCAGCTTCCTAATCATAACATAACTTGCCAAAGATTTAAATGGTGAAGCCAGGGATTAGTCTTAAACATACAAGATTTCATTATCTCAGAAAGACATGCCTAATAGGAGGCTAGTTCATCAGTGGTCCATATTAGTACCCAATATAAAGGAGGTCTCAGGGCAGCCGACAGCCAAACACCTATTTCTGTGTAAGCCTATGTCAAAAAAACAATGTAGTTAATGGGGTGCCTTGTGGGAGGTTAAAGAGACATCTTGCAAACAAATGGATCTACTTTTCTCTGTTTGAGCACCCCACAACAAACTGTTGTCAATCCTTTTGCCCAAATAACCAAAGCTCTCTATCATTTCAAGTTGAGTAGTGCATATATAGATGTTCCCATTAAAAGACTTGTGGGTGTTGAAAGCCGTATATGTGTTTTTTGAGGTGTTGCTTTCCTGGCCTGTATAATCACAATCGTTTTTAAACTTAGCTAAGAGATTTTTCAAACCCCTAGGTGTTCTTGATAAGAGAAGGGCACTATCTGCAAAGCATAGTGCAGGTATAGTAGAATCATTTAATTTGGGGGACTCATGAGTGCAACCGAACAGAGCATTTATAAAGAGAGAGAAAAGAGTGGAGGCAAGAACACACCCTTGTCTTGCCCCTTTTTCCAGGAATGCACTCAGTAAGCTCTGCCCTCTATTCCCAATAAACTTGAGCACAGTTGTTCTCATACAATCTAATATTAACAGACAGTAATTGGGCAGGCAAACCCATTAACCTGAGAGTTTTCCACAGTAGATTTCTCAGAATCAGGTCGAAAGCTGATCCTTTTAGCTATTAACATATTTCAAATAGATAAGTGCAAACCGAAAAGTTTGATCAATTCTAGACACTCTAAAACCTGCTTGAAAAGATCTAAAAGAAAGTAATCTAGCCTACTTTTATATAGCCCTTGTTTAAAGTGATATGATCTTCCTCGGTCAGATTTTGATTGGCCTTTGAAAGCCTGCATAGAATGAGGCAAAGTCAATTTGGAAAACTGGACTGCGCCTACAGTGGAAGGTGCGAATGGTGCGAATGAGGGATCAAGTAATGAGATACCCCTAGCTTCATCTTATTCTTCCATTACCAGATACCACTGCCATTAATCTTAAATTAGAAAGATGGAAATTATGAAAAGTAATAGTTGGGGGCTCCTTATTATAAGGGAGAGGACAGTTGTAAATTGAACTGAGATTAACCCTCAGGCCGCAAGGTCAATCAATCAATCAATCAATCAATCACGCGTTTGTTAAGCGCTACTACTCACCCGTGAGGGTCTCAAGGCGCTGTGGGAGGTGGCAGAAAAAATCAGGCCCAATATATCAGAGGAGTCAATATGCAAAGTTTTCATATTACATTTCAGTGATACCCAAGTATTAAACTCTCCTAAAGCTCTTCCAGATGCAGAAGTACATGCACCAAAAGAATAAGGAGTGTAACCCATTTTGTGAACAGGTTCAGTTGCCCATGTTTCCAGGAGCATTAATACATGATAGCCATCTACCATTTCGAGCCAATCTGTTAGACCTGGCATAATTGGTGTGGGTTTCCCCTGTATTTTTGCCTTTGCCTCCTGTAATTTTGCTGTGTGTTGGACTTCGTTTTTGCTGGTCTAGATGCTTTGGGCACTTTGCCACGGGAAGCAGCCTTTACAACGCAACCGTTACAATGCATGCAGTTACATCGCATGCCGTTGCAATGAAAAAGGTGTGCAGCAGTGGGTAGAAGTTTTTGGATTTAACTCCAACACCTTCCCTACTGTTGCACACACTGGAGTTGGAATAGAAAAATAATCTATTCCAACTTCCAGAGCTCCCCCGACAGTAAGTCAGGGTAAAGTTTGGCATTGCAACGGCATGCTATGTAATGGCATGCGTTGTAACGTCACATATCCCTTTGCCACTGCTGTTCAGTGCCAAAGTGCAAGTGCTCCCTGTAAATCTTTGTTATGGATTGCGGATTCCATGATTGGCACATTTGATTTACTAGTCAGTCCCTAGTACAGTGCACTGTGTGTACCCAGGACCTATAAATCAAATGCTGCTAGTGGGCCTGCACCACTGAATGTGCCACCCATATAAGCAACCTGTAAATGTAACTCAGACCTGCCACTGCAGTGTCTGTGTGCAGTTTGGTACTGACATGTCACCTGGTAAGTACACCCACTTGCCAGGCCCTAACCTTCCCTTTGCTTACATGTGAGTCACCCCTAAGGTAGGACCAAGGTACCTCTGTGGGCAGGGTGCAGTGTATGTAATAGGTAGGACATGCCATGATGTGTGTGGCATGTCCTAATAGTGAAATACTGCCAATTTCGTTTTTCACAATTGTAAGGCTATCTATCCTATAGGATAGAATGGGGAGTTTGCTCATAACATCTTATGAGCATTACTGCCCATGGCAACAAGATAGGAAAATAAAGTTTGATATGTCTGAACTCAGCATGTTAAAATGCATCTTTTAGTGAGGGTGATTTTACATTCTGGGTTTAAAAATACCACTTTTAGAAAGTAGGTATTTTCTTACTTAACCATCCAGTGTGCCTCTGCTAGGTTGTGTATTGACTGTCTGGCTTTGGAGTGACAGGGGCTGGGGATGTGCATTCTGTTCAGACAGCCACTTAGGGGGTTGAGGTGTGTCCTGCCTTTCCAGGGTGAGTCAGGGCTGGGCTGAATATACCTGGGCTGCATTCAGAGTAGGGGGGGATTTCTTTCACACCTGAATGGGCATGGTCTGCCAAGGAATATGCTGTCTCCACCTCCTGTCAGGAAGCTGCACCAGAGAGGACAGAACTGTTTTTTTTCTGGGCAGAGCGCTTCTATGCCACAGAGAACAAAGGATTTTGTATTATAAAAGGAGGGGCCCAGGCCCCAGACTTTTAGATTACTTCTGGAATTCAAGAGGAACCTTTGCCAAGGAGAAGAGCTGGAGAACCTGAGGAGAAGTACTGCCCCTTTGCTGTGTGCTGTCTGGGTTGGCCTGCAGTGGCTGTTTCTGTCAAGGAAAGGACAAGGACTTTGCTGTGTGGTGTGTCCCCTGCTTAAGGAAGATCTCCAAGGGCTTAAAGTAGAGCTTGCCTCCTTTTCTAAAGTCTCAGGAACACAACGACTTCACCCCTATCTCCCCTGAACTTCCTTGCTGGGAGTTCTGGCCTGCGAAGAGGTGCCTGTAGCTGTTCTGGGCCTCTGGAGGTTGTTCCTGTTGTTGGAAGCTGGAAAGCGATGCATCCGCACCTGTTTCCGACGCATTACCGCAGTGAGTGAAGAATTTCACATGCCACTTAAGAAACCGAAGCAGCGCCTGCCCACGGCTCGAGAAATCGCTGCATGCCAAATTGAGTGCACTGATCTGCAAAGGCCGAGATCACTGCACCGATTCCGCCGCAGGCCCTGCTGTGCGGCTGCAAGAACCAACGCATCGAGGGACCACGGCCGCCGCATCGAGAACCGAGGCATCTCCAATTCTCACACATCGCACCGGGTGCCAAGTCTACAAGGACACTGGGGCCACAGTAAGAAACCGATGCATCACCTCCCCGCACAATAAGAAATCACCTCCTCTGCGTGGCAGTAAGGAACTGATGCATCACTTCCCCTGGAGTAAGGAACCGACGTATCACCTTCCCTGCACGTAAGGAACCGATGCATCACATTCCCTGCGGCTGTTCTGGCTTTTGATTTTGCCGCTGAAAGTGTTCCATCTGTAATTTGCTTTGAACAGAACTGTTTCTACCTTTTGAAAGTCATATTTTGATTACTGTAATGTGGATTTTTGTCGTTCTTGGTCTTGTTTGGCTTAGATAAAGATTACTTATTTTTTCTGAACTGGTGTGGTGTCCATTTGTAGTGTTTTCACTGTAATACTGTATGTGTGCACACATGATTTACACACTGCCTCTGCGATAAGCCTGTCTGCTCGTGCCAAGCTACCAAGGGGGTGAGAAGGGGTTATTTTAGAAGTGTATCCCCCTTAACCTGACTAGGAAGAAGGGTCCCTACTTGGACAACGGTGCAAACCATTGCCAACTAGAGACCTCCATTTCTAACACAATCCAATTTAGTTAACTTGAAGTGTAATCTTGCAACATTCCAGGATCCTAATTTGAAGGGCTGTTCCTCAGCTGGCTCCTGTGGGTGCAAAGGGCAATTTTCAGTAGAGGTTTTAAGATAGCACCCAGAATTCCCCTTCCAAGTTTTCCAAACCATTTGCCTAGAGCAGAAAATCAATTTTCAATGGATTCGAGAGCACCTGTTGCTTCCAACTCCTGCAAATCCTTGTGCAAGTCAAAAATATTCTTGATAAACTCCTTCAAATCCTTATTCTTCTTGGGAATGTAGGTGCAGCATTACTGGACCTTTAACATTCGACAGACTCGGTCCTCCTTTGCGAGCAGGATGTATGAGGCAAGATGATTTTGCAAAACCATGGACATAATTGCCACCATTTCCCCTCAATCGGTGCTCAGCAAGACCTTCATTGCGTGCCCTTCACTGGCTCCTGGTACAGGAAAGGATCCATTTCAAAGCCCTCTGTGTAGCTCACAAGTCTTTGAGAGGAACCGGACCACCTATTATCAAAAATCTGATCCGCCCCTACAGAGCTAACAGAAGACTACGCTCAGATGAGCTTCACTTAGCAGTAATACCCAAGATCAAGAAATCCAGAAGCGGGGGACGGCTCTTCTCCTACAACGCTGCTAAACTCTGGAATGCCCTCCCCCTGAACCTCCGTAAAGAACCTAACCATCTCACGTTTCGAAAACATTTAAAGACCTGGCTCTTCCCGTAGAGGCTTGCTTCCACTGTGATTACTGCTACAGCGCTGGGATGCCTCCGGGTAGCCATGCGCTCTATAAGAACAGTTTTCATTTCATTTCATTTCATTACAACCAATAAAGCTCGAGCTGTACTAGTAGCCAGCTTAGCCATGATGGTGGATAACTTTCTAATTTTGATATAGTTTAAAATCACACCCACAGATAGAATAATTGCACCAAAAATATCCCCCACTACTTCTCCGATGCTAACACCTCATTCAGGCCCGGAATTTTGTTCCCACACAGGGTCATTGAGATGTTCCACATGATAAATCGTTGGGAAAACTACACTCAGGAAAAACACACCAGTCTCTGGGCAATATGAAATACGTGTGTCCTCCACAAATATAATAGACTCCAGGAATAATAGGATCATCACCCATCAAAAATAAATTTCAGTTTCCCCCAACTTCAAATATATGCTCACACTCACTCTTTCCCACAAAATGATTGTCAAATGAAGACCTGTCAGCAAATATACATAATTCCCCTTTATGTTTCCAATCTGTGGTCACGGCTGCCTGATTATCTACTACTAAATGCTCCATATCCTCCTTAGTCCACTTATGTTAATTCTTAATATTTTTGCCTGTTTTTGACTTAGATTCCAAATTCCTCATACTGTTAAATTTTCTTCTCAGCCTCTGTTAGAAGGCAAGTCAAATTGTGTCTCTGAGCATAAGCAGTGTCTTTGGTCATGATAGGTTTAAAGAACCTTTTATTAATTCCAGGGAACTTAGCATCGGGGTCAATGCGATGACTTAGATGCTCAAGTATAGGGAGCCCCAAAAAGGCCAGAGCAGTCTGGCTTTATACCTGGCCAGTCTCTCAGATATAATCTGTGTATCTTCTTTGGCACAATCCCCTGTGTTAATCCCAATGTCCATGCTGAAGCGATTTTCTTAGATGCAGAGAAAGCATTCTACTCTGTTGAATGGGGGTTTATGCTCTCTGATCTGCACCATGTGGGGGTGGGTGACATCTTCCTGAAATTGATCCAAGTTCTCTATGCAAAGCTGACTGCCAGGGTTTGCATTAGTGGTGAAATATTGGGCTCAACTATTATCACGAGAGGCATGCTTCAGGGTTGCCCCTTGTCGCCACTGTTATATGCACTCATTGCGGAGCCATTGTCATGCATGCTGCAAGAGTATCATGCACACTGTGGCATTCGCTTCCCCAATTATATACTGAATGTGCCTGCCTATGCCGATGATACATTCTAGTATGTTTGAGACCTCAAGTATAATCTATCTCCAGTCAACAGGGAAGTTGTCTTTTTTTAAAGGCATTCTGGAAAATGTATCAACTGAGACAAGTCCCTAATATTCCCCCTCACTGCTGCCATGACACAGGTGCAACTGGAGTACCCGCTGAAGTGGGCATTGGACCCAGTGTGCTATTTGGGCATTCAGGTACTTACGGACCCAGAGGTAGTGATGGTGAGAATTACAGCAAGGTGGTACATAACACCACCTTACAGAGTCGATATACCTTTGGATTTGTTTGCCCTTCTTCATCAGTGGCTGTATAGCTGTCATGAAGATGGTGATGCTACCAAGATTTTTGTTCCTATTTGCAAACACCCTAATGTTACTTCCCAGTGCAGTCTTTTGGACCCTGCACATCCTGTTGGTGTGCCTGGCATGGGCCGGCAAGCAGCCACATGTGTAATGGGATACTCTCACTCTCCCGTCTGTGATACTCTAAATCTAAAGGCTTATTACAAAGCTGCACAGTGCATGTTTACCCACTCCTGGATCCACAACCCGGTGGACTTGCTGCATCTCTGGCTAGAACGTGATGCTGCACTGCCCCTGTCACTCCCCCAATTCTTATTCAGTAGGCCTGTGTGACGTTTCTGTATTGTTGACCTCATAAGCACAACACAAAACCTTTGGAGGAGATCAATGACTCTGCAGGTTGGTTCCTTGCTTTACTCCCTGGGGCTCCCGCTGCGGGGGTATGCATGGTTTCCACTGGGGCAGGACAGGGCAGCCACAGCAGTGCATGGGATACAATGTATGGGCCACTTCTTCAAAAATAGAAATCTCCGGACCTGAGTCCAGGTTAGTGCACAATGCGCTGAGCTGTACTTGTGCAATTTCATCACTATTGGGCGAGCCACTTGATGCGGGCCTTTTTGGATGAATCGCAGAAACATTAGATATACCAGCTCTGACATATTTATTGCATGTGGTGTTGTCACATCGGGTGATTGCTACACTGCATGCCTTCTGGCAGGGAGTTCTGCGACTGGACACTAACAAGGCTCATAGTGACTGGCATGAGGAATTGGGCATAACCATCAGTGTTCAGCAGTGGACCTACTGTTTCTCGGTGGTTCATACTGTATCAATGAATGGTCACTATCAACTTTTGCACTTCAAGTACTTTAAACAGGTATATTACACTACAACTCATTGTTTAGGTTTGGACTGCACACTAATTCCCATGATCCACACTGTGGTGTCAAGGATGCTGGCTTCGCACATATGGCGTGATTTTGCCTCAGTGTGCAGCACTTCTGGCTTGCGATCTTTTAGGAGCTGTGCAAGATCACAGTGGAAGATATGTTCTGTACATCTTTAATGGCCCTCTTGGGCTTTGACAACGATCTCCTGAACGCCAGTCGGAGGCTGGTGGCATTGGGCCTCTTGTTGCCATGATGGAGGATAGCGATGCGCTGGATGAAGCGTCCCCTCTCCACTTTGCGTGAGACATGACGTGTTGCAATACCCAAACAGATGCTTATTATGATTTTATGTCACCTTGTACCTGCCTGAGGGATATATGGGGTCTATATCAAACATACTTGGTGCATACAGGTAACGGAGAAGATGTGGATGGGGGGGTGGGTGGTGTAGTACAATAGATATCATGAGCTGTCTTTGTTCGCCAGCCTGCTGGGCAGGTATCGCTATGCCTGTTGTGTGTGCGGTATGGTGAGATTGAGACTGTTGTATGTAATGCCATGTTTCAATGCATGTAAGAGGCACTGTGAGAGCCTCTGAAGGTTGATGAGGTGGAGTGTGTATCATTGCTTGCTGAGGATCTGTATCAATTACTTGTATCTTCGTTGCAACTTGCCTGTGCTGTACATGTCATCCTATATTACCCGGTTACTAAGCAAAATGAAAATAAAGTTAAAAAGAAGGTGCAAACATTCTGAGCACAGTACTTTGTGACTTCATCAGCATATATGTTTCCAATGATCATGTAATCACCCCCCTTACAATGAGAGGCACATTTTACTACTGCAACTTGAGCTGGTAGTTGCAATGCCTCAAGAAGTTTTCTTGTTCTCAGTTTCAGATGGGTGACCCTGAAGCGGTCATAAACCCCCTCTGGGACCTTAACCGTGTGAAATCATAAACGACACCAAAGCCATTCTATCAATGAAAAGGGTCACTCTCTGCTGGTCAAAGACATAGCATTCTTTAGTACAATTAATTAATTCAGTCACTTGTGCAGAAAACACTCCTTGGAGCCACGAATCTCTGGCTACTTCTGAAACTGTACAAACTGCGGTGGCAGCTCGTAAATTTCCTTTATAGTCATGCAAACACCAAGTGTTGGCTTGGTGCAAAGTTCAGTAAAATCAAGACAGTCATGCTTCGCCTCACTCTCATTACTGTCATTCTCAGGAAGGGGCAACAGGGTGGCAAGGTTCAAGACAGCACACCTCTTCAAAGTAACATTTTCAGCCACAAGATTAATCTGCTCATACCAGGTCAATAGGCTGTTTATCAAGTGTCTCTACAGAGTGGGGCTCATACACAATTAAAGAATGACCCATAAAATTCCTTCACATCTCTGCATGCTGACACTGCAGAGGCCACAGATTTAAGACATCCAGGCAATGCTACAGCTTCTGGATCAAGGGTAGCAGAAAATAGGCTATGGGTATATAGGCACTTGTGTGAGTCTGTGTATGCACTGAGAGAGTGCAGCCCTACCTCTCACTGCAGAAAAGTGGAAACCCTTAGTTATAATCAGGTATTCCTAGTGTTGGGCGAGGCAGAGACTTTCTCTCAACTCTAGGAAGGCAATCAAGCAATCATTAGCCGAAGGTACCGATTCCAACACATCCTTGTGTGTCAGCCTCTGTGAAGGCTTCGCCACTAGGGGAAAAGTTGGTGATCCACTGGTGACAGTAGCCTATATCCTGCCCTCTTTCTGTGTTGTTGATGGTTTCATTTGCAGAATCGCTGAGATTCTTTCCTGTGGTAATGGCGTTTTTCAGGGCTCTCGGCGGATTTTAGGCATTCGCGAGGTGTATACTGCCTGCTGCCTGCTGCCCCAGGTTGTGACTGTCCTGGGGTGGGGAAAAAACGAGGAGCCTCAGAAATGGCAGAAACGGCGGAGAATACACGGGGCTAGAGAGTTGGAGCTGCTCGTCGGTGTACAGGCTGGAACCAGCGACCATAGAGTTTGAGCAGTTCAAAAGGGCTGTGAGGGAGAATGTGAAACAGGTGCAGCACTTTTACCAGGCATGATTCTTTTGTCTTCAAGCTGACAGACACGGTTGGATCTACTCTCAGTAACTTGGTGAGTTGGATTCTCGAGCTGCTCCCCCCTCCTTTTTTTTTTCTCATGGGAGGAAGAAGGCGAAAGGAAAAGAGAGTTGTTTTTTATGTAAACGCCGCCGGTTTTGGCAGTTTGCTTGCAATTAAGTGACTTTACGTTCAGAAGCACATTTGCTGTATGTGGTCTGCGAAGTAAGAACTTGTTTTAGGGAAGAGATTTAAGGGCCCTGACTAGGATTGAGCCAAGAGCTATGCGTCAGATGGTTTTGAGAGGGACAACAGCACGTGCAGGGGCCTCAGCTGCAGCTCCCTCTACTCCTCCTTCGTCAGCACAGAAAATTAGACGTCAAACAGCTCAGGCCCGTATTTTGGCTGTAAGGAGAGGAAGAACTGTTCAGAAAATTAGGGGGGGGATATAAACGTTACGACCTCACAAGTGGCTCTCTTGTCTCAGAAGTTCTCTTCTACACTATCTGACTCTCCTGGAACTTCTACTACCTCACTGGAGCTTTCACCAGAACCGTGCTCCGGCGACAAAAGCAGAGTCATGGGGGCAGTGGTAGTGGAGTCGCCTACATCGAGATCTGGGGTCAATCCTCCTAAGGAGTACCCGTTTTTTTCTATAAATCGCAAATCCAATCAGATGGCTACTTTGGTTAGCACAATGGACAAGATACTTCCTCAGAAGGCGGCCCCCGTAATTCAGGAGAAAGACACTGTCGTCACTGTGGCTCCGTTGGGAAAAGAAGGAGAGACCCTTCTCGAAAAAAGTCTAGAGGACCAAACTCAACCGAGACAGTTGGCAGGGGATACACATGGGGTAATGCAGGAGATGGCACAAAGTAATTCCAGGGAAAGTGAGGTCATGGGGACTCTATCCCCCCTGGTACAGCATGAGTTGGTGATGGGACCAGAAACAAGGCCAGAAGCAAAGGCCCTGGCTGGCCAGCCGGGAACGGGTATCGTCAATACTGGGGAGGCTACCGTTGGCACTGCCTCTGATGCTTCCGGTGCGGCCCAGTCTTTAGTTGTTCCATTTACCCAGATGCAGCAGCTCTTTGAAACCATTCTGGGAGAAATTCGAGATTGCAAAGCCGCACAAGCTCAGGAACTTTCATTATTGCATCAACGTCTTGATAAAATTGAAACTATGGTACAGCAAATTCCTGAGAGATTTAAAGAACTGGAACAACGGGTGTCTGATATTGAGGACCACTCTGTATTATGGGATTCTGATATTGTCTCTCTCCAGAAGAAAGTTCAGGCCTCTCAGAATAAGATGGATGAGATGGAGAACTATGCAAGGCGCTCGAATCTGCGCTTCACAGGAATCCCAGAGGACAGCGAACGTATAAACGGCCAAGTTAATCCAGTGGCCTATATTGAATCATTAATCAGAGATCACTTGCTGGAGAAGGCACCGGAAGATCTTACAGTAATGAGGGCCCACAGAGTTCCCTTCCAGAAAACTCCTGGGGCTAAGTATCCTAGGACAATAATTGTGAACTTTTCGGATTACCGTATTAGAGAGGCAGTACTAACAAAGGCAATCCAGAAGAGAGAGATTGTTCTACCCAGTGGAGGTCGAGTACGAGTATTCTCCGATATGTCGGCAGCAGCAGCACGGAGACAGAAGGACTTTGTTGGATTGCTGAGTCAATTCAAGAATACAGGAGCCCAGGCCTCGATTGTGCAACAGTCCAAATTGAGAGTTTTATGGAAAGGGAGGTCCCACCTATGCTCTTCTCTTGAAGAAGCTCAAGAGTTACTGTTGAAGATGACTCAAGTTAATGAAAAATAAGAGACTTTTTTTTTTAGGGCAGGGACAGACTTGTAATGCACTGTGTATGGCACTTTACTCTATATATAATGTATGCCAAGGTAGTAATTATAACTTGTTTGCAATAACGCTTATTGCATATGTTATAGTAAGTCTATATCGATACTTGGACGCGATACTTTGCACATTTTGCACAATGCACACTGCACTTTATCCCCTGTTCTTGTATGGGCACTCTACATGGATTACTTCCTTATACCTTTCGTGGCATTTTATATGCTTGAATTTTACTCTACAATGTGTATGGAGGATGTGACATGTAGGGTTTTTTTTCTCTTTTGGCACTTTGCACATTGCACTTTATTTTGTGCGATATTGTTATTTCGCTGCACTGGTAGCAGTAGGTGTTGAGCTGCTGTTTTGCACATTGCATAATGCACTTTATTTTTTAACATACTGTGTAGATTGTATTATATATGATTCTACTTAGTGAGGTATTGAAGCACTGGAGTACTTTTGTATTGTGTCCCTCACAAAGTTGGTATTGTTATTATGTAAGTAAGCTGCGGGGGTCTCCGAAGTATGCTGTATACTTTAACTATTCTGGGATTAATATTGACAGAGGTGTCAGTGAGGAGAGGGGGGAGGATGCGCTCTCGGGTGCCCAACCAAGGCACCTTGTGGTTATTGGGAGGTGGTGGTGGTGAGGGAAGGGCAGCCTCACTCCACAGACAGTTTGGGGTGGATAGAGGGGTAGGGAGTAAGGGGGGAGCATCAGAAAAAATGAGCGTATAAATAACAGGCAGACTAGGAATGGTGGCAAAGCAGAAAAGGACAGGGTCTCTGTTACTAAACAGGTTGAGTTGGTTTTATCGAGGGGACGGATACAAGTAGAAGAAGGTTGCAAAAGAGCTGAAAAGGACAATATAAAGGTCCTCTTTGAAAAAAATGGTATAAAAAAATGACACAAGGGTTGAAGGTAGTTTCATGTAATGTAAATGGTTTCTTGAATGCACAAAAAAGAGGAGCAATGTTAAAATGGTTGGAATCCTTCTCCCCCCAGGTGATTTTTTTGCAGGAGACACATCTCAAATCTAGTTCCCCCAACTTCACCCTCCCAAAGAAATACGCTCAAGCATATTTTGCCTCAGCCCAGGCGGCAGTGCGAGGAGTGGGTATTCTTCTATCTTCGGATCTAGATTGGGAGGTGGGTAAGGTGATTCGGGATGAGCGAGCTAGGTGGTTGTGGTTAGAAGTTGTAGTTAATGGGATAGCTTTAGTGCTGCTTAACTATTATGGCCCAACCACTGACGACTGTGCGGCTCTGGAACAGGTATACGATCTGTTGGTGGGTGCGCAGGGGTTGATAGTTATGGGGGGAGATTTTAACCTAATTCAAGATTTACATTTTGATACCTCTAACAAGGGAAAAAAGCAATTAAAACCTAAAACAGATAGGCTCTTAAAAATTATTAAAGAGGATTTTGCTTTGTTGGACCCATGGAGAATAGATCACCCAGATGCCACTGAGTTTACGTGCCATTCAGCGAGATTCAAGACAGCATCTCGTTTGGATTTCTTTCTGATCAGTAATCTGTTCACAAGGGGGAATCATTGATTCTCTCCAATCCTTTTTCGGACCACTCGTTAGTGTCCTTGTTATTGCATTTGCCCGCCTCCAGGAGAAAGAGTAATAGGTGGCATTTTGACAAAGCATTGCTATCAGATCAAAATTGGATCGATGAAACTCGCGATTTTATAGGATGGTTTTTTAAGGAGAATGTGAACTCGGCATCAGGCTTTATGGTATGGGAGGCCTTTAAAGCTACATTTAGGGGAAGGGTGGTGGCATATAGAGCTAATCTTTATAAGGAAAGGAAACTTAAGATTGCCGGACTCCAGCAAGCGGTAGAGCGGGCTAGAAGAGAACTTCTGGGGAGGTCAGTAGTGGAACGTGAGGAAGAGACATCTAAGCAGGAACTTTCCAGGACCAAGGAGGAGCTAAAAAGTTTCTTTTTGCTCTAGGAGATTGCTGGAAGTAAAGCTGCTCACCAAAAGGTGTACGAGGAAAGCCAGCATATCGGGAAATTTTTGGCATGGTCTACAAAATCGCAACAGAGTAAACAGACCATTCCGCAAATCAGAAATTCAAGGACTAGGTGTCTAGTGAGTGATAAGGACGGAATTGCTGAAATTTTTATATCTCACTTTAACAAGATATACGCGGATGTTCAGATAGTTGATCCTCAAGCTCTTGCTGATTATTTTAAAACTGTACACCTGCCAAAAGTTAGTGAGGAGGATTGCAAGCTCTTGAATGAGTCGATTTCTGGTGTAGAATTAAGTGAAACCGTTAATAAAATGGCAAATGGGAAGGCGAGCGGTAATGACGGGATCCCTACTGAAGTTTATAAACTGTTTTTAAAGGAACTTACACCCTTCCTAGTACTACTATACAACCAAGTACTGGCAGGAGTACAGGTCTCAGATAGATTTAAAGAATCAGTGGTGATCTCAATTTTAAAGAAAGATAAGGACCCTAAGGACCCAAGTTCTTATCGCCCAATAAGTCTACTTAATGTAGACTATAAACTTCTTATGAAAATTTGGGCGAATAGAATTGCAGGCTGTACACACTATTTGGTGCATGTAGATCAGGCAGGGTTTGTGCCTGGGAGATCTATGGCTGCAAATACTTTCTATCTGATGCAAGCTATTGATTATTTTTCTACTACGAAGGAATCTGCGGCCATCTTAATGATGGACGCAGAAAAAGCATTTGATTTGGTAGATTGGCAGGCTCTTTTTTTTATTTTGGCTGAGTTTGGCTTTCCACGCCAATTGATTGAGATGTTGGAGAGAATATATAGGGGAGCCATTGCAAGAATTATTATAAATTCAGAGGAGGCGGGAGAGGTAGTGATAAGGAGGGGCACCAGGCAGGGATGCCCCCTCTCCCCCCTTCTGTTTTCACTTTTTATCGAGCCATTAGCAATAAAAATCCGTTCAAATATACTAATCCGGGCCCCCCTATTAGAAATGGCTAAAATAAAGTTGTTTGCTGATGATCTTATTCTGTATTTGAATCCGGAAAAATCTAATATTGAGAGAGCATTGGGTGAAATCCAGGCATTCACAGAATTAGGGGGTTATAGGGTCAATCAATCTAAAACGGAACTCCTTCTATTTAATGCATCAGGAACAGAGTTGCCAGAAGGGCTCACATTTGTACCTCTTAAACCCATTAGATATCTGGGCCTGTATGTTACAGTAGATTTTCTCCAACTTTTTCAGCTAAGTTATGGTAAAACACTTGATAAAATAAAAAGTCTGCTAGTAAGATGGACATTATTGCCCTTGTCAATAATAGGGCGAGTCTCTCTGATAAAAATGATGATTCTTCCTTTGTTGCTATTTTTATTTTTAAATCTCCCTCTAAAGATCCCAATTTCGTATTTTAATGAAATTGATAGGATTTTTCGTGAGTTTATTTGGGCTAAGAAAAAGTCTCGAATTAAGTTATCTATTCTGCAACTGAATGTAGACCAGGGTGGTTTGACACTACCTCATTTAGCTAGTTATTATCAAGCCTCACTACTTAGCTTAACTACTCAGCTCTTGTCTCCGTCCTCAAAGTTTGATAATTTTTTAATTAACCATATGCTTGAGGAGAGTGCTATTAAGTTACCAGTATTCTTACGCACTGCAAAGCTACCAAAGAAAACAAGATATAAGGTGGTGAATATAATACTGAGTCGCATTCAGCGTTTCAATAGAAATCATAATATCCCTTCATGCCATGCATACTCCTCTCTTTGTGATTGTGAGATATGGGGTCTTAAACTTCCACAAAAGGGGCTACAGCCTTATGTTCGGTCGGGGTTTTGTAAGTTGGGCGATTTTTACAATGGTACTAACCGGATTACGTGGGAGGCCTTTGAGACACAATTTGCAATGCAGAGTACGGATCTCTGGCTAAGTTTTAGGCAGATCTCATGCTTTCTTCAGACTAATTTTAGAGGAATTACTGAAAGTACTAGAGTTATTTTGAAAGCTGCCTTCGAGTCACATTTATCGGGGATTGGGAACTGGTATAAGGTATTACGCCAAGAAAAAAATAAGAAACTTATTGAACAAATGCTCCCAAAGATTGCCCAGGAAACTAATTGTAGGTTTAGTAAACAGGAATGGCTATGAGTCTGTGAGCTGGGCCATAGGGCACTGAGAGCGGCCAATTTCCAGCGAATGTCTTTTTTCTCTAGATGGGTGGCTTATTACACTCCCTCTAGGCTGCATAAATGGTTTCCCACGATTCCGAATGACTGTTTTAGATGTAATTTGCCGGATGCAGGAGACTGGTCACATATATTCTTCACCTGCCAGAGACTACAACACTTCTGGGAGGAAATCTTCAGGTTTATTAGTAAGTGTGTTTCAATAAACATCCCTCCAGGTGCATCGCTGGTGCTATTTGGCTTCTCCAATGTAATTGATCAGATTCCATTATATGAGCAATTTTTTGTCTCCTTAGCCATAGCAGTTGCTAGATCTTTAATTTTACAAAATTGGAGATCTCAGAAATCACCTACAATGGCTCAATGGTTATACAGAATGGAGAGGACTTTTAAATTTGAGGAGGCGTATGCTAAGCGGATAGGGGCAGTGCGGAAATGTGGAATGATATGGAAGGGTTATGTTGCAACTACACATATTAACGATGCAATTGGATTTCTTTTTTAGGGAGATTTCTAGATGAAGAGTGAAAGCATATAGATTGTTAAGCCAAGTGAGATATGCTATTATAGACTTGATGTTTACAATGCGGGTTTTGCACATCATGTAGGAAAAAAGGAGTATGAATTTATATCTCGCTTTTTATTGTATATCCTGAATGTGAGACTCAATACGTAACAGGTTTTATTTTTTCTTAGCCTTTTAGTATATTGGATGTATCATATTTATTATGTACTAATGAATTAGGAGATTGGGTACATTTATTGTCTATTTATTATATGGGAGAGATGAGTCTGCAAATCTGTCTGTACAATGCTTGTTTTTTTTTTTTTTTTACGCTCAATAAAAAATAAAAAAAGAGATTCTTTCCTGTGACACCTTCCTGACTCCTTTGTCAATGTGATGCCCCAGATACAGGCCTTCTTTCAAACAGTGTTGCAACTTTTTGGGGGGGCACCTTATGTCCATTATCAGGCAAGTAGTAAAACAGTGCAAAAACATTGACATTGCAAGCTTCCTGAGTGTTTGACTCAACCAGCAGGTCGTCAATATAATGCATCTGGAGTTACAGGGCATAACCAAACACTCCTGATTATTTGTAAGGATCTGAATAAAAATAGATGGGCTGTCTGTATACCCTTGTGGGACTCAGCACCATGCCAAAACATGACTGCCGAACTGAAATGCGAAGAGAAACTGATTGTCCTCAGACAAGTGAATGGAGAAGAAAGCCTGACACAAATCCATTACCGAAAACCACTCAGCCTCACATGGAATCTGAAACAAAGCCACAGCAGGATTCAGTACCACGGGAAAACAAGGAACCACAATATTATTTATCGTTCAAAGATCCTGCACTATGTGGTACTTACCGCAAGGCTTCTCAAAGCCCATAATGGGTGAGTTACATGGACTCCCCACAATCTCCTTCAGGATACCTTGTTGGATCATTGTCTTGATTACTAGAGTTACTCCAGCAACCGTTTCAGGGATCAAGTTTATTGAAGGTTCTGGGGTACACTTCGTTTAGCTTTATTTGTATATGGACAGGCTCAACTCCTTTGATGAGTCCATTGTCCTTCCCTGAGAAATCCCACTCTTCTGACTTCGCTGTATTTCTGAGAACCAAGAGCAACCCTTCACTTGCCATCATAGGGAATTGTTCAATTACTGGAATTTGATTAACCATTTTAAAGGCAGCGTCTTCATCCTGAGTTTGAAACTCCACACCTCTTGGTGTGCAATAAATAGTTCAGTTTAACTTGTCTCTTGTTAAATCTCATCCCAACATACTAACAGGACCCGAATCACGTACCACAAATTGGTGATTATCCTCAAAGTTCCCTATATTTAGAGACACATCCTCAGTTACAGGTTTGGTCATTCATTTACTTGCATAACTACAACTTGGATTCTTTTTCCTGAGAAGAGTAGGTTTGGAACGTCCACTGTTCTCACAGTAGAATAGGAAGCACCAGTATCAACCAAGAATGATACGGGGTGGCCATTTACTTCACCACCTATGAATCAACCACTCGGGTCTACCTCCAAAAGTGCACCAAGCACTCAATCTTCCTCCCTCTAAGGCACCGTCATGTGGACTTATTGAAGCCATAGTAGTCAACTGTGTCAAACATGGGATACTGTTGGAAAGGATTATTATTCTGGAAAGCATTCTGGTTCACATTCTGGTCCTTATTTGAATGAATCTAGGACCATTAGCAGCTTGCTGTGGCATTGGGGGTTGTGAAACTTGCAAAACTTGCATCACAGAAGCTTGGGGCACATTAAAATGTTTGACCATGGTCTCTGCACTTTTTGCAACTCAACAGGGTTATTATTCTGAAGCAGTGAAAAAGCTGGATTGTGACCTGGATTTGCAGGATCAAGACATCATTTTCGCTTCCAATGCCCCAGCCTATTACAATTATGACACAGATTGGACTTTTTCAATGTGGTTACATCAATCCCTGTACTCAGGTCTATGGGAACGCCACAACCTCTACCTTGTTGGTGAAATCCACCTTGCATCTCAGAAGCTCCTTGCTGATACACTCCCTACATGTGGAGGACATTCCTTACAAAAGGCTGACTTTGACCTCCCCTCTGAGCAGCCTTCATTTGCACCAGCATTAGTTTCTCCTTCAATTTTTTCTGCCTCATGTCTATTTCATTGGTGTATCTCAAAATCTCATCAACCGATTTATTCTACCAACAAATTAAATGCTGTTGAATCATCATGCTAATTTCGGGCCTCAATCCTGTCACAATAGTTGACACAAAATATCCCTGGGCTCTAATGTTTCTATTCCACTATACTGTTTAAAATGATTGCAACAAATTTTCATAATATGCATGAATCATCTCTTTGGGTTCCCGAGTCATTTGGTCAATCTTGACCAAGTCAATGGGCCTGATTGAAAGTCGTAAAGTTAGACTTTTGGTATTCACAAAGGGCATTTACGAGCGGTAAATACCCTTTGTAAGTACCGAAAGTTGTAAAGTTAGACTTTCATCTCAGTTTACCTTTGTGAATCGGGCCCCATGTCTTGAAGCAACACTTTAGACTTCAACCATTGTCATCACCTGTTATACTTCCTCATTACTGTGGGTGATTTACCATTTGTCAATGGGTCCCTTACTGTCTCTCTCTCTCAGGCAATTCTGTGGCTATCTTTCATGCTGTCCACAAGTCACTTGAGACCACAATATCAAATAAAGTATTGAAGGCTTTGAATCAATTAACAAATTTGCAACTTCATTCCCAGGATTCTCCTACACACTATGTCCTTATCACTAAAACCGAGTTGATGACTTTTCTGTAAAGCTTTAGGCTGATCCAAATCTACTTCATATTTCTGAGCTACTTTGGAAAATGTATTGTGGGGTTGCCAGGTTCATCTTGTAACATCCTTAGTCATAAACACAAATTCGCTTTCCTGATAAGTGTCCAATTAGGCCAATTCAAGACTTTCAGTTGTTATTTCATCCAATTCCAGTTTTAATTCACCTATATCCACAGGATTCACCCTCAATTATGACTTAATCATTCCTTAACTCACCTCTGAGCTTCCACTCTCATTTGAAGTGGCTTTAACAACCTTCAACCATTCGTCTAATTCCTGAGCGCTATAATTTGGTTGCACTCCAGGGCCTTTAGGTACTGCCCCTCTCTAGGGGTGCTACTGTGTGTGCTTAAAGTTAGCCACTGCCGAATTCCTGTTTACATTAGTGCTTCCCCCTCCCATATCCCATTGTTTGGGTCTCACCATATGGAGATGGGCATTCTGACATGCTTAGAAGACTGTCACTAGAGACACTTTCACTGTTTTTGTCTCTCTCATCTTGTTCCTTTAACTCTCCCCCTCTTCTTCTTCACTTTGTTTCCCTTCTCAAACTCATTACCTGTTAATGCCGGATATAACCTAAATCCCTCTAGCATATCCATTCTTTACTTAATCTGTTCTTCATCTCACCTTCCATGAGCATCAGTACACACTGTCTTTTTAGCTCTCCCTGATATCTCTCCTTTTCGTGGGCATCAGTTGCATGCTCCCAAGCTTTCAGCACTTCAAACTGTGCAGCTCTAGGCTGTGGTTTCATCTTATATAATAAACTCCTTAAATGTTCAATAATTGTCATGTTGAGTGTGCCATAGCGTGGAAATGCCAGTGCACCTTCTTTCTCAGTGATCCTATGCCATTGTTTAAGCCAAATGCAAGTGTAGAGCCCTATGTTTATTGCCATATAATGACCTGGAGTATCCTCGGGCGGTGTCTCTTCTCCTTCTCTAAAGGGTATCATCACATCTCACTATAGTAATCTTCCTTAAATGATGCACACAACTTCTGGAAGATATATCTTTATTATATTGTATTCCTCAAACGGAGCTGCAAACATCTCCCAATCGTCAACCATAGAATACACATTCCAATGTGGGCTACACAGCATTCTATGGAATACTAAGGTAGAATTCCATTGAATGCAATGATCCATAATCACAGAGTACTACATTTGTTTTCCCTTTAAAACAAAAATACAAAAAACAACTTTAATTAAAACCTAACACGTGCTAGTATTAGGAATCCTCAACATCTAATCCCATTTATCTAAAGGAAAGAAAATGTAACCAATAAAACCCATCCAAGAAGATAGAAGGGCTTCTTACCCCTACATAAAACAGTTAAAATACTGCATAATGGAAAAGAAAAAAATACTATTATAAGCAAGAATAAGTTGAAATAAATACAACTACATTCAAAATGGGAAACACATGAATAATACAAGCATTACTTCTTCAAATAATAAAAGCGGCACAAGCATTAGTTGCAGCAAAAGTTGAAGCACAAGATGTCATGTGTACCTTTCCTAACAGAGTTATCTAAACCTGCTAGGTAACCTTCTTACCTGATTGCTTCTGCGAACCCCAACATTTTCATCCCATGAAATAATGTAACCAATTCCACCACCGTCCTTTGGCTTCATCATCACCTCACTCTGGGGCACCAACTAATTCTGTTCACTTCCACACTTCACCACTCTCCCCACATTTCACCGGTTGCTTACATTAACTGTGGCGGTATTACCGCAGACCTTGTCTGTCACGACAAGACCACTGAACTTTTCTCCTACTTTTCTGACATGCACTCCTATCCTGATACGAATAACATAACCTATTTTGTAACTTTATTTCATTCACCCTAGACCGACTGTCACAGACTTCTTTTTGCTTGACCTTTGCCACAGCAGTATTCTTTTTGACTGTGACATTGTACTCCTCCAACGACACTCCAAAGTTTATCCATTTTCCCATCTGACTACGACAAATCTTGGTGAATGGTTTCCTTCCTCTCAACAATTCAAAAAGAGACGCCATTCATAGCAACATACTAATTCAAGACTACACACAAAACACACTGTACCACCACCCTATTTATGCCCTCCACTAGACCACTGCTTTGAGGATGCTAAGGTGATGTTCTCAAGTGCTCTACATCTCCTGACCATAAAAAACTCTTCACTTCTTCATTTACAAATTGGACACCATTGTCAGACAATGGAAATTGTGGAAAATCTTCTTGCTTAAAAATATTCTTCAAAAACTCAATTATAGTTTTTGCATTAGGCTCCGACAAAAACTTCATCAGAGAGCATTTAAAATACAAATAAACCAAAACCAATGCATAGCAAGACTAGCTGGGCCAACATGGTCAATTCCAACTTTTCCCCATGCACGGGATGGGCACTCAATCACTGATAAAGGGGTTTTTCTTACAACAAACTTTATACTGAAGTGGCACAAATCGCACACCTACTGACAAATTCATCAACCAGTATATACGTTGAAGGCCACCAAAACGTTTGCCTTAGATGCGGACCCTCAAAGTGTCCTTCATGAGCTATCTTAATAAGCGTGTACCTCAACCCTGCTGGAGGAACCAATTTCTCAACTCTGAACAACAAACCATTCTCCACTGACAGATCAACTTTCCAAAAAGAATGGCACGCCACCCCAACAGATTTCTCATTTGCCCATTATTTTGTGACATACTTGATGGTTTGTTTGATGGCCTTATCAGATACAATTTCTGTCCTCCATTCTGCTTGAGATATAGCACTGATATCCTCCAAGTATGTTGCTGCAATCAAACATCTTTCATCCTTCATCAGCTACTTCAACATTTTCTTTTGAGGAGCATTGGGGCAAGAAATCTGCTCTTGCATTTTTTGCACCTTGAATGTGAACAATATCTAAATGAAATTGCAATAGCTGTGTTGAGATTTCACCACTATTGCCACCCTTCTTATGTTGGCAGTCAGCTCTGTGCATACCATCTGTTGCACCCATCTTTGCTTTCTAAACAGTTTTGTACACTCTTCGTTTACCAAATGTGTTTCTTGTAAAATCAAAATTTGTGCTGTAGAGTCTCTAAGATACTGTAGTATCTTATCTCTTCTACCCTTCAGATACGTGACCCATTAACATTCCATGTTAATATCTGAGTCCTCATCCTCCTGCTATACTCTCCCAACCCTTCAATTGAGCATCACTGTATCTATTTGCTGCCTTTTGTCTCTCTGAGGTGTTCCAGGAACTTTTCACAATTTTTTCCCACAAGCTCCCCACCCGGTGCACCCCCCTTTGCCTCCCCACCTCCCTTTGGAGAATCCACTCATACTTCCTTCTTGACCTGACGTTAGTCTAATTTTCTTCCCAGCCCACTGGCACACACCACCACCGAACCCATATACCGAAAAGAAGCTCATGTCACCCCCCACGTCCTCCCTTATTTCATCTCCCCCTGATTCTTTCATACTGCAATGTCCCAATTCCTCTCTCCCCTTCTTTATAGCCTCCAAAATGTCAGCAGCCTCTCTTGTGCATAATTCTCAGGGATGCCGGGAATTTGAGCTGCGCTGCTGCCCCTGCCTTTTTAAATTCATCTAAGTGCTTTCCCAATTCCCACTGTCTATTCAAGGTAGCCCGGGCTAAGTCTGATCTAATCTCAAATGAGAAATCCTTCCCCCTTAAAGTCTTCAACTTTAGTGCACCTAAAAGTGTTTTTTCTTTTAGGGCGTATGTCTGAAAATTAAGGAGAATCTTCTGTGGCTTCACCCTCTATGGGTTTTTTCTAAAGGGATCTCTATGTGCCCGTTTGATAGCTTTTTGATTATTGCCTCACTCTCCTCAATCTGAAGCGCTTCTTTTATTAGGGAGACCACAAATGATTTCAAATCATCATCTTCCCTCCCCTCTGGGACATTCAATATTCTCAGGTTATTTTTCCTCAAATTATTTTCAAGCTGTTCCATTTTCGACCTGCAGTTCTTGTTCTCCCTGATGCAATGCTTGAATCTCCATTTAACTATCCTTTAGATATTTTTTCAGCTCCCCAACATTAGTCTCTAATAGTTGTGTTCTTGATGTCAGAGAATCTATTTTTTTCTCTAGAGCCTCACAAAAAGTGTGTATTTCATACTGATTCGCCTCCGATACTGCAAAGCCCTTTCTGATGTCCCCAGAGCGCGAGGAAAACATAGTCTCTAAAGAACTTCCTGCGGCCCCGCATCCTCTTTCTCTTCTCCGAGATCATTTAAGAGTGTATACGACTGAGATTTCTCCCTATTTTTGTCCGGTGTGTCATAACCTATCCGGGCCCCACTCTTCTCACTCCCAGCTTCTTCTAATGCTTTTTTTTTATGGACTCTCCTGGGCAGGCTGTACACACCTCTGCTGCCATCTCAAGCCTTACAGAGTTCTTTTCCACACTTTTTTCCTGACCCGAAGAGTCACCACAGGTGGGAGAACCTTAAAAAAGGTCCTCAAGAAGTTGGTAATTTTTATTTTTTGATTTAAATTTTGTTTCATCCTTTTTTCCCTCCCCCTATCTTTTGGGTCTCCTTTCCAGATTTCCCCCTCAGTCTATAATCCTGTGAGTCAAACCCTTCCATACTGGTCTCAGGAGTAGCAGCCCGGCAATCTGGAGGGGTTTTCCTAGCCTGCTCGGGGTGTAATTTTTGGTTACCCCCTTCCACCAAGTTCCTAGCTTCTTCTTTCTGCTTTTTATCTTTAAGTATATCCAAACGTTGCGTTTCTGGGCTAGCCCCCCTACCTCTCTGCAGAGTGACTGCCATGCCTGACATCCGCTTCTCCGCTTTTCCTCTCCCTCTGCTGGCAAAAAACTCTCCTCTTCTCCCTCTTGAACCCGGGGAGGCCTCCGATCCTTCGACCGATGCGAGAGCAGCGCTTGTGCTGACGCTGCTTCCGCTGCCCCGGAGGAGACTTCGTGCTGCTGCCCTGCACCTCTTTCGGAGCTCCAGGGTGGCTCTGATCCAGCAGGATCCCCCGGCATCAACCTGCAGTGACTCCACGCCTTTTGCAGGTACCCCTGGTACCTCAGGTACTGTCAGAGGCGATACGGTGAGGCACATTGATTTAATTCAGAAAGAAAGAAGGGGGGGTCAATACTTCGTCTGGTGGTGGTGTGCTCAGCAGTGCCTAGTGACCCGTGTCTGTGGCGTCTGCCATGTTCTCCAAAAAAAGAAGGGGGAAAAATATGGTTACTGGATACGAGGGTTGACAAGGCTGCTAGATGGATTATAGCAAACATAAAAATAGGTGGTAGTCCACTAAAATAGTGGGTTGCTCTGGCCCAAACCATGATGACTGTGAACCATTAAAAGCAGTGTTTACCAACCTGTTGGACTTCCCAGGTCCTGTTATTATGGAAGGAGATTTTAATATCATTATGGACTTGAACCTAGACAAATCAAGTAAAGTAGAGCCATACCCACCCCGAAATCCTGTGCCTTTTTTTTTATGTAATATCTGTTTATTGAACAAAAGCAAAACAGAAAATTACACATGCCACAAAGATTGAAGGGTAAGGGCGGGGGGGGCAACAAATAGATATCGACAAAATAAACCATTAATCTGAAGATCCGGCAGTAAAGAAGGAGATACAAAATTCGAGAATGTTCAACACATATGGGAGGGGGGCATAGCGAGGGTCCAAAACTTAAACGTCAGCCTTCAGGAGAGAGTTTTCGTCAGTTCTCAAGGAGAGACCATGCAAGTGGCCAAGAGGCAAAGGCCCAGCAAAGGCGACAGTGTCCAATATTGAAGGACCACAACTGCTACCAGCAAATCAAGCGGTTGATCAAAACTAACAAAATCTAGGCAAAGCAGGGCCCACGCCCAGCGAAAAGCACAGGTCATAATGTGATAGCATCAATACAATTTGCGGCAAATAACATAAGAACTATCATATAACAAGAGAAAGAAAAGGAGACGAAGAGAGGAAACAGAAGAAGGCTAGCACAGAGAAAAAAGTGAAGGAAAGAGCGGATGCGCCAAGGGAATGAGGAAGAGGGAAAAAAGCCAAGACCCAGAGTGGAAGCCGGAGGTCCCAGGGCTCGGATGGCCCGCCCAGCAGGTATCGCAGGCTACTCCAAGGAGTCCGGTCTCTTGCCTCTAGAGTAAGGCTCCAAGGGAACGTCGAACAGTTGTAGAGCCCGCAATCTAGGAGGCATCAGGCGGGAATGTTCGGTTTTGGTAAGGTGGTGTATGAGTGGGCGCCAGATGCGATCAAAGCGTGTGTCGGTATGAGTAAGATGGGCAGTAAGCAGTTCCAGGGAAAGGATGTCCCATAGTCGGAGAAACCATGCAGTAATAGGCGGGGGTGGGGCCGCTTCCAGCAGGAGGCAATGGACTGTCGCGCTGCACCTAGCAAATGGAGGATGAGATGCCAGTGTGCCGAGGTCATGGCTTTTAGCGTGTTGGGCCAAATGCCCAGGAGCATCAGGGACGGGGTAGCCGGGATCGGGAAACCCACCACCTCTTTAATGTGGCTGAGGACCTACTTCCAGAACACAGTGAGCTCTGAGCAAGACCACCAAATGTGCAAGAAGTCCCCACTATCAGTATGGCATCTCCAACAGGTCGGAGAGGTGTTCGGGAACATCTGATGGAGGCGAGTGGGAGTATAATACCACTGAGTCATCAATTTGTAGGCAGATGCGCGCTGAGGAATGCTACGGTATACCTTAGGAATGTCCTTCCACAGGCGGTCCCATTCCTCCGGGGAGATGTCAGCAGCCAAATCAGATGCCCAGCGAGTTTGATAGCCATGGAGTGGAAGATGCCCAGAGTGTTGGAGGACCGAATAGGTTTTAGAGATGAGGCCTTTAGACCCGTCAAATCTACGGACCAGGGACTCGAAGGGGGTGAGTTGTCGAGTCACCTCTCGAGAGTACGCGGGAGAAGACAGCCAGTGATGTAGTTGGCAATACTGTAGGCGCGCATTGTCAGTAAGGTGGAAGAATTGTTTCCACTGTTCAAAAGAGCGGAGGGCAGAGCCCTGAAAGAAGTCCTGAAGAACGCGTCGACCCTCTACGGTCCAAGCCTCGAAGGCCCGAAGCTGAAAAGCAGGGGGAATGCAGAGTTGCGTGTGAGCGGGGTGTTGGGAGAAGGGAAGGTCGTGAGGCCCCGGGAGAGCGCCAATCTATCCCATATCTCCAATACCGTTCTCGTCGGCGTCGCTAAGTAGGCACTGCGTGGGTGTGCCTCATGCGGAAGCCTGGCGAGATCCCATAATGGTCTGCAAGCCACCGCACGGTCCATGTGGAACCAATGTTTCTCGCTTTCAGGAACGCACCACTCCGAGAGAAAACAGAGGTGGCAAGCCCAGTAGTATTCCGGCAAGTTGGGACAGGCCAGGCCACCCCGAGATCGGGGAAGCATGATTATTCTGTGAGAGAAACGGGGACGCGATTTCCCCCATATGAACTTAGTAAAATCTCGTTGCAGGGCCTGAATATCCGCATGTGGAATAGGAGTAGGGAGAGACAGGAACAAATAGAGAATTTTAGGAAGAAGGGACATCTTAACAGCGTGGAGACGGCCTAGCCACACCAATGGAAGACCTTCCCACCGACGCATTTCCTCACGTACAGAGTTGCGGAATCTAGGCCAATTAGAGGAGGTCCAAGAAGAGAGCGTAGGGGTCAGGTCCAAGCCCAAGTAACGAATCGACACGTCAGTCCACTGCACTGGGAGCAGGTCCCGCAAGCTCTGGACCTCTGATGCCGGAAGCGTGAGATTAAGGGCGTGGGATTTTTCCAGATTAATGCGATAACCCGAAGCAGCCTCAAAGGATCTCAAGAGTTCAGCCACCGCTGGGAGGGAAGACGACAGAGAGGACAAGGACAAGAGCAAATCATCGGCAAAGAGAGAAGCCTTATGTTCCGAACCTCCCATACGGATACCTTGAATATCCTGATTGCGGCGAATAGCGATAGCCAGGGGTTCGACAGCCAGCGTGAAAAGTAGGGGAGAAAGTGGGCACCCCTGACGAGTGCCCGGTGGATAGAAACAGAGGCTGTGGTAGAGCCGTTAAAGCGAATACAAGTGGTAGGTTTCGCATAGGGGGCCATCAATTTAGAAATAAAGCCCGGTCCCAAGCCAATCCTCCGAAGAAGTGCCCGAAGGAAACCCCAGTCCACGCGGTCAAACGCCTTCTCAGCGTCAAGGGAGACCAGACAGGCAGGGATCTCTCTGATACGCGACTTCTCCACCAAATGGGCAATACGCCGAATATTATCGGTGCCCTGCCGATGGCGGACGAATCCCACCTGGTCAGGGTCGATGAGCCCCGGAAGATGGGGTTCCAACCGGTTCGCTAAAATTTTGGTGAAGAGTTTGGCATAAGTATTTAACAAGGCAATGGGGTGGAAAGAAGCCGCCAGGGTCAGGTCCTTACCAGGCTTAGGAACCAGCACGATTTCCGCTTCATTCATCGTAGGGGAAAGGCCCGTAAGGTCTCTAAAGCTATTAAAGAGATGAAGTAGATGGTCTCGTAATTGCGGGTAAAAGACCCAGTAAAAAGTAATCAGAAGACCGTTAGGACCCGGCGTCTTGCCCGTTGGTAGCTACTTCAGAGCCTTAGCAATTTCCCCATGGGTGATAGGCTCATCAAGTAACTCCTTGAAATAGGGATCGATAGGGTCCCAGGGGCAGGAATCAAGGAACTTCTCAACCGCCTCCAAGGGGCAAGGGACGTGGGCATAACGATCCGTGTAAAAGGCCATTAGGGTACGACTCTTGCCCTTCTCCAAGGTAGCCCAGGAGCCATCGGGGCACTTGAGCTTTGCAATGTGAGAGCGAGCAGCCTGAGCTCGCAGACGGCGTGCTAAACATGCTCCAACCTTGTCGCCCCCGACGTAGAATTTTTGCTTAAGGTTGATAAGCAGTCGTTCAGCTTTATCAGTACGTTGCAAGCGCAGTTGACCGCGCAGGGCAGCCAGACAGCGCTTGTTAGCAAGAGAAGGAGAGGTATGATCTTCGCGTTCCAGAGCTTTAATATCACGGGAAAGGGTGGATTCCACCAAACGGGCCTCGCGGGACCGGGCAATGGAAATGGAGGTGATAACCCCCCGAACAGTAGCCTTGAAGGCGTCCCAACGAACATCCTCAGGCGTATCAGCAAGAGAATTAGTCGCAAAGAAGGAATCAATCTCCTTACGGATATCCGCCACGTCCACCGGGTCACAGAGGGCTTGAGGGGGCAGCCGCCACCTTGGAAGGGGGCCATCCCGGGTAGTGGGAGGTTGAAGCGTAAGCAAAACATGCGCATGATCAGAGATAGAGATGTCCGAGATGTCTGCCGTACAAAGGATGTGGACCAGAGAGAGCGAAAGAAAAAAATGATCAATTCGCGAGTAGGAACGGTGGAAGTGAGAATAAAAACAATAGTCCCGTGAATCCGGGTGCAGATATCTCCAGGCATCGACCAAACCCAGGTCAGTAATGGCATTCTTCAATTGTGCCGACATCGCCCCAGCCACATGGTGCGCCTGCGCAGTGCGATCCAGCTCGGGATCCCAAACCAGATTAAAATCACCTCCAAGGACAATAGGGGTAGAGACAGAGCGTAATAGCATCCCTAGGTGCTGACGCAAGTACACATCCTGCTTCTGATTGGGGGCGTATATATTAACGAAAGTGCAGGAGCCCCGACCCCAAACCATGTCAATCTTGAGAAACCTCCCGCCGTTGTCAGCTATGCACTGGGAGGAGGCCGCACGCCAGCCCGGCTTAAAAAGGATCGCCACACCACCAGTCTTAGATGGGGAACTCGCCCAAAATTGGGTGGGGTATTTACGGTGGGTCATAAGGTGAGTGTCAGAGGAAAGCGGGTGGGTCTCCTGTAGAAAAACTACATCAGGATCATGCTGGGATAGATAACGCCAAACCTGCCGACGCTTAACGGGAGAGTTGAGGCCCTTTACATTAAGAGAAAGGAATGTGACAGCGTGGGTCATAGTGTGGGAGAAGGGGGACAGCGCGCTTCAGCAGCAGCAATTCGCAGGAAGTAGCAAGACCCAGATCCAGCCAGGAACATACCAAAGAAGCTAAAGGAGACAGACCCCAGGACTAGGAGAGCAATAGCCCCCCCGAGTTGCACAGAAGAGGAGTAGAGGCCAGGCGACGAGGGCAGCAGCAGTGAACATAAAGCAAGCACAGGGGAAAAGGCCCAACCGACCTCACCTAGTGACCAATAGGTCCTCACCTCAACCCAGAAGTAACAACGCAGCCCAGCTGCTGGGAAGGGTGCATCCAGAAAGAACACAGAGAAGGGGGAACAGAAAAGAGGAAAGAGAGAGAAGAAGAAGAATAAAGAATAAACAGGCCAACTGGGCCAATGCAATATAGAGTCTAATCGGAACAGTCCGGACTCCCGAAGGCAGACCATCTCGGAGAAGTCACTCTCCTATAGGACTCCAAGGAGGGGGGGCGGCGGGTACACACGAGGTGGAGACCCTCCGCCGGCAGCGTCCCGTGCATAGATGTAGGGAAAGCATAATTGAATCCAGCCACCAGGTCCAAGTCGGGAGACCCCCAAGGCGAAGAGCAAGGTGAAAACATAGCCAGGCATGTCGTAATGTAGAAGACAACTAGTTCGTGAGAGACGGGGAGGCACTCAAGGAGCGAACTTGGTTGATGGCGTCCTGTTTAGCTTGAGACGATTCAAGATCTCTGGAGAGGTGTCTAGAGCGGGGAGGAGGAACAGTGGACCATTCCGGCCGGAGTGGGCCCATAGGACGTGTAGGTGAGGATGGGAGGTCATTGTTATCAGAGTCAACAGGAAGATGGAGGAGACGCTGCACCTCCTGCAGGGACCGGATAACTCGCCGCCTACCCTCCCAGGTAAACATCAAAGCAAATGGGTGGCCCCATTGATATTTAACCTCCAGATCTCTTAGTTTGTCCGTCACAGGTTTGAAGCCTTTCCTCCGTCGAAGCGTGGAAGGTGCGAAGTCTTGAAAGATTTGGATAGAGAGTCCATTGTAAGAAACCGTTTGAACTCCCTGTACCCTGCGGAGGATAGCTTCCTTGTCAGCAAAAACGTGGACCCTCGTTATGATGTTCGGAACAAAGTTCGGGCGATTGCGAGGACCAGGTATCCGGTGGGCCCTATTGAGCATAGGCGGGGAGGAGCCCTCGCCCTCACGGATGGCATGAAGGAGGTCCGCCGTGTACGTCAGGATGTCCTTCCCTTCCGTTCCTAAAGGGACACCTCGGATGCGGAAATTGTTGTTCCGCCTACTGCGGTTTTACAGGTCCTCCTGCTTCAGCTTCAGGGTGATGTTCTGATCTTCAAGTTCAGACACGTTCTTCCAGAGCCCGTCGATATCCTCCGTCCTAGCGACCATTGTTCGATCGAGACCATCAACCCTATCGCCAATCTCAGTGACCTCTCTGCAAATATCTTGTAGACCAGTCTTGAAGTCCTGGCGAAGGGAGCCAATTTCAGTCTTGATTTCCTGGAGGAACGTCAACATATAGGCCTGGGTGATGGGCACCGCAGAGAAAGGCAACCCAGAGGGCGCCAAGGAGGAAGCAGGATCCTCCTGCATATGAGGAAGTGTTTTGGACCACAAGGAGGTCACCTGGTTCTCATGGGAGGCTGCAGCGTCAGGATCCTTAGCGCCTCTGTGCTTAGGGGGCATATTTGCAAGGATCGGAGGGGCTGGGGGCTCAGTGCAAGGAAGAGAGCAGCAATCCAGCCAGGGAACAGACCAGGGAGGAACTGAGGATAGCCAGCAAGGCAGCATAGGATTGCGTAGCACAGAGACGGCGTGTTCCCCGGCTCCCAGGGCAAAACCAGGGGTCAATAGCTCCCAAGTGCGTAGGGCCAGCGAGATGGTAGAAAAGCACAGGCAGACGTGTTCTTGGAGGCTGACAAGGGGTGACCAATGAACAGCCAAGCAGAGCCAGCGAGGTAGAGGCCACTCACAAGGCAGGACTGCAGGTCCAGAGCAGCGAGGAGGTCGTCGGGCCCAGGAGAGGCGAAATAGGTCGGAAGGGGGAACACCAGACCAAGGAGAAGGACCCTGAGAGCCCGCAAAGGGTGTTAGAGGTAGTAAGGCCACAACCAATGCAGAGCAGTTCCCAACAGTAATCGGAAGGTCTGCAGGGGCCACGCGAAGCAGGAGCGTGGCAGTGCAGGGCCCAGAGAGCAATAGAGGCCAAGGCGAGCGAGAGGGGGGAGGGTCCCGCAGAGCGTGTCTCCACTCGCACTGTCCTCCAAAGCCAAGGACTCAGGGAGCAGACAGGAGCGTTTGGGCCGGGGGGGCGCAGGCCACAGGGGATGTTGAAATGGCGGGCTCAGCACCGGGGAGTGCTCCGGAAGTCTCCCGGGCCGATCACTCCATCAGAGGCGCACCCCCGTCCCGGTACCTTCTATCGCAGGGTAGACCGGCATAGTCCGCCTCATCCGTAGGGTACAGCGGTGGGGCCAGGTACCCACGCAGCGAAGCTCCGCAGGTCACAGGAACGGTCGCCGCTCTCTCCCACCGATACCAAAGGGGATGATGGACGGAGCGCTTGAGCAAATCAAACACTCACCCCCAGTCAACTGATCTGGGTTTAATCCATCATCATTCTTTAGCTCACTCCACCACCCCAGTTCAGACATGGCCATATGCAAATCAGTCTGACCCTGTGCCTCATGGGAACAGTCCAGCCCGAACTGCCAAGCCATGTCTTCCCTGGACCGGAAACAAGCATCCTGGGACCGGTTTCTGGCTATTCAGCCGTCATCAGCCAGGCTAGCTTGAATCCAGTGGCAAAGTGAGCAAGGGACCCACGTCTGGGCATACCCTGCCAACTTAGGGTGAACAAAGCGATACCAAAGGGGATGATGGACGGAGCGCTTGAGCAAATCAAACACTCACCCCCAGTCAACTGATCTGGGTTTAATCCATCATCATTCTTTAGCTCACTCCACCACCCCAGTTCAGACATGGCCATATGCAAATCAGTCTGACCCTGTGCCTCATGGGAACAGTCCAGCCCGAACTGCCAAGCCATGTCTTCCCTGGACCGGAAACAAGCATCCTGGGACCGGTTTCTGGCTATTCAGCCGTCATCAGCCAGGCTAGCTTGAATCCAGTGGCAAAGTGAGCAAGGGACCCACGTCTGGGCATACCCTGCCAACTTAGGGCGAACAAAGCGATACCAAAGGGGATGATGGACGGAGCGCTTGAGCAAATCAAACACTCACCCCCAGTCAACTGATCTGGGTTTAATCCATCATCATTCTTTAGCTCACTCCACCACCCCAGTTCAGACATGGCCATATGCAAATCAGTCTGACCCTGTGTCTCATGGGAACAGTCCAGCCCGAACTGCCAAGCCATGTCTTCCCTGGACCGGAAACAAGCATCCTGGGACCGGTTTCTGGCTATTCAGCCGTCATCAGCCAGGCTAGCTTGAATCCAGTGGCAAAGTGAGCAAGGGACCCACGCCTGGGCATACCCTGCCAACTTAGGGTGAACAAAGCGATACCAAAGGGGATGATGGACGGAGCGCTTGAGCAAATCAAACACTCACCCCCAGTCAACTGATCTGGGTTTAATCCATCATCATTCTTTAGCTCACTCCACCACCCCAGTTCAGACATGGCCATATGCAAATCAGTCTGACCCTGTGCCTCATGGGAACAGTCCAGCCCGAACTGCCAAGCCATGTCTTCCCTGGACCGGAAACAAGCATCCTGGGACCGGTTTCTGGCTATTCAGCCGTCATCAGCCAGGCTAGCTTGAATCCAGTGGCAAAGTGAGCAAGGGACCCACGTCTGGGCATACCCTGCCAACTTAGGGCGAACAAAGCGATACCAAAGGGGATGACGGACGGGGCGCTTGAGCAAATCAAACACTCACCCCCAGTCAACTGATCTGGGTTTAATCCATCATCATTCTTTAGCTCACTCCACCACCCCAGTTCAGACATGGCCATATGCAAATCAGTCTGACCCTGTGCCTCATGGGAACAGTCCAGCCCGAACTGCCAAGCCATGTCTTCCCTGGACCAGAAACAAGCATCCTGGGACCGGTTTCTGGCTATTCAGCAGTCATCAGCCAGGCTAGCTTGAATCCAGTGGCAAAGTGAGCAAGGGACCCACGTCTGGGCATACCCTGCCAACTTAGGGTGAACAAAGCGATACCAAAGGGGATGATGGACGGAGCGCTTGAGCAAATCAAACACTCACCCCCAGTCAACTGATCTGGGTTTAATCCATCATCATTCTTTAGCTCACTCCACCACCCCAGTTCAGACATGGACATATGCAAATCAGTCTGACCCTGTGCCTCATGGGAACAGTCCAGCCGAACTGCCAAGCCATGTCTTCCCTGGACCGGAAACAAGCATCCTGGGACCGGTTTCTGGCTATTCAGCCGTCATCAGCCAGGCTAGCTTGAATCCAGTGGCAAAGTGAGCAAGGGACCCACGTCTGGGCATACCCTGCCAACTTAGGGCGAACAAAGCGATACCAAAGGGGATGATGGACGGAGCGCTTGAGCAAATCAAACACTCACTCCCAGTCAACTGATCTGGGTTTAATCCATCATCATTCTTTAGCTCACTCCACCACCCCAGTTCAGACATGGCCATATGCAAATCAGTCTGACCCTGTGCCTCATGGGAACAGTCCAGCCCGAACTGCCAAGCCATGTCTTCCCTGGACCGGAAACAAGCATCCTGGGACCGGCTTCTGGCTATTCAGCCGTCATCAGCCAGGCTAGCTTGAATCCAGTGGCAAAGTGAGCAAGGGACCCACGCCTGGGCATACCCTGCCAACTTAGGGCGAACAAAGCGATACCAAAGGGGATGATGGACTGAGCGCTTGAGCAAATCAAACACTCACCCCAGTCAACTGATCTGGGTTTAATCCATCATCATTCTTTAGCTCACTCACCACCCCAGTTCAGACATGGCCATATGCAAATCAGTCTGACCCTGTGCCTCATGGGAACAGTCCAGCCCGAACTGCCAAGCCATGTCTTCCCTGGACCGGAAACAAGCATCTTGGGACCGGTTTCTGGCTATTCAGCCGTCATCAGCCAGGCTAGCTTGAATCCAGTGGCAAAGTGAGCAAGGGACCCACGTCTGGGCATACCCTGCCAACTTAGGGTGAACAAAGCGATACCAAAGGGGATGATGGACGGAGCGCTTGAGCAAATCAAACACTCACCCCCAGTCAACTGATCTGGGTTTAATCCATCATCATTCTTTAGCTCACTCCACCACTCCCAGTTCAGACATGGCCATATGCAAATCAGTCTGACCCTGTGCCTCATGGGAACAGTCCAGCCCGAACTGCCAAGCCATGTCTTCCCTGGACCGGAAACAAGCATCCTGGGACCGGTTTCTGGCTATTCAGCCGTCATCAGCCAGGCTAGCTTGAATCCAGTGGCAAAGTGAGCAAGGGACCCACGCCTGGGCATACCCTGCCAACTTAGGGCGAACAAAGCAATACCAAAGGGGATGACGAACGGGCGCTTGAGCAAATCAAACACTCACCCCCAGTCAACTGATCTGGGTTTAATCCATCATCATTCTTTAGCTCACTCCACCACCCCAGTTCAGACATGGCCATATGCAAATCAGTCTGACCCTGTGCCTCATGGGAACAGTCCAGCCCGAACTGCCAAGCCATGTCTTCCCTGGACCGGAAACAAGCATCCTGGGACCGGTTTCTGGCTATTCAGCAGTCATCAGCCAGGCTAGCTTGAATCCAGTGGCAAAGTGAGCAAGGGACCCACGTCTGGGCATACCCTGCCAACTTAGGGTGAACAAAGCGATACCAAAGGGAATGATGGACGGAGCGCTTGAGCAAATCAAACACTCACCCCCAGTCAACTGATCTGGGTTTAATCCATCATCATTCTTTAGCTCACTCCACCACCCCAGTTCAGACATGGCCATATGCAAATCAGTCTGACCCTGTGCCTCATGGGAACAGTCCAGCCCGAACTGCCAAGCCATGTCTTCCCTGGACCGGAAACAAGCATCCTGGGACCGGTTTCTGGCTATTCAGCCGTCATCAGCCAGGCTAGCTTGAATCCAGTGGCAAAGTGAGCAAGGGACCCACGTCTGGGCATACCCTGCCAACTTAGGGCGAACAAAGCGATACCAAAGGGGATGATGGACGGAGCGCTTGAGCAAATCAAACACTCACCCCCAGTCAACTGATCTGGGTTTAATCCATCATCATTCTTTAGCTCACTCCACCACCCCAGTTCAGACATGGCCATATGCAAATCAGTCTGACCCTGTGCCTCATGGGAACAGTCCAGCCCGAACTGCCAAGCCATGTCTTCCCTGGACCGGAAACAAGCATCCTGGGACCGGTTTCTGGCTATTGTATGCCCAGACGTGGGTCCCTTGCTCACTTTGCCACTGGATTCAAGATAGCCTGGATGATGAGGGTTTTGAACACGAAACCGGTCCCAGGATGCTTGTTTCCGGTCCAGGGAAGACATGGCTTGGCAGTTCGGGCTGGACTGTTCCCATGAGGCACAGGGTCAGACTGATTTGCATATGGCCATGTCTGAACTGGGGTGGTGGAGTGAGCTAAAGAATGATGATGGATTAAACCATGATCAGTTGACTGGGGGTGAGTGTTTGATTTGCTCTAACGCTCCGTCCATTATCCCCTTTGGTATCGCTTTGTTCGCCTCTAAGTTGGCAGGGTATGCCCAGACGTGGGTCCCTTGCTCACTTTGCCACTGGATTCAAGATAGCCTGGCTGATGAGGGTTTTGAACCCGAAACCGGTCCCAGGATGCTTGTTTCCGGTCCAGGGAAGACAGGGCTTGGCAGTTCGGGCTGGACTGTTCCCATGAGGCACAGGGTCAGACTGATTTGCATATGGCCATGTCTGAACTGGGGTGGTGGAGTGAGCTAAAGAATGATGATGGATTAAACCCAGATCAGTTGACTTGGGGGTGAGTGTTTGATTTGCTCTAACGCTCCGTCCATTATCCCCTTTGGTATCGCTTTGTTCGCCCTAAGTTGGCAGGGTATGCCCAGACGTGGGTCCCTTGCTCACTTTGCCACTGGATTCAAGATAGCCTGGCTGATGAGGGTTTTGAATCCGAAACCGGTCCCAGGATGCTTGTTTCCGGTCCAGGGAAGACATGGCTTGGCAGTTCGGGCTGGACTGTTCCCATGAGGCACAGGGTCAGACTGATTTGCATATGGCCATGTCTGAACTGGGGTGGTGGAGTGAGCTAAAGAATGATGATGGATTAAACCCAGATCAGTTGACTGGGGGTGAGTGTTTGATTTGCTCTAACGCTCCGTCCATTATCCCCTTTGGTATCGCTTGTTCGCCCCTAAGTTGGCAGGGTATGCCCAGACGTGGGTCCCTTGCTCACTTTGCCACTGGATTCAAGATAGCCTGGCTGATGAGGGTTTTGAACCCGAAACCGGTCCCAGGATGCTTGTTTCCGGTCCAGGGAAGACATGGCTTGGCAGTTCGGGCTGGACTGTTCCCATGAGGCACAGGGTCAGACTGATTTGCATATGGCCATGTCTGAACTGGGGTGGTGGAGTGAGCTAAAGAATGATGATGGCTTTAAACCCAGATCAGTTGACTGGGGGTGAGTGTTTGATTTGCTCTGACGCTCCGTCCATTATCCCCTTTGGTATCGCTTTGTTCGCCCTAAGTTGGCAGGGTATGCCCAGACGTGGATCCCTTGCTCACTTTGCCACTGGATTCAAGATAGCCTGGCTGATGAGGGTTTTGAACCCGAAACCGGTCCCAGGATGCTTGTTTCCGGTCCAGGGAAGACATGGCTTGGCAGTTCGGGCTGGACTGTTCCCATGAGGCACAGGGTCAGACTGATTTGCATATGGCCATGTCTGAACTGGGGTGGTGGAGTGAGCTAAAGAATGATGATGGATTAAACCCAGATCAGTTGACTGGGGGTGAGTGTTTGATTTGCTCTAACGCTCCGTCCATTATCCCCTTTGGTATTGCTTTGTTCGCCCTAAGTTGGCAGGGTATGCCCAGACGTGGGTCCCTTGCTCACTTTGCCACTGGATTCAAGATAGCCTGGCTGATGAGGGTTTTGAACCCGAAACCGGTCCCAGGATGCTTGTTTCCGGTCCAGGAAAGACATGGCTTGGCAGTTCGGGCTGGACTGTTCCCTTGAGGCACAGGATCAGACTGATTTGCATATGGCCATGTCTGAACTGGGGTGGTGGAGTGAGCTAAAGAATGATGATGGATTAAACCCAGATCAGTTGACTGGGGGTGAGTGTTTGATTTGCTCTAACGCTCCGTCCATTATCCCCTTTGGTATCGCTTGTTCGCCTCTAAGTTGGCAGGGTATGCCCAGACGTGGGTCCCTTGCTCACTTTGCCACTGGATTCAAGATAGCCTGGCTGATGAGGGTTTTGAACCCGAAACCGGTCCCAGGATGCTTGTTTCCGGTCCAGGGAAGACATGGCTTGGCAGTTTGGGCTGGACTGTTCCCATGAGGCACAGGGTCAGACTGATTTGCATATGGCCATGTCTGAACTGGGGTGGTGGAGTGAGCTAAAGAATGATGATGGATTAAACCCAGATCAGTTGACTGGGGGTAAGTGTTTGATTTGCTCTAATGCTCCGTCCATTATCCCCTTTGGTATTGCTTTGTTCACCCTAAGTTGGCAGGGTATGCCCAGACATGGGTCCCTTGCTCACTTTGCCACTGGATTCAAGATAGCCTGGCTGATGAGGGTTTTGAACCCGAAACCGGTCCCAGGATGCTTGTTTCCGGTCCAGGGAAGACATGGCTTGGCAGTTCGGGCTGGACTGTTCCCATGAGGCACAGGGTCAGACTGATTTGCATATGGCCATGTCTGAACTGGGGTGGTGGAGTGAGCTAAAGAATGATGATGGATTAAACCCAGATCAGTTGACTGGGGGTGAGTGTTTGATTTGCTCTAACGCTCCGTCCATTATCCCCTTTGGTATCGCTTTGCTCTCTCCCACCAGCGTCAGGGTCCAGCTGGGGGAAGCAGATTAGACACAGGGCCCCAGATAGAGCGGGGGAGGCCCGGGAACTCAGGACCGCTCCGCAGCCGGAGCAGCCAGGGAAGGCGTCAGGCACCGCTCAAGGCTCCACCGCGGCCAGCAGGCAAAATGGCGGCAGGAGCAGAGCGGATCGTTGTTGGGCTAGAGCGCCGCCAAACAGGGCCCCCAGGCAGCCCCCGCAGCGGCAGACGGCACCAGCAAGCTCCCTTAAAGGAATCAGGGCTCCACAGGCGGCACAGCGGACCCGGTGACCGGAAACAAGGCTTGTACGGGAAGCGCCGGAGCGGAGATTCGATCAAACACGTCTCACTCCATGCGTGCCCAAGCCACCCCCCCATCCTGTGCCTTTTTAAGGTCGATGACAATCTCTTTGTGATTTATGGAGAGAGAGGGTTGGATCTTTGCAGGGTGCCTCATTTTATAACAAGAAATATGGACATAAATTAATCAACGAAGAGTTCGTGCGGGCGGCCGCTCCTTTCGTAGTAGAGCGGCCATCCTTTGGAACTCACTTCCTGCGCATATTCGTGGCCTTAGTAACTATTTAGAATTCAGGAAGGCCGTCAAGACTCTTCTTTTCCCTGCACCATAGTCCGTGTCCGCTCCATCTGCTTTGTCAGTCTTTTTTGGTATTAGCGCCGGGACGCCCTTTGCTGGGGCAGCTGTAGCGCTTTACAAGTCATAGTAACATAACATAACATAACAATCAATCAATCAGGGAGCTTTAAGCGCACTACTCACCCATGAGGGTCTCAAGGCGCTGGGGGGTGGGGGCAGCAGTTCCGTTCAGTCAAAAAGCCAGGTCTTGAGAGCCTTCCTGAAGGTGTTCATGGAGGGGGCGCGTCTGATGTTGATAGGGAGCTCATTCCAGGTATTGGCCGCGATGTAGGAGAAGGCTCTTCCCCCTGTTCTGGCTCTGCGGATGCTCGGGGTTTCGGCGAGGGTGAGGTTGGTGGAGCGGAGGCTTCTTTTGGGTTTGTGGAAGGTGATTCTCTTGATGGGGTATTGGGGTCATATGTTTTGGAGGCATTTGTAGGCATTGGTGAATATCTTGAAAGTGATTCTCTTCTCGACGGGGAGCCAGTGGAGCTTGCGTAGGTGTTGGCTGATGTGCTCGTGTCGGGGGATGCCAAGGATGAGTCTGGCTGCGGTGTTCTGTATTGTCTGGAGCCTGCGGAGTAGAGACTTGTTGATGCCGGCGTAGAGGGGGTTTCTGTAGTCCAATCTGCTGGTTATGAGTGCATGGGTGACTGTATTCCTTGACTCGGGGGGATCCATGTGAAAGTCTTTTGGAGGATGCGGAGGGTGTTGAACCAGCTGAATGCGATGGAGTTGACCTGTTTGTTCATGGCGAGGGAGGAGTCGAGTACGATGCTGAGGCTTCTGGCGTGGTCCGTGGGGGTCGGAGGGCTGCCTAGTGTGGTGGCCCACCAGGAGTTGTTCCATGCTGATGGGGTGGTTCCGAGTACGAGGAATTCTGTCTTCGCAGAGTTGAGCTTCAGGCAGCTGTTACTCATCCAGGATGCGACGTCCTGCATTCCTTCATGGAAGTTGAGTCTGGTGGTGGTGGGGTCCTTGGTGAGGGAGAGGATGAGCTGGGTGTCGTCGGCGTAGGATCCTATGCTGAGGCTGTGTTGTCTGACGATGGCTGCGAGGGGGGCCATGTAGATGTTGAAGAGGGTTGGGCTGAGTGATGATCCCTGGGGTACTCCGCAGCTGATTTCCATGGGTTTGGAGAGGAAGGGTGGCAGTATGATTCTTTGGCTTCTGCCGGTAAGGAATGAGCGGATCCATTCGAGGGCGGTTCCTTTTATGCCGGCGTCGTGTAGTCTGGCGGCGAGTGTGGGGTGGGAGACGGTGTCGAATGCTGCTGACAAGTCGAGTAGTATCAGGGCTGCGGTGTGGCCTTGGTCGTGGAGGGTGCGGATGTCATCTGTGGCGGCGAGTAGGGCGGTCTCGCCGCTGTGGTTGCTGCGGAATCCGGATTGGGAGGGGCCGAGGATGGAGTTGTCTTCGATGAACTTAGTTAGCTGTGCGTTGACGGTCTTCTCAGCGACCTTTGCCGTGAAGGGGAGGAGAGAGATAGGCCAGTAGTTTTTGAGGTCCGTGGGATCTGCTGAGGGTTTCTTGAGCAGGGGTCAGACTTCTGCGTGTTTCCAGTCGTCGGGGAAGGTGCCGGTCATGAAGGTGGCGTTGATGGTGTGTCGTAATTTTGGTGCGAAGGCTGTGGCGGCTCTGTGGTAGATGTGCGGTGGGCAGGGGTCGGTGGGGGCCCCGAGTGGATGCCTTTCATGGTTGAGGTGGTCTCTTTGGTCATAACCGGTGTCCAGGAGGCGATGGTGGGCTGGCTGGTGTTGCTGCAGGGCGCGGGCGTTAAAGTTGTCATAGAGGTTCTTGATTTTCAGGTGGAAGTACGTTCCGAGCTTGTCGCAGAGGTCCTAGGAGGGGGTGATGTCTGTGGTTTCGCTGGCAGGTTTGGTGAATTCCTGGATGACGCTGAAGAGCTCCTTGGAGTTGGCGAGTATTTTGTTGTGGATGAAGGTTCTTTTGGTGGTTCTGATGTGCTGGTGGTATTCCGTCATGGCCTCTTTGTAGGTGGTGTGGTTTTCAGGCATCTTGTTGTTTTGCCAGTTCTTCTTGAGGCACCTGCAGGTGCGTCTGACTTCCTGGAGGCTGGCGGTGAACCAGGTGGCTTTTCTGTGGCGCTGCCTGCCTGGAGTTGCGTAGCAGGGTGAGCTTGTCAGTGCAGATGGAGATCCAGGTGTGAAGTCCCCTGGCTGCGAGGTTGGTGTCAGTTGTGGCAGTAGGGGTGTCGTGGTTGAGGGTGGAGTTGAGCTGCTCCTTGGTGACTCTGCTCCAGTTTCTTTGTGGAGGGTGCGGAGCAGGTTTCGGCTGCTTGGGTTTGTTGACGAAGAAGTGTATGCAGTGGTGGTCAGTCCATGGGGGTTGCGTGGTGTGGCTGAAGTGGGTTCTGTTTCCTCCTGCAAAGATGGGGTCGAGGGTGTGTCTTGCCTTGTGGGTGGGCGTGGAGATGAGTTGTTCTAGTCCGATGTTGGCGAGGTTGTCAAGGAGGGTGGTGGAGTTGTGGTCGCTGGTGTTGTCGAGGTGGAAATTCAGGTCTCCAATGAGTATTTAGTCCATGGAGGCAATGGCGTGGGGGGCGATGAGGTCGGTGATGGTAGAGGCGACGGGAGCGCAGGGGCCGGGGGGTCTGTAGGTGAGGGTGCCACGGAGTGTGGAGTTGGCGCTGGTCTGGACCTGGAAGTGCAGGTGTTTGGCGGTGGAGAAGGTGTCGCTCGAGGTGGAGAGGCGGAGGGAGTTTTTGTGAGCGGTGGCAAGTCCTCCTCCCTGGTGATTGGGGCGGTCCTTCCTCTGGATCTTGTATCCGTCCGGGATGGCGATGTCTGGGGCGAAGGAGGCGTTGGTCCAGGTTTCTGTAAAAAAGGTGACATCTGGTGAGAGGGTGTCAAGGAGGTTCCAGATCTGTACAGCGTGTCTGTGAATGGAGCGCACGTTGAGGAGGTTGCACTTCAGGGCGTCGGCAGTTTTGGCGGCCGGGGCGGTGGTGAAGGTCTGGTGGCAGTGGCAGCAGGAGAATTGGCCATGGGTTGTTCTTGGATTGGACTGCTGGCAGTTGTTGTTTCTTCGGGGGTTGAGTGTGAGGAGGGCGGCTGCGTCATAGCGGTGGTTTGTAGGAGATCCAGGGGTTCTGGCGCTGGTCGCGGTCGGGTCACGGACGGGCGTAGACGGGCTTGCCTTTGGCGCACCTTCATTAAGTAGAGGTCGGGGAGGGCGGGGCAGCTGGGAGGTGGGAAACACGAGCGGGAGAGAGAGCACAGGAGCAGGAGGGCCCGTGGGGGCAGGAGCGGTGGGAAGCGGATGGAGGCTAAGGGCTGAAGGCTGCACAGGGTAGGCAGACGCACAGCCCTATCCCAGAACAGAATAGGAATAAGTAGCCCAGGAACAGAATAGGAATAAATAAGGATCCCTATCCCACTAGACAACGAAGTCAGCCTATCACTAATAATAATGAAATCACCTGGCAAAAAGACTTTGCAGGCCTGGAAAATAACTGACGGCAGACGCGAGTGCAGTTCTGGGTCTCGAACCGGGGTCTGAGGGCTGCAGGGGCAGAGCACTGCCCAGGTGATCCACGGAGCTGCGCGCTGGAGAGCAGGGACCCGGGAGGGTCAAGGAATGATTACTTCCTGGTAGAGTGGAGCCTTAAAGAAGTTATTTTAGATATTGGGTATTTGACGGCCCATCTGTCAGACCATTCAGCGGTAACTATAACAATTAGGAATATTAGCCGGCCTACAGAAAGTAGGTGGACAATAGACCACACTATTTTGGCAGCTACAGCGGCAATGGAAGCCTTGAAAGTAGACGTAGGGGAATTCCTTAAAATTAATAGAGTTCCGCTCCCATGGGGGTAATATGGGATACGCTCAAAGTTTTTATTAGGGGCAAGATTACCAGTGCACTTAGCCATAGAAATAAACATTAAAGGCATGAAATAGCCGGGCTAGAGGAAGAAATGAAAAATCTAGAGATAAAAAGAAATACAAATATAGCCAATGATAGTAGGATTTTGGCAGAAGAGAGAGTGTGTCTATTAAAAAACCAAATGGAAGAAATCCTCCAAAGCCGAATTAAAAAAAGATCGGATGCAAGTAAACTGGCTCATTTTGAGTATGGGAAGGGAGCAGGAAAGCTTTTAGCATGGAAGATCAAGACAGACCAAAACAGAAACCTGATTAATGGGATTAAGGTAGGGCAGTCCGGTGCCATGTTGACTAGTGAGATGAATTTGGAGGAGGCATTCACAGACTACTTTCGGGATCTCTATTCAGAAGAAGGGAGGGTTTCAGAAGATGAGGTGAATATCTGGTTAGCAGATTCCATCAAACCTCTCGATCTAAGACAGAAAGATATTCTTAACCAGGATATTACAGAAGAAGAGGTTAAGATGGTTCTACAGCAATTAAGAGAGGTAAAGCTGCAGGACCGGATGGGATTCCAGTGGAATTATATAAGATTTTAGGAGAGGTGTTAACCCACTTTCTGACAGCAATGATTAGGGAGATTTTAGAGCAATGGATGCAACTACAAAATCGTGGAATGAAACAATAATTACATTTATTTTGAAGCCAGGCAAGGATTCTCCTAGCTGTGACGCATACAGACCAATTTATCTTCTGAAAACAGATATTAAAATTTTCACAAAAATTCCGGCTGGGAGATTAAGTAGGGTAGCTGGAGAGATGATTCATAAGGATCAGAAGGGAGTTATCAAAGGGAGACACATACATGAGTTAACATATGGGCTCATAGGAGCGATTGATGTGGCAACCGTTTATTCTATTTAAACAAGGGAGGGACGGGAAGCCAAGTTTATGAGGTCCTGCACACAGGCTCCGAAAGAAGGTAATGTCTAAAGGGAATGTGCAGTTCCTATCTGGACATGGGGTAAGACAGGTCTTTCTTCATGTAGCCCTCACACACCCCGAGAGATGTCATGCTTCATCATAGGGCGTTTGCCCCTCGTCAGGCTGGTGCTGCAATGCCTGACGGGCTCCCGAAATCGAGGCTCTTTGTCGGGGATCTTTTAGAAGAAGCCGTTAGGTGTGTGCGGGTGTGGGGGCTGGGTAGTGCACGCGAGGTGAAATAAGTAAAAGTAAAATAGGTCTGGAGCAGTCCTACCGGGATCAATTATTTAATGTATTAGGTAGCTCTAGCCTAGATAAAAACTGTGCGTGTGCCCCTATGTGGAAATAATGTTCCTAAAGGGCTAGGTGTATGGTCAACATGTTTCGTGCCCAGTATGCCCCTAGCGGGTCAAATGGCACTTCATCAGGACCGAAAACTACGAATTCTGAAACTGAAACCATAAGAGCTCTTTCTAATGACCTCACTATAACTATAAAAGAGGCAGACAAAGGGGGCGCCATCGTCATCATGGCAACCGTAGACTACCGGACGGAATGTCTACGCCAATTGGAGAATGACAACTACTACACTCCCCTCAAGATCCCACCCCACGCCTACAAACCAGAATAAAATCCATGGTGACAGCGGCTCTCAACCAAGGGTGGATCACTAAGAACGAGTCCGAGTTCCTGACCAATCAGAACCCCAGGCTACCCTATTTTTACATCTTGCCCAAAATTCACAAAGGGGTCACTCCACCCCCTGGGAGACCCATTGTCTTGGGCATAGGGTCTGTCCTGGAACCCCTATCAAAGTTCTGCGACCATTTTTTCCAACCCTTAGTCCGCAGAACACCAACTTTCCTACAAGACACTAGGGACGTCTTAAGACTTCCTTCCTTCCTTCACGTTATTAAGACCAGCAACTCAGAGGGCCCACTTCCAGATGTACTTCTTACACTGGACATAGAGGCCCTCTACACCAACATACCACAACTTATCACACTAGAGGTAGTGGAGGAGATACTTCACAGCACCCCATGGTCCTCACCCACGCCGATTGGCTTTGTCATGGAATGCGCCCATGTCGCACTCACTGAAAAAAAGTTTCAGTTCGAAGACCGATTGTTCCACCAGACGCAAGGTACGTCTATGGGCAGTACCTTTGCCCCGAGTCTGGCATGTCTTTACATGTCAGACTTTGAGGCAAAGCATGTGCTCAATGATTCCAACCCTTTCTCGGATAACGTTCTCCTATGGAGACGTTATATCGATGATATCCTAATTTTCTGGAAGGGCCGCATGGATACCATTCCCAACTTTTTAGTATGGATTAATAACCTCAATCCCTACCTCAAATTTACAGCCAATTGCTCTGAACAGGAACTACCCTTCCTTGATCTCATGATCATCAAAAAAACGGAAAGATTGGATACAATCACATACAAGAAACCCACCGACAGTCATAGCCCTCTCTTGTACCACAGTTTCCACCCCAAGGCCCTTAGGGCGAATTTACCCTACGGCCAGTTTCTACGGATTCGTAGGAACTGTAGTAACATTGAGGACTACAAGCAACAAGCATCAGAGCTCAGCACACACCTGGCTAGGAGACAATACCCTCTTGGAAACAATTGCGGAGAAGAAGAAAGAAAAGGGGATTATCTCTACCAGACATCCAATATTATGCTTGGGACTTTCAGATTACAAATTCTAAAATGTTTTTTAAGGCACTGGATGGCTCAGATGTGGCAACTATGTATTCGGCAATGATAAAAGAAGGTAAGATTGGTGCAGACAGATTTCTCTTTAAGTTTGGGGATCCAAAATTCTTTAAAAAAATCAAACTAAAAGTACAGCAAGCACTTGCTAGAATGTGGTATATGATAAGAAGACGATCCAAACTAGATTACTTCTCCTTCTCAGCCCCAATCTGGGAATCTCCAGGGACACCGGAATGTCTTTAAGATAAACTGGTGCTATTAATAAGAAATGCTTGTGTACTCGTTTGGGGAGAGATCACTCAAGGTGGACAGCTAATAGCATGGAACGAGTTAAAAGATCTCTCGGTGACCAAAATTTCACATTTTAAATATATGCAATTGAAGAGTTGGAACATGGTCAGAAGTAGCCTCTAGGTATTGGGAATGACTTGGAAGAGCAATTTGCTGGAAAACCCCCAGGAAAGAAAGAAGTCTCTTTCTGGTACTGGGAATTACAAGACACCATGGATGGAGACTTCACCCTGGCAGAAGATGTACGGGGAAGATGCTTGCCGAGGGGCGATTTACAATTTATGTGGCAAGTATCGATGCTCACACTACATTCCATTGTCAAGCCTGCTTTTTAAAAAAGAAACCACCTCTTTTCACTTCATAAGGCATATGTAACACCTGAGAAGTTGTCAAAAATGGGGAAAGGAAGATCGACGTCATGTGCAAATTGTGGTTTTGAAAAGGCGACAGATGTCCACATGTTTCATCAATGCACAGATTCAGAGATTTTGGTAGGAAGTAGAATCAACACTCTCAGGTATTTTAGGGGTACAAATAGAGGTAAGCCTTTCACTAATCATTTTTGGTGTGATGGAAGGAGTGGCCGGATATGTTGTTTTATGCAATCTTACTGGCTAGAAGAGACATCTGTCATAACTGGTTTGGAGAAACCCCACCTCAGCATTCAGAGTTGCTAGAGTCCATGTTCTATATATCTAACATGGAATTATTGGGAAATGAGTCAAGAAAAAAAGATTTTGGGCTATGTTACAGAAGTGGGCAGGGGCCACTCGAAACTAAGGGTTATCGAAAAGATAAGAGATGGAAACCCCTGTCCAATGATTACACCTACATAACTTTCTGTTTCTGCTGCAAGGGCCCCCACTCAAATCGACTTGATCCGATGCAGCTGTCAAAACATTGGACGATCTGAGAGAGATGTACCGGAAGGAGGAAAATGCCTGATCCTGATGCCTCCCCTCTGGGAGCTTGGTCTCTCTCCTGCATTGAAAGGCAAGGGTACAGGTCATTAGAACCTGAGGTGAATGAGGGCAAGAAATGTAAAAAAATAAATAGCTTTGTTGAGAACCTAGCTATGCGAGGGGTTTGATATTTTACCTTATCTCCACCTGATATTGTCACCAAAGGCTTGTGATCAGTCTTTACAGTGAACTTGGTTGCCCACACATAGGGCTTACATTTTTTAATAGCCCAGCAGCACGCCAAAAGGTATTCCCCAAGAAGTGTATCTCGGGCTCGCTGAGTGTCCTGGATGCATATCCGATGGTGTTTTCTACACCTGCCTCACTCTGAGTATCTACAGCCCCAAACCATAGTTGCTGGCATCAACAGTTATAGAGCAAGACAGTTTGGGGTTAAAAGGTTTAAGAACTTTGGAACTTGCTAACTGTCTTTAATCCATTCAAACGCTTCCTGACAGTTGATATGCAACACATACAACACATTTTTTTTAACAATCCAGTCAAAACTTTAACGTGCGAGGGATAATCAGGAATAAATCTGGCATAAAATTCAATAAACCCAAAAATGACTTTAGAGTTGCTTTATCTAAGGGTGCCACTGCATTAATAATGGATCATACAAACCTGGTCTTGGTTCGATGCCATCACTGGATACAACATGCCACCTTTAAACCATCTTTCTCAGTGATATTATGCCATTATTTGAGCCAAATACAAGTGTGGAGTTCTACGGTTATCACCATATATTGACCAGCAGTATACTCTGGAGGTGCCTCTTCTCCCTATAGTAATCTTCCTTAAATGATGCACACAACCTCTGGAAGATATATCTTTATTATATTTTATTCCTCAAACGGAGCTGCAAACATAGCCTCTCAGCCTCTGTAAAACATCTCCCAATCGTCAACCATAGAATACACATTCCAATCTGAGTCACGCAGCATTCTATGGAATACTGAGGTAGAATTCCAAAGAATGCAATGATCCATAATCACAGAGTACTACATTTGTTTTCCCTTTAAAACAAAAATACAAAAAACAGCTTTAATTAAAACCTAACACATTGTGCTAGTATTTGGAATCCTCAACATCCAATCCCATTTATCTAAAGGAAAGAAAATGTAACCAATAAAACCCATCCAAGAAGATTGAAGCGATTCTTACCCCTACATAAAACAGTTAAAATACTGCATAATGGAAAAGAAAAAAATACTTTTATAAGCAAGAATAAGTTTAAATAAATACAACTACATTGAAAATGGGAAACACATGAATAATACAATAATTACTTCTTCAAATAATAAAAGCGGCACAAGCAATAGTTGCAGCAAAAGTTGAAGCACAAGATGTCATGTATACCTTTTTTAACAGAGTTATCTAAACCTGCTAGGTAACCTTCTTACCCGATTGCTTCTGCAAACCCCAACATTTTCATCCCATGAAATAATGTAACTAATTCCACCACCATCCTTTGGCTTCATCATCACCTCACGCTGGGGCATGATATCATATTATGCCATTGTTTGAGCCAAATACAAGTGTGGAGTTCTACGTTTATGACCAGCAGTATACTCGGGCGGTGCCTCTTCTCCTTCTCTAAAGGGTATCATCACATCTCCCCTATTCAAATCTAGTGTAACTTTAAAACATTTCATTTTCTGGTAAGAGTGTCAATAATTACAATTAGAATTTTCATTTCAGAACAGGAAAATAATAGCTTACTTAAAAACCAATACCAGCACGGTTCTCCGTATCATAGACAACCAATAACAGCACTGCTTTACACCAACTGACCAATCTCGTGGCACCCGTGACATCAATCCCACTCACTGCTGCAGCTCACTCACCTTTAAGAATGTCAAGGGTGCACTCTCCTCAGTAATACGCATGCAAAAAAATACAAAGCAATTACAACAAATAACTTTGTCCGCTCCACTGAAGAAATCAACAGTACTCAATCATCCAAGAAATGGTTCAGAATAACACTTTCCGACTTACTCAAACATGCTCGAATGAGACCTTAACCATCAGAAACTCACCCGGATTAGTACAGCTTCCTCCTGCGCACAAGGTCCACTACACTAATCACACCTCACTTTCACACACAAAGATAAATGTCCCTTTCTCAATTGTGCTGTTGATAACGTCTCACAACAGATACCACAAACCCTTAGCAGACAATTAAAATACAGTGTCTTCTACACTTTTTAACATCATAACGGGATCTTAGGCCTCGTTGGACCTGATAACAACTTCAACATCACCACATTAAGTGCTACATTCACATGACATGCAAAATATCTCCAACAAATATCACACAATCTCCATGAACCCACAACCGTATTAATATTCAGACCTCCGCTGTTACAGCTCTTTCACGAACTGCTGGAACTGCACCAATCCTCCAAGTCAAGACATGGGCTCTAGGGCTGGGAATGGGTCTGACCTACTCAAACAAATTATCTTAACTCCTCCTATTCAAGGACCTAGTTAGCCAGTCTCTCTGTGCTACCATCTGCTAGAGCACTGAGCCCTTCGTTAAGATTTCCCAGCAACTGACTTTTTTAGGAGCCTAATGAATAAAAGCGAGTTAACATCATCCACAAGTTCAGTTTACAGTGTAACCAATTTGGTCACACAGTGAGGAACCAAAGTCGGTAGATAAGATTAAGTATGAATTTATTACAAATTCAAAGCCAAACTGATGCACACTAATCTCAAAAATACTTTGTAGAAATGCAGAATCACTACTGGCAGACCAAATTGTATAAAAACGTCATGTCTCAGCTGCGAAAAACACATGTGAAACTCAGTAATGGCAATACAGAAAATCAGAAACAGGATCTGATGATCTGAATATGATTTGTGTTCCTCTTGCCTAGGCACGAGCACATGTAAGTTACCTAAACGGAGCCTACTCTAGGTAGCACTGATTGGAGAAACCCTAATTTGATCCAGTGAAGCAGGAACGTGTCAGCATTACAGAGACTTCTGTAAAAGTTCTCCGAAATCAGTAGCATTGCTCGGCATAAAGCCACACAACAGACAAAAAGCAAAGAACTCTGTGCCCCTTTGAGGTGAGATGTAACGAGGAGAAATATCTTTATTTCTTCTCTTTTTTCCTCTTTCTATGCGTGTTGCATTTTGCAGCACACATAAAAAGAGAAAATGATGAGTCTGTGGGGGGAGAACATGGCGGCTAGCGAGTAGCCAGTCGCAGAGGCTCTGGGAGTCAGGTACTAAGAATGCTGCGATAGAGCAGATAAACGGAGATACTGCTCCGCGACTACCACATGAACGTTAAAGAAACCAGCAGCACATGAAATCACATCTTTTGGTGAAGTATATTGCATGAGTTTAAACTGACTTGGAAAGAAAAAAAAAGAAAAAAAACAGGAGAAAGCTTACGGGAGCTGGTGTGCTTGGTTTCAAATCCGGGCTTTCGACTCTTCCCTCAGTGGAGTCATCGGCCCAGCGGAGGTGGCGGGATCGGCTGGGTTTGCGGTGGCGGCACCCGCTGGAGAGCTGCCCCGGGGGGGACAAGCGGTTTGGGAGCCGTTCTGGTCCAGCGCAGCTTGAGAAGTGGATAGAGGACAGAAAGCCACGGTGCGCTTCCCCATACAGGGCAGTAGAGGCAGAGGCAGCACAAACACGGTGCAGGAGCCACAGGAGTTGTAAGGAAACCACTGGAAGACCGAGGCAGCTGGAAAGAACGGCGCCGGAGAAGTAAGTTTAATAAGCTTAATACGGAGAGACAAGGCAGGAGATGGCAACTTGATACATAACTCTGACGGAGTGGTGGAAGAGTCCAAAGAGGTGGGGAAAACAGGCAGTAGTGGCACAGGCACAGGGAAACAAAGTAGATACACCCTGAGAAGTGCAACTTTAAATCAATTTAATTCTGGCCACCAACCAACATTAAGCAACCAAGATACCCGGGGTATCATCATAAAACAGGAGATGCAATCTGGCAAAAAATATATAAAACCACCCCCACCATCACCCAAATCAAAAGCAACACCAGGGGAATGGGTTACTCCTAAAAAGAAAAGATCCAAGAAAATAAAATAAAAAACTCAAAATCTTCAGAAAGTGAAACTCACTCCATCGCTGAGCAGCTACTTTAAGGTTGCTCCAAGTACATTAATATTAAAACCAATAGCAGGCACTACTCCGAGCTGTCCCCGAAGCTATCTGAATACCCTGTTTACCCGGAAGGAATCCAAAGTCCAAATAGGTTCCAATTACTCGAAGGCGAGATAGAGATAGCAGAAGGAAAAGGTATAAAGGAAACAAGGATGGCAGACGACGGAGACAATGCTACAATCATGAGTACCTCGATAAGCCAGGGGGAGATGGGTCTTTTTAGAGACAACCATTTAGGTGGAACTGACAGTGAGCAAGTGGCAGGTCAGAGGGTGGACACTGCAGATACGGCAAACCCTGTACACCAGACTATCTCTCGGTCAGTTTCGGATTTGCTGCAAAAGTTGACAATGGAAGTCAAAGACAGGTTTGTGGTGTCAGAAAGGAACCAAGCTGAAATCAAGCTGTCAAGTGAAAAAATGGAGGACAAACTGGACTCAATAGCAATTGGGAACAATCATAAAGAATTTGTGGTCAAACTGATTAAGCAAGCCACCCAAATTGACACTTCAGAGCAAGCTCTTATGGTGGATATTCAAAGGGTGCATAGGGACCCTTTTAGATTGAGCCCAAACAAAACCAGACCCAGGAAAATCTTAGTTCATTTCCTAACATATAAACTGAAGGATGAAATTTTGATTAAGGCTCTTAAACTTAGTGCACTATATGTAGAAGGAATAACCTTCGAAATACGGTCTGATGTTTCATCCATCACAGCAACCAAGCAGTGGGAGCTGGGGAAGCTATTGGATCCCTTTAGGAAACAGGGTGCAACCGCTCAACTCAAATTTCCAGCTACACTAAAAGTAATGCATAACAATAAAATGCAAGTGTTCAGGCGAGTAGAGGAAGCGGAAAACTTCTTGCAGTTCATCTCGGGGGGTGGAGTAAGCTAAGTAAAATCAATCGTATAGTATTACTTATAGTACTACTTTTCTTCATCCCGCTGGTTTGAAATAAGAAATTCTGGTATATAGGAGCATAAAACTAGTTTTAAACTCGTCCTAAACGTCCTTTTAAGCTAGTATAAAATATGAGTTTATTTCCTGACTCCAGGGGGGGGGGCCTCGCAGGCCAGGGTAGGGCCATAAAAAGAGAAAGAGGGGGTTCTCCGGGGGAGGGATCACGTGGGGGAAATGGGAGGGAGAGGGGGGGAGCACAGGGTGGGGTGCAGTGTGAGAAAAATTTAAAAAAAATTGTCCGATTCGTCTGAGTAGGTTCCTCAAAATTCTTCCTTTTGTAATAGAGATATGGCACAGTCAATAGCTGATCAAAATGTACATCTGAGAGTTCTGTCATGGAACTTAAACGGTCTAAGATTGAAGTACAGGGTGGAAAAGATCTTTCAATATCTGAAAGACGCCCCAGAACAAGTTCTTATACTTCAGGAGACACACCTAACGGATATTGAGATGAGGAACTTGTGTAAGACCAGAAGTTGGGTCCAGGATGTAGTGTGCACCACGCAACAATTAACGACAAAGGGTGTGGCTATAGTAATTAAAAGAAATCCCACTATTACGATAGAAAGCAGTAAAGTAGACAAGATGGGGAGATGGGCCATAGCTAAGATTAAGTGTCACTCTTATAAATTTACAGTGGCAGGATATTATGGTCCTAACATAGACGATCCAGCCCCCTTCAGAGGTCTGCTTTCTGAATTATTAAATTTGCCAGACCCTTTAATTCTGGCAGGAGATTTTAATGTGGTTTTAGACCCAGTTATGGATCGTTCATTAAAGAGCAGAGCAACTCAGAACTGCAAGATGAGATCAACGATTAAGAATGCTATGAGACAGTTAGTATGGCTTGATGTATGGAGAGATAAAATGGGAATTAGAAGAGGGTACACCTTCCATAATAAGAAGTATGGTCACAAGTCTAGACTAGATTTCTTCATAATTAGTCTTGATTTGAAAGACTGGGTGAAGGATGTAAAACACCTGGGGAACATCTATCGGATCATTCGGCAGTAACCCTAGCTTTAAAAGTTCCAGCCAGACTGATGTCTAAAAGATGGACTTTAAATCGTGCCATTCTGCTAGAGGATGAAGTGACATAGAGATTAATTGGAGAAACAAGAGAATTCTTTTTAACTAACATCGATAGTGCTCCAATAGAAATTGTGTGGGATTCATACAAATCCTTTCTGAGAGGATGCATAACATCACTCCAGATCGCCAGACAAAAGAAACACAGAGCGGAGGTGGAGGAGATCGAGTGCAGCATCCAGAAGTTGGAGCAAAAGCTCAGCACCCAAGGGAGTAGTTTGCCGATTGAGGATATCTCGGCAGAGTTGCAATCTCTTCAATTAGAACTGGCAGGGGTGATTGATTCAATGTTAAAAAAGAAATGGCAAGCGAGCAAGTTTGCTCACTTTGAGTTTGGGGAAGGCTGTGGAAAGCTTCTAGCCCGGAAGACCAAACAGGACCTAGCAAGGGGATTCATAAAAGAAATAAGATGTGAGGCCTCAGGGAACATACTTAAGAGTCCTGTAGAGATTGAAGAGGCTTTTCAAAAGCATTTTGTAAAGGTGTTCTGGGAAGATCTAACTGTCCAGGAGGAAGAAATAAAGACCTGGCTGGACCAAGATGTCCCAAATAAAATCAATGAGGAAGAATCTCACAATCTAAATAGTCCAATAACGAGAAGTGAGGTTAAGAAGGCAATAGCAGCAGGAAAATCTGGCAAAGCTGCAGGACCGGAGGGGCTACCTGCAGAACTATATAGATGTCTGATGGAGGTCCTTATCCCCGTTATGGAGAAGTTATTTTCCCATATCTTTGAAGAGGGAGGGAATATGCCGCAATCCTGGAATGAAGCCACAGTGGCTTTGATCCTCAAACCATCAAAATCACCTAGCTCCTGCGATTCATACAGACCTATCTCTCTGCTTAATCTTGACTACAAAATCTTTGCCAAGATTTTGGCAGAGAGGTTAAAAGGAGTGATAGGGGGTTTGTTACATAAGGATCAAAAAGGCTTTGTTAAGGGGAGAGGAATTTGAGACCTCACTTATAATTTGTTTGGGGCAATAGACCTAGCAATGCTTCTTAAAGTACCACTGGCTATTATTACTCTGGATGCCACAAAAGCGTTTGACCGAGTCAATTGGCCCTATCTAATGCAGATATTGAGACTGTGTAATTTGGGGGAAATTTCTGCAGGACAGTAAGCTTGATTTACCAAATCCCCATAGCTAGAGTTTTAGTGAACGGGAACATGTCTGCTCCTGTTAAAATTCAGAGGGGGACACGGCAGGGGTGCCCGTTATCACCTTTGTTGTTTAACCTGTAAATTGAACCTCAAGCTGGTAAGATCAGATGTCATGCCGGAATATCTCCCTTTAAGTATAAGAGCAGGGAAAAAAAGGTGGCTTTATACGCCGACGATTTTATGGTTTACACGTCAGATTTAAATACGGCAATCCCAATAATATATAACTTAGCATCACAGTTCGGTCGGGTATCTGGTTATGAGATAAATGCATCCAAAACGGAGTGCATGGCTTGGAATGTGGATACACATACACATCTAATGAAAAAAGAAATTACTTGGGCATTATGATTACACAGAGTATTGAGAAAATTACAGATACGAATCTCCACAAAATCAGCAAAGAGATATGCAACTCTTTAACGAGCTGAGCTTACTTACATCTAACAATAATTGGTGAATTTTATAAAAATGATGGTTTTACCAAAACTTATCTTCCTATTTCAAAATATCCCCTAGCCTTCAAAGAAGAGGGACTGGAAAAACTCCAGGCAAAAATAAACAGCTTTATATGGGCCTCTAAAAGTACACGGATTTCGTGGAAAAAACACATAGGAAGAAAAACAAGGAAGGGTTGTGTTTTCCAGATTTAGTCTCTTATGCATGGATATCTCTAATGAGGGCCGGGAAAATGGTCCTGAATGAACCAGACAGCTCGGACATTGGGAGAATGTTCAAGGAAATGCTGTCAGATCTGAAGGGAGGCGACCAAGGCTTTATTTATAAATTTGGCGATCCAAGATTTTTCAAAAGGGTATGCCTAAAGACTCTAAACGGGTTAGCCTCTACTTGGTTCAAAATTAGAAAAACACTGAAAATCAGCTATTACAGTGCATCAGCCCCTATTTGGGATGCTCCAGGTTCTCCTGAATGGACCAAAGACTCTTTAGTAACTCCCTTGAAAACAGCCGGAATATCGTGTTGGGCCCAACTTGCACCAGAGGGCTCCCTGCTTTCGTGGGAAAATTTGAGGAGCATTACAGATAATGAACTATCAAAATTTAAATATTTGCAAATCAAAAGCTGTCACCAAGCTGTTGGAACAAGTGTTGGTATGCCCAATGAACTAGAGAATACCCTGAGGAGGAAAGCCGGGAAGAAGAAAGAGGTGGCCAACCTATACGTGTTGTAATTTGGCAGCACTTAAGTTAAGCATTAGCCGAAGACATCCTGTATTCAGAGGCTAAATTGTCCGCTTTGTGGAATCCATTTTGTATTTCTGGCAGCCATTTTGGTTGCCATGTGCTGCCATGTGCTCGCCATGTGCTCTGTCCTACCTTCCTGTTAACTGCTCTTGAAATCTGCCTAGAGACGAGTTATATTTAGTTTCTTTTGCTTTGCACATGCTCAGTTGAGGTCGCAGCTGTCCATGCAGCTGTTCCGAGTTTATAAATGTCAGGATGTGTCTACTAGAAGTAGAAACTGTTAGCTCCACCCACTTGTCGACTGTGCATTTCTTGTATGACCTTATATGTACCTAAAACCAGCATTTGTGTTTGTACCGCCTTCATTTGAGCCCCTGTGTGGGTATAAAAGGACCAAGGTCCTTCCATTCAGTGTGCTACTTCATGCATTACCGAAGGGTGCTGTGTGAATGTAGCTCCACCTCATGAGGTTTAATAAACTCTGTTTTTTCTATTCCAGTTTCTGTGCCAACTTCTTCCTATTGGTCTGAGGACTCTGTGCCGAAAGGGAGAACCCCTAAGCACTGGTAGGCCTTGTTGAGGCTCACCACCACAAATTGGCGCTTCCAACGTGGGGCTCATCGGCGACTCGGATGCCCGAAGGATTGGTCGAGACGAAGGATTGGAATCTCGCTTCTGGACGCGATCGCTGCCTGAGGAGACCCGAGTCTTGGCACCCACGGCGTTTTTCCTTTCTTTCTGATCTGACCATCCCGGCGGCGCCGGTCCTCGACTGAGATCTCTTCTGTTGATTCGCTGTGCAGTGACCATTTGGTCGATTTGAGACCTTGGCAGTTGGAACCTGGACACCATTTGATTGGTAAGAGCCGTTTTGCGGCACTTGCTGTTGGTTTGATGCCTTTGATTGGTAAGGTAGTTTAGTAACACTTACTGCGGCTTTGTTTGTATGATTGGCCAATTTTGGAATCTGTTTTGTAATTATATATGTATTGCAATACATATAGGCAGGTAATGAGGAGAATTTTCTCTATTTAAAATTGTTTGAACAGCGCAACGTACGAAGACTACCTTAAGCGCTACTTTGATTATAATACTGCATATTTTGCACTATTTTTTGGCATGCCTGTTTTCAGCACACTTCGTAGGATGTGTTGCTTTTGTAGTGGTACCAATTTGAGACTTGACGAAGCACAACCAGCCCCCCGGAGGGGACGCCTAATAGGGATATGTATATTAAGTATGGTATTTCTTCTATAATGTACTGCACGTTATGGAACAAATATACTAGTAAAGATCCTGAGTTGCGTTGGCCGATGTATGGGTCATTTGATTTGCGAAAGATTCAGTATGTGGAACAATGTATGTTTAAACGAAAGACTAGGCAAGATATGTTTGATTGTGTGCGAATGTGGGAGAAAGAAGTGTGTGAGCGAATGAAGCGTGAGCAAGCCTTGATTGACAAAGAACAGCGAAAGACCATTTATGCGAAAGCATTAGAGTTAAAAAACAAGGAGATGAAAGAAATTAAAGAGAGGGAAGATAGGGAACGCCATTTACAGGTAACTGGCCAATACGCTGTTAGGCAGCCCCTTTATCCTATCCTTAATAAACCGCAAGATGATTTTTTGTTATTAGATCGTTCTCCACCTCCGTATATTTTTTCTTCCGCTCCTCATGAGTCAGATGAGGACTCTTTTTCAGACCAGGACAAAGCTCGAGAAACTCGCTCAATGTTATCTGCTGGGCGTGCATCTGACATTAGATCTGCTGCGCGTAAAGCCGTTTGTAGTACTACCACTGCTTCAGAACTTTTAGATAGTATAAAAGGATGTCAGGAAAGGGAGCAAATATATTTTACCGATACATTTGCTGTAGAGGTTATTGAATGATTTAGGAAGCATTCGGTAGATATGGAGCCCGATGATGTAGCAGCTGATTGTAAACAATTACGTGACAGTCTTTTTGTCTTCTCCCAGGTGGCTGACACGATCAGACGCTTGGTTAAACTGCGTGTTGAAGCAGCCCGTTTGCGAGAGGAGAAAAAGGCAGCAGAAGCAGCTGCACTAGCATCTCAGATCAGCATGGCACGACCTCCTACTCCTGAAACAGATAAGAATGTTGTAATTCATGTGAAACCCATGCGGGAAGCCGCGCCTTTATATGTTCCTCCTAAAGGAACGGGTACAGAGGATGATAAGACTTCTACTAATGCGAAAGGGTACTTTATTTATAATTGGGTTTACACTCCTTGGAATAGGGCAGATGTTATGGCCCTTAAAAATGCATTGCCTGACCCGCGAAAGAATCCAGCAGCCTTTTATGAGGAAGTTGAGGGTGCAATTAGCTCTTGTACTATGACTTTGTCTGATATTGATTTGTTTTTTGGATTAATATTACCGCCTGATATGTGGAGAACTGTGCGTAAAATTGATGATAATGCGACATTTGGAGCATTGTGGAAAGATTTAGAGCGGTTAGATGAAGATAGAGAACCTGCACAGAAACCGTGTCAGTTAATTTTAAATCTTCCGGCAGCTATATTAGTTAAGTTAAAGACGATCATTCCCCCTAAAAAGATAGATTGGACAGTGTTAGCGTCTTGCAAGCAAAAGGTAGATGAATCAGTTTCTGACTTTTTCACACGCTTTGAAGAGGCATTCCACGATTTTAGTGGCCAGTCATTGATAGATGACACGGGTAGGCATCTGTTTGTTGATAAATATGTCGCAAACCTTTTGCCAGGGATAGCTAGTCGCTTAAAGGCCAGTGAGAGTTCATGGACTACCTCTTCTCCGGTTTCTCTTTTAACTATGGCTCAGTATTATGAGCGACAAGAATTAGAAACTAAAGGTAATGAGGACAAAAAGTCTAAAGAGTTGAAAACAAAGGTTATGTTGGCTCAAGCTTATGGTCCGCCTTCTAGAGGTCATGATAGAGGTGGACGTGGATCTTATGGTTCGTCCTTTCCTTCCTATACTCGTTCAAATTTGTCTGTTGATCAGTGTGCGTACTGCAAAAAATTTGGACATTGGCTTTCTGATTGTCCAGTACTGCGTGCTCAGCAGAATCTACGTGGTCGGGGACAAATGAGAAATCGTTCAGGATATCCAGGGCCTAGAGGAAGCGCGAATGATCGTGCTCGGTTTGATGCTAATACACGTGGGCAGGATGGGTTTAACACTTTTGATAGAAGGAACCAATATCAAATGTCTGACTATGTGCCCTCTGATTTTCAAGATTCTGCTTATGCATAGGATTGCCTAGGATGGGGTAAGGAATCAGTTGAAGTTCCAGTAGATCAGAGGGGTCCCTATGTTACAGCACATGTTTTGGGCTCTACTGATCAGTTTCTGGTTGATACAGGAGCTACTCGTAGCGCCTTGTCTAAACAGTTGGTTCCAAGGGCTCCCCTGTCTGGCTTAACCATTACATCGATAGGTTTCGATGGAACACCTTCCCTTAGCCCATTGTCACAACCACTTGCATTCGATGTTGATAAGTTTACTGCTCCATGTCCGTTTTTGCTTTCTCCAAACACACCAGACAATATTGTGGGTCTTGATATGCTTAAATATTTCAGGGCTACGATACGGTGTTCTCCGGAAGGAGTACAGGTTATTTTGAATGACAACTACCCTGTGATTGAGAGATCTTGTATTATTAAAGAGGACATTGCACTAGCCTCACTCCCTAGTACTTTGTGGGCTACTTCGGACACTGATGTAGGACAAATGGTTATTCCACCAGTACATATTAGTGTTAAGGAGGGCGCTTTATTGCCAAGACTGCCTCAGTATAAAATTTCTCGAGAAGGAGAAGAAGCACTCACACGTATTGTACATGATTTAATTAAGGTGGGGGTTGTGGAAGAAGTTCCTTACAATGTTTGCAATAGTCCGATTCTTCCCATTTTGAAAAAAGATACTGACACTAGGATCTATAGATTTATCATCGATTTGAGAGAAGTTAACAAGATTGTAGTACCACAGTACCCTGTAGTATCTGACATAACGACATTGCTTACCCTGGTCCCTCCAACAGCAACTACATTTTCTGTAATTGATCTGAAGAATGCTTTCTTCTCGATTCCTATTCATCCTGATAGCCGATATTTGTTCGGTTTCACTTTGAATAATAGATCATACAGATTTTGTAGAGTTCCTCAAGGCTATACTGAGAGTCCTAGTATTTACAGTCAAGCATTGAAGAGACAGCTTGATTCCTTTACCCTGCCTAAAGGAGTGGCTCTCATACAATATGTCGATGACATCTTGTTGGCAGCTGATACACCTGAGCAGTGTGAGAAATGCACTTTGTCCTTGCTTTCTTTTCTTGCTACACACCACCATAAAGTATCACGGAAGAAATTGCAATATTGTAGACCGAAGGTGACCTATTTAGGACACCTTCTGTCTAAGGAGGGCCGTGCACTGACACCAGATCGCATTCAAGCAATTTTAGACACCCCAGTACCTTCCACGCAGAAAGATGTCCGTGCATTCATTGGTCTGACTTCGTTTTGCAGGCAATGGATATTGGGTTTTTCACACATTGTTAAACCCTTGCTAGCACTTTTAACTAAAAACACTCCGATCCCCCTTCCATGGACAGATGAATGTCAAAATGCTTTTTGTCAGTTGAGACAAGCTCTTTGCTCTGCACCAGTGTTAGGCACACCAGATTACACGAAGGCTTTTACACTCTATGTACATGAGAAAGAAGGATGTGCATTGTCAGTTTTAGTACAGACACACGGGGACAAACAGCGTCCTTGTGCATACCTTTCTGCAGTTCTTGATCCTGTTGCTCGTGCATTACCTGGGTGCTTCCGTTCAGTTGCAGCGACGGCTGTGTCCATACGTCAGAGTGAAGGGATAGTTTTGTCACACAAACTGTTGGTGCTAGTACCCCATGCAGTAGATGCCCTTTTGAATCAGACTAAGACTCAGCACTTAACTAGTGCTCGTTTGACAGGATACGAATTGACACTGCTAGCACCTCATATTACCTTGAAGAGATGTGCGACACTGAACCCAGCCACTTTGTTGCCATATCCTGCGACTCAGTCTCAGTCAAAGGAGCCTCACGATTGCATATTCCTTACTGAGGAGCAGACAAAGGGTCGCATCGATTTGCAAGATACGCCCCTTCCAGATGTAGATGGGGAACTGTGGGTTGATGGGTCCTGTCTGAAGTTACCAGATGGCACGACTTCAGCTGCTTATGCAATTACCACGCTTGAGACAGTAGTGGAAACAGCTCGCATACCTCAGAAGTCAGCTCAAGCAGCTGAACTAATAGCTTTGACACGAGCGTGTGAGCTTAGCACTGACTTGTGTGTGAACATTTACACGGATAGCCGCTATGCTTTTGGAGTGGTTCATGATTTCGGCCTACTCTGGAAGGAAAGAGGCTTTCTTACATCCCATGGGATGCAGATAATGCACGGAGAGTTAGTGCATAATCTCTTGACTGCACTTACATACCCAAAGAGAGTTGCTATTATGAAGTGTAGCGCACACAAGAAAGTGACTGACAAAATAGGACAAGGCAATGCCTTTGCAGACCGCGTAGCCCGTGAAACTGCGATGCAGCGAAGCACTACATCCATGTACGTAGTGAAATCACAAGCTGAGCGTTGGCATGATGCTAGAGAGGAAGTATTGGATATACAGAGATCTGCTTCTGTGGAAGAGTTTGAGCAATGGTCTAAAGAAGGAATGTTAGATGATGAGGGTTGTTGGCGTAACAAAGAAATGAATAAGTGGAAATTGCCTGCAGCCTATTTACAACCTATGGTTCAAATGGCACATGGGCTGGCACATGTTGGAGCTCTAGCAATAACTAAATTGCTTACACAAGTTTGGGAGCATCCTGAAATTGCTAGCACAGCCAAAAGAGTAGTACAGTCCTGTTTGATCTGTTGGCAGTATAATCCTGGAAAAGGGACACGAACTCCTACAGGAGGGTTTGCTACACCAACCGCACCTTTTGAAGTTTTGCAGATGGATTACATCCAACTCGAACGCTGCAATAATCTGAAATATGTCCTAGTGGTGGTATGTGCCTTCAGTAAGTGGATAGAGGCATACCCTACAAAGGATAATACTGCTCTCACCACAGCAAAGGTGCTTCTAAAGGAGTTTTTCCCTAGATACGGTGTTTGCAAACTTTTGTGGAGTGACAATGGACCTCATTTTATTGGGCAAGTTGTTGAGCATGTACTGAAAGGATTAGGGATCAAACAGAAATTCCATACAGTTTTCCACCCGCAATCAGCAGGATTGGTGGAAAGGTATAACGCTACTTTAAAATCAAAATTGGCGAAAATACTGGCTTCCACGTCTCTAAAGTGGCCAGATGCACTACCATTGGCATTGTTGTCCATAAGATCGGTGCCACATTCACGATCAGGTCTTACCCCCTATGAGGTGGTGTTTGGGAGACCGATGAACATTTGGGGAATTCCTAAGCCACGCCCCATACATGATGTTCCTTGTGTTCTGATGAATGATTATTTAGCACAGTTAACCGACAGTTTGGTTTCTATTCATCAACAGGTTCGAGAAGCTCTTCCTGACAGATCTACAGGTGAGGCCCACGAACTCCGTCCTGGTGATCACGTAATGGTCAAGGTCTTCGACAGATCAAACAGCTTGGAGCCGAGGTGGCGAGGACCAGAGCAGGTGCTCCTTGCGACAAGGACAGCAGTTCGAGTGACAAACAGAAAGAATTGGATCCACAGCACACACTGCAAACGCGTGTCGCCTGCCTTGGTGGAACCTGCTGTGTTGACCGACCATCGAGAGATTCTGGAGACGGAGAAAGGCCAAGCTATCTCACCTGACGAATCTGCGGAAGTCTTCCCGGACCACACGATCACTGGAGTATCCAGATATCAATTGAGACCGAGGAAAGAATCTGCAGTTTTGAAAAAGACTGGTTGAGCTACTGCCCTGGGTTAGTGAAACGGAGAGCCGATGTGGCAAGGGGAGGGGGATCAGCCCTGCATTAGTGTAGTGACACCCGCCTTGGCCCATGGTGAAGAAATCAACGGCTGCCCAGGGAGAAGAGCTCCAACGATTGTTTTCAACAAGTTTTTAGAAAGATCAATCATTACTGTTGCTGAAATGAATAACAAAAGAATCATTTGTGCTGTAGGGTTTGTTGTTGCTATGGTGGCTATGGCAGCAATTACGTGGTACATCGAGAAGGTGGCTCCTGTTCGACAGCTTTTTGTTGCCACTACGCCAGTACCAGTGGAACACTACTACTTCACTCTTCCCTACCATGAGCAGAAGCATCGACAATCCTATCTAAACAATACCTTTATTCAGATGTTGCACCATACTCACAATGCTACAAATACTACCAACTGTTGGGTGTGTGGGATGATACCTGCACATCAAAAGAAAGGAGGAACACCTTTTATTCCTCTTCCATTTTCTCACAATGGTTCTTGTCAAGCTTGGTATGCGCTCTTGTTTGCATATGGAAAGCCTTCAGTAGGTGGGATTATTTTTCAACTTAATAAAGTGTGTTATCAAAATAAAGAAGGTTATCCACAAGCCAAAGGGACTAAATGGGAATGGGAAGAGTATCAACCGGACAATATTTCAACACCACATGCCTTCACAAATGTGAGAATAATAAAGAACATTGGACCTTTTGTGATTTCTGTGACAAAAACTAAAGCAGATTTGTGTATCTGTAGTGTTGGAAGAATTCCAGTGGGGAGGAGCGAGTGTACTGTAATCCTGACCATTGAAGGTGCCAATAAGAGCACTTTCACAGCCTCGCATAATACGTATTTTGTGTGTGGAAATAACGGATATTATCAATTACCTGTTGGGTGGTCAGGAATCTGCTATGTATCTTTTCTGTTGCCCCCTGTGTTTCTGGCACCTGCATTATATCACCATGATTTTAAACTGTACAATGATATTTCCAAAAACAGAAATAAGAGGACAATAAGTATGGATGAAGTTGACCAAACCGACACTACCCTACAACAATATGTTGATTTCAACTTGGGCTTATTTTTCTTTGTGGGTGCTGCATTAAACAGCAGAAAGATCAGGCGATTAACTCGTGTTGTGGAAGCTGTTACCAATCAGACAGCTATGGCACTTGGGAACATTACAGAGGAACTACAGATTGCAAGGATTGTAGCACTCCAGAATAGGATGGTGTTAGACGTGATTTTGGCTGATCGAGGTGGTGCATGTCGCATCATCGGTAGCAGCTGTTGCGTATTCATACCGGATCACTCACCTTCAGTATATGACGCAATATCAAAACTGCATAAGATTGTTGCAGAAATTCATTCAGAGACTGGTACTTGGACTTTTGCTGGATGGTTTTGGAGTCTTGTTTCTGCTTGGGGCTGGAAGCTACTGACTATCCTGTGTGTAATAATTATGATACTTTTTACATGCTGTGTATGTATCCAATGTGGTCCAATGCTTTGCTCCATTTGCATCTCTGCTTGTATACCTGCCAAAAGGAACATTGCTGAAACAAAGGCCCAACAAATGTTGAATAAAGAGGTGGCCGAAATAATGTTAATAGATGTACGGGATGAATATTTAGATTACCCCAGATAAACGAATGTCTTCAGCTAATGCTGAAAGGGTCGTCTGTTGTAATTTGGCAGCACTTAAGTTAAGCATTAGCCGAAGACATCCTGTATTCAGAGGCTAAATTGTCCGCTTTGTGGAATCCATTTTGTATTTCTGGCAGCCATTTTGGTTGCCATGTGCTGCCATGTGCTCGCCATGTGCTCTGTCCTACCTTCCTGTTAACTGCTCTTGAAATCTGCCTAGAGACGAGTTATATTTAGTTTCTTTTGCTTTGAACCTGCTCAGTTGAGCTCGCAGCTGTCCATGCAGCTGTTCCGAGTTTATAAATGTCAGGATTTGTCTACTAGAAGTAGAAACTGTTAGCTCCACCCACTTGTCGACTGTGCATTTCTTGTATGACCTTATATGTACCTAAAACCAGCATTTGTGTTTGTACCGCCTTCATTTGAGCCCCTGTGTGGGTATGAAAGGACCAAGGTCCTTCCATTCAGTGTGCTACTTCATGCATTACCGAAGGGTGCTGTGTGAATGTAGCTCCACCTCATGAGGTTTAATAAACTCTGTTTTTTCTATTCCAGGTTCTGTGCCAACTTCTTCCTATTGGTCTGAGGACTCTGTGCAGAAAGGGAGAACCCCTAAGCACTGGTAGGCCTTGTTGAGGCTCACCACCACATACGGGCTTTTGGTAGATCTGGCAGAGGGCGATTTCAAACTTCCATCGGAACTATGGGGAGAGTGCTTGCCGGGTCTTCACCCAGAAGAATTATGGCAAGTATCTTATAACATCTTGTACACCACAGTTCAAGCTGCAAACCTAAGGAGAAATCACATCTTTTGTCTCCACAGGGTATACTGGTCTCCTTTACAGCTCTCCAAATTTGCGAAGGGAACCATTCCGAAATGTCCGAAATGTTCTCAGGAAAAATCAGATGATGTGCACATGTTTTTAAGCTGCCCAATGCTACATCATTTCTGGGCCAGTGTAAGTAGAGGTATTAAAGCCATGTTTGGGACGGATATACAGGTGAGCATAAGGCTGGTATTTTTTGGGGTTTTACCAAACTATGAGTCTATGCCTCCAGAGGAAAATAAGTTATTGTTTTATCTAGTTTTACTTGCTCGGAGAGAAATTTGTAAATATTGGATTAAAAATATATCTTCGACACTTCTTGATTGGATTAGATCTATTAAATATACGATGAAACTTGATAGGGTTTCACGAAACAAGAAGAGTAAGAAAAAGGATTTTTGGTTACCATGTGTAGGTTGGCTAGACACTCTTGATAGTGGTGCGAATATAGTCCAATGATTATGCCTCTACACTGTGATACTTTACCCCTCTGGATGTTCTGTGAGTTACCCAGAGCGAAGGTCAGAACAGACCAAACATGGGAAAGAGAGGCTCTGTGTAAAGTGCACCCATCTAGATACAGAGCCCTCTAGTTGGTGCCAATCAAGAGGGGGACCGCGGAGAAATTCAAATTGCTCTGTGTATATCTGATGGCGAATGAGGACAAGCTTAAAAAAAAACAAAAAAAAAAAAAATGAGAAAATGCCCTAGAGGATTGTTTTTGTGCAGGAAGGTGTCCCTTCCTGCACAAAAATATACTTCTTACAACGAAGGCACCTTTGCACCAAGGTGCAAGGGTACCTGCGTTGGCGCTAAGCAGCACATTGTGTGCCAGTGCTATGAAATGGTAGGACTATGCCGTATAATGTTAAATGCAACACATTCCTGCCCTTTCCCTATCACCCAGCACAGTGCAGCAAGGTAGAATTCTGCACTGCGTGATTTCTTGATAAATGTGCCCTTTGATGTTTAAGACCAGGTCTTAAACATCAAAGTGCTAACTGTGCACTTTGAAATAAAGGTACACGTTTACATGTTTTCATTCCACAAAACGTATATTTGTGTTAACAGAAGAATACTGATTCATATATTTCAGTTGTTTCGTTTTAAGTTTGTTTGACATCGTTTGTATTTTTCTAAACGAAAACCAATGTGAAAGAGTGATGCAATTAACATATTTCATTTTTCTGCGTGTATTATTTAAAGCAGAAATCACAGTAATAATTTTAAGCAAAATCTGTTAAATTTAATGAAAACAGTGCTTCTATTTTATTTGGTTACAAAAATGTACACCGGCATATTTTTTGCTTAGCTTAAATAAACCTAAGTTACATTCATATCGATAAATGTACATGAATGTACAGAGTTTGTGCACAAATCAAGTTTGGAACTTTCATCAAGACGTTTTTCATTAATACTTGGTCTCGCTTGCCTAATCTCAAGCAATTGAAATGTGATTTGTTTCCCTTATAACCAAGATGCATGAAACTGATTTCAATGTCAAGCAGTAATTTGTATAATTATATTTGTATTTCATTTTCATTTTCAGACTCCCTGACTGTAACTAAAAATACGTGTGACGCTTATACAAAGGAAAAAATATTTTGGCAGTTTATAAAGCAATTTTGTCATTGCTTGCCAACATTCACCAACATAAGAAACTTAAATTTTGCGTTTTCCACGAATTAAACAATCAAATATGATAAGGTAGTTAAAATTTTACACTAAACAGCCGACGTTATCATAATTAAAGTTTGCATGTGCTTATGTAAAGGGTAATAACACAATTTAGAAAACGCAGTCACAAAGTCTATATGTCTTGCTATTTTTATAAGACAGTACTTCTTCATTTCATGGCAAGTTTGTTTGCGAGTTTACAACTAGCGGCCTGATTACGATGTGGTTAGGAAAGCATTCCTACCTAGGGCCCGATTACGATGCGGTTAGGAAGGCCTCTTAACGGCATTTGCTCCTTCCGAATCAGGTCGGGAACGTGTCTTCCCGACCAAGGGCCAGATTACGATGCGGTTAGGAACATAGGCTCCCATAGAAGTCAATAGGAGTCCAACCAAATCGTATCTGGAAGCATCCGGATGCATCATACTCGGTCGGTTGGACTCTCCCGATCCGAGAAACCATTTCCAAACCGATTCGATCGGGAAGATTTCCCAACCGCATCGTAATCGGGCCCTAGGTGTGTAGCTGAATGGGGAAATCGGTCAAAGGATAGATTAATGGACAGATAACTTCACTGATGGATGAATGACTGAGAGACAGAGTGAATAGATGAATGAATGGGTGAATGGTTGGGTGCAAGCATTGAGCAAAGGCCAGTGGATGAATGGGCCCACCATAACTGGAGGACCTGCGCTATGAGTCTATGCAAAATAAGTAAAACAATATGTCCTTAAGTTCCTGTCTTGCACTCCCCAAATATACAAGTCTCATTTGTGAATAGAGATATGAGCACTGTGCAACCCATATTTCATATCTATGCTGCAAAAGCAGTGGCGGCTCCTCCGCTAAGGTGGAGGAAAGTCGCCCCACTGCCTGGAGCAGCAAAGAAAGGAAAAAAGAAAATGATAATAACGGAATGTTATTATCATTTTATTTTTTCCTCCCGTTGCATCAGTGCATGAGGGGGTGGGGCGGAGGTGCAGGGGAGGAGTGGTAGAACACTCCTGTGCGCAATGACTGTTTGGTTGGCCCTCTCGGGCCACCCAAAACAGTCATGCGCACTCCCCTGTTCTCCATGCAGGCTGCATTACAGCCTCCATGGAGAACATGCCAGAACCTACAGCTCCTGGCTGAGCGCCGTGTCACGAAAAGGCTATCTAAATTGCTTCCCTTTGAGATTAGGGGGCATATTTAGTAGAATGGTGGTGCTGGGCTGCGCAGCAAGTTACATTGCTCTGCTGCCCTGCGTCACAAACAAAGGGCAGGAATACACCATATTTATCCAATACTGTGCATTCCTGCCCGTTCTGCCTGTGCTCATGCCGTTTTGGCAGTCTAGTGCCAACACAGGTCCCCTTGCATCATGGTGCAAGGATGCCTGCATTACAGGCAGGATTGGTTTTTTGCAGGCAGGGGCACCTTCTTGTACAAAAACAATCCAGAGAGACGTTTACCCCTTTCTATGTGTGCTGCAGAATGCAGCACACATAGAAAGAGGAACAAATGAGGAGAAATAAACATATTTCTCCTCCTTACGCCTCACCTGGGGAGACGGAAGCTGTTGACGCATTCCCAGGTTAACAATTCCTTGTAAATCTGAGAATGTGTCAATCCATGGGAGTTGCATGAGAACAGCCACTGCAACGCTCAGCGAACACCTCCCATGTGCAGAGTAAGGCAACACAACGATTTGCACTGCGTTGCATTTCTCCATATTTGTGAAGCCATTCAAAGCAATGCAAAGTGCCTTTGCGTGGCTTCATTGATCTGACTCAAGGCTTTGCGTCATGCATGTACCACATTGCGTGGTGCCAGTATGATGCAAGACCCTCGTAATATATGCCCCCAAGTTAATAAACCAATGTAAAACAATTATTCAGCTCCAACCTCATAAAGATAAAACCTTAAATTTCCACGCACACATTATCTAAGGAAGAATCCAGAAACTTAATATGAGTTGTCTTTAGAATACCTCCACAAATTGAATAAAAAACAGTATTATAGTCAACGTAAATTGAATCATTACGTTAATCAGCTCTCAAGTGAGCAATTGATATGTGCAGCTTTAGCGGTGGCTAATAAGACGTGTCTTCTGAGCGGCTATGAATAGGTGATGCAATCTAGTAGCCAAGCTGCTTACTAAGGAAGTAGACGGCCCATTCTTCTAATTCAGGTTTCCTCACTTGACTAAATCAATTGATCTTGTGCAGTCTGCTTTTTTCTACCTGTGCCCTATTTCACTTAGCGTTTTAAACTGAGGAGAGCATAGGTTATGTGAGATCACAGGCAGCCCAGTGTCACCAGTTGTATTATAGGATAGAAACTTCTAATGCAGCTGCTACGACAACTTAGCGCAAACAACCTGAAGTATTGGTTCGTGTGTGCCTTAGCCATGCCTTCTGGATCAGCATGGTGTTCTCCTCTGGAGTAGGAGATAGAGAGACTTCACATGCACGTACTATAGTGTAGGCACCCGTAGTGACTTCACAATGTTTTATGGGTCAGATTTCTGGGGCACCGGTCAAAGCTGGGTAAGACTTCTTTTTCCATTTCTTTAAAAAATGTTACTATTATTTGGGGTTTTCTTGGAAATACAGCCACGGATTTTAGAACTTTTACTTAGTCTGATAATTATGTTAAACCCAGCTGAATAATTACCTCATATTTAGGCCTGGGAGTAAAATTCCACTCCGGTCACGTAGTTTACGGAATTCCAAAACTCTGCATACTGCGGAGAATGAGGAGTTCCGGATAAACTCTGCACTCCATCTCGTGGCTGATTTTTTTTGGTTGCTGCGCTCAAGTTGGGTTTTGCACACTCTAGTGAGTGCGACAAATCTTGGCAAGTGCTCGTGAGCACTGGCAAGAGTTGCCAACCCCTCACAAGACTTGCCTGCAGCTGGCATGGCTTTAGGCCATGCCGGCGACATGTGGCACCTTTTTTCTGGCTACATCGAGCGCGAGAGAGCACCAGCAACCATGACTGCATCCTCAAAAAGATTTTTTCCTTGAGAAGCTGTGAAATCTACTCCAAAAACCATTTTCAAGTTAATATTCATCTCCAATAAACCATTCAAGTTGTTTTTTATTGCAAGGAGATTTCTTTTTAGTTTACTTTTTTTTTAATAAGGAGGAAGTGCCCCAGAGACTCCAATGTCCTGTTCTTGTCCAGCAGGCTCCTCCCAGTGCTTTACCCATCTCCTGGTTACTTTTTCTTTGGATTTAGAGCTGGAAGGATCCCTCTCTTTGTCTGCTGCATATATACCATTGGATTTAAGGACTTTGTTTTTGTGATATCAGAAGTAAGTTCAAAAACTGTTGTCTAAGGGTGTTGTTGTGTGGTAGAGGGCATGCACCAGGATTTATTTATACTTTTATTTGATTTTTTAAATTTACTGTAGTTGATGGCCTGCAGTTTTAGTAGGGGCCTAGTAGTTTTTTTGCATTTAATTTTTCTTCTTTTGTAAAGGAAAAATATTGCACAGTTCAAGTAAATTTTCTTCATGTTTTAAATACATTTGCAATATTCATCTATTTTACTATGTGGCCTAGTCTGCTAATGGGCCACTCAGCCAGTAGGCCGAGAACCAGTCATGGGTGTATGAATGAACTGTTTCTGTGGTGTCTGCTGAATTGAAACATAATTTATGCCTTCGATGGTATTGTATTACAATTTAATGATGCCTTTGGAGGATGTGTGTTGTTTTGAAATTTTACAGCTCAGTTCATTTTTGTTTTTAGAATTTCTATTGTGCTACCACCTTTGTCTGGCCAGTGTGTGAGTGTGATTGCCATAGGCCACCATTCATCTTTGTTCCCCATGTCATGTGACCAGGGGCCATTTTTATATAGTCAGTGTCCATAGGCCTGTATGTGTTCTTTGTTTTCCATGTCTCCTTGCTGTTGTTTGACCATGTGGCAGGCAGCCATTTTGTGTATCCAGCCAGTGTGCTTTTGCCATAGCCCTGCATGTGTTCTTTGTTGTGGCCATGCCCCCTTTACTGGTTGTTGTTTGGTCATGCAGTTGGCGACCATTTTGTGTAGCCTGCCAGTGTGCTTTCGCGATAGGCATGCGTGTGTTCTATGTTGTGGCTATGCCTCCTTGCTGGTTGTTGTTGTCTGACCATGTGGTCAGTGGCCATTTTGTGTAGTCAACCAGTTTGCTTTTGCCATAGGCCTGCATGTGTTGTTTGTTGTGGCTATACTTCCTTGCTGGTTGTTGTTGTTTGGCCAGGTGGTCAGCAGCCATTTTGTGTAGCCCTCCAGTGTGCTTTTGTCATAAGCCTGCATGTGTACTTTGCTTTGGCCATGCCTCCTTGCTGTTGGTTGTTATTCGACCATGTGATCTGCAGACATTTTGTGCAGCCACCCTTTCTTTCCAGTTTTCAAATAGAGATTGAAAGGAGAAGACTAGGCCTTTTTGTATTTGTTCATTTTTTACTTTACCCTGATATCAGTTTAATCTTTTGCTTTAGGATCATTGTATAGTATTATATTTAAATATTTATTAACAGTTTTACATTACATGCTTTTGCACTTTCTCACCTGCACCCATTTGCTTTCCAATGGGTTTCTCGTAGACCCCTAGTACACCAGCAATTAATTATTGTAAATTCTTTTCTTTTTTTTTTCTTATTTTAATTTCCTTATTTTATATATTTTTAATAATAGTTTTTCCACCATCCATCCATCACCTGCCCGCCATAGGCACACAGCGGCACAACATAATTAATTTTTTAAGGATTATTCCATTTTCTCCTAGACACCCTGCCTGCCATGGGTGCACAACACACACAAGCATTTATTTTTCAAGTATTATTCCATTTTCCACAGGACTCCCTGCCTGGGACAGGTGCGCAGCACACACCAGCATTATTTTTTTAAGAATTATTCCATTTTCTCCTGGAAAACCTGCTTCCATAGGTGCACAACACACACCAGAATTCATTTTTTAAGGATTATTCCATTTTCCCCTGGACACCCTGCCTACCATAGGTGCGCAGCACACACCAGCATTTTCCCCTGGAAACCTCATCTGCCGTAGGTGTGCAACACACACAAGCATTAATTTTTTAAAACGTATTCTATTTTCCCCTGCACCTCCTTGACTACCAAAGGTTTCTCCCTTAGATGCATGTATTGCTCATGTCGGAAACAGTTACATTGTTATCCTGATTGGAAAATAAATATTATGTTCTGATGGTGTGGTTTATATTTGAAATGCACTGTTGTTGTTAATTATTTAAGATACTTATGATAACTTAAGTAAACACACTAAATGATATTGTCTGTACTAATTCGAACTGCAGCAATGCTACTTTTCACGAAATGTTTTTCCTGTTTGTTTGCTTTTAGGTGCACAAGAGACATGACCCACAGTACTGCCAGACAGTCATGTGAGTCTTTCAGTGTCTTCTGCTTGTGCAGCTAAGGGCCACTGCCAACTGAAAGCTTCAAGATGGTGCCAAAGAAAGGTGCTACCAAGAGAGTGGCCAGTGGGGAGGAGAAGAAGCAGATTTCAACCACTGGCATGTCGACCAGAACCTTTTCTGGCAAACTTGTGCCTGCTGCACCAGCCTCTGGAGAGCAAGCTGAGAGCAGCACTCATGAATCAACGGCTCCACCCCAACCTAAGCCCAAGCTCATGTCTCTCAGTGAGTCTGCCACTGCAATCATGTCGATGCCGACAAGCATTGGCTTTGAGTTGGATTTGTCTTTTTCCCAAAGTAGTACTGAATAGTTTCTGGAAAGTGGACAACAGTCACAGCCAGCAATGGATCTCACTGAAGTAGGAGCAGAACAGTAGGTTGAGCCTCCTGCTGAGCATGAACCTCGTCTTTTACAACCATTGGCTTCCAGATCTCCTGCACGAAAAAGGAAGGGTACTCCACCATCTTCTCCAAGCCCCCCTTCTGATGATCTGGACATGGGTTGGACCCCGGTTGAGTCTGAGGCAGGACAGGAGAGGCTTAGGAAAAGGAAAGTTCCTGAAAGCCTTACAAATATGGAAGGGGTTGAGGATGACAATGAGCCAATCATTGTGGAAGCTGGCACAGAGAAGTCTGACATTACCCCTCCTATTCAACCTACTCCAAGGGATGTGGCACCACCACCCCTGCCTGCACCAGCTACCATTTTTGCAAGGCCCACGCTGAGACCTGCATCCATCACTAGCTCTGTAGAAGTGCACACTGCAGAGAACCAATTGTCGTCACACCTGCCTGCCTCCAGTTCTTCGGGCATTGGCAGTGGCACCAGTGGCTCACAGAAAAGGTACTCCTCCCCAGTTTGGGACTTCTTTATGGTTAGCAAGCAGGAGGACAATATTGCAATATGCTCCATTTGCAATGCTAGTATTCGTTGAGGTTAGCTTGCTACAAACTATGGTGCTGTAGGCCAAGTAACCCATTCCCACACTCCGCGGGGAGGTACACCTTAATAAACTTTCTGCATGTGATGTTGGCCAAGGTGATGTGGGAGGGGTATTGGCTCCAGAGCCTCCCATCAGAGTGGGAGTTGTAGGTGGTGATGAGGAAGAACAGGGTGACATCTTTATTCCAAGCAGCCCTGTCCCCAGCAGTGCACCAGTATCACCCGCCTCATCAGCAACCTTGCATTGGCACAAGAGTCAGAAGCAGACAACACACCATATAGTAGTGACTGCCACAAGATGCACATTGAGTCTGCCACCTCCTGGTCCTCTCCAGAAGTCGCATGCATCAGTGACACTACCAACAAAAAAAATCCAGGCTACTCTTAGAAGCATGTTTAGGCAGGAGTGGCTCTACAACCGCAGGCACCCAATGGCACATTTGTACAATAGCAAGCTGGCTTAAATGTAAGCACTTGACCTCCTCCCTGTTTATTTTGTGGAAGGATTGGGTTTTTTAGAGTTTGTGGCAGCCATCTGCCCAAAATGGAAAGTTCCCAGAAGGACCTACTTTGCCAGATTGGCTGTTCCGGTGCTCCTTCACAATCTTATTGAATTGGTTGGAAAAGCTTTGCAACAGAGTGCTGTTTAGACTATTCACTTGACGACAGACATGTGGGTCAGTTGTCAAGTCACTGATTACATGTGTATCACTGCACATTGGATCTCTTTTGTGAGAGTTAGACAACTGCTATCTAGATGTCTCAGTACTAAAGAAATATTTAAGGGCGTTTAGTGATATGCAACAATAGCCATGTTCGCCATGGAGAAATCGCATAGAGCTGCAAACATCTTGGAAGACTTTAACAGCAAGGTGTTTGAATGGCTGCGACCAAGAGTTCTCATACTTGGATTTGTTGCCATGGATATAGTTAAGGCCATGGAAGATGGTGGCTATTTCCAGGTCCTGCGTTTGGTGCATTGCATTAATATCATTGTGCAGGTCTCAAGAAAGAAGCAAGCAAGCAACTTCCTGACCATCTGCACAAAAATCTACACTCATTTCAGCCATTCTTTTAAAGCCCTGAAGCAGTTGAGGATCATTCAGCGTGCTAATAGAGTACCAGTTAAAACTCTCATACAGGATGTGCCAACACATTGGAACTTAACCTATTATATTTTACAATGTCTGTTTGAGAAGTACAAACCGACCAATGAATATCACATGCAAAGAGGAGGAGATGTAACTAAATGCATGACTATTAGGATGAACCATTGGAAATTAGTCAAATGGCTGACAGAGACACTATTTCCTTTTGAGGTTTTCACATGAGAAGTCAGCAAGGAGGACAGTACGATGGGCCAAGTAATCCCGATGTTGTATCTGCTAAAGGAGTAGTTTAAAAACATGTCTGCAAGTTCACAGCTGTGGGCGATGAATGCTAAGATGCGTATACCTTGATATAGAGCTTAATCCTGCACTTGACTGAGAATACAAGGCTGCAAAGAGACATTGTATCATCCAAAGAGTGCATCTGTGCCAAAATACTGGATCCACATTACAAAAAAAATACTGATCACTTTCATTTCTTTTTCAGAAGGGGATGTTTCAGAATACAAGGAGTGGGTTGTTGAATGAGCCAGACGTTTGGAAGAAAAACCACTGGAACATAGAATCTCACTCACGGAAAGAAGCTCTAGGGTGTCACCTTCAACTTCCAGACAGGGCTGTCCTGTTGTCTCACAGCAGTCAATACCGGCAGCAAGGATGACCCAAGTGAGGTTTATGTAGATCAAAACCCATTGGTTTATTGGTATGCAAAGATGAACCAATGACACAGCTCAGCAGGCTGGCAATAAAGTATCTGGCCTGTCCGGTGCCAGGGCATCTGCTGAGTGTGTGTTCAGTGCAGCTGGTGCAATCGTCATAGTGAGAAGGACCAGTCTCTCACCTCAAAACATTGAGAGATTGACCATGATTAAAATTAACCAACATTTAATACCACCGAATTACACAGTTCCTGAAACACCACAGGAGGGGGATACGGGTGATTGGTCAGGCTCAGATAAGAGTGTGTTAGCTGACCAACTTCTGGGCAAGCCACCTGAGTTTGAGGACAAGCTGTACTTCCCTGACTAAATAGGCCATCACAGAGCTTTTATTGCTGAATTGCTTTCCAAAAACAAAATTGATATAGCTGGGGGAACATTATATTATTTTATTTTTTTGTTGGTGTGTGTGTGACTGACTTATGCAGCCCGGCCATTTTAGCACATGTATGGCCGGATTGGAGTTAGACCAGTGTGTAGTGAAGAAGTCACCTACCACTCCCTTGAAGGATATTGGAGCGGCAATGCCTGCATCAGTCCCATGCCTATCCTTTTTTCATCCCCTGCAGGACTGCCCCAGAACATTTGGTCCACAAGGGCTGCCCCAATATGTGTTGCATGCATCAAAGATGATTGACAATTGTGTACCACCATGCTTGGTTTTGAACAAGTAAATAATATATTGCACCAATGAGTGATTGTGAGTGATGATTCATGTGGTGGCAGACAGTGAGGGAGGGTGTCCAACTATAATTTGAAAGATTGATTTTGTTGATTTCTAATGTTTGTGGCATGATGGGTGAGCATTTTTCCTGAAGGTGATTGGACCTTCCTCTTTCACACTAAGGGGCCGATTCTGATTTCGCCCGGAAGGGCACCGAACGATGGCCAGAGCCCTTCCGACCGAATCGGAACGTGCCGGCTGGATTCCTTTCCGACCGAGCCATTCCGATGGGCTCGGTCGGAAAGGAATCCGACTCAGATTTCCGGATGGTTTCCTGCGGCTCGGAGAGCCTGTCCGCCGTCTGGAAATACTTCAGTACTCCCCTGGCCGCCTCTTCACGACCGAGGGAATACGATGGCAGTTTTTCACTGCCTTTTCGTGCCGGTCTTTCCGGCACGAAAAGGAAGTCAGAAACTGTCTTTGGGGGCCCCCAGTAGGGCCCCCATGGGTGCAAGGCTGTCGAATGGCAGCCTGGAGGCACCTATGGTGCCCCTTTGTTGATCCCTGCACCCGGTGGCAGGCACCTTGGGGTGCCGGCCACAGGGTGCAGGGATGAACTGCACCCCTGCTTTTCACAATGCAAGCATGCAATCCGCTTGGAATGCATGCTCCCATTGTAAAGTATACGAGTGCGACCGAACAGGGTTCGGTTGCATCGTACTTGCAGGGCCGTAACGGCTCCTGACCGATGTCAGACGGACCTGAGTCCGTCCGACATCGGATTCGGCCCCTTAGTGAAATTTGCTTGCCGAGTCCACTCTTTTTTTTGCTCTGGTAACTGGTTCACAAATTAATCTTCAAAGAGCTTTCTAGATCACTTAATAAAAAACACAAATCTACACAAAGAATTACTCAGTGTTTCTCTTCTTGTTCAGCAGCAGCAGTGCACTACAAGTCAATCTCTGTTGTTTGGGTTGGGAGTTGGAACAGAGTTTGAGAGATTTGTTACTCGGAGTCAGGAGGATAATGGAAGGACTCAGGGTGGGACCACCTCAAGAACAACCAGAAGAAGGATGTTATTGACTTCAGGAAAAACAATATGATGATGACTCAAAGAGGCCTACTCAGCTCTGTGGACTGGTGAGAGATGCGCTAAAACTCCTCTATTATGTGGTCAGGTGGGGGGCCTGTTGTAAATAACTGAACACAGACATGCTATGTCATCACATTATGCAACCACTTGGCTAAATGCTATGATGACAATTGTGAGATTGTTCAGTCCAGGACATGCAGCCACTTGTCTGTGATTGGTTGTAATTTACTCTCATTTCTCAGTTAATCAATCACACATGAGTCATAAAATTATTGATTGCTGCAGGCTATGCTCTTGCTCTGCCTCTCTGAGTCTTCTTGAAACACTTACGTTCTGTTCTGTCCTTCTTCTTGACTCTACAACATTGCTTTTGTTTTACTATCTGCAGGCCTTCTATTCTCCTACACAAAAGGCAAAAGCTCCCTAACACTCCTGCTTACCTTACTGGACCGCTTCAGCCAAGCACCCAATTTGGCAATACAGTATCATTTTTTTTTAAGAATCATTTTTTAGAATTTGTCTGTTCACCTTACTCCTCCATAATTTGTATACTATTTTTCAAACGTAGATGGCATAACATTCAGATTTATAAATATCTTGGGACTCTGAGGATGAAGGACTGCAATCCATTTAACTGAACTGTGTCTTACTCATTATTCTTCATTTCTTTCCTCAGCAGAACTGATTAATGATGTACTGCTCATCACGCAGATGAATATTGCGTCGTTCTGTAGTGTTTGTCTCTGTCACACATTTCCCTAGATCCCCTTTCCCACACATTCATCAAACCCCTAACCCTCACCCCGAGATGTGAGATTTATTGAGGCATGACTTAAGTGACACCTTAAATAGATCATACACTTAGGAGGGCAGATGTGGTGAAAGCAACGCCAACTCACTGTGGGATCTTCTATTATCTGAGCAATTGCCCACCCTAGCCTCATTTTATTTTACCGACCCACGTATAAAAGTGATCCATATTTTAGATATAGAAGAACATAATACGCTAACATCATAATTCAGAGTTTGTGTTGTGTAAACACTTAACCTTGTCCACTCCTTACTCTGACTCAACTCCTTCTCCCAAGATTTTGTAAGTTTAGTACTTTAGTTTTAAAAATTAGCTCCCCATTGCTTAGACGAAGTTACTGTTGCTTCCTTATGTTATGTCAGGTCTTCTTTGGTATGTCATGGTGGTAGGGCAGTCTTTCTAAAGTTATGATGATGATATAATAATATAAAAACCCACTAACTCTGTGTTTTCTTTCAATCTAGTTGCCTGTGATGGATAATGCTTTGATTAATCCAACAGTTGGAGCTCACCTAGGTGGGAGTGGGACTTCACTTGTGATTCCTTCCATATTGGCGTGCTAGCCTGCTACGACTACCACCAACATTAGATGGCACCTTGGGAAACCCTGCAGTCTATTGAAGTGAGAGAACTATGGATCGGTGTTGTAAAAGTAGGCAGTGGCAATTTCCCCCTAGTGGTCAATATAGTCACAGAGAGTAGTAGCACTAGGGTACTGTATGGCATGCACTTTTTTAAACAGCTTTAAAAAACAGGCTGCACTAAAAGGCAGCAGTGAAACGTAAAACACCCCAAAAAAGATTTAAATAAAAATAAAGTAAAATAAATATTTATTTCCTTTCTTAACAATAAAATCCACCCCTTCCACACACAATGGGCCCACCTCTCTCCCCAAACAAATCACCCCATCCCTAACCAATGTCCAAACGTCAAATGGAAAAGTCCAAGAAACAGTCCTGGTCCCAACCCCCATCATTCCCACCCTCTCCACCCACAACAAGTCCCTCCCACCAAAACAAATATTAAAAAATGGGCTACAGAAAAGGGCACAACACTACACGTGGGCCAGAATATGTTTGAGGTACCCCTCATGCGTGCCTGTCTGCTTTCAATGCATGCCAGCCTCAGCATTACGCAGAGCTGGAAAGTGCGGTCTCAGTGCAAGGGGTGGGCAGCAGTGTTGGCATGATGGGCAGCTGCCAGCTGCTGGCAACTATGGTGTTGTTCTTGCCTGGAGGTTGAAGGTGCTGGTGGCTGGCAGAGGCCCTGGTCAGCAGCAGCTGCCTTCTCCTCCTCAAGGGCCACCAGGCTCTGAAATTCGGGAAATGTGGCCTCCAGCATTTTCTGCCTCAGCCGGGCTGCTGTCTCCTGCGTAGTAGGTTGTCGACCAGCAGGATTAGCTATATCAAGAAAAAAAAGGATAAACTGTAAACAATGCTCTGTGCAAAGCACTTCTTTTAAAGTATATATTAGCACAGTAGCAGTACATTGCTGGTCCCCTAGGGCCATTCGAATTTGATGTGTTAAAGTCACAGCCATTTTGTACCCACACTGGCTGAAAGGACTTAAGGCAGAATAACAGCACACCCACTTAAAAAAACAAATAAACAGACACTTTCTGTGGAAATATAAAAATAAATTACATCTCATAAACGAATAAGACGTTATGCACTATGGAATGCAAGCATTCCTGTTGTGCTAAATGAATGGAGGAATGCTAGCTAGTGCGTCAGTAGTTGCTACTTTGCTACTCTGCTGTCTGCTGCTGGGGCAGCTGTGATGGACAATTATCTTATCCAATGGCCCTGCTCTTCTTCAAAATGCCATTCAATTTTACTGTGACTCCAAGACAGATGAATAATAATGATACAATATCAAACACGTCAGGTATAAAAGGTGGCTACCATGTGCTGTAAGCAAACGAGGGGGAAACAATGCTTTGCAGTTCAGAGAAAGGATTAAGGAACAAAATATATAGATTGTATTTGGCACGATCATCACAGCCTGTTCCATCTGTAAAAACTCAAGGCACTTGGGGGTCGATTCCGATCCGGGTCGGAAAGCCCTCCGACCGAGCCGGATCCGGAGTGTTTTCCGACCGAGCCGTACCCCTGGAGTCCGACCGAGCGAGTACGATGCTGCTGCATGCTGACGGACTTGGCTCGGTTGGATTCCCATTGAAGTCAATGGGAGCCGGTCGTACGACGCGTGCATGGCCTCGCATCAGCTGAATAGGTACGTCTCGCAAAAGGGCGCCCCCTGCAGTGGGTACGCATTGGTGCCATCCGCACTGTACATGCATGTGAAGGGGGGACCCTTGTGTACCCCCTGTGTTCGTCTCGTTAGGCTACAAGTAAAGGGGGTCCGGCACGGACCCCCGAAGTCCGCTTCCCGGAGCTTTTTCGTCCCGGAGACTCCGACTCGATCCGGCTGTCCTTATCGTGCATTTTACTGGCTCGGTCGGAAATCGACTCCATTGCGCAGTACGGTTCGTCTGCGACCGAGTCGTACGGAGCGGTTCGGACCCGGAAACGAGTTGGTCAGCGATTTTGCGTTCATTCGCATCGTACTTGGGCGTTCAGACCTCTGTACGACTCGGTCGGAAACAAAGCCTCCGACTCGGATCCGGTAAAGCCGAATCCGATTTGGAGGCCTTCCGACCGAGATCGGAATCAACCCCTTAGTCTCACTTTACTCCCGGGCATCACCCTCCACCACAATTTATAATTATTTCCAACAAATATATTTGCTTGGCAGTATAGAGAGGAAATTAAACTTACTTGACTGCAGGGTAAGTTAGAAGGATTAGGCCGGGTAAGTAAGTAGATGTTTTACTCCAGAATACTAGTGGGGTGTCACTGATCATCATCATGTGTCTAAGCTTTGGCTTAATCAGTCACTGTAGTTGACAAATGTTGAAGGAGAAAAATTTGAACAGGCGTAACTCTGGTATGGAAGCCATGAAATATATAAATCTCTTGGCCAGAAAATTGTGGTGCATCCCAAGAATGGATTTTTTATTTTTTTGGGCAGGCTGGGACAGAATAAAGGAGTGAAGTACTAGAAAGTGACTGAGTGGGCACTGGGAGGGAAGGGAAACCCACTTTGTTTTTCGCTTTGCCATGCATTGATAACTTTGTAAATGTGACATTAACTGAAACAGACACGCATTGCACAGCCAACACTGCAGTATTGAATTGAACAATGCAGCAGTTAGGTCATTGGTGGCACTGGCAAAATGCCATGTGAAGGGATGTGATGGGTGGGATACATATCTGCCTCACCTAAAAAATACAGTGAGTCAAGGAAGTAGACAGAAATACCCACCATACCACTTTGAAGCTTTTGTCTGCTGAGATGCAGAGAGAAGAGGCCATTAACTCAACCCAGCTGTAGATGCTAAATCGGGGGTGGGAGTTCATGATGCCATTGCAGTGAGTATACTAGTAATTGTCAATATGCAAACAATGTGACTTACCACCGCCCATCCCTTCCACCGCTGGGACTCCCCCTTCGACCGCTGACACATCTGCCCCACTGGCGCTGGCCTCAGAAATGGTCTGTGCGGCTATAAAAAACATTTTAGGTGCCAGATACGCCTCCCTTTGTAAAAATCTTTTAGCAAAATTCAACCACAATACATCACTACAGTTTGGTTGCACTGTCTTCTATCACAAATATCACATTGGGCATGTTGGTTGTTGGCAGTGCTTGAGAAGCCAGGTAGTCAAGCCAACCAAAAACTTTTTGTAATGGAGGGGCTGAGCTATGATGACTCTTGAGTCACTGGTGTGCAATGAAGTAGAGGAATAATAATTTGTCAATGAAGGACATATGGTTTTGGCTGGCAAATGTAATGGGACCGTCCTCGTACCAATTTTCAGCGATGCTCCACTGTCATCAAAACTGCTGGTGTACTATTACTGTATAAATGAATACAGACACAACATTGGGGGTTCCACCCATGACCATGTCCACTCTCTAGTTTTACTGTTTGAGCATGAGCAAGAAAAAGAAAGCCTTCTCAATGAACATACGTAGATTAAGAATAGCTTACTTGGGCATGCAATCTTCACAGTAGAGTATCTGTCCTAAAATCAGTTCTCTTAGTCTTACAGTACCAGTCCACAAGATGTATAAGTGAGAGGGAAAGCTTACTGACAAAGCAGAAGATAGGAATAATAAGACAGACTAGTACAGACAGGAGTAAGTCAACTACAGAACCTTAAATATAGAAAATACCTAGGATAATGCAAGGATACCAAGAATTGTACAAACTTTAGACAGAAGTAGAACAAAGATTGAGTTGAAAATGTCGACATACACTAATATCGAGTTTTAAATATCATGACACAGAAAAATTGACAGCAAGAATATCGTGCTCAAGAATATCGACTTTAAGGTAAGAAATATCGATTTAAAAATATAGAAGTCATTAATATCATTTGCAAAAATATAGTTGTTTAAAATATCGATTTTTTAATTAGTGTTATGTATTTTAGTATATATTTTAAATGTATGTGATGTATTTTTTTGTATAAGTATTGTTAATGTTTTTTAATATATGTGTTACATTTTCAATAGTTATTCATTTTATTTTAATTAAATTTTGTGTTTTTAGTTCCGAAGCAGTTGTGGGTTTATAGGTGAATAGGGTGGGAAGTAATTTAATTATAATATGTCAATGAATACATTTATTTATTAATATTTTTAATTGAGACTTTATAATGTTAATTGTGTTTTTCATTTTTTGGAGGAAATTTTAGGTGCAGGTTGTGGGGTTTATAGGGGTAAATGGTGGGAAGTAATTTATTTTTAGTTAATTAATAATTAGTTGTTAAATAATAATAATTAATTCATTGTCAATTTGTTATGGTAATTGTGTAATTAATTTTAGTTGCAAGTTGTGGGATGTTTAGGGATAAAGGGTGGGAAGTAATTGATTTTTAATTAATTAATGATTAGTTGATCATTATTATTAATTAATTAATTGAAAATTAATTCATGTAATTGTTTAATTATTTTGTTTGTGTGGGTTTTGGGTTTATAGTTAGTTGTTAAGTACTATTAGTTACTTAATTGAAAATGTTTTTTAATTCTGTAATTCATTTTTTAACAGTTTAGTTTTAGGTGTGGGTTGTGGGGATTATAGGTGTAAAGGGTGGGAAGTTAATTACATTTTAAGTGTTTTCATTTGTTCTTTAATTAATAATATTTGTTTAATTGATATTTAATTATGTTAATTATGCACATACATTGTATTTTCTTTTCGATGTGGGTAGTGAGTTGTGTGGTATTATAGGGTAGGAAATAAATAGACTAAATTTATGTAATAATTAATGTTTTTGTTAATAGATAATTTCTAAATAAAAACATTTATTTGTTTACATTTTTTATTTTTATTTAATATAATATTTGTAGTTATTTGTGATATGTATTTAACATTATAATATGTTTTTTCATTATTAGATATATTTTTATTTTTATTTTTAAAATATTAATATTTTTTATTCACTTTAAAAAAAATTGCTTTAATTTTGTTGATGATATTTTGTTTGTTTTCAAATTTTGAACTGACTGGAGTGAGAATAGTAAATGTTACTCCTCCACAGTCCAACACTTTCCCTATTGATGCAATGACTGGATTGGGAATAGTACATTTGGTCCCTCCACTATCCAACACTTTCCCTACTGTTGCACTCATTGGAGTGGGAATAGTAATTGGTACCCCTCCGCTATCCAACACTTTTCCTACTGTTGCACTGACTGGAGTGGGAGTAGTAAATTTTATCCCTCCGCTATTCAACACTTTCCCTACTGTTGCACTCACCGGAGTGGGAATAGTAATTTTTACCCCTCCGCTATCAAACACTTTCCCTACTATTGCACTCATTGGAGTGGAAATAGTAATTTTTACCCCTCCAATATCCAACACTTTCCCTACTGTTGCACTGACTGGAGTGGGAATAGTAAGTTTTACCCCTCCGCTATCCAACTCTTTCCCTACTGTTGCACTCTTTGGAGTGGAAATAGTAATTTTTACCCCTCTGCTATCCAACACTTTCCCTACTGTTGCACTGACTGGAGGGGGAATAGTACATTTTATCCCTCCCCTATCCAACACTTTCCCTACTGTTGCACTTATTTGAGTGGGAATACTAATTTTTACCCCTCCGCTATCCAACACTTTTCCTACTGTTGCACTGACTGGAGTGGGAGTAGTAAATTTTATCCCTCCGCTATTCAACACTTTCCCTACTGTTGCACTCACTGGAGTGGGAATAGTAAGTTTTACCCCTCCGCTATCTAACTCTTTCCCTACTGTTGCACTGACTGGAGTTGGAATAGTAAATTTTATCCCTCCGCTATCCAACACTTTCCCTACTGTTGCACTGACTGGAGTGGGAATAGTACATTTTATCCCTCCGCTATCCAACACTTTCCCTACTGTTGCACTTACTGGAGTAGGAACTGTAATTTTTACCCCTCCGCTCTCCAACACTTTCCCTACTGTTGCACTCATTGGACTGGGAATAGTAGTTTGTACCCCTCCGCTATCCAACACTTTCCCTACTGTTGCACTCATTGGAGTGGGAATAGTAATTTTTACCCCTCCACTATCCAACACTTTCCCTACTGTTGCACTCACTGGAGTGGGAAATTTAAGTTTAAAGATTTTTAAATAGTTTAGTGTTTTAATTTATAATACAATGTTTTTTAAAATAGATTTTATGTTATTGGTATATGTATATATATATATATATATATATATATATATATTTCTTTGTTACATTTTTATATAACTTTAAAATTATAAAATACATTAAAATTATTTGTTTAATAATTGTATTACAGTAAATATATATATATGTATATATATATATATATATTATATTATTATATCTGTGTGTTTAACTTTTTGAAATTACGTTTATGTGTTACATTTGTTAACATGTATATTAAATCTAATACATTTTTCAAAATTAATTTTATTCTTGAACATATTTAATATTTATTAATTTATTTTATATATATATATAGATATAAAAAACGATATTTTGTACAACTATATTGATGACATCAATATTTTTTTCACATATTTTTGTACTTACCATTATAAGTATAGGATGTAGATACTTTTGAGATCAATATTTTGGCCACAATATTTTTGTATGGGGATATTTTGGGTGTTGATATTTTGTCAGTGTACCAGAAAAATTAAAAGGAACATGTATTCTAAATGTGAAGCTAAAAAAGCTAGGGAAATAATAACAATAATAATGATATTAACAGGAGGACTTATTGGGGCCAGCAGATCGGTTGGCATCAGCCAGGGCACTGGTGTTAGTGGTGGAAGTGAAAGTTCCACCTTTCGAGGCACTAGTGGTGGCACCTCCATCTCCCCTGCAAGCCTATTTGCTGCTAGCCCTCTTCTTGACCCCGGGATGCTCATGTAAAAGGTAAAGGAGATAAAATAAGAAAGATTAGTGGTACAGTAATAATCTCCCCAAAAATATTTAATCAGGCAAAGGCAAACACAGTACCATCGTACTTTTATATATCAGATTGCTTATTCTACTAGTATCAAGTTGACCTATTCCTAATTTCCTAAACCTAAGCCCTATTCCAAATTTTCTAGAGTACATTTTGTAACTGCTAATGCACTGCAACGAATGATCTTAGCTTCTCATTCTCAATCTCAACCCCCTTTGATGGTCCAACACAGTCTCACTTTTTTCAATGCATGGATGTATACTACACATCACTGGGATATTGCCTTGGACTGTAGGAGCTACATAAAGAAAAGCAGAGAGAACGCTAACTCAATGAAATTACTACCACCTTCTTAGTGACACAACAGAGGAGTCTACATGAATTCTTAATTATCAGCTGAAGAAGGCACCAACGGGTATGATTAGGTATCTCCGGGCACCTGGCTGGATCACATAATATTTGTAACGTAAACTTAACTTACCTCTGAATGTAAGCAGCATGCTATTCGGGGAAAAAAATATCAGCATAGAAAGAACATGACAAATAAATAGTTACTCACCAAGCCCCTCAACCTCCACGGCCAGCAGGTCGAGAAGGTCCTGTTCCCTGTCCAGTATGTCGGCGCACCGGTGTGTTAGCTGCTGCTGGGTGCGCTGGATGCCAGAGCTCCGGTGCACACACCGGCACCCCCCCCCCCACAGTAGTTGATGCTCCCAGAAGTCGTGCTCACTGCCAGGCCTGCCGCCTGTTGCCAGCATGGAGGGGACGAGGCACCACACATAAAAAACGAGTGAAGCCACCTCCACCTCCAAGAAAATGCTGCAGGACTGAGTCCCCGTGGCGGCACCAATGATCGCAAGGTGTGCGGCTAACAGCCACCCTGGTGCTGCCACTCCCTCTATCGCCCAGCTCTGCCCAGGCACTGGGTAGTCCAAAGAAAAAAAGAAAGAAGAAATAGGAGATGGAAGAAAGGGAAAGGTAAAGACTTAAAGGGAAAACCAATAAAAGTTGAAAAAAGTCATGAAAAACACAAACAAAATGACAAAAATTTAAAATGCATAAACACAAAAAAACACACTCTAATACAAAAAAGGAAAACAAGGGGTGGGTGAGTCAGATAAGGGAAGGATTGAAAAGATTAAGGGTGAATTAAGAAACAAGCCCCAGCACCATGCACAGATACAGAAAACAAAATGGTGGAGTCAATGTAAACCTTGTGGTGCCGTTCTTGAGTGATTTCGAGTGCACGTGCCTTGTTGCCGAATGTCAAAAATGAAGCATGAACAGGTTCATTGAGCAACTCCACCCTCTTGTGCAATTCTGCAGAGTCTCACTGTGTTTTTGAGCTGCTCTGCAGAATTCCACGTAGCAGAACTCCACGAGCTCTGCCCAGGCCTACTCAGATGACGATGGAATCGCCATCATCCACAAGAACACCATCAGGGTCTCGACCAGCACCGACGACACTCTCTGCACCGCCAAACACATGCACTTTCAGATCCACATGGACCCCAACACCACCATTAGAGGCACCCTCGTCTACAGACCCCCCGGACCCCGACCCCAGTTCAGCGACTCCATCGCCGACTTCATCAGCACGCACGCCTTGACCTCCACCGACTACATCCTCCTCGGAGACCTGAACTTACACCTGGAGAACAACAACGACAGCAACTCCACCACCCTGATCGACAACCTCACCAACCTCGGACTGAGACAGCTCGTCACAACGCCGACCCATTCCGCCGGCCACACGCTAGATCCCGTCTTCTCCTCAAGCTCCCACGTCTCCTTCAGCCACACCACCGAACTCCTCTGGACCGACCACCGCTGCATCCACTTCACCTTCCAGAAACCCACCACACACCACCACACCCAACAGATCCCACGCCGCTGCTGGAATAAAATCACCGAAGACCAACTACAGGCAAACCTCGCTCTCAGCCCACCCACCGACCCCTCCAACACCGACGACGCTGCCCGCAACCTCAGACGATGGATAGACGACTGCCCCAACACCCTCGCCCCGCTGAAAAACCCACCTACAGAGACACCAGCAAGAGAGCCAGCTGGTTCACCCCGGAACTCCTAGCATCCAAGCGTACCTGCCAGAAACTAGAGAATAAATGGCACAGTGAAAAGACACCGGACAGCCACGCAGCCCACAAAGACGCCATCCGCAACCACCATCACCTCATCAGGTCCGCCAAGAGGATCTCCTTCAAAGACGGCCTCGACAACAATGCACACAACAGCAAGGAGCTCTTCAACATCGTGAAGGAACTCTCCAACCCCAGCTCCAACACCAACGACATCCCGCCGTCGCAAGCCCTGTGCGATTCCCTCGCCACCTTCTTCCACCGCAAGATCACCGACATCCACGACAGCTTCAACACCCAGACAGCCCCAACAGACACCGACACACCAGACTCGCCGCATACCATCAACCACGACCCCTTGCCAGCCTGGGCCAACGTGAACATCGATGACACCATCAAGACCATGAGCACAATCCACTCCGGCTCCCCGTCAGACCCTTTCCCGCACCACATCTTCAACAAAGCCAGCAGCTCCATCGCACCCCACCTGCGCAACGTCATCAATCTCTCCTTCGAGACCGCAACCTTCCCAGAGAGCTGGAAACACGCCAAGATCAACGCCCTACTCAAAAAACCCAAGGCGGACCCGAGAGACCTCAAGAACTTCCGGCCCATCTCCCTGCTTCCGTTCCCAGCCAAGGTCATCGAGAAGATCATCAACAGACAGCTAACCCGATACCTCGAAGAAAACAGCATCCTGGACCCATCCCAGTCAGGGTTCCGCAGCAACCACATCGCCCTCATCGCCGCCACCGACGACATCAGGACCCTGCTGGACAATGGTGAGACCGCAGCCCTCATCCTGCTGGACCTCTCCACCGCCTTCGACACTGTCTGCCACCGAACTCTAAGCGCACGCCTCCATGACGCAGGGATCCGAGACAAGGTCCTGGAATGGACCACCTCCTTCCTCTCCGGCAGAACCCAGAGAGTCTGCCTCCCCCCATTCCGATCCGAAGCCTCCGAGATCATCTGCGGCATACCCCAGGGATCATCCCTCAGCCCGACACTGTTCAACATCTACATGGCCCCGCTCGCATGCATCGCCCGACAGCACGACCTCAACATAATCTCCTACGCCGACGACACTCAACTGATCCTCTCCCTCACCAAGGACCCCCTCACTGCCAAATCCAACCTCCACGAAGGAATGAAGGCCGTCGCCAACTGGATGAAGAGCAGCCGACTAAAGCTGAACACGGACAAGACGGAGGTCCTCATCCTCGGCTCCAACCCTTCAGCCTGGGACGACTCCTGGTGGCCAACGACACTGGGGGAAGCCCCGACACCCACCGACCACGCACGCAACCTGGGAGTCATCCTCAACTCAACGCTCTCCATGGCCAAGCAAGTCAACGTAGTCTCCTCCTCCTGCTTCAACACCCTCCGCATGCTCCGCAAGATCTACAGGTGGATCCCGACAGATACAAGAAGAACAGTCACCCAGGCCCTCGTCAGCAGCAGACTCGACTATGGAAACGCCCTCTACGCGGGAGCCCCGGCCAAGCTCATCAAACGACTGCAACGCATTCAAAACGCCTCTGCACACCTGATCCTCGACGTACCACGCCACAGCCACATCACCCCCCACCTGAGAAACCTGCACTGGCTCCCCGTCGACAGGAGAATCTCCTTCAAACTCCTCATCCACGCACACAAGGCACTCCACAAGACCGGCCCAGCCTACCTCAACAGATGACTCTTCTTCCACGTCCCTAACTCCCAGCTCCACTCCGCCGACCTCTCCCTCGCCACCGTCCCTCGCATCCGAAGAACAACCACCGGCGGCAGATCCTTCTCCCACCTCGCCGCCAAGACCTGGAACACCCTTCCACTCAGCCTACGACAGACCCAAGACCTGCTGACCTTCAGGAGGCTACTCAAGACCTGGCTGTTCAACCAGTAGCGGCACCCCCCCCCTCTTTTCCCCAGCGCCTTGAGATCCTTGCCGGTAAGTAGTGCGCTCTACAAATTCTGTGATTGATTGATTGATTGATTGTTTAGTGGAAAAAGTTGTGACAGAAGGTTGTAAAGAGGAAAATCTCCATATTTCATGACTAACAGTCTCAACTTCATCCACATCAAGGAGCACAAGAGGGAATTCTACAATCAGGTTGCCCTCCACTCAAAAGTAAACAATATACTAAATAGACCTGACTGCTTAGGACATACCACAACATTTTCAAGTCTTGGAGGCAGGATACTAATGACACCGCCCAACCGCTGGCTTTTAACAATTGCCAGTCGTGTCCAATCCTTAATGTCCAAAGGCTTTTTATGTATTTATTTATCAGTCCACCCCATTTGTACCCCCAATTGAAGGTGTGTACAAAGAAGGAAAAAAATGTGTGAAAGGTCAGAAAGTACCTCACGTAAGCATCACCACGGAGCTGCTGGTGGGTACTCACCAGTTTGCTCACGTTTCTCATCATTGGTGACTTTCTTAAACGTAAAAGATAAAGAATCCAGTGTCTGGGAGGAGGCAAAATCGAATGCACGCGAAGACGCAGTATACGGACGGCAACAGTTTGTGTCGGCGGGGGAAGTGTAACTTACGATTGAAGGACTCTCCCTAGAAGGTGGGTAGCCGGTATGAATTCTGAGGGCTACCACCTGTCACCTGTGGCTTAAATTGGAAGTCCAGTGAGGTGAACATTGGCCCCGGGCCCTGATTAAATTGCTGCAACGGAAATATGGCAATGAAACATGTTGGCCTATCCTAAAGTGGTCTGAAACATGCTATTCGTCTTTTAATCTTGAGTTGGCTCATAGCATTGAATAAAAGTAGGATCATGTGCATGTGAGTCATGACTCATTTTTAGTTTGGAGAAACGTGGGTACTCTTTCTCGTACCACGGGGTCTAGTTTGACACAGGCACTTCTTGTGCAATTTTTCACTTATCTTTTCTTCACTTTCTATCTTATTTCATATTAGACACTGGATTATTTTTCTTTTACGGTTAAGAAAGTCACCAATGATGAGAAACGTGAGCAAACTGGTGAGTACCTACCAGCAGCTCCCTTGGTGATGCTTACGTGAGGTACTTTCTGACCTTTCACACATTTTTTTCTTTCTTTGTACACACCTTCAATTGGGAGTACAAATGGGGTGGGCTGATAAATAAATACATAAAAGCCTTTGGACATTAAGGATTGGACACGACTGGCAATTGTTAAAAGCCAGCGGTTGGGCGGAGACATTGGTGTCCTGCCTCCAAGACTAGAAAAAGTTGTGGTATGTCCTAAGCAGTCAGGTCTATTTAGTATATTGTTAACAGTCTCAACTGCCAATGACTGTAATGCAATTTGCTCAACATGTGAATGTCACTTTCAACGAGCAATGACTGAATAATGTTAACCCAATGCCTCTCTAGCTGTGTATTCTTGTATTGATGGTATACATTCTGTGAGACAACTAACGCTGACTCAAGTAAGACCTAAAACACTTTGGGCAATTCAGAGTTCACAAGCTGTGCTACGTTCATTGTCACATGCTCATATATTTAATTTGTTTGATGTGCACAGCACCAACCCTGTTTATTTGTGATCACTTCACAAACGATATTAGTATATTTCACTCACATTCTTAAACACATTGGAAATAGAGAATCAGTGTGGGAGATAAGCACAGAAGTATCTACCTTCCACATATATATATATATGTGCACCATGATTCATGCAGGCTGGATCCACCCAACGTTAGGCTAGAACCCCCACTCCTAACTAGCTTCACTTGGTGGATGTACCTATCTCTCGCACCAGAAATCAAACTTTCCTAAACCATACATCATATGATAAACTCTGAAGTGTTGATCTAAGATACATTGGCCCTGCACTATCATGATCTAGGTCCCCTCCCAGAGCCACAGAGGTCAGATGTTTTACCTTCTGGTACAAGGACTCAGTTTAATGCACCAATATGGATTAGAAATACAGTTGGACCGTGACCCATTCACTACCTACTGAGCAGTACTATGTAGAAAGTGTTTTCTGGTCATGATTGGTCCAACTAGGAGAGTTCAGTCGACCACCAAACCTTATTTCGTAAAGAAGTAACACACTTGAAATAGCACTAAGAAACGGGATAAACTGTAAGATGTTTTCCTCTAAAACATAATTTGAGTGCTTAAAATATGAATGGTACCCACACAGAATGAGAACATAAATGTAGTAATGCATGACATGGCCAGCAAAAACAATATGAACATTCTAAACATTAATTCAATATTATTTTCCACCCAGTAATCAAAGTGTAATATATCTTAAATTCATTTGTTATACAAAATAACTCCATTCACATATAAATATTAGGTCGAGATCTCATTCAGTATTCATGTACCTTTTATTCTTTTTATTTTTCCAATGCCCTAGAGTGGTAAGGACGAGATGCCCTTGGCTTCAGCACCATTAGAGCAGACTGTGCTGAGGACCAGACTATCTCGTCCTTAGCACGTAAGTGGTTAAAAATTAAATCCATTAAACACTTTTAATTTTCAGCCAACGTGTTTTGTCACCATTGGGATTCCCTCAAGTCTGAAATGATTGATAAATACACACGCAATCTCCAACAACTATTAAAAACACATTTTCTCTAAAATCATCTTTTGAACAAATAACTTCACTGTACTTAGCATAGTTCTGTACACATGAGTCTATTGAGATAAATTTGGATAAATTTCGACTTGTTGTTCACTATGATTATGAAGGAATGAATGTGATGATATCAACATTAATGGTAAGCAGTTGTGGATAATGGTATTAATCTTTGGAGTCACATTTACATAATGGAATTTTTGTTTAAATATTAAATGAGATATTGTAAAAGAGTAACAATTTGTGGCCGAAGAAAGGAATGTCTCCTATGGTTCGCTAAGAAATTGTGACAATATGAGGAGAAATATGGAGATATGAATTGTAATACTATAGGGATAAAGCATTGTAATATTTATATTGAGAGTATCTTTATATAGACAATTTTGCATAGTTATCAATAATGGAAAGTTCAGAAAATAGGTTTCTGCTTGGCAGAGGCATGCATCCTGTCCAAACAACTATCACAATCCTAGTCGGGGTAAGTAAGATACACACCATAAATTAACCTGTACTCACCCTCTGAAACCTTGACACAGAGCAGGCAGGCTTAAGTTAAGAGGCAATGTGTAAAGTATTTGTTCTGAAACATAACAAGGCCCCTGGGGCTGCACGGAAAATACAGTAAAAGAGTTGGAGAGTGCTGAAGTATTAATTTCATAGGACAGTTCCCCTCATCCACCCGTAGGTGTCATGCTTCATCATCGGGAAACCTCCTCGCATTGCGAACCTAGTCGCAATACGGGCTACAACCCCCTCTCTGAGATGGAGGAGCTCAGGGATGTTTTCAGTATAGCAGAAAGGGTATCCTAAAACATGTGAGAGAGCAGGGTGTGGTGAGGAAATCAAGCAAGGTGAGTGATGTAAGTGAGATAAAACTAACTCAAAGATATGCGTTACGTTTTACTGGTTTAGGAAAACAAAATAGGTATTTTTAAAGAAAAAAAGCCCAAAACAATGCAACAAGTAAAAGTCAAGATATGTTGTTTTAAGGATTAAAAGTGAAAAATAGCTCTTAGAATAATAACAGCCTATGGGGTTATCTGGTCTTGCTGGATCGGGGCAAAGTCAAGAGTTCAAGATGACCGCGATAGAGCACAGGCCAGAAACAGGAGCCCTGCGAGGCCCGCTGAACAAAAGGGCCTTGATCCTGGTTGCAACAGCGAGATGGGGGTTGCAGCAGGGAGAGGTGTTGGTGTTCATCCTGCAGTTGAGGTTATGCTTCAATTTTCCCCATGCAATGATGGTGATGCGCCAGTTCCGAAGACAAAGCACCAGTTCTGAGATGCATTGGTTCCGATGCCGATGCGCTAAGTTTCACCATGAGGTTGAGGGGGTGGAGATACCCAACCTCTCGGGAATACTCATCACTAAGGTGAAAACACCTGGAAAGACCATCTGCATTAGTGTGATCTACCCTAGGTCTATGTTCCACCGTAAACTCCACTCCCTGTAGGGAATGGACCAGCTCAACAATTTTTTATTCTCACCCCTCATTTGCATTAGCCACTTGAGGGGCCTGTGGTCTGTCTGAATCAGGAAGTGAGTCTCAAACAAGTATGGTCTAGACCACAGCAAAGGCTACCCTTTCAAAATCACTTTGCCTCTGTTACATGGGAAATAACCTCCTAGACATGTAAGCTGAAGGTTGGTATAGGCCTTCATTATTTAGCTGTAATAGATCTGCCCCTATGCCATATTCTGTGGCATCTGTCTTCACAATGAATTCCCTGGAAAAGGCAGGATCCTTGAGCACAGGGGCTGTGCACATGGCTTGCTCCAGGAAGCCATATGCTTTTTGGCATGCCTCTGTCCAAATCACATTTCAGGGCTGCTTCTTTGAGGTCAGCTCTGTCAAGGGGGCAACAATGATGCCAATTCCCTTGTCAATCCTCCTGCAGTACCCTGTGAGTACTAAGAAGGCTCTCATCTCAGGTTTGAGTTTGGGGGGGCTTCCAATGCCATGATAGTCTCTATCCTAACCTGGAGGGGCTGCACCTTACCCCTGCCCACAGGTAGCCTAAGTACAGCACAGACCCCTGCCCTATCTGAAATTCACTGGCCTTGATGGTCAGGCCTGTCTGTTGTAGGGCCTGAAGCACCTTCTGTAGGTGAAAACTGTGGTCCTTCCAGCTGCTACTTAAGACAGCTATGTCATCCAAGTAAGCAGTGCTGAAGACCTACACACTAGCCAAAACTGCTTCTTCACCCTCTGGACAGTGGCAGGGTTATTCTTTAATCCAAAGGGCATCACTCTGAACTGATGGAGGCCATCTGGAGAGGATAAGGCTGACCTCTCCTTGGCTCCTTCAGTTAGGGCAATCTGCCAGTACACTGAAGTAAGGTCAAAGGTACTCAGGAACTGGCCAGACCCTAAGCTATCAATCAGCTCATCAACTCGGAGGATGGTATGAGCATCAGTTTTGGTAACTGAATTGAGCCCCTTGTAATCTACACAGATCCTCAGTTCTGATATAGTGCCATATGGGGCAGATTTTGGTACCAGTACAACAGGGCTTGTCCAGGCACCACTGGAGGGTTCAATCATCTCCAACTCCAGCATCTTAGAAACCTCATCTTTGATGCTTTTGTTTTAGAAAACAATGGTTCTTATGTGGCCAAAAAGGTCCAAAGAAAAGGCAGTGTCAGAATTAGGGACAATGCGCTAGAGTCAAGATTGATAATGAATATCTCAGGGAGCGATAAGTAATATGAACAGGGACATGTAAGTCAAAATAACGTTTTTTATTTTTTTATGAGAATATGCAAGAGAACATTCAGGTGCTCACATAGGAAAGTGACAACAAGCATGAAGTGATAAGTGGGGGTGACTCGAAAAATATAAACATCGCATTTATAACACATAGAAGAACTCCTAATGAATAAATTATACAAAGTGTACAGAGTTCTTGTTGTAGGGGGTCGACGGCATTTCTATCTCAGCTATTCGAGATCATCTTCAGGACATAGCAAATGCGAGGAAGCTGGATTCAAAACCGGGCGGTGCCGGGGAGCGAGAAATGAAGCAGAGCGCCACAAGGGGCATGAAACCCTTATACTTGAAGTGGAGGGCGTGGAACTATTCCAACTGTGACTGGCGTCCGAGTGAAGGTACTGAGGGGATATGTCGCGCGTAATTGGAACAATTACTTGGAGATTAAGAAAATATACAAGCATGATTAAGACCCAGGACTCATATTCCACAATGTTTTCCTAGAGTTAATAACGCTTTTTAAAAAAGTGACAATAAGAGGCGTAAACATTTCATTTTCCAGAACTTGTAAGGCCAAAAGCGCTATGCGACATTGTCTTAATCCCAAAGTTTTTAAAATTGCCAATATGAATCTTTTTCTTGGGGCGAATAAAACTTACAAAATAAAAGAATGTGCAACATAGATTGCTGTGATACGTCGTCACATGGACAAGCATCCAAATTCTTGTACCAGTCATTTGTAGCTGGGAAACTAGAAAGGGGCCAATTCCGATCTCGGCCGGTAGGGCTCCGAATCGGACTCGGCATTACCGGATACGATTCGGAGCCCTGTTTCCCAACCGAGTCGGACGTGCGTCCGGGCGAGCGAGTACGATGCGAACGTTCGCAAAATCGCCGACCGACTCGTTCGCGGGACCCAACCGCTCCGACCGACTCGCACGGACACGACTCGCACCGCGCAATGGAGACGTTCCCCGGCCGGGTAAGTACGATGCGCGCCGTGAGCAGTCCGACCGACTCACGCCGTCCGGCTCGAAAGAGCAGTCGGAGCCGCACTTTGGGGGTCCGTGTCGGACCCCCTGTATGCCTGGCCATGCGAGTCGCACACAGGGGGACCCATGGGTCCCCCTAGCTGTGCATGTACGGCGCGACCCGCTTCGACGCGTACCTGCTGTAGGGGGCGCCCTTGTCTGCCTCGCACCCATTGAGTCAATGGGAGCCCGCGTACGCGTTGTACGACCGGCTCCCATGGACTTCAAATGGGAGTCCGACCGAATCGAGTCCGATAGCATGCGAACACATCGTACTCGTTCGGTCGGACTGCTAGGGTCCGATTCGGTCGGAAATCTCTCCGGGTCCGGCTCGGTCGGAGAGATTTCTGGCCTGAATCGGAATCGGCCTCTAAGGGGTCGATTCCGATTCGGGCCGGAAAAAGCACCGACCGACTCGGAGCCGGAAAAATTACCGACCGACACGTACCAGTGGCGCCCGGCACGCCAAGTACGATGCAAGCCGCGATAAATCCGACCGACACGTTAGGAAACCAAGCCGACCGACCGAGCCGCTCGGAAAATAGCAATCCGGCCGGAAAAACACGCGAATCCAACCGACCGACACGCATCCGGAACAAATCCGACCGAATCGTACCCGCCAACTCCAAACCGCAAAGTACGATGCAAGGCGCGAAAAACACGACCGAGTCGGACGGAGGACAAGCCGTACGACCGACACGCATACAAAACCGAGCCGAAGCAACACAATACACCGCGACCGACGCGTACGCAGCATACAAAACTGCACAAACACAGCGTGAACGAAGCGGAAAACACCGTACGAGACCAATGCAGGGTCCGACTCGGTCACAAGAACGTTTCCAACATACACAAACAGCACAAAGGAAAAATCAACCAAAAAAAGGCCAAACAAGCAATTACCAAGCCAATAAATACTGGGGGGTGGGGACAGAGAACAAAGACACACCCACAACTCCACCTATATAAAGGACACAAATCACTACCATGAGCCTTTGCAAATGCCATTCCACTGCCAGCACCCAAGAGAAAGCAACCACACACCCACAGCTCATCCCTCACACAAGCCACACACCATCAGCACACCAACAAATACCTACCTCACATACACCCAGCACAACACACACCCACACACCCTCACCTGCACACCAACACACACATCACCCACCATCACCACCCATCACCATGCCCCCCAAGAAGAATCCCAAGTTCCTAGATAGTGAATTGGAAGTCATGGTAGACGAGATCCTCAGGGTGGAGCCACAGCTGTTTGGCACTCTGGTCCAACAGACCCCCATGTCGCAGAAAACCAAGATGTGGGAGAGGATCATCAACAGGGTGAACGCCCAATCACCATGTCGGTGCCCAAAGACGGACATCCAGAACAGGTGGTATGACGTGCGCAGGAGGGTACGGGACCTGCTGAAGATAGACTACATCAACAGCCAACACACCGGCAGTGGCCCTCCTGCCAAGCCAATATACCTCAGGCCCTGGGAGGAGAAGGTGCGGGCCATCCTTCCGCCAGTGAGCGTATATGGACTAGAGAACATCCCAGAGCCTGGTGAGTACACAACAAATGTACACAATAAACTGCCACAAAACACACACATCACTGTCAAGGGGAGAGTCAAACCATGCACTCATAGCAATTACACAGCAACTAGAACAGAATCATCCCAAAATGTGTATGTCAGTCAGATAAACACAACACATGCCATCAAAAAAGTCACATCCAACTGTGCCAACACATGTACAAACACAACCACAACTACAGCTAGGCAGTGGCACAAATAGAACTAACACACACATCCACACATGTAGCCACCACAACAACACCAACACACAGTGAAGACCACTCAAAGGAAGGAATTCTGTGTATGCTGGCCAAGTCAGTGTAGCCAATAGCATCATGGGAGTCGCAGTCACACATATTGCCCCCCCCAACTGTCCCATCAACACCACCCTGAACCATGCTCACATCACAGGGAGTGGAGAAGGACTCACAAGATGGCTGACACTGGCTACTGCTGTGGGGAGCACAAGGCCCTGCTGGCAACTGTGCACCAACAAACAGCAGGACACCACTGACTGACATCCTGAGAGACAACTTCCACTCCCTGCAATGCAAGCACGTTCCATGGTGGGATATCTGGCTGGCTGGGTGGGAAGGGGGACTTGCAGCACTGACTATAGTCACCAGCACCTCCCCTCACCCCCCCCAACACAAACTCCACAGTACCCACCTGGTAGAATGCAATGCCCTCCATCCTAACACAAGATCCCACAAAGCACCACCACCCTGGGTTATGTTGTGTGAAGCACAGGGACACTCTTGGGACTCTTAGCCAAACAACTGCCAGGACAACACTCCCAGCCATCCTGTCAGCACAGCCAGCCCACCCCACAGGGAAGCAGAGTCAAAGGAAGGAAGCATGGGCATGCTGGGAAGGGGGTGGAGGCAATAGCATGATGGGAGTCGTAGTCACAGACATTGGTCACCCCCACAACTGTCCCATCAACACCACCCTGAACCATGCTCACATCACAGGGAGTGGAGAAGGACTCACAAGATGGCTGACACTGGCTACTGCTGTGGGGAGCACAAGGCCCTGCTGGCAACTGTGCACCAACAAACAGCAGGACACCACTGACTGACATCCTGAGAGACAACTTCCACTCCCTGCAATGCAAGCACGTTCCATGGTGGGATATCTGGCTGGCTGGGTGGGAAGGGGGACTTGCAGCACTGACTATAGTCACCAGCACCTCCCCTCACCCCCCCAACACAAACTCCACAGTACCCACCTGGTAGAATGCAATGCCCTCCATCCTAACACAAGATCCCACAAAGCACCACCACCCTGGGTTATGTTGTGTGAAGCACAGGGACACTCTTGGGACTCTTAGCCAAACAACTGCCAGGACAACACTCCCAGCCATCCTGTCAGCACAGCCAGCCCACCCCACAGGGAAGCAGAGTCAAAGGAAGGAAGCATGGGCATGCTGGGAAGGGGGTGGAGGCAATAGCATGATGGGAGTCGTAGTCACTGATATTGGTCACCCCCACAACTGTCCCATCAACACCACCCTGAACCATGCTCACATCACAGGGAGTGGAGAAGGACTCACAAGATGGCTGACACTGGCTACTGCTGTGGGGAGCACAAGGCCCTGCTGGCAACTGTGCACCAACAAACAGCAGGACACCACTGACTGACATCCTGAGAGACAACTTCCACTCCCTGCAATGCAAGCACGTTCCATGGTGGGATAACTGACTTCGGGAAGGAGGTCTGGCTGTCAACCAAACACAATCAATGCAGACCATGTTCACACCCCAGAGAATACATAGAAATGCCCAAATAATGCAGGACAATGTGCCACACCAATATCAACCCCTGACTGTGACGACTTAGGACAATACAATGTACAGGCCCGCACCCCGAGGCACAGTCACAACTGTCAGGTGTGTCAACCACTGATGCCTGCAGAAACATGAAATACATTGTTTGTGTCTCCCAAAAACAGGTGATGATAGGGACACAGCAGCAGACGCTGAGGAGTCCCAGTCCCAGGCTCAAGAGGATGCCGAGCTCACTGGCGTCGTACAGCCTCTGTCCTCCTCGGACGATGAACAACCTGGCACATCCGGTGCAAGTCAACTTGCTGCACCAGCAGGACCACCAGCTGCAGCACCAGCAGGTCCACCAGCTGCACCCCCTGCACCCACCCCTCCAACGACTGTCACCACGAATACCATCCCTGCCGACATGGACAGAATAAGGAACAACACCAGCGCAGTGACCCTGGACCAACCTGGGGCCATGGACACCACCACCACCACCACCCCCAAGGTGGACCAGGGTTATCTGTGCGTGCAACTGCACACACTGCACATGTCAGCAGGGGTGGTGGGAGGGGTGGGAGACAGAGGTCGCTGCTTGCAGACGTTGCTGGTGTGCATGAAGACCCACAACTGGTACGCATAGCTGATGCGTACCAGTCCAGCACCGGAGAGCTCAGCCAGGTAGTGGGGCTCCTCAGAGACATCAAACAGCAGCAGGCTGCCCATCATGCCCGCTTGGACTCCCACATGTCCCACGTGGAGTCACACATGTCACGTGTGGACTCCCACATGTCCCGCGTGGAGTCCAAGTGGGATGTACTACATGAGATGACGGCGGTGCACAGGGACATTTTACAATGCCTCCGCCAGATGAACAGCAACCAGTCCACACCTCCCTGTGTGCCAACAACATCTGGTACCGAACAAACTGCAACTGCCACAGGGAGGGAGGAGGACTCTGGCGGAGAGTCCCCTGCACCGCAGCAGCCTGCACTTGAGGGCCCCCCCCAAGAAGAGGGGTCGTCCGAGGAGGGAAAGTGAGAGGCTGATGGCCAAGCGCAACTCCCAGGAAGCCTGAACCTGTTCTGGATTTTCGCCTTTGTGCACAGACTGTTCACCCTGTTGATGGCAACACTACTCCCACACATTGCATTGGGAGTACAAGTTGGAACAATGTGTCAGACAACTGTGGCCCCGATACTGGGGATCCTGTCTACCTGGACTTTCAATTCACCTAGGAACTTGGGATTGCAAGATTCATGTACAGCACAATCCATCCTATGCACTATTAACACAGATGTATCACAATAAACACACTAATACACCATACTTGCCTCTGTCGTGATTCCAACGTGGGTGCTGTTATGGGGATGATGAACTGCAAAATTACACTGTGTATGCGAACTGCAACAGCAAGGACAACACAGGCATGTGAGTACAGGCAACGTGACACATATGAGGGAGACACACCACCAGGGCTACACAACACATACACACCTAGGCCATCTGACTCATTGCCTACACTGATGTTGCCAGGGAAGACGGTGCAATGCACAGACACCACACCCATTCCCAGTTGTAGTCAAGTAGCCCACAGGTGCAGTAAGCAAATGGCAGTCAAATGTGTGACCACAGACAACGCACATCACAAAGTGAAGCACAGGTTTATTACACAGTAGCAACATGCCGTAACCACTACAGATGCAAGGTAACCCCACCTGGTAGCGGGCACACAGTCAACAACTGTAGACGGAAGGAAGTCCATGGGTGTGGCGCACATCACCTGTAGGGACACAACAGCTACCAGCCTGGATGTGCAATCACGTCGTCGGTGGACACAGTTGACCAAACGAATCTGAAAGTACCCTGTGAAGGACAGAAATGACACACAGTCAAAAGCAATGCAGTACAGGACAGATCAGCAAAACTCATGCACAATACATGTTACAAGATACCCACCCAGAACCAAGTTAGCATGTCAACACTGTTGGGGAGTACAGCCCACCTGTCACCACACATCGCAACACACATCCTGTCAAGTAGCCCATGGACACACTCCAACAGCACCAGAGCACCACCCACACATCATGCCAACTCGCATCATTCACATGACACCTCAGGATACTCACATTCAGCTAAAGAAGTTGGTGATGAGCTGTGTGCGGACATCACCATCACCATCATCATCATCATCATCGTCACTGGCATCGTGGTCCAGGCCAGGATCCTCCACAGGTGGCGGATGTTGGTCATCGTCATCCTGGATGAGAGGCAACTCCTTCCGCACTGCCAGGTTGTGGAGCATGCAGCAGACGATGATAATCTTGCACACTTTCGCAGGGGCATATGGGAGGGACCCTCCGGTCTTGTCCAGGCAGCGGAAGCGGCTCTTCAGGAGACCAAAGGTCCGCTCAATCACTCTCCTGGTCCGACCATGTGCCTCATTGTAGCGCATCTGGGCAGGTGTCACAGGGTTCCTGAGGGGTGTCAGCAACCACGGCATGTTGGGGTATCCCGAGTCACCTACGGACAGACAAGTGCACATCAGCTGACTTGGAAAAGTGGGCGGAATACTACAGATCAGATCACACACAATGGCACAAAGTCAGTACACACCGACAAGCCAGGCACGCTGGTTCTGCATCTGTGCCATCAACCTGGGGATGCGACTACTCCTCATCACAAAGGCATCGTGTGCTGAACCAGGGAAACGGGCACACACGTGTGTGATGGTCATGTCTGCAAGACACACCACCAGTGCATTGACCGAGTGGTAGTGCTTGCGGTTCCTGTAGGCCTGCTCCTGGGCCTGTGGTGGTACCAAAGCCACATGTGTCCCATCAATGGAGCCAATGACATGCGGCATCCTCCCCAGGGCATAAAAGTCACTCTTCACGTCAGTGAGTCGTCGCAGTCTAGGGAAATATATGTACCGGTTCAGGAAGAGCAACATTGCCGCCAAGAAATCGCGGAGCACACGGCTGAACATGGTCTGTGACATCCCACCAGCAGACGCCACAGTATGTTGGAAGGTACCGGTGGCAAAGAAGTGTAGGGCTGCCATCACCTTCACCTTGGGGGTCAGCGCTGTAGGATACGGCCGGCCAGGCTGCAAATGTGGGGACAACTGCACTGCCAAATCCTCAATCAGCTGCCTGGTGAAGCGGTACCGTCGGATGCTGTCCCGTTCCACCATCGTTGCCAGGTCTGGGAATGGCCGATGGACAGCAGGAGCCCTGCAGTGCAGAGGAGAAGTAAGCAAGATCGTCAGTCACCCCACATATGCGGCATTGAACACACTCAAGTTCCCAACATACATCATCATGAGGCACAACTACATGAAGTGTGCAGTACCGGAACGACATGTATGGTACATACATGGCCAACATCTGTCAACACGGTCCTACAGGTGGCATCAATTTGTCCCAGGTTGGCCCATTGGATATCATGATGCTGTGTCAAAGTCACCCCCCAGTGACATGTGAGGACAGATGTGCCCCAGGCACCACAGCTCAACGACAGGCACATTCCCAGGGACCCTGTAATGCCACATGGACACTGGCATCACCTGGAGTATCATGTGTACACCACAGCAAAACAAACATGACCCCCACAGGTAGTGGCCACACTTGCCATGGCAGGAGAGCCATGGACGTCTGTGACACACACGCACAACATCAGAGTCCATGCACACACAACGTGGATGTGGAGACTGTCTCCCATTGTGCACATGAAATCAGAGACATTGTAAACACTACATGCACAAAGACTGTGGAGGGCCATCACTATTGTGCCACTGGGACACCCTGGCTCAAACATACCGTCCCACATGGGACTCACGGGGTATGTGACATGACATACACAAACACCACTGTGAAATGTGACCATGACACATGCACAGATATGAACAGTTGCACATCACAGTGGTCACGTACACGTAACACCCAGGATCCTGTCCCCATGAACACGTGCACAGCCTGGGGGTGGCTGCCCACAGGTGACACCCACAGGACAACATGTACACCAACATACACACAATAGGAAATGCAGCCTTACATGCCTTATGATAAGGTTTGGACAGGCTGTCGTGATGTAGGTGTGCCCCTCACTCCCTGGGAGCTATCTGTGGCTGGCATATGTCCATCTGAGACAGGCATGCTGACCTATGCCAGTCACATATACAGTGATGCGTTGAACAGCAATGGACCGATCGGTGCCTCCGGCCGGCCCATTGCTTTCAATGTGTGCGGGTACGCGTTGTACCCCTGTGCGCGTTGAACTGCAATGGACCGATCGGTGCCTCCGGCCGGCCCATTGCTTTCAATGTGTGCGGGTACGCGTTGTACCCCTGTGCGCGTTGAACTGCAATGGACCGATCGGTGCCTCCGGCCGGCCCATTGCTTTCAATGTGTGCGGGTACGCGTTGTACCCCTGTGCGCGTTGAACAGCAATGGACCGATCGGTGCCTCCGGCCGGCCCATTGCTTTCAATGTGTGCGGGTACGCGTTGTACCCCTGTGCGCGTTGAACTGCAATGGACCGATCGGTGCCTCCGGCCGGCCCATTGCTTTCAATGTGTGCGGGTACGCGTTGTACCCCTGTGCGCGTTGAACAGCAATGGACCGATCGGTGCCTCCGGCCGGCCCATTGCTTTCAATGTGTGCGGGTACGCGTTGTACCCCTGTGCGCGTTGAACAGCAATGGACCGATCGGTGCCTCCGGCCGGCCCATTGCTTTCAATGTGTGCGGGTACGCGTTGTACCCCTGTGCGCGTTGAACAGCAATGGACCGATCGGTGCCTCCGGCCGGCCCATTGCTTTCAATGTGTGCGGGTATGCGTTGTACCCCTGTGCGCGTTGAACTGCAATGGACCGATCGGTGCCTCCGGCCGGCCCATTGCTTTCAATGTGTGCGGGTACGCGTTGTACCCCTGTGCGCGTTGAACAGCAATGGACCGATCGGTGCCTCCGGCCGGCCCATTGCTTTCAATGTGTGCGGGTACGCGTTGTACCCCTGTGCGCGTTGAACTGCAATGGACCGATCGGTGCCTCCGGCCGGCCCATTGCTTTCAATGTGTGCGGAGTACGCGTTGTACCCCTGTGCGCGTTGAACTGCAATGGACCGATCGGTGCCTCCGGCCGGCCCATTGCTTTCAATGTGTGCGGGTACGCGTTGTACCCCTGTGCGCGTTGAACTGCAATGGACCGATCGGTGCCTCCGGCCGGCCCATTGCTTTCAATGTGTGCGGGTACGCGTTGTACCCCTGTGCGCGTTGTACCGCAATGGACCGATCGGTGCCTCCGGCCGGCCCATTGCCTTCAATGTGTGCGGGTACGCGTTGTACCCCTGTGCGCGTTGTACCTCAATGGACCGATCGGTGCGCACCCATTGACAATGGGCTTGCCTGGCAACGGACGCGTTTTCGAATTTCGAGCGAGTCGGTTGCTGGAAAATCAGTTGGTCACCCACAACAATGTTGCAAAATCATGTATGTCATGAAGTTGAAGTTTTGAAGGATGCTGTGGGCGTGTTTTGGTGCTGCTATTCCATGGATTGGCCAGATTCAGAAGATGCAAACGACTTGGACCTATCACTTTGGACACAAGGGACAGTATCTGCCTCTCCAGCACATATATATTGCTGCCTGTTCCCCTGAGAGCCCACTTGCCTGCACTACATGCTCCAGGACGACATCTGCCACTGCACTGCTGCTGTCTCTGCCCCTCTGGACCCTGCAATGGCACGTACTGTGGAGAGAGCCCCAGCCTTCAGCCTTGAGGAGAACCAGGCCCTGCTGGACAGCCTACTTCCACAGTACAGCAAGCTGTATGGGACACCAGGGGAGCAGGTGAGTGTTCTGTGCACTGCCTTTCTGAATGTGCATTTTGTCTGACTAGCAAGGCTGAGAGTCAGCACACCACTGGCTAGCAGGCTCACTGAGTAGTTGTCACCCCCCATAGTGTGTAGTGACTTGCACTGGACAGGTATGGTGCAGTGACAGTGCTTCTGAACAGGGTTTTACTCCCCATGCAATGATACCATGTAGTGACTTCTGGAAAACTGTCCATGGGCAGCCGTGCACTGCCTGGGTACACCATGTGCCCCTGTGATAGCGACATGTATATGCAACTGTGTCATGCACGGATATGTTGCATGTGTAGTAAAGGCCTTATCACTTTGTCATCCTGACAGGCTTCTGCCCATCGGAAGCATGAGATATGGAAGGACATCGTCCGGGCTGTCCGGTCCGTGGGGGTCTACAAGCGCCGGATCCGCAACTGCCAAAAGAGGTGGCAGGACCTTCGGGGCTGGACCCGGAGGATTGCACGGGTCCAGCTGAAGCTGTCGCCTCCTCGCAGGAGGGGCGGAACACGGACCCTGACCCCCACATGCTCAGGATCCTGGCGGTGGTCTTTCCAGACCTGGATGGGCAGCTGAAGGCCAGAGAGCAGCAAGGAGGGGGTGAGTCAAAGACTGCACTGTGTACTCTGTCTAACATGCTATGTGCCCTCCTCGGGCCTGGTTAAACTGCCACAGTACAGCAGTCATGTTGTCCAGGAGCCATGTCCCTCTATTGTGCACTGCCCACTCCTCATCTGATACCCAGGTGTGGCCCTTACATGCAGGGAATTCTGTCACTTAGGACTGTGTCCTTGCAGTTTGCTTGACTCAAGGTGGGAGACAGCATCTGTTTCCCTGACTCTGTGGTGGGCATCATGGGTGGGTCCATTGCTTACACAATGCCTGTATTCTGACATGTATTCAGCGTGTTACTTTGATCTGTGGTCCAATTGCTGAGCTGATCCACCACATGTGGCTGGGGTACCTGGCACACACCCATGCTGCGGGTGGGAACAATGTTTGGGCCCCAGGAGTATGTATATGACGTGTGTCACACATACTTAGCCAGCTGCCTACAGTCCAGGGCTCATCCCTCATTCATGTGGGGCTGGACAGTCATGCCTACTCCAGGCCATACAATACACTCTGTACTCCCACTCCCGTGTATCAGCGGACACATTGTGCACAGTGATTTGACCCCTCAGGTGTCTGCCTCTGTGTCAGTGTGCTGTGGATTAGTCGCCAGGACTGCTGTGGAGTTTCTTGGTAGGGGCTCAGCATGCCACTGGAGATGTGACCATAGGAGACGATACTTGTGTGACACATAGGTGTCTGATCAGCTGCCCATGCAGACTGGGGCATGTAAATGTGAAGTTCAGGCAGCTGTTCCCCATGCACAGCAGAGTGTGAGGGGCTCAGGTTCAGAGGGTAGTGTCACAGGTCTCCCATATGTCCAATAGGTATGACCTGGACAGATGAGGGTTAAGAGGATGTGTTGTGGGGGGATGTACATGTGCACTTGTGCAGCTCCAGGACTTGCATTCCCCATGACCTACTATTGTGACACAGTGCATAGTGTTGTTGTCTGGCTGCCAAGTCATACATCACTGAGCCAGTGATGTATGACTTTGCAGTCATGCCTCCGCCATGGCATGTGTCTACTGATTGGTGAGCCTGCAGGGGAGTGACATGTGCTACATGCACACCATAGTGGCGCTGGCTATCAGGACATGGGTGCATCATGGTGTCAGTCGCTGGTATGCATCACATGCATTTCCTATTTGACTCTGGGCATCCCTTACATCCGGAAACCTGTACTGACTCAGTGGCAAGAGCTGTGATGTGTCCACACCGTGTCCTCTGCACTGTCCAACTACTGTGTACTTGGTGCATGTGTCAACACTGGGGTGTTGCAATCCAACAGACACCAGACAGATGGGTGCAAGGCCATCTGGGATGTGAGTGCCATGCTTGGCATCAGACTGACAATTGACTTCTCCTGTTCAATTAGTGCACTTTTAGCAATGTACAACTAATGATGCCAGGGCTTGCTCTGTGATGTGCTGTGCTCACAGTGGTGTGTGCGTTATGTGCAGGTGACTGATGTCTGTCTGTTTCCCCATTGTTTGCAGATACATCCACGGCCACGGAAGGGGACAGCTCCACGGACCAGGAGGAGCCGGAGAGCCAGACTGGGTCAGCAGCCGAGGAGTGGTCGGAGGGACCCAGTGGCACGGAGGGCGAGGGGAGCCACACCGAGGAGTCCTCAGCAGCATCCACCTCAGCTGAGGACCAGAGCAACTCGGAGGATGACTCCCTTGTGGAGGCGGGTGTCAGCAGCCACCACACCCCAGCTAGTGTTGCTGTCCCCGCCACCACCAGCACCACCACCGCCCTCCCATCGGCTCCCATTCCCCAGGTCCGTGGAGGCTCCCATGTCCGGGAGCGTGTCTCCTTTGGGCCAGGCACCGCACCCCTGCCCCTGTGTCCCCTGCTGCCCTGAGTGAGGAGTCTGTGTACCTCCTTCGCCAGCTCCATGTAGGGCAGACAGCCATGCTGAGTGTCCTCCATGCGCACACCGCGCTGTTGACTCAGCTGGTGTCGTTCATGGAGGGCATCTCATCGGGCATGTCTGACCTACAGAGGGGCAATAGGTCCATGGACTCCTCCCTGACGGCAGCAGTGTCCCTCCTCAAACGGTCCCTCACCCCTCCTGCCTCTGCTCCATCCACACTCCCCAGCACCTTACCCATCCCAGGCACACACACACCGGCACAGGCACACACCAGTACACACACATCCAGCACACTGACACACACGCCAATGACAAAACGCACACGCACGCACATTCAGGGGACTGAAGCCAGACTCACAGGGGATGGGGCCCTGGAACACACACACGCATCCACATGCACTGCGCAGTCCTCAGTTCCCTCTCCCTCCAAAGCACCCTCCCTTGCCTCACCTGCAACCCCAAAGTCACAGCAGCTCTTCCTCTGTGACCTCGGCCTCTTCCCCACCGATGAAGCTGCTCCAGCATACCGGGGGAAGAGGAAGCCCACCCACACGGAGCAGAGTGCACCTCGCCCCCGGACACCCTCCCCCAGGCGCAGACGGACTGAGGCCCCCACCCGCAAGTCCCCCCGGAGTCCTAAGAGCAAGACCCCGCCACCGCCCTGCAGCTCAGGCACAAGGTCTCCGTCCTCCATCCCTCAGGCCCCCACTGCACAGGTGCCCCCACCACACCCTGCCCCAGGTTCCCCCACCCACAGATATACCATCCCCAAGAGGATCCGGCCTTCTCCCCCTGCCACTTGCTCTCCCAGCACCACACCCCCGCTGCGCTTGTCTGTGCCACTGATGTGGTGAGGGTGTCCTCCCCCTCTGTCCAACCCACCTTGCCTGTTCCCCATTCTCCTCCCCTGGAGGTAGGCACTGCAGTGGAGTCCACTACCGCCCTGTCTGACTTGGGCACTGCAGTGGCGGACCTGTCCACCCCATCTGCAGGGTCCACTGCAGTTGTGCCGGCACCCACGACATCTGAGTCATGCCCCCAGTTGTGCCGGCACACACCATGTCAGACACCTCCACTGCAGTTGTCAGTGGCTCTCCAGCACCCACCACCCCTTCCCTGACTCCCCCTGGTGAGCCCTGATCCTGTCCCTGCGGTGCCTGGCCTGCCCCCCGGTTGCCCCTCCTAGTGGATTGTCCCTGGTATTGTGCAGGCATGCGTAGGGTGACATCTGCCAGTGTCACCCTGTTTGAACTTTGACAATGGACTGGCCATTGGCCTTTGCTCTAATTTTTTCTGGACGTCGTTATCAAACAACACATATGCTGAATAAAGCAACTTTCTTTTCTCTAGTGCTCATGCTTCAGATGTACATGTTGTTGGTGCAGCTAACCATGCCCGTGCTGCAGTGATGGTGATATCTGGTCTCATGATTATGAAGTGTTACTGTGCAGGAACCCATGTGGTACAGGGGGAATGTGTCCTATCATGTGGTGTATCCATGTCATCAATAGCAGCATCTGAGGGTGTCATGTGTTCAGTATTTGGCAATGGGTTTCCTACTTACATTGGCAATTTCATATCTGTGGCTTCCACCCCTGCACATCTGTTGTGCCTGCCATCGTTGCATTTGTCTACTTCCCTGACCGTGTTGCCATCTCCAGTGGACATGCAGGTTTGGGCATCAATGGGGAGGGACTCATCCGTGTAGTCAGTGCAACATTGCTATACAAGTGTGTTGGATCTGTGCTGATGATTCCGTTGGCACATCCATGACCAGGCTGATGTGATGGGAGCCCTCATTTGGTGCTAATTGTTGATTGTGTGACCAAGTGCTCAGCTGACATGATGGGGCCCTACTGAGGCAACATATGGCACAGCTTTCCTCACACAGGAGTGGAGTCCCCTCATGGCAGTGTGTACACGTGTGACATTGCCTGCGCCCAAGGTGTGTGTTGTATGTGCATGTCTGTGTGTTCACTTCCATTCATCTGCGCATGCTGTGATCCCTAGTGTTGTACCTGTTTGTGATGCTTGCTGACTTGAGCTATGTTCCCCCAAAGTCTTCTCCCTGTGTTCTCTGTGATGTGGGTGCATGGCACATTACTGGTCATCAGGGTGTCACCCATAGGTGTGTTTGCTGTCAGGGCAGAGTTTGTGTGCAGACGCAGATGGGTCACAGTCAGGTTTCCCTTTGGCACTTGTTGTTTGCCCCTGTCATGTGATTTCCAGTTTGTGTTATCTTTCAGTGATTGTGACACGTTGTGTGTGTGACTGCTGGCACTCCTTAGGGTCCGGGCTGCAATGTTGGTTGTTGTCTATGTGTGTTCTTTGTGGGTGACCTTGGCTTCTTCATTGGTGTGTGACTGTGGCTGGGATCCCATTGGTCGGTGTGGTATTGCCGTCATGTCCATGTACAGCGTAGTGTGCAGTGTGTCAGACATTCAGGAGTCTTGTTGAGTGTCCATGTGTGATGTGTTTCTACACCTTGGTTCCCACCCACCACCCTGGAATAGTCATGGGTGCATGTGCAATGTCACCAGTGCATGTGTACTTCACTGCTGCACATTGTTGGAGGTCGAGGGGTGTGGTCTTGAGTGTGTGCAGATGAGAGTTG